>OX403630.1:3385494-4585494 GCA_948107755.1 Campoletis raptor | reverse complement strand
ATGGCGCAAGTTAGAACTGAGGTTTGTTCTTTATCAATAAAAAAAATAAGGGTAAACGAAGAAAAACCTTATAGATAAGCCACGAAATTCCTAAAGCTCAAAGAAATGAAAACAAAAGAGTTCTAACTTAACGAAATCGCTAAAACCTTTTTGAGAAATCGTGATCATTGGCTTGGAAAGAAATTGTTCGGAGAAAAAAGCGAACGAAATTCTACGACAAATTTTCACTTACAAAAATTCATTTATTTTGTTCACTCATGGACTTCTGGGCCCATTTGTGCCTGGTGCAGCTTGCTGCTGGCGTCAAAACATTTAACCTCGGAAATTTTAGCGTGGCGGTTCGCTGTTTTGGTGCACTCGCACGAGTTTTTTCTCGTAACCTATACGTGGAAACGTAGCATAGACTTGTATGTGACTAACATATTGTTTCCACATTTTACATATTGAAGATGCCAGCGATATGTGCAGCAAAAGCTGCATCATATTTCCAAAGATAATTGTTCCAGTCATTTGCTTAAATATTCGGTTACACTGAAAACCCGATTTTGTTGAAAATGCAAATATTTTGTTGAATACGTCGTACAAAATTATTTTTTTATATGAACTGAATTTGTGTTATTCAATTAGTATTTACGAGGTTGCTTCAAAAGAAATCGACTTTTTTTTTCATGACGGTGCAAGGAAATATGTTAGTGTTCCATAAAAAGGTAATTCTCCCAAAATCTGGGTCTTCTAAAAAATTTCTTAGAGGCCGCGCAAATAACTTTTATGTATTTTAGTTAGAAGGAGTATTGGAAAGGTTCGGCGACGTTCAGTTCCCGTAGTCCGAGATCTAGAGACGGCGGCGTCTCAACGCCAAGTACAAAAGAAAAAGAGCTTAAACGGCCAAGGCAAGTCGCGCCGCGTATCTATACTCGAGATTCGGCCCTTTTCCGTTACGTTCGAACTTCAACTTGATCCCATTTAAAAATGCGTCGACGTAATGAAAATGTAACGATAGTTTATTTATATAAATCGTATTTTTCGGATCTAATGGTATAATTATTTTTTTCCTACGACCTCTAGAAGTTCTATTTTTCTTTTTCTTGTTAAAACTTAAATATCGGCAGTGCTCCGCAGATTTTATTTATAATTACCTCGCCAGGAACGGGAGACGTTTCAACGATCAATTCTTTTGTAAAAATAACTAATAATTTGACAATTCATTTGGAGATAATTGGCTCGCGTCACTAATATCATTTATTATTGTTTTTGAAAAATCCGATAAACTAAATTTAAAAAAAAGAGACATCGTGTAAAATACTATCGTTTTTAAAACAGAAATCATCCAATTCTTCTCAATTATTATCATTACACTAATAAATCAGCGTTAGAAAATCATAAGCAGGGGAAACGATACGAAAAGCAGCAAACACAACGAAGCATTGTTAAAATAAAAAATAATCATTTATTATTAAACAAAAACACACGGAAAATAAAATAAGCATTGTAAAATTGCGACACAAGTGAAAACCTGGTTAAAAACAAAAATAGGCATCTTTTATTGAAACAAATAAAGTGAAAATAAGCATTGTAATTAAAGAACACGCAAAATTCTTGTTTTCTTTCAATACAAATCAATTTTACAATTGATCTTTCAAAATTAGTGTCGTCTCACTTCATTTTCATACCTGCTCCTTTTAGATTAAGGAAGCGCGGACCTGCGCGTAGCGATTATACGCGTTGGTAGAAGCGTTCCGTTACAATATATATATATATATAAATGAAATGATTGATGATCAATCAATTAGCAGAGAAATTAGATTATATTATTATTACTCTTGAGATAAACATGCAAATTAAAATATACACGTTTATGTTATCGATAATTTTCATTCCGTTAAGGTAGTTCTAACACAAATGAGAAGTAATGCACATTAAATGAATTTTTATGAAAGACTAAAAAAAGTATTAAAGAATTCTTACAGGAAATTTGAGATTGTTTGACCACACCGTTTTCGAGATATCGTTTATCAAAAATTGCAAATTTTGCATACAAGCAAATACACTACGAAATGAGCACTTTCAGGGTATTCAGCCTCCAAAACGTACGAAGGAGTAATGCAAAATCCTTGAAATTTGGCACAAACGTAGTTTAGTGTATAAAAAACAACATATATTTTACTGCAGATTTTCAACCATCCCGTAAAAAAGTATAGATTGTTTAAAAAAAATCGTTTTAAAGCCAAAAGAACGGGTTAGTGAGCTTGACAACGTCGCTTTATCACGACTGACGTGACAAGTGTCAGGGGAAAGGTTATGGTGCAAATCAATCTTTTATCCAACATCTTTAGTTATGTTGGACTATGTGGAGAGAGATGACACTGACAGTCGTAACCTCATATTCGGCACGCATACACGCAGATTAATGAATCACACGAATATGCGTGTGAAGCAACGTTGTCACGATTAAATTTTTAACTGAGACTACGTGAAACAAATTTTTATTAAATTCACCTATTTAAATTGTTTTTACGTTTAAGATTTTCATATGGTCTGGAATGTTCATGTAACCTGAAAATATTATTTTTACTTCGGCATATAACTTTTTTTTATGAAAATTTTTGCTTCAGTTTTCTTTTGACTAACGCGGTTGAGTTAGAACTTCCTTAAAAAATGTATTTTGATAAATTCAAACAAATCAGATCGATCGACATACACTCGACATTTTTAGAAACAAAATATCGAAAGCATGAATTACAACAACAATTGAACAAAATAATTAAGCAAGTCGACATAGAAAATAATTTGTATCATTTAGAAATGTGACGAAGGTAGGACTAGGTGATCTGGTATGAAGACAAACCACGCAATTTCGTTCAATACCCGATTTTTCGAATTCTCTTTTTTCCATGTATTTTTGGAAAGTGGATGAGCGAGGGATTGCAACGATCGTAACAACAAACATGTACGTTGTTACACTCGATTTGTTTCAATGTTATTGTGAGATAATATTCTCCTCGAACAGAATAAATTATTTATTCATCTTGTTAAAAAGACTTTCGACTATGGATATTTTAGCCAAGCTTCTCATTAATTTTTGAAGACAGATCAGAAGCGCTATTCAAATTCATCGAGCTACCGATAAAAAAGTTGAACTGAACTTTGCTTTTTTCACTTGTTTAATATACTCTCGAATTCTAAGAGAGCCCTCTGGTAAAATCAACATAAATCTATTGACAATGTGGAATTTCAAGTTTCTCAAGAAATTTTAAAGCTTCATACCTATACGAAGTTTAGTCCGGGGTCTTGTTTTGTTGATGATCGAGTGCAAGCGAGAGTGTTGCTCTGGGGTGTTGTTCTCACAGCAAAGAATGGAAGTGAGACGGCGCAGGTGGACCAAAGGAATTCAGGTGGGAAAGGTAGACGGGGACGGGGAACTCCTGCTGTCTCTCGGTTAGGCCATCGAGAGAGAAAGAGCAACGAGCGAGACTGAAAGATACCGTCGATAGAGTGAAACCGCCCATGAACCACATTCCAATGGCTCGTTGGTAGACTTTCAGGCGCCCAACTCGTTGCTCTATCCGTGTATACGGTTTCGTATGTGTGTACATTGCTCTTTGTGCCTGTGTCTGTAAGAATCGAGCCCGTTCATTCAGAAAGTCATTTTTACGTGCGGTTGGCCCAGGTATACAGCCCACTCGAGTGCTGAAACATGGGAGGGGAAATCTTGACTGGTATGCAGGGATGTACGTGCGTGTTAACCGTGCCCCTATCCTGTCGTAACCCCCCCCCCTCTCCCCCTGCCTTCCCTTAACTCCTCCCAAACCTTCGTCCCTACTTTTTCCTATTTTCCATAGAAATTTATTACACTAGAACACCGGATAGATATAGCCATCTTTGGATAAGTAGCGTCCTTCTGTTATATATGGACAAAACGATATCGTCTTCTCCACATGTTGGCTTTTGATGCTGTAAATGTAGCCAATTTATCATTCATATGAGTTATTTCTTTGGAGCTCACATTCATATAGGCTCTTCGAATTCCTCTCAGGAATTTTACTTGTAGGCTATTTTTTATCTTTGTTCCTTTTTTACTTTTGGTGACTTTTTGGGGCTATTAGCTCGATTCGTTTTCAGACAATGCAAAATAAATGGTTCGGGAATTTTTTTTATTGAGAATATCAAATAATGTGATTGAAAAGTTCCGTACTTTTTTATTACTTACGCTCGTGAGTCATGCATAAATTTCCAATCACATTCCATGCATTTTTTGCAGACAAATAATTAAAATACGTCTCACTGCACGTTCTCAGTCAGAGTGACAACAATGTTGTTTAATTTTTCTTATTTTTCATTGACATTTCATATCATCGCTTCAAATTTTACGCTGGTTACTCGAAGCAATAAAATAATAAAGGACCTGAATCTATGGAAACACAAAAATCAAGAAAATACCTTCAGGACAATGAAATCTTCTGACACTTCAAGGGCAAGCAACTAAGAAGTATAAAAATCATTTTTCCACGCTGAGTACGAATGTCTAGCAATAAATGGGGGCTCCGTATGGAAAGTGGACCCTGGACCCAAATGTCTGCTCACCTCAGGAGCCACTAAAAACTCTACTTTTTTTTTTTTTTTTTTTAATAACCTTGGCTGGTTTCTAACAGTACGAATGAAAAAATTAACTACTTATATATATATTTATAAAAAATACATCAAAATATAATTTGATTTAAATGCATTTTCTAACGACAGTTGCAAATTTTACCGGCCCATTATTTTTCTTCTACGTGAACAGTTTTTTCAATAACATTTTCTTTATGAAGAACGAAACAATCGTCAAATTTCGGCATGAATCGGAATAATTCTACTGTAGTAGGTTAGACTGGTGATGTGTAACACAAAGGTCTACCGGCGGATGTTCAAGACTATAGGGAACAGAGAACTATCCCCTTTTGCACCTTCCATTGTGAATAAAACTTTTAAGAATTCACTTCGACATTGTCACGTTTCTCTCCTCACAGTGTCCTTGTTTTCTTTTCTACCAACGCCCACGATCAGCGTATACCCGCCTTTTTTACGAAGCCTAAGTGAACTATGTGAACGTAAAAACGTATACAATATAGCATTCTACGTATTTGGTGAAATTCTCGTATTGCTGCATCACACCATTAGTGCAACGCTAGCTTTGAAATTTCGAGGATAATTTTTGCTTAGACGGTAAGACCGTTCGGATCTGAAATTGCTTGGCTCAATCAGATCGTGATTAAAATCAGCTCAATTGTTTAAAACTGTTTATTGCGTCTACGAATTTGCAAGCTTTTATATATATTTACCAGAATGTATTTTTATTGTTGAAAATAGCACAAACGTCTTAAATAAATGAATATTTAATTCTTGCTATTTTATTTTATTTATTTCATGGATTTTTTTTAAATTATCGGCAGTATGTGTAACATTTATTTCCGTTTATCATGAAAGTTACGGTTTTATCGGTTTTCTGCGAATAAGAAATGTTTCAACGAGCAAATTCGACCACCTACGACTGATTATCACTTTTAGTGACTGATATAAAAGCAAAAAAGAAATACATCGCGATTTGTTGAGAAAACTCTATTTTCTCAATATTTTTACTTCAATTTTTCATAAATATTGATGAATATACTCTAAAGATTACTATAAACATGTGTAATATCCTTTGGAGTTTTTTTTTATTTTATGAGAGTTAAAATGCAGTTTTTATAGCCTAGGATTGTAAGTCTCTATTCTCTTATATGATGGAATTCCACATCCACTGTGAATTTCGAGTCTAGGTTTGTCCAAGTTTTATGACATAAGTGTAGGTAGAGCAGTCGCAGGACGCGTTTTATTTTATTTTCCGACTATACACCGGACAAAAGACTGGATGAGTTATGAGTTTCACCGAGGCCACGTGACTATCTTTCTTCCCTCTTCTTTCTTTTCATACTTCTCAAACCAGCTGGAGATGTCTTCACAAAATTTGACACGACGATTATCTGAGCCATAACATACATGTATATTAAAGGGTGCGCGAAAAAAAATCGATAGTGTTTTTTTCGCTTGAAACCACCAAAAAAGTTAAATGACGGTAAAAATATGAGCATCTTAAAAGGGGAGCTCAAAATAAATTTATTCGTAGAAGCCCATAGCATTTCAAGATTTTTCATAATAACAACACGGTAAATGTTACAATACTTAAAAAAAATTAACACGCACACGTTGCGACTAATGTTTTTCTGTAAAGTGAATCCAGATCTCTTATGGAACAACAGTTCTTACTGGTAATTCGTTCAGAACAACCCTTGAACTGTCTAAGCCATCGAATGAAACAATTGTTAATTATTCAATTATTCAAAGTTATTAAATGCTGTTATTATTATTATTATTATTATTATTATGAGTTACATCAGGATGCAAATTAAATGGTGCATATTTATATTTTGTATGCTTGTTTTGTTGAATAAAAACGAACCAGAAAAAAAAATAAATATTGGGTTGTCAAACTATGTACCGATTAATCCTATCTCAATGTTGACCTATTTTTATGAAAACAAACTTGCGGAAAAAATGTCTAATTCGACGTCTAAAGTTTTAAAAATAGTCATTTTTTTATATTTAAGAAGGTTAGCTACATACGACAATATGATAAGAATTTGATAAAATTTGGTGATAACATTCTTTAGCATCAAATACGATGATACAAATTTTTTCAAATTTTTCGGCTGCATAGTTGTCGAATAATTGGAGTTTACAATATGCTAAAAATATACCTATATATATCTGAACCCTAGGCTTATGCGTGTAAACTCTATTGTTCAATTACTCGAAAACAATGTAGAAGAAAAATCTTAAAAAATTTGTATATCCATATTTAATACTAAAGAATATACTCACCAAATTTCATTAAATTCTAATCATTCCGAATTTTCCTATGCTTTTAACACGGCAACATTGTTGTATGTAGCCAACTTCCTTAATAGAAAGACTTTGATTTTTTTCCTCAAACTTCGTCGCTCGTTCCTCTGTGATTGAGATTAAAAAAAAAAAAATTTTAACAGCTTCACAGTTATATTCGATGGAATGTGAGTTTTTCTATACTGCTTCTCAGAAGGACGGTTGTAAAACTGCGCAAATTTTGATGGACAATATATCTTGAATATGAAACCGTGGATCTTTCTCAAATTTTGCACGTAGTTTCATATTAGTGCCCTGATTAATTGTATCGTCGAAATTTTACAGAATTCGCCAGGAAAATGATTTGTCGAAATGACTATATTAAAGATTAAGAGCGGGAAAATAAATGTGGGGTTTTTTGGCGCACCCTAGATTATAGGTATACACGACAATTTTTATGAGAGTGATCTTACTGCGTGAGACACATTCACGAAAATGATTTTTTTCGTTTTATGTATATTGTATAGAAAAAAATAATTAAAAAAAAATTAGTCCTCAATCCGTTTCATTTTTCAATCGATCCGTCACTCGATCGACCCGTTCCTGTGTGAGGCGATGATCATTAAGAAAAGTCATTTCGTAGTATCGAGTCGATACAAACAAATCATGAACTAAAATATATGATTGAATTTGACAACGTTGTTTAAAATCGACATTATTATAAAAGTGAAAGTCTTCATTTCTTTATTTTACCATTTGAACATGCGGTAAAATACACACTATTCGGTTCCGAGCATTTCTCAATTAATACTAAACAAATATATGAAAAACTTAGACAAAATGTCGAATTAGATGGACTCAAAATTTCCTAAATGTGCGGATCGCGTATTCAACGGTCAATAAACCATGAAATTCATTGGACTTGCGAAGTTGTAAATTATTATGACAAATAAGGGTATGAAACTTGTTTAATAACTGGTTGATCTCAATTCTATTATAACAACGTGTTACAGCAGTTTACTAGAAGGGAATGGAATAATGTTTTAATTCAATAATAATGGATTTTTCGAACTTATTCCGAGTACAAAACTGTCTCGCTCAATAATACAACGCGTATATATAGGATCATATCGTTCACGCATATAATATTCCGTTTTGTAAGGGGCTCATGTGTGCAAGTGGAAGTGTAGGGAAAGGGTCGATTGACACCCATAGATTTTCGTGTAAGGGCGTATTTTTGCTGTGAGAAATACACAAATGTAACCGTCGGGAGATGGCAGTATCGCATTCACATGAATCGCGGCTTGCAGGGACGTGCGTAATAAAAATTATTCATATTCCCTAGCCTAGAATATCGAATGTGTGCGAGTGATAGAATAAAACGCGTGCCACTGTTACTCGCACGAGCGAAGTTTCGCCCGCGGAGCTCTCCGGCGTCGTGTCGAATAATTTGGCGGCAACAAACCCCCTCTCCAAATCGCATAGCATTATGATGAAGGATCAAGGGCAAGTGCACTATGATATATGCCCGTATGAAAGGGCAAAAAAAATAAAATGAAACTCCGTGAAATTAGCATTGCCACGATTCGTTTCGCTATTCGGGACCGAATGCCCCCCTGATAAGGGAATCCCTTTTTTCGAGCTGGGTAAGCTGCTCTTTTCCTTATTCTTCCTCGAGTTAGCATGACAGTCCTGATGGGGACGCAAGAAACTCCGCATCATCGGCATCGAAATCCAACCCGTCCATACTATTTGTATGGCAATTGATTTTATCGGTTACTTTTAATTCACAATAGGAATTTTATATACCAAATGTAAATTCGTTTCTCTGTGCACAACCTAAGAACCAACCATCGTCTTGTCCCTGTCCCATTCACGTTTTTGCCAACATGCAAATCGAATCCTATACATATATATATATATATATATATACAATAATAATTAAATTTTCACCCCATAATACTGCTTCGTCAATTCCTCTCATTTCACGACGAGGCACCCTCCAGGATTCAAGGCGTGATTGTGTCTCGATTCAATCCAATGCGATGAATAATAACCGATATAGTTGTAACGTACCGTGTAAAATGCGCATAACTCTTTTATAACACACTTTATATATGGATATCGAGGCGTGGCTCAAAGTTAAACTAGTTCAGAACTAGCCTAGTTTCAAATCTTTTTTTCAGCATCCACGTCCCTCAGACTATATTTGTGACGAGACACATTATTTATCGATGGGCGTTCATAACGCGAAGAGCAATTTTCAGAGTTAGGCTTTTGATCAATTCGTTTAATAGAATACCCGAACTTTTCGTCGTTCAACGTGTGATTTTATACTTTAACGATTATTTCTGTGGCTTATCCTCCTTACGATTTTCGATGTTCTCACCTCCTATATGTCAACGCGGCTTTACTCGCCATCCTACAATAGCCGATCCTTGTAACAAAATAGTTGTTTCAATGCGAGCATGATTTAAAAAATGTACTTATTCCACATACACAATTCGTTCAATTATTATGCAATATTGTAAATTTTGTACGACAATGAAGAATATCAATTGACGTAATGTTTTCTTTTTTTTTTTTTTGAAAGTACGGTAAAAAACACACAAGACAAGACGTGGATAGAAATTTTTTCGTTAGGATTCGCTTCAGCGAATCATTATAATTATTCGTTAAGGCTCCTTCCATTTTTATGTATTTCAAAAAATAAATTGTCTCGTTTTCATTTTTGAAATAATGCAATTTATGTTACTTTTTTTGGTAGTAATTTTATTTTTGTTTTTGAAATCACATATAATTCCAAATTCACACTCTTTGATTGTTTTCTTAACTGTTTTCCTAATAATTGGAACGCACATTGTATCAAAAAAATTCTAAAGACGATTGTGACTCTCCTCATTTTCGTAGAAGTAAACTTTTATTCTAAATCACAATTCTGGCTTCTAGTTTTTAAAACATTATCTTTGTTTGACATGATTTTATTTTAGCCGTAGATATCAAAGTTGTAACGCGGAAAATTGATCGTTGCATTTTGAAACAGTTCACCTCTCGACGATTAATTAATAAAAATGAAAAAAAAAAATTTATAATTTTCATAAAAGGAAATATGCGATTAGATTTAAGGCCGTATTGGTGTTTAAAAATCTATTTTCCGAGAACGCTTTCAGGATAGAAAATATTTTAATATGTTAGACTTTTTTTAATGAAATTCTGCACACATATTTATTGATCCTTTAAGAATGCATGCAGTTTTTTTTAACGAAAAGATAAATTGGTAAACAATTTTTAAAAGTTTTGTTTTTGTACACTTCTCAGATAAGTGACCACGATATTTGAATAACCCAGTCGGCTGATGGAATTGAAAGTTTCATGCACATTTTCATAAAGTAAATAGAAACAATTATGGTCTGCTTTATAAACCGTAGAAGGGAAAGAAATCTGTGAACAATCGACATTCAAAATTCAACATGCCATTATTTTTTTTTTTTTTTTTTTTTTTATCATTCAGAATATATGTTTAGTTTTGTTTTTCGTGTCGATAGAACGTCCGGGACCGTGGTCGTCAATCAGAGGTTTTTTCCTTGCACAGGTTTACTAAATCATACAGAACTCAGAGATAAAGTTAATTTTTTTCAGTTATGTGTTTTCAAACAAACAAACACGTATACGAAATTCCACAAAGAGACTCGAAAAGTTTCTGTTTTATTTTGTTGAGAAAAGCACTTCTGGAAAAGGTATTCTAGACAACAATACAACCTTAATAAACAGTTTAAAATTTCGAAAAATCATTCAACATTCATAAATTCATATCAAGGTTCATAACTGCGCTATATATTGATAAATGTCTTCGGAAAAAAAAAATTACATGTGTAAAATGCGATCACTTGGTTCCGAAGTTTATTATTTGCAAAACTGAGTAATGGATCTTCGAATACTTACTCCTCGTGGAGAACTCGTTGAGTATATGATTTTTTCTTTAAGTTTCCATTAAAAAGGATAAAAATAATATTATTTCTTTTTTGTACCACAAATTATTGGAACAAACCATTCAATTCTTAAATGGTATGGAAAATTTTCCTCATGCGTTTCGGTTTTTTCTTTTTTTTTTTTTTATTGAGAAAAATATAAAGAAAGAAAGAGCCTTGGGAGCATATATGCGTTTCGGTTCTCTTAACAGTTTCTGATCGCCATCTAACGGCAAAATGGGAGACTACGAAACTACACGAGCGATGTGCGACCAGCTATACCGACATTGAGGAGTTTCACGTCTCTTGACATTTTTCAAGACAATCTAAAAAATATCTCTTAAATGCTTTACCTCGAATCAAAATGATTTTTTTGTAGTCAATTAAATCTGACGATTAAATAAATAAATAAATGCTCTCTAACGTGTTCACCTATGGTATTTTTTGTCTTTTTTTTTTTTTTTTCATAGTCAATATTTTCATTTCAAGCGCAACGGAATCGAGTAAATTTTTTCATTAGCCCTAACTATTGACTAAACGGCAGAAAAACGTGACGGTTTAGGAATAAGGCATTTCAAAAGGCATCGATTACAATAGCATCGCGAATTGCAGAGCTGTGAACAGTTTTATTAGGTCGGGAATCATAGATATTTAGAGTTTAAAAAGAAAAAACAACAAAAAAATATAATAATAAATGAACAATGAAGATTTTTTTTTACATGTAAGCTCAAACTGAAAAAGATTATGTTGAAAGTTTTTGAGACCTCCAAAATAAATGGTGTATATTGTTGACAAAAATTTGTAAGGACACATCGTCGAAAATAAAAAAAAAGAATGAAAAAATTAAGAAGTAAGGAATTATTCTATTACAGTGCTCATCTAGAAAAATTGCAGAATCTTTAAAACTAACACAATGGCAGATTTTGAGAAAAAAAAACTTGGAAATTTTATTTACTTCATGTGCACAAAAAGTTTGATTAAATTGAATCGGTTTTATCAACTATGAAACTGTTTTATGTACTGCTATTGAAAAATAAAAAACGCAAGCTCCATTGGTTCGTCAATTATTTAAAATGATTCTGTTAATGTGCACGATAAAATGAAACATTGTCATCGACTATGAATCATAGAAAAGTTTGTCTTTATAGTTCACTGTTTCGTCCTATCACGACTGTGTTAAGGAGGTCGGAGCGTTAGGCGAATTCCAAGTTTAATTGTTTAAAATTCTTATGAACCTTCTTAACAATAATACCCAACTGTGGGTAAAATTTGAGAAAGTTTTACCGTCTAGAAATCAAGTTATTTGTTATGAGAAATCGTCTTTTTTCGTAACTTGTCACAAGACCTCATATTGAAGTTGCGATTTTAAACATGGAATATCTCGATTACTAGATGGTGAAACCTTCTCAAATTTTTTACACGTTATAATACGATGCTCAAGAAGATTCACATAAAATTTCAAAAAATTCATCTTGGAAAAAATGTATCTGATGATTTTGCCTTTACTTTGTATATACTATTATCATTGTACCTCCTTATCAACCTCCTTAAATAGTCAATTTCACGCAGCAACTCTTATCCGGATTGGAGTCATTGAAGCAGGGGAGTTTTCCTATTTTGGTGGATTTCATTAACGGTGCCGTTCAGTCTCATTCCGTAACCTTGAAGTTTGTCCAGTTTTCTTCAATGAAATTGAGAAAAACTACCTGGGACACTCGTCAATGACAATAATGACAGAACGAGCGGGCTTTCGAAAAATCGTCTTTCACCGTAAATGGTCGACACGACCGTCTATTCGCATTGTATCGATTCTTGTAAAATACCGCGCAACACCAGTCGTTCATTCTCTTTTTTTTTCTTTATTTGTATATACTATTCGTTTCGGAAAAGAATTTCGGCACAATAGCCCCATGCTGGGGTCACCAGGCACCCATAATATATTAAGAAAACCTTTCTCTGTGCTACCCGCCCAATTGTCACGCTTACAAAAGTGCGAGTGGGACGTTTTCTAGCTTTTTTTTATATTTACAAAAGAGATTTGAAACTTTAAGTTCCTTGCTGGTTAATCGTATGTGACTTCCTCTCAAGGTTTGTGTCCGTAACAGAAGATTCAGAAGAAACGGAAGATTCGCTCTATGAAATCTAGTTCCGAGAAAAAAAGTCACTGGAATTTATATACTGTTTTAAACCTTTTTCCCCAGGAATAATGAAATCGTATGCGGGTCCTTATTTAAAAAATTCTATCTTGCCGCTGACATTGATTTTTAAAATCTGAATTTGGTCATATTCCTGGCCCAAAGTTGTTCCGCGGTTAAAAATAATATTGCAGACGTTGTTCCTTGAAATGTAAACTTTAGTGCTATTTTTGAGTAACTCTTTCTCTTAATAATCTCGAGCACCATATATGGATTATTAGCAGTTTTTTTGTGAATGATTATTCTCATTTAAAAGGTTAATTGATAATGATAAATTATATATATAATAATTGAAAGGTGCTGCTCTGATCGAGCTCCAAAATCTCTACCTGAGGAGCATATTCCATAAACGGCGAAACGATTAGGTTTCGAGGGATCAATAAAAGTCAAGATTCGCAGAATTTGCCCTAAATCGAGCGTCAAATTTCCCAAATATCATCGAAAAACGATTCGCGCTTTAACTCGCCCCAAAATTGTCATGCAGAGAATATTATGAGTTATTTATTTTCATTTCGGTTTCGATGAACTTGCTTGATTGTTCAGAACTTGGAGTTCTCGACGACCTCGTTGTCGTTGTTATTTTGTGTCCTATTGAAATGATATAGGGCTCATTTAGAAACCAATAAAATTAATTGAAAATTAAAATTTTAGTGTTGTCGAATTGATCAACTTACGATCACGATGGTGAAATAATGAAGTGATGATTTTTAATTGGACGTGACTGTGAATATGACAATTGTTACAGTGAAAATAAATCAGTTCTTTGTAGACACTGTGGAATGAATGAATTTACATGAATCGCTATTGATTTTGAAAAAACGGTGTGGTGAACGTCCGTCGCAGCGAAGGGAGCGAACACAAAAAGTAATGGACAAATCTTATACAGTACTCGCGGAATCTTAATCAATTCTATGCACGAGTGTCGAGGGGGTAATCATTGAGGTCTGGGAAAAGTAATTGCGGCAAGGAATGAGAGGCTGGTAAACATAGTTTCCTCAGAAAAACGATTGATTGTCTGGGAATGAAGGGGGTAGTTGGTGGGGGGAGCGTAGCCTTACTGTTTGATCACCATTGCTATTTCCGCGAGAGTTTCTCTTGACATTATACCTCCTCGATAAAACTCCTCGGTAAAATCAAATTAAAATTCTGTTTACCGCCATCCTTAAATAGGAATAAATTAATCGAATGTCGCGGAATTGTCGTCAATAACAGTAGCCACAGCAGGGGAAAAAGGGTGTTTGTAAAAGTTCGAGCTGTATTGTAAACGCATAGAAAACCCTCCACAACCTTCAAATCACATCTAAATTCGTTGTTTTTTTTTTTTTTCTTCAATGTTCACTGACAGTAAATCCAAATCGGCGCATCTATCTTTTCAAACAAACAATGTGAACTGCAGCAAAAGGGAATATACCACAGTAGGTGTCATTTCAGGGCAACATTTTTTTCTATACGCTATCACCCCCTCAGAAATCTTCAGTCGCCACCAAAAAAACATTTGCAAACGTGGACGCGCCGACAAAAAATATTTAGAGGTCGAGAAACGGAATCAAGGTTTTCAATTCAATTTATATGCGATTTTTTTTTTTTACATTTTTATTGTTACCTTTCTGTGACTTTTGAAATTGTCCTATTTTCCAAGACGATGTTTTTTATAGCAAATTGGATGCCCTTCAATAAAGTTTCTTGAGGCAAGTCTATAAATTCAATATTTCCCGAGATGCCAATGAGAGAAGTCAAAGTTTCTGACTGTAGTGCATAAGCTATAATTGAACATTCTAAAAAAGAAAAACGAACAGAAAAGTCCTATGAACCAAGCTTGAAGAATGACTTTTTCTAGAAATGTAGGCGATTGAAATAAATTTTTTGGACATATAATTTTTTAAGTTCAAAAAATTTCTATTTCAACGAGTTAGTGTGTCAGGTTTGGTTAACATATTCCATCGTCAAATAAATATGAGTGTTCAAAATTATTTTTTTGTAAATCAGGATTCAAGTGAGAAGTGTGACAGGAAGCCGAGTTTAGAACGTTTTCCGTCGTCAGTCGTTCGACATTTTCTTATTGTCATTTAAATCACGCGGCTGTATAGGCGTAATCTTGTCAACAGCAAAGGGCCTAAGATGTCGCCCTAGAGTAAGCGAGTAATTATTAAAATCTGAAGCGCTTGCGCGTCGATCGACGGTCGAAGGAGAATCAATAATTGGAGGGGATAGGCCGCCCTATTGTCTCAGTGCGAGGAACTCCAAGATCACTCTGGCTTGGCCCATTGAATAGAAAAGTTACTTTTCCGTCAAACTAGTAGTCAAAATTAATATTGTAACAGAACCCGGTCTCTGGAGTTTCTGATTTATTTTGTCATCTGAATTACGGTTAAATAGACGGATTCAGTTGTCAATCAAATATTCCATTGTTTAATATTGTACAATAATTTCTTGTAATTATTTGTAAAACTTATAACAAGTGAAAATTTGTCAAAGAACGAGAATATAGAGTGAATTGCAGAAAACGTAAGTACGAGTGAAGTTCTTTCTTTCCAATAAATCTGTCCTTTTCACATTCTTCTCAACCGTTGAATTTACGGGTCCACAACTTTCCCCGCCTTTGAGTAAGAGAGTTTCCTTAATAATTGAATATAACTTGATTCATGAATAATTCGAGTCAAGAATAAATACATATTATTTATTGCGTAATTAAAGCAATTATAATATAAATCTCTATTTCGTCTGAATTAGCTGGCGCCCAACTATTAAAATATTAAACTCAGAGCCCTGTCAGTCTCTGGACCCAGACCGCGTCAGGTGAGGGCATCTTTAATATAACGCCCGTCTCAGAAGTATCAGTAATTATTTATATATTTATTTGGTAAGGAGTATCATTAAAAGAAAGAGTTTGACCCTTTTATAAAAATTATTTTTTTACCACGCCTTCGCCGAAAGTTTGACTTTCCGAGTCGCTGAAGTCGAATTTTCGGCGATGGCGTGGTGAATAATAATATACACTACACGGGCAGCGTGAAAACAGACTATCTCAAACCATGGAATTGCCACCCTCGCCTTCGACACGGGTCATAATTTTTTCCACTGTTGGCAATAGTCTACTTTATCTCTTTGGTGGCGTAATATATCTAGATTATTATACACTCAGCAAAAAAAATTGAAGGAACAGTAAAATTTCAAATTTTTTTCATTGATTTTCAAAAAGCTGCAACTTTGCTGAAAATTGTTGAATTGTAAAATGAAAAAGTATTCTAAAGCTTGAAAACTCTAGTTTAAAAACCTCACTAGTAACTTTTTTCTCATGCAACACGTTCGGCATTAACCTAAGGAAGAACGCACGCAAATATTAAATTTTTTTTCTTTTTCAAAGTCGTCTACGAGCTCAACAGATTTCTTGTCGCTACACTAGTACCGGGTTCATTAAGCCTGATTCTCCAACTTCAAAATGATAGCTCTTGGACCTCTGTACGACCTTTTGTCGCTGAGATATTGGTACGTAAAGAAAAAAAGGAGTTTCGTAAATTGGAAGAAATGCTCTGGAAGTGCCTTCCGATAATTTAGAGAATTTATAAATATTTAAAATTGGTTAGCTGAACGATTATCTCAAAAAAATTAAGAAGTAATGATCAGTGTATAAAATTTCTCAAATAAAATTTGAACGGTTCAAATCCGTGCTATTTTCTAAAATTCTGTTTTTGAAGATGAATTTTAGAATCGAATAAACTTGAAACCGTTCAAATTTTATTTGAAAAATTTTATACACTGATCATTTGAGAATACTTCTTAATTTTTTTGAAATAATCGTTCAGCTAACCAATTTTAAATAACCCCTTTTGAAACCCCTTTTGTCTACTCACCCCATAACGTACTTCCTAACAATATATAAACCTGCCAAAAAACGCCTAAAATAATTACAACCCCCAAAAAAACATACAAAAAAATGCCAGAATAGATTTGAGGAAAAGAAGTCCCTGATTCGAAAAAAGGAATACTGCCTCTTGCCTCAAAAAAAACCTTAACAAAACCCTGTCAAAAAAACGCCTTTGATTACTACCCCCCAAAAAAACATGGAAAAAAAGTGAGAATAGATTTAAAAAAAGAAATTCGAGAAAAAAACAACCCAGCCAAACTAGTTCCCTGAAACTTACCAAACACCCACCAGATAAAATACCCTAGAAAAAACTACTTCCTCCTCTCCACCCAAAAAAGTGGAGCATCCGATGAAAAAGAACAGACTCTTAAAGAAAAATAATTGCTCGATAAGAAAAATAACTACTCGACAACATGAAATATGAAGAAGCCAATGAGTTACGTTCAGGACTAAAATTTATAATATCAATAATAGGACAAGTATTTCATTGATGCTCGACAATAGATTCATGAGAAAATTTAAAAAAAGCAGTTAGTGGTTGAAAAAAAACCAGCCTAGCAACAAGAAAAACCGGTCCAAATGAAAAAATAAAAATGGGGTGTATAATAAACAAACAATAAACCTAGTCTATAAAAAAATTGAGGAGACAATGATTTACGTTCAGTGCTGAAATTTTTAATATCAATAACAGGACAAGTTTTCATTGGTGCTTGATTATAGAACAAAAAAAAACCGGTCGAAAAAAAACAGTCAATATGAAAAAAAATAAAAGGGTTAAAAAACAAACACAAAAACCTCTAGTCTGCAAAAAAGTTGAAAGGACAACGATTTACGTTCAGCGCTGAAATGTTTGATATCAACAACAGGACAAGTATTTCATTGGAGCTTGATAAGATAATACTTATAAGAAATATTGAAACAATCAATCGAAAAGTGTTACCAATCTACAAAAAGAAAAATCGGTCGAAAAAAACAGTACCCAAATGAAAAGAAATGAAAGGGTTTTAACTAACAAAAGAACCTAGTCTACAAAAAATTAAAGAGACAACGATTTATGTTCAGCGTTGAAATAATATGCTTGAGAATAGATCAACGAGAAAACGAAAAAAACTTGGTTTTCAAAAGAGGTACCAAGTTACAAAAATAGTCATACATATAAAAACGAGTCTGGAAACAGGATCAAAGAGAAAAAAGAGTAATTGGTGGATAACAAAAAAAAATAGTGTACAAAAAATTAAAAATCGAAAAAGATGATGATTCACGTTCAGCACTTACATTTAGAATGATATTTATTGGTGTTTGAGAAAAGATTAACAACAAATAGTTTTCGAAAGTGCAATTCTTCCACATTGTTCGCTCGATGGGAATGGAAAAATCCTCTTGGTAACAATTTGTTAAACGTTCACCACCGTCCGTTCAGCGTATACGCACAGAGTACTTGTCCGGCCCATAACTTTTTATGCAAATTGCTCATTCAAGAAAAAATCAAATTAGAGGTGAAGTCATAGAACCCATGGAGTCCAATCTCTTCAAACAAGCTACACACGAATCCTTGCTTTCATCGAATCCGTTAGTCCAATAAAAATTTTGCTCCAAAGTTTGTATCTTTTGACTCAGCAGATTTGAGATTGTGGAAAGAAACTTTTACGAACTCGGTCGACCAATGAGCGCTCTCTCAAAACACACACGAAACATTTCCAATGGTTCAGTATATATTTCGAGTCAGAGGCATAAAATGTGAGCACTGCTCGCACAAACACAAACTTATAAAAAATAATCTAGCTGTTTCCCTCGGGATAACCTCGCATCATTCGCGATATTTGATATCAACTTAAATGGAATACGATACTCTTTATTGTCATTATTACAAAATTGTCATATTGGGACTATATTCAGCTAAATTGGTTCATCATTTTCTAAAGCTGCTGTTCACATACAACCAGCATTATTACAAAATGTCATATTAGGACTCTGTTCAGCTAAATTGGTTCATCATTTTCTAAAGCTGCTGCTCACATACAACCAGCAATGTTATTGTTCTTATAATACGACGGGAAACAACTTAACTTAACTTAATAATAACTTATCATCTGCTGCTATGAAAAAAACTTATAGTCCATATGGAAATATTACTGCAATAAAAAACGCTTTGCTTTTTCGCGAGTGGTCCCCGATTTTTTCTTGAAAATAAAAAGTTATGGGCCGGACAAGTACTCTGTGCGTATACGCTGAACGGACGGTGGTGAACGTTTAACAAATTGTTACCAAGAGGATTTTTCCATTCCCATCGAGCGAACAATGTGGAAGAATTGCACTTTCGAAAACTATTTGTTGTTAATCTTTTCTCAAACACCAATAAATATCATTCTAAATGTAAGTGCTGAACGTGAATCATCATCTTTTTCGATTTTTAATTTTTTGTACACTATTTTTTTTTGTTATCCACCAATTACTCTTTTTTCTCTTTGATCCTGTTTCCAGACTCGTTTTTATATGTATGACTATTTTTGTAACTTGGTACCTCTTTTGAAAACCAAGTTTTTTTCGTTTTCTCGTTGATCTATTCTCAAGCATATTATTTCAACGCTGAACATAAATCGTTGTCTCTTTAATTTTTTGTAGACTAGGTTCTTTTGTTAGTTAAAACCCTTTCATTTCTTTTCATTTGGGTACTGTTTTTTTCGACCGATTTTTCTTTTTGTAGATTGGTAACACTTTTCGATTGATTGTTTCAATATTTCTTATAAGTATTATCTTATCAAGCTCCAATGAAATACTTGTCCTGTTGTTGATATCAAACATTTCAGCGCTGAACGTAAATCGTTGTCCTTTCAACTTTTTTGCAGACTAGAGGTTTTTGTGTTTGTTTTTTAACCCTTTTATTTTTTTTCATATTGACTGTTTTTTTTCGACCGGTTTTTTTTTGTTCTATAATCAAGCACCAATGAAAACTTGTCCTGTTATTGATATTAAAAATTTCAGCACTGAACGTAAATCATTGTCTCCTCAATTTTTTTATAGACTAGGTTTATTGTTTGTTTATTATACACCCCATTTTTATTTTTTCATTTGGACCGGTTTTTCTTGTTGCTAGGCTGGTTTTTTTTCAACCACTAACTGCTTTTTTTAAATTTTCTCATGAATCTATTGTCGAGCATCAATGAAATACTTGTCCTATTATTGATATTATAAATTTTAGTCCTGAACGTAACTCATTGGCTTCTTCATATTTCATGTTGTCGAGTAGTTATTTTTCTTATCGAGCAATTATTTTTCTTTAAGAGTCTGTTCTTTTTCATCGGATGCTCCACTTTTTTGGGTGGAGAGGAGGAAGTAGTTTTTTCTAGGGTATTTTATCTGGTGGGTGTTTGGTAAGTTTCAGGGAACTAGTTTGGCTGGGTTGTTTTTTTCTCGAATTTCTTTTTTTAAATCTATTCTCACTTTTTTTCCATGTTTTTTTGGGGGGTAGTAATCAAAGGCGTTTTTTTGACAGGGTTTTGTTAAGGTTTTTTTTGAGGCAAGAGGCAGTATTCCTTTTTTCGAATCAGGGACTTCTTTTCCTCAAATCTATTCTGGCATTTTTTTGTATGTTTTTTTGGGGGTTGTAATTATTTTAGGCGTTTTTTGGCAGGGTTTTGTTAGGGTATTTTTGGCAAAAAGCTTTTTTCCTCAAATTGTTTCATTTTTTAAAGGAGGGAGGGGGCCAGGGATTTTCCTTTTTGGCCAGGGAGTTTTTTTTCTCAAATTCACAAATCTATTCTGGCATTTTTTCTATGTTTTTTTGGAGGTTTCATTATTTTTTGGGTTGGGGGGGGGGGGGGATAACTTATTGTGACAACAAATGGAAACGGGAGTCAAACAAATGTACTTGTCCAGGGTTTTTTCCCCGGGGAGGGGACATCTTCCCCTTGTTAAAACCCCTTGATATCACTCTTTTTTTCTCAACACCTCTAAAGTCTAGAGTTTTTTCGTACTTGCATGATTACATCATGAATTCATTTGAATGACAAATTTATATCTACTGTCCACTCCACTCATACCCGATTAGATAATTGGACTGATCATATACTATAAATACTATAAATTTACTCTTATATGATTCGCTATTACTATGGTAGCGTTGCCGTGTTTTTAAAAACTTCAATAGCTAAATACATACATAAAAATTCTGGGAATAATGATCTGCTGTTGGCCGATTAATTTACAACTTGGAAACAAAGTGTTGTTAATTCACTTCGACATTAGAGGAACCTTTGAGGAACAGTGAGTTTAGGAAGTGAATCATAAAAATTTAATGCTTCCTTAACGGCTTACAAGTTGTCCATGAAAATAAAAAAAATATATCGAGAAATCGCAGCAGTATAAATATGAAGAGTTTCTCCCCAAGTTATGAATCGATCCGATATACAATTTTGAATAATTATCTTCGTTATTGAGACGATTCGTTATTGAGAGGAGCCCCAGAATTACGATTTTCTATAAAAGCAAGATGCTCGAAAATTGCAATGTATTATCATCGACTCATGAGTTTAATATTCCTTCAAATACCGAACAATATTATTCATATAAAGATTAAGTTTATGGAGACGTGAAAGTTTAGGAGGCAAAAAGATTTTTGTGTGCCGTGATAGAAGAAGACCCCGAGTACCAAAACTTTCGTTGCAATAAAAAAAATTTGAATTGATGGCTCGCCATATTGGAACCGCCATCTTGAATTTCGATATTTTGGGTGCAGATTTGTAGTCAGCGACCCTGAAAACCTCTGAGTACCATATTTTGCTTTCGTCAAACAATTTTTGCATTTGTAGTCCGCCATATTGAATCAGCCATCTTGAATTTCCGAATTTTAAGTGCAGATTTGTAATCAACGACCCCGAAAACCCTCGAGTACAAAGTTTTGAGGTAATTGCACGTAAGGAAAAATAAATGCTTCAAAGTGTCAAATTGATATTTTTTTTACGTGAATTATTCCGTATTTACCGTCTGTCATCGCTCGGAACAAATTTGCGACTCTGACGTACAAATTAGTTCAAATTTTGCCCACGAAGGATCTACAGGAAAGTTCGCATAAAATACGCTGCTTATGCGTCTCACACTTGAAATGATCACACTCATGACCAATCAGAAACTCGATAGCATCAAAAGGCCTTTCTTTGTGACATATACAGACACAGCAAACTTCCGATGCAGATTTTTAATCGGTGAACCCGAAAACCCCCGCGTACCAACTTTCGCTTTTCTTGAATGATTTTCGCAGTTATTGTCCGCAATATTGTATCCGCCATCTTGAATTTCGAAATTTTGGGTGCAGATTTGTAATCGGCGACCCCGAAAACCCCCGAGTACCATGTGTTGCTTTCATCAAACAATTTTTGCATTTGTGGTCCGCCATATTGGATCCGCCATCTTGAATTTCGAAATTTTGGGTGCAGATTTGTAATCAGCGACCCCGAAAACCCCCGAGTACTATATTTCGCTTTCATCAAGCAATTTTTGCATTTCTGGTCCGCCATATTGAATCCGCCATCTTGAATTTCTAAATTTTGGGTGCAGATTTGTAATCAGCGACCCTGAAAACCCCCGAGTACCATATTTTGCTTTCATCAAACAATTTTTGCATTTTTTGTCCGCCATATTGGATTCGCCATCTTGAATTTTTAAATTTTTAGTGCAGATTTGTAATCAGCGACCCCGAAAACCCCCGAGTACCATATTTTTCTTTCATCAAACAATTTTTGCATTTTTTGTCCGCCATATTGGATTCGCCATCTTGAACTTTTAAATTTTGAATGCAGATTTGTAATCAGCGACCCCGAAAACCCCCGAGTACCATATTTTGCTTTCATCAAACAATTTTTGCATTTTTTGTCCGCCATAATGGATTCGCCATCTTGAATTTTTTAATTTCGAGTGCAGATTTGTAATCAGCGACCCCGAAAACCCCCGAGTACTATATTGTGCTTTCATCAAACAATTTTTGCATTTTTTGTCCGCCATATTGGATTCGCCATCTTGAATTTTGAGTGCAGATTTGTAATCAGCGACCCCGAAAACCCCCGAGTACAAAGTTTTGAGGTAATTGCACGTAAGGAAAAATGAATGCTTTAAAGGGTCAAATTGATATCTTTTTTACGTGAATTATTCCATATTTACCGTCTGTCAACACTTCGAACAAATTTGCGGCTCTGACGTACAAATTAGTTCAAATTTTGCCCACGACGGATCTGCAGGAAAGTTCGCAAAAAAATATGATGTTTACGCGTCTCACACTTTACACTGTCAAAACTGCCGTGAAATACAAACTTTCCGTGGTCTTTGTACTGACTGAATGTAGTCACATTCGTGACCAATCGGAACACAGGGAAATGAGCACACTTGTGACCAATGAGAACCTCGATAGGCAGACTGAAGCCTTTCATTGTGACATATACAGACACGTCAAATTCTTCGATGTGTTGGAATTTTTGCATAATCTTGAGCCTGTGCAAAATTTTTTCTCAGCAAATACGACATCAATCGTGCTGATTTAAGGCTCAATCGAAAGATTTTTTCTTAATTAGTCTCGAAACCAATTTTCAAGTCATCATCTGTCTCCTGAGTTTCGTAATTCAAGAAAATGACTTTCAGTTTTTACCCCCACCACCGAAATTTACTTTATTCAGAGATAATATACTCGGGCGAGCCTCGGGCAAGCAGACGACAGACAGAGCTGTCAAATGTACTTGTCCCGAGACTCTACCGAGTCTCTAGATTATAAAAAGAACAAAAAGAATAAGAATCTATCAAGACAACTGTAAGCAAGATACTGTATAAAAAATAAGAGAGACAAATGTATATATATATATTTTTATTCGACGCATGAAGAAGATTTCAAAGCGTAAAATCAATCCTCGAAGTTGGGCACGACCTGCAGCTGGTACATGGCTTCTCATAAAAGGCATAAAATAATCGTAACTAGTCCAGAGCAATAGCAAAGACAGTTCCTTACTGCAAATGATCAATTTAACATGTTCAATTTTTACTCTTATTAAAAGAGGGTCGATTAATCCCTAAAATTCAGCGACAATCAATAAAAAAGTAATTGTCATCCACTCTTGATAAAACGTACACTTTATTAAAGAACAAAAAAAAGGTGATGGATCGTTATATTTTGCTCACGAAAATAAAAAATAAGATATAATAATGAATAGAAAATAAAATAAGATTTTTACAAAATTCTTAGATTGCTTTGTAACCATTGTACGTGCAGTTATGTGCTTAAAATATTCATTCCGCATCAGCTGGTATCTATAGAGACGCAGCAGCGTCTTAACGCCAAGTACAAAAGAAAAAGAGTTTGAACGGCCAAGGCAAGTCGCGCCGCGTATCTATACTCGAGATTCGGCCTTTTTCCGTTACGTTTGAACTTCAACTCGATGCCATTTAAAAATGCTTCGACGTAGCGAAAATGTAACGATAGTTTATACATATAAATCGTATTTTTCGGTTCTGATGGTACCATTATTTTTTTCCTACGACCTCTAGAAGTGTGTGAACTCAAATTATGACCCGAATTATTTTCGATTTTCAGTAACGAAAATTTTTCCACACTCATAACATACATGTACACAGAAAGTAAGGCTTCAGCGGATCCCGCTAGGCACTTGTACCCCCTCCCGCGCGCTGCGCCTGCATGTCGCGTCAAAATTATTATTATACTTGAGTTTGTGTTCGGTCTCTTAGCAAATGGTTTGCTACTTTTTTACTCTTCAAACACAAAAGAACGTAACTAACACTTTAAAAATGTACTTGTTTCTTGGTATTTTACACAACAATCAATGACACGTTCCTATATCATAAAAACTTCCGAGATGGAGTGGTGAATTTCTATTTTAAACCTTTCATCACGAATACGCGGATAAACTCAAATGTTATCATCATCGTATAGCTATAAAAGATTATGAAAAAATCGGAAAGAAACAAAAATATCTAATGTTATGTTTTCTTGAAAATTGAAAATCGTCAATCTCACGAACGTAAAGAATGTAGTAGGAATATTATTGTTTAAGATAATTATGATAACAGCTCACGTACTACATGAGGAATGAATTTTTTTTGAGCACATACATGCACGTGCAATTGTTTTCACCCTATTTCGGAATGTTTCAAAAAATCTTTTGCTTCTCAGAATTAAGTTTACGATTTACATCTGCTTTTTGCTTATTCAACGTTCCATTTCGAAATTTTAATGAGTAATTTGGATGAAAATCGATACAGAATATTTTTACACAATTCTCGCTCGTTTTTGTCATGGGTTGTTTTTTCTTCATTTTTTAAAGATTCTATTGTAAAAAAATAAATTAAGGAGAATCTCACTTTATGCTTCAAACATCCACCGTTTGTGAAAAACTTTTGAAAAAATTTGACCTTACAATTACTAGCTTATTTTACAGGTTCAAGGGAAAAATTAGTGTTAATGTCGTTCTTCGAAAAATCATTATTAAAACCAATATCACAAGAACAGCTTATTTGTTCTATTTATTATTATTATTATATTGTTATAAATTGTTATTGTTATTATTGTTATAAAATTTCTTACCACCAAACACTGGAAATTAAAAATAACTTCACAACTGTGATTTTGCAGGAAGGTAGATGGGAAAGACGTTAACGTAGACAAGTAATGTGTGTGTTTTTTGAAAATATCATATTACCAAGATGAGTTACTTAGGGAACTCAAGTTTAATCGAAACTCAAAAATTCAATGCTATCTCAATGCTTGATGTTACGGTCTAATGAAATTTAAGGAAGTTCATCTGATGATCGGATTAACAAACAGATATTGACAAATAAAATCGACTAGACTCATAAATATTTCAAAACTCACCTGTTCAAATTTCCAACACTAGGGGTACCTTGTTTGTGAGCAATTAATAAATAAAAAAATTCCAAATTAACATGGTCTCTTATGGGTTGTCGTGTTTTTCCCGTCTATAAACGTCCTATTTGCAACCATGCATTGACACACAGTTCCGAAATAATCTTTTTAAATGGATTAAAAAATATCTAAAGAACGTTCGGACAGCTTCCTAAAATCCATTAGATAATTCTGAACTTCCGAATAAATTAATTTGTCTCGAAAAATGATGATTTTCTGGAGGTTAACCACCATATTGCTTCAGACGTATATTATAACGGCGCCGTCGCAACCCCTCGCTTTTTGAAATCAACACCGATACTTTTCGAATTACGCACTATACTTGTACAGCAAATTATACAGAAATGACTCGAAATACAATAACTTAATCAACTTAAAGTATTCAATCGAATCAATCAATATCAAATAAAATAACAGTAGTTATAAAAATAGGATACGAAATAACACATATACATAATAGGATAAAAACACATATATTTTTGATATCGAATTCAATAGTGATATAATTACCATTGATCACTGCGGTCTGTCACATCCGTGGATTTTTTCTTTTACACTTTTTCTTTTGCACATTTCCCTTGCCAGAAAAACCCTCTCTTTTTTGGATTTTCTTTCATGGTTAAAAAAAAGATCGACGAGAATAATAAATAAAGACAGCTGTACAGAATCGCGATCGCGCTTGGTTGCAGCGTTGCCAAACCTCCTGAACAAACTACGCTAGTCGTAATATTTTTCTTTTGACTGACTCGGTACCAGATAAACTTTCTTAACATTAATTACTGGCGACAAAAAATTATTTCTCAATTTATATAAATTTAAATGAAAATCATTATTGGACTCGAATTTTTATTCTATGACCTTAAAAATTTTGAGGAATTCCGGTTCAAATGACAATTGATTTCTTTCGCGCTCCTGAAACGAAGGGTGCAAGTATTGGATGAAAATACAATTGCCTAATAATTTCGATGCTAGAGAAAAACGTCAAAGGTAGCTCAAAAATTTTTTTCAACTATTTAATCAACGGACATAAAAATTGCCGAAGTTCATGATTTTTTTTACTAATGATCGGAATCTGATAACCAGTCTGATTCTTGTTTCATTTATTTCAATTAATCATGTAGATGAAAACAATTTTTTGAATAATTGACTTTTATTTTCTTACATTCTTAGCCATTTTAAAATGTTTCACAAAAAAATGGCTTGACGGTGAACGCTCCTACTCTTCTGAAAATTGGCTAAAGTAACAAATGCAAAAGATTATAAATCTTTTGCACTGTTGGACAGTGGACAGTGGACAGACACCATGCGAAAGGCACTGCGAACGGGTACTGCGAGACTGTATAACGTGTACTGAAAGGCTGTGTACTATGTACCAAGACCGAACGTTTGTCAAGTCAAATCGTTTTGCATAATTATTGTAAAGTCGGTTATACCGCAAAATATCGTGAAATCAGCAATTTATTGTAATTCTCTGAATTATTATATCACATTGAAATTGAAGTTGTCAAACCAGTAACCAAAAGATTGGAATAATATACGGGAGGTATCGTAAGTACTTGTCTAAGTTCTTTCTTTCTTCCTTGAAAATCTGTCCTTACTCTCATTTTCTCGTTTCTTGGTCTTCAACTTCCCACCTTGAGAATAAAGGGTCTAATTAAATAAATACATATCACATATTGCGTAATTAAAGCAACTAAAATATAATCGCTATTTCGTCTGAATTATCTGGCGCCCAACTATTAAGAGTCGCGGTAGCGGCTCGAGACAAGTACATTTACCTATACTGTCTCCGTCAAAGAAGAGTCGCTACATGACTCATTTACTCCAAGGACCGCGTTTCCCAACTGTTTTCGAAAAAGTTCGAATCTGGTTTCCGTAAAGTTTATTAAATTATAGCGCTTTGGAAAACATTGTAAGTTCACGTATTTTTTATTTTTTTTTTCCTTTCGATTGTGTCTAACTAGAACTCTGTAGCTTGAATGGTACTGGAGATATGAATTTATTTTCAATTAGCATGGACTAAAAGTTTGTGAAAATTTTCGCACACATTTTGGACGCTCGCGTGTTTTTTCGCAATCACCGTTCTAGTGACACTAGTAATATTGGTAAAAATTGTGGTGATATGCGATCAATGAATGTGACAGCTGACCATATCGCGTTTGGTTATAAAGATCGCGGAAGTGTCATATTTATTGGTTGGTTAGAAGAATCGCGAAAGTTTCACATCAATCAGTTTTCGAACGAATCGACAAAATCAATGTTAATGTTAGAACAAACCGTGTTTAAATTAATAATGTAAGAAAATCAAAAAAATGGATGTCAATAAACTGGAAGATGAAATAATATTTCCAAAAGTAAGGATTCACTCATCATTTTTATATATTATATATTATTTTTTAGTATGATAATATGAGACCACTGTGGAAATTTGAAATAATTTTTATGCGGTAGAAATATGAAGAATATTTTAATAAAAACCTAAGCGCTTGAAAAAATTGGTTGAGATAAAAATGACACATATTTAGTATAAAACCGCTGTAAAAATTTGAGATTATTTTCATGCGGTAGAAATATAAAAAATATTTTAATGAAAACTTTAGCGCTTTGAAAAATATGGAGATAAAAATGACAAATAGTACTTGAGGCGCATTCAAGTAATCTTTTCATTCCCAATTTTAGACACTATATTCATTCGAATAGTTTTATTTAAACATTCTGAAGTAAAACTGTCGAAAGCTGGATAAAGTTTACATCCAAATAATTTTTTGGAATGACACCGCATGGAAAAATTTATAACAAGTGCTGAGTTGGATACTTTGGTCTTTAGAGCGTCATAATACTTATATTTTCATTGATACACACAATTTTCCATGCAGTAGCTTAAGTATCATTTCAATCAATGAAAACTTCACCGGTTGAGATGATTCGGATGAAAAATTGTATTTTCTAATTTTTCATGGATACATACAATTTTCCATGCGGTAGCTTAAGCATTTCAATCAATGAAATCTTTACCGCTCTAGATGATTTGGACGAAAACTTGATGGCATGAATAAATGACAAAAATGTTATTGAGGACACAATCAAGGAATATTTTCAGTTTTCATTTCTATTACAGATACCAGTCTCAAGATCATTTGAATGGAAAATGTATAAAAATGAAAGATGGAAGTTTTACTCCAATGCGGTTTAAAATTTACATTCAAATTATGTTGGGAAAATAGTAGTGTGATGGAAAACTAAGTCACACAACAATTGCTGGACAAAAAGAAAAGAAATCACGGGCAAAAAAAGCATAAATGCTGTAAAAAAAGCTGAGACAAGTACATTTACTCGCACCAATAGCCACTTCTGTGGAAGTCTCTAAAAAAAACCAAATCCCTCCAAAAAATTGTAACTCAATGTTCGTAAAAAGAAAAATTCGGGCTTCTCAAAAATATAATAAATCATCATGATTATACTAAAGCATATGAAACAAGTACATTTACTCGCACCAAAAGCCGCTTCTGTGGAAGTCTCCAAAAAAACCAAATCCCTCCAAAAAATGGTAACTGTATCTTCGTAAAAAAAAAATATTCGAGCTTCTCAAAAATATAATTAATCAATATAAATATACTAAAGCATATAAAGCCAATTACGTCGGAGCGAGTATTCAATTGTAAAGTATCTGAATCACAAAAAAAACTACCCAAAAAAGTACAAAATTCTAAAAAAATTGGCAAGATCGAGAATGATTTACATTTAGCACTAAAATTTATAATATCAATGATAGGACAAGTATTTCATTGTCACTTGAGGATGGAGAGTTAAAAAAAAAAAGCAAAAATCAGATGGCTACCGAGTTCGTACCATGAGAAATGCATTACGTGATCCTAGGTAAGCAAAAAAACTCGCCAAGTACTTCGGCCGAAATTATATTTCAATTTAATTTTTTTCGTTTGAAATTTTTTTCCCCACGTTTGGTTTTATCTTGATTTTTTTTCTGGACTCTGTTATTTTGACAGATTTTTATTTTTGTACATTGGTGACTTTTTTCAATAACCAACTGATTTTTGCTTTTTTTAAACACTCCATCCTGAAGCGACAATGAAATACTTGTCGTATTATTAATCCGTTGAAAAACTTTCAAAAAGTAAAAAGAACGCCAAGTATGAAAAGATCGCATCTCAAGTTACAGTTTTCATAAAAAATGAATAAAGCAAATTCCAAAAAGCCGTGAAATCCGTGGCAAAAACTTCCAAAAAGTAAAAAGAACGCCAAGTATTAAAAGGTCGCATCTTGAGTTACATTTTTTTCCTTACAGATATCACTTTCCAAAAATAAATCAATCGCACTTTCAAAAAAAAGAAATTGAATCGGAAGAGATATTCCAAGTCCCTGCTTGAAACAATTTAAATTCGAAAAAAAAACAGACTCGAACAACAAAAAATCCAATCCTTACAAAGGGCCACTGCAATAATTATCTAGAGAAATTCTTACGCGTAAAATTCAAGAATTGAACGAGCAAAAAACATTGAAATCATTGGTTTCGGTAGCAGCCAAGAATCGGACGTACCGACCATTATCGGTACTTTAACAACATGTTGTCAAAAGGCACTGCAAAACCAATGCGAAAACTTGGCGTGCATGGTTGAGTGAAAAAGCCCGGGAAGATAAAAAATCTGTTTTGGCAGAGAGACGGGTACAGCACAACAATCGCCTAAAAAATAAAATTTTCTGCCCTCCGACCTGAAATTCCGGCTGCGTCGGACAGAAAAATCGTATACAGACCAGGAAAAAGTAAACCTCAGACCACATGTTTGTCAGCCTCGGCTTCGCCTCGGTCGACAATTACATGTGATCTGAGACTTTTCTCATTTTCCTGCCCTAGGTGTGTAAATTACTATTTTACATTTTTATTAATCTCTAAAATCTACACCTTTTCAATTCAAATTTCGGAAACATGACACTTTTCGTAAAAATCATAATTTTTTTTTGGTGGGGTGACCCGTTTCGCCCGTCTGTTCTGCTTTGCCTGGCGCTTCCTCAATTGAAAAGACTATCATGAATTGCGCAAAGAAAAGGAATTTTCATTTAATATGGAAATATCATATAGATGTACACGGTTTATCGAATCGGGGAGGAAGACCAGAATAAACATCGAACATTCCGGATGAGCCATAAATAGGTGGCTGGAAAGGATAGAATGGAGGTCTCGAATATGCAAATCTGCAAAAGGGCTCGCAATGGTTCATTCCCCAATCCATGACGTCATACTGCTACTTTGGGCGTGCATGTAGCGAGTTTCTAAAAAGTACAATGAGGTAGCCCTTCGCCGAACCTTTTCACTCAACCATGCACGCCAAGTTTTCGCATTGGTTTTACAGTGCCCTTTGACAACATGTTGTTAAAGTATCGATAATGGTCGGTACATCCGATTCTTGGCTGCTACCGAAACCAATGATTTCAATGTTTTTTGCTCGTTCAATTCTTGAATTTTACGCGTAAGAATTTCTCTAGATAATTATTGCAGTGGCCCTTTGTAAGGATTGGATTTTTTGTTGTTCGAGTCTGTTTTTTTTTTCGAATTTAAATTGTTTCAAGCAGGGACTTCGAATATCTCTTCCGATTCAATTTCTTTTTTTTGAAAGTGCGATTGATTTATTTTTGGAAAGTGAGATCTGTAAGGAAAAAAATGTAACTCAAGATGCGACCTTTTAATACTTGGCGTTCTTTTTACTTTTTGGAAGTTTTTTCCACGGATTTCACGTCTTTTTGGAATTTGCCTTATTCATTTTTTATGAAAACTGTAACTTGAGATGCGATCTTTTCATACTTGGCGTTCTTTTTACTTTTTGAAAGTTTTTCAACGGATTTCACTCCTTTTTGAAATTCCTTTTATTCCTTTTTATAGGATTGTAACTTAAGATGCGACCTTTTAATGCTTGTCCTTCTTTCTGCTTTTTTAAAGTTTTTTTTACGGATTTCACTTCTTTTCGATTTTCCTTTTTTTTTTTCAAGGAAAGTTGCAACCCAATTTGGGGCCTTTTAATACTTGGCCACCAATTAAATTTGAAAACACCTAACTGGAATTAACACATGTCAATACATATTGTAAAAAAAAAATTGCATTCAAACTATTAATCCTCGGTAGGCCAGAGAAGAGACGTGAAAACAGGCGAGAGTGAGAATGGTTATACTGAAGGGTTAGAGTAGGAGTTACACCCAAAAGCAAATTGTTATTATTTATTTTAGGTATCCGATTTTGTTTCATACATTTTTTTTTTATTGCCTCAGAACTCAAATTTTCAGCAATAAGCTGACCACCATAAGATCCATCATCATTGGCAATTCAAATTCAATATCTTTAATACCTGGACATAATAATAGATTGAAAGCATAGAGTTTCCCTACGGATAACACTTCTTTTTGGAGACACAACATGCTAGTACTTTGGTTCGAACTATGGGTTGGAAAAGGTCTTATTCAAAGAATCATAGTATAGCGCGCTAAAGCAGCGAATCATTATGTCCTTAAATGTTAGCAGCCGTCACAATATGAAAAAAGTGATTCGACGATATATATGGGTAATTCCACGCCAAATCGACCACTTATGAACCCGACCCTTTTCGATTCGGCTGAAATTTTTCCTTTCTTTTCTATTCCATTGAAAGCATTTTTTAAGAAATAAAAAAAAAAAATCTTATCGAACTCAAAAATAATTATGAATTTTTCAAAAAAATGGTTTTTTTTTTTCAATGAGCTATAACTGTCTCAAAAATAGACTTATCGGGATGGTTTTTTTTTTAATTTTGTTGTAAACTGTACTTTTCGAAAAAAAATACAAAAATTTTTTAGATATTAAAATTTATGAAAAATTCCACTTTTTCGAGAAAAATCATATTTCGAATAAAATGCCGCCCACCGCGGAATGGGCCGAATTTTCCTTCTATTTTTTTTATTGGTTGAAAACAAAAAAAAATCTCAGCTGCCCTTATTTCGGAAAACATCCCACTGCAATTTTTTGAGGATTCATAAAAGACCTCAGAGTTTGAAAAATTGAGAAGGAAAAAAAATTTAATTGTTGCTTGATTTTTATTTTTATTTTTTCAAGTGAGAAAAAAATGAGAAGGCACGTATGAATAATTTATTCGTATTCTTTTTCAAACCCTAAATCCAAAAACAGAAATAATTGTAAAAATATGCTATATGATCAATTTTTGACCAAGCCACTGGTTTTTGCAAGAAACATTCAACGCATAACAAAAATGAAATCGGTGACCAAGGGTATGATAGTCACTGTTTTACCAACAGTCGAATCACTCATTCTTTGCACGCCATCTACACTGAGAATTTTGATACTCAATAGTAACCTTATTCCAGTGAGTTCCAGTGCTTATGAAAAGTTTTCGGAGCAGTTTTTGTTGAACATTAGTTATCGTCTTTTCATTGCTCTGTCTTAATTTCGATTCCAACGCTTATTGTTTTGATTATTGCACTTGACGCGTGTTATGAATAATTTTTTATCATATTTTTTATAACATGGAATCGAATAGGCAATTTGACCGATGTTGCAATCCTTTTGGGTTAGAAAATCACCTGAAAAAATCAGGCTTACGTCCAGCTACTGAAAAAATGAAAACGTTTTTAAATCTTGGTAGTAGTTATTTACTGTGCAGTGGGTGCCGAAAAAGAACATTGTTGCTATTTAATCAACAGACCGATAACAGTGATGAAACTCATGATAACAATAATGTTAATGTTGGTGAAAATAATCCAAGTGACAATGATGATAACCATGAGAGTGATGGTGACAGTAACACGGATGCAACAGATCTTCAGCAATCCTTACGTAAGATTATTTATTATTCATTATATGAGAACTGTTCTGAGTAACAGTTGACGATGAGCTAAAAAGTAAACAAATTCTCACCGATTACTGATTTGAACATGTCTGTTTTTTCAAGGTTCTTTATCGTTTCATAGTGAACCAACCTCAGTCAAGTTCTGCCTCACAAGTCAGCGCTGCCACTCAATTGCCGATAATTAATCAAGCATTGCAATTATTGAATCAATCACCAATCCCATTGAAAAAATTAAACGACGATCACTTTTTAAACAACAAAATAAATCAGATTTCTGATAATCTAAAAAAGTTGCTTCTTTCATCGACCGATGAAGAGTCAAATTTTGATGATGACGGTGGCAATTTCCGTTCTTTAATTGAAATTTTAATCGCCAAATTTAATGATAAAACAACCGAAAAATCGGTAAAAATTCAGATTTTGACATTATTACCAGAACAGTGGAGTGAAAGACGCATTTGTGAAACTATGAGTACTTCGAGGTATATGGCAAGATTAGCGAAGGAATTGACTAGAGAAAAGGGCATACTTTCAGCACCGGGATCGAAATTAGGTACATATAGCGTGAAATCCATATTTCAATTAATACTAAAGAATCAATTCCTAAACATTTTTTTTTCAACAGGTAGAAAACTTTCGGACCAATTGAAATCCAAAATATTGAATTTCTATAACGATGACGAGTATAGCGCACCAATGCCAGGCATGAAAGATTTTGTTTCGATCCGGAATGATGATGGCGTTCGTGAGCATGTCCAAAAAAGACTTATCCTGTCCAATTTGAAGGAATTATACCAAAGTTTCCGTGAAATATACCCTAGCGAGAGAGTTGGGTTTTCAAAATTTGCCTCTTTGCGCCCAAGGCACTGTGTATTAGCAGGAGGAAGTGGAACGCATACTATCTATGTTTGTACAATCCATCAGAATATCAAGTTGATGATGCTTGGTAATTATTGAATTGATGGCTTATTATAATTCAGATTTATAAATAACTTTTCTATCTATTCGATTACTCTTGTTTTAGGTGCAAACTTTCATTCATTAACCGAAGATGCTGGAATTGCTTTGAAACATTACAACAATTGTTTGAGCCTCATTATATGCGATCCTCCGACATCTAAATGCTACATGAATAAGTGTAAAAATTGTCCCGGCATAGATGAGTTGAGTAGCTCTTTGATAACGGTTTTTGATGATAATGATATTGAGGATATAACTTACAAGTATTGGATATCAAAACCTAAAACTAGCTTAGAAAGTATCACTAAGCCAGTGGATGAATTTGTGGAGGAATTTTGTAGTGACTTGAAGACTCTATTACCGCACTCATTCATCTCAAAAGAGCAAGCCAAGTTTTTAAAATCATTGAAAGAATCATTGAAAGCAGATGAATTCGTGATTATTTGTGATTTTGCAGAAAACTATGCATTCGTAGTGCAAAATGCAGCATCTGGCTTTCACTGGAATAATAACTCAGCCACCATTTTTCCTGTTGTTATTTATTTTAAAGTGAATAGCGAACTTCAACACAGAAGTCTTGTGATCATATCAGATTGCAATAATCACGATGCCGTTGCTGTGCATGTTTTCATCAAAATTATAACCGATTTCGTCAAAAGTATATCTGAAACAGTCATGAAAATGTTTTATTTTTCGGATGGGGCTCCTCAACAGTTCAAAAATTTCAAAAACTTTGTTAATTTATACTACCACGAGAGTGATTTTGGTATACCGGCCGAATGGCATTTCTTCGCAACTGCCCATGGAAAAGGGCCATGTGACGGTATTGGTGGGACGGTCAAACGACTAGCAGCAAGAGCAAGTCTTCAACTAGCAGTTGACAAGCAAATTACCACACCTCGAGAACTATATGCCTGGGCTGCTTCACCAAATAATCTGCCCAACATGGCGGTCAAGTTTTCGTCAGAAGACGATTATAATACTGCGATAAAAGATTTGACAGACCGATTCGCAAGAACCAAACCAATCACGGGAACCCACGGAATTCATTGTGTAATTCCAAACGCAGATGGATGCCTTTACGTCCGGAAATATTCAAATTCTGAAGAATATGATACATGTAAAATATTCAAACGTCAAAGAAATAGAAAATAAAATAGTCTTTGAATTAATATCAAATAATTATATTTTTTTAATTGTATGAACCGAAAGTCACTAGTAAACATCATTGAGCTCGATCATAAATACTCTTGAACACTATTAAATATAGAAGGCGAAACCGAACTAAAACTCGAAAAATCACGGCTTCGAGAGGATGTGCGTTGAATGTATTTTTCAAAAGCTTGTGGCTTGGTCGAAAAGAGACCGAATAGCACATTTTTATTTTATTTTTTTGATGTAGTTTTTGAAAACAATTACAAAGAAAGTATTCATACGTGCCCTTTAATTTTTTCTTATTTGTAAAAAAAAAAAATTTTTTGAAATCGAGGCTTGACACTTGAAATTTATTTTTCTTCCCAATTTTTCAAACGCTGAGGCCTTCATAAATCCTCAAAAATTTGCAGTTTGATTTTTTTCGGAAATAAGGTGAAAATTTTTTTTAATCAAAAAAAAAAATAGAACAAAAGGTCAGCCCACTTCTTAGTGGGTGGCATTTAGTTCAGAATTCATTGAAGTTTTTTTTCAGTGAAAAAAAAAAATATTAAAAATGGCGAACGTCGAGAAAAATATGATTTTTCTCGAAAAAGTGAAATTTTTCATAGATTCTAATATCCAAAAAATTTCTGTATTTTTTTTCGAAACGTACAGTTTACACCAAAAATTTTGAAAAAAAAAATCATTCCGATAAGTCTATTTTTGAGAAAGTTATAGCTCATTGAAAAAAAAAAAAACAATTTTTTGGAAAAATCCATAATTATTGTTGAGTTGGGTAAGATTTTTTTATTTATTTCTTAATAAATGCTTTCAATGGAATAGAAAACAAAGGGAAAATTTCAACCAAATCGAAAAGGGTCGGTTTCAGAAGTGGTCGATTTGGCGTGGAATGCCCCATATATACTTATACTGTGTACCAAATCAAGGGGAAACTTTTTGTAAGAATAACATGTAAATATCTTTGCCATTTCGTGGCCAACTTCGCTTTTCTATAAGGGTATCATCAACATAAGTCCAGCCTTTTCCTGTACTGCGTAACATAGCGCTGAAGTGTCCATGCTGAATATCTTCCCCATGATGGAAAATTGCACTAGAAACTTTATATTTTTCCTGGTTAATTTGCACTATAGAAGTCGGTATCGCTTCAATATTGCATTTAATTTTCGCTGTTTTACCGTTGTTGATAGTAAAAAGTGACAATTGAATGACTACGACATTTTTCAATGAAGAAAAGACAAACCTATCAACGACACTGGGATTATGACAGAGTGTATAAGTTCGGCGAGTATATAACGATTTTTCCACGTTCTGATTGATAATATACTGTAGATCTAAGGCTGCCTTCCGTGGCTTAGGCACTTCAAGAGAAATGACAATATTTGGATTAACTTGGATTAATTAATAATTAATTAATAATTAATTAATAATTAATATTATTAATATTTATTATTAATATTATTAATATTTGGATTAACTTGGATTAATTAATTATTAATTAATAATTAATAATTAATAATTAATAAATTATTAATATTATTAATATTTATTATTATATATGTATTCTGTACGAAAAAAGTCATTATTTATTTATTTATTTAGTATGTTACTAAGTTATCTCATTATTTGTTAAATTCGAATTTAAATTTAAATTGAAACACGAACGACGAAACGTGATGACGTCACAGCGGGACAAATGTCCCCTTTTGAGAAAAATTCCCAAAAATTTTTCGCTAACATCATTGTTCTCAGCATGGACCGAGTCGATTTTGTTGCAACAAAGACCAATCGAAAGAGAAAAATCGAAAAAAATTCAATAGAAAAATTGACATTGTTTGGTCCAGCCGTTTATCTGTGAGATCGGTTTAAAGTCGCTGTGACGTTATCACTTCCGGCATATTCGCGTATATAAGAGTGCGGTAGCTTTGTTTTAATACTTGGCGTCGAGCCGCTACTGCGTCTCTTGACTCGACTTTGTTTTATTTCATTTTTATTCCGCATATCATGGAATTTTTACAATTTAGCTCTACAGTAATTTAAATGAGGAAAAAAGGGGAAAGGAAACATGTCGCGAATGTTTATCCAAACACACGTATCCAGTCGATACGAATACGAAACCATTGTAATCATGATTCACGGATTCAGAACCATATCGGGATATCGATCTGCTAATAGAAACCCTATCTGGTAGAAATTCCATTCTCCTTCGTGCATACCACCCGATATATAACTATAATTCCAAATGCTCTTGGACTGCTGCGACTACCGCTCGTGGCTTCGACTCAACGCGACAAAAATGTTTCCTGCACGATATACCTCTTCAATATTACGATTAAATGTCTTGTCGCAGAATGTTTGGTGTAGACCCCAAGCTTCCCCCCGACTCGGTCGACGTGCGCGCGCACGCACGCCTTCGACACAGAGTCAGTTGCCTCCGAGGCACGCGACGAAACGCACGGTTTCTCGCATTGGGATAACATTCCCATATACACATCCAACCCAACGGGGTTGACGATATGGGATCGTGTCCCCTGCAGAAAACAACATACACAATCACACACACACATATTTACGACGACACGATCGCGTGTAAAATGTATGTGAATTGAGAGACGACGTGGGGTTTTATGCCGGAACGGCTTTCCCCACACGAGCCAATAAACAAAACATTGTTTTGAGGCTCAATTACGAATTAATTTATTTATCAACCTCATCCTTTTCAAAAAACATTTAATATATACGAAACTACGGGGGAACTTCACATTGAAGGACCTTCCGACTATACAAAATGGTGTCAGAAGTGGGATGCGAACCCACGCCCACAAAGTAGCAAAATTAAATTAAATTAAAAACATACGAAAAAATACGCGAGATCGCTACAAGGACACTCGACGACCACTTGCCTCGGCCCCGGAGATCCACCACACTCAGCTCGCCACCAGCAGAGACAATCAACATTATCAATCGATAAGTATTCTATTATTCATATATTCATAAACGATTTACTGTATTCAATTCGATACATTATAATTCGAGATTCCATATACATAACTGATTCAAAATGACGTTCGTTACTAGATATCCCTCATAATATTTCTCGCGCAATATTTTCTTTCTCTCGCACACGGATAAACGCGGCAAAATAACAGAACAACACAAAGCTAGTCCACTAGGCATTGTTTACATTACGCGAAGCGCGGTAGTCCCAAACAACTCAGACCTCGCCGCCACGATACGTAGAGAAGCGAGTCCGTGCACGCTCACAGTGACGACGTGCGGTCAACAAAAAAGAACAATCGCGATTAATAGGACAAACCGAGTCCTCAGTCTCGTTTCGACAGCCGATGCTTACGCACATAATATTAACTCGTAGTACCGGAAGTGTGAGATATTTTTCGTGAATTATTTTTTAATGCGAATAAAGTCAACATGAGTAGTGAGCGTATAAAATACATCAATCAAAAACGTACAACGTTAAAGTCACAAATGACGAAACTCGAAAAAATCGCGGAAGACGCGAATTTAGAACCCATGAACGTGAAAATGCGCGTCGATCGTTTGCGTGAACAATTTCAGGCGTACGAAGAGTTCCACGATGAACTCGCGATGTTAGTCGATTCCGACAATGAACAACTCAACGAATTCGACGAACTACAAAACAGATTTTACGCGATCGCGTCGAAGTTCGAAACAAGTAGATCGTCGGTGACGCCACTGCCAGGCAACGCGCAAAATATAACGTCACTTCCAATTGACGGTACGCGTCGTCTCAAATTGCCGGTAGCGGAACTTCCGAAGTTCAACGGTGAACTCGATAAATGGTTATCGTTCAAAAACACATTTCTTACGATGATCGATTCACGCGACGACATTACAAGTCTTCAAAAATTCATTTACTTGAAAAATTGTCTCGAGGGCGACGCGCTGAACAAAATCCTCATATACAACGTGAGCGAGGAGAATTACAAATTCGCGTGGAAACTAGTGTGTGACTCGTATGATAAAACCCGAATTTTGATTACGAAACATCTAGACGCGATTCTCGAACTCCCAGTTCAGACCAAAGCGACCCACAAAGGATTAACGTGACTCGTGGACGACATGCGTCAGCATACGAATATGCTCGCGACCTTGAACGTGCGGCCAGACGAGCATCTACTCGTACGAATATTAGAACGCGCGTTACCATACAACATTCGCGCAAAATGGGAAGAAACTCTCAGTCTCGATATTTCACCGACGCTTGATCAATTGTACCAGTTCGTTTCGGAAACCGCGTTTCGTTTGTCCACAATCGAACAAGATCCGTCGCGCGCAAAGCAAGAAACAACGAAAAAACGATCGTTCTTCGGGAAAGATCCTAGCGGTGTGAAAGCACGAAAGGGAGAAGACGGCGCGCGCGCGCTTATGACCGACACGTCCTATAACTGCCTTGTGTGCAAAAAGGATAGCCATCCCGTGTATCGTTGTCGCGAATTTCAGAATATGTCGGTATCACAATGATGGGATTTCGTGAAAAAATCGAATTTATGCAAAAATTGCTTACGCTCACATCGCGACAAATGCAAGTCATCGCATTGCAAAAATTGTTCGAAATTTCACAACACGCTGTTGCATAACGAGAAATCAACCGCGAATTCCAACGAAACCCCGACAAAACCGAATACCGCGAATAATTCGAAGTCAAAGACAAATTCGGCATGACTAGACGTAGTCGCGCACAGCTTCACATCGTGAATCTGTCAATCGCAACTAATGCTGAGCGCTCAAGTTCGCGTCAAAGATACAAACGGGCAGTTCATAAAGGGTCGCGCCTTATTAGATACGTGCGCAACGGCACATTTTATAACGGAAGATTTCGCCAAGAAATTGAAATTATCAGTACGCGCGTGTTCGCTTGCGGTGGGAATGATCGATAACACAAACACGGTTTCGAGAGGCGCAGTCGAGTGTACGTTCTACTCGATTCACAACAACTTTCACAAAACCCTCGCGTTCCTGGTCATTCCAAAAATCGCCGACAAAGTGCCGAACGAGATTTTCCCTCGCGAACGGGTGAACATTCCGAACAACATAAAACTCGCGGATCCGCAGTTTCATTTGCCAGAAAAAATCGACCTCCTCATTGGATCCGGCGTCACGTTATCGTTATTATCGATCGGACAATGCAATCTCTCTCGCGACAATTGTGAGCTTTTTTTACAAAAAACGCAGCTCGGCTGGGCAGTCGCCGGCGGGCGAACAGACGCGCCAAGTAACAAGCACGTATCGTGTAAATTGACCGAGCTGAAAGACCAAATCGCAAAGTTTTGGTTATTGGACGATGCAAACGCGAATCAAATCAAACTATCGGAAAATTCGGACTGTGAAATACACTTCACACAAAACGTCAAACGCGAAACATCGGGGCGATACACGGTTCGTCTACCGTTTCGAAGCAAGGACCGTGATCTTGGCGACTCTCGAGTGACAGCTCTACGCCGTTTCGGAGGGTTGCAAAGGCGCTTGAACGCCGATCCAACTCTCAAACAAGAATATCACCGCGTCATGACCGAATACATCGATCTGGGTCATATGACGCTGATCGACGACGAAACACAGCCCGGCTATTACCTCCCGCACCACGCGGTGATAAAAACGACAAGCGCAACCACCAAGACTCGAGTAGTCTTCGATGCTTCAGTTAAAACAAGTAAGGGAATTTCGTTAAATGACGTTCTAATGGTCGGTCCGACAACTCAACTCAAATTATTCGATCACCTCATACGATTTCGCGGTCACAAATACGTAATCACCGCCGATATCGCGAAAATGTAAAATTTGGATTCACCCCGCAGACCGCCGTTATCAACGCGTATTCTGGGTTCATAACAATAAAACGCGAGCATTCGAATTGAACACGGTAACGTTCGGCGTGTCATCAGCGCCATTTCTCGCAATACGAACAATACAAGAACTCGCGAATGACGAATGCGCGGAGTTTCCAATCGGAGCTGGAGCTCTGAAGCGCGACCTATACGTAGACGATTTGCTTTCGGGGGGAAATACTCTAGAAGAAATTGTACAAATTCGAGACGAGGTCATCGAGATTTTGAAACGTGGCGGTTTTGACATACGTCAATGGGCGTCGAATCATTCAAGCGCGTTGAACAATTTATCCGAAAAAATTACGAACCTCGAATTTTTGACAGACGAAAATCCGATACATAAAACGTTGGGCATTTCGTGGAACGCGTGTCGCGACGAATTGCTCTACACCGTCAAACATATATCACCCGCCGAAAAAGTAACCAAGCGCTACATTTTGTCAGAAATTGCAAAAATATTTGATCCCCTCGGTTTACTCGGTCCAGTCATTCTCGTCTCAAAGGTTCTCATGCAAGATTGTTGGAAAGCAAAAACTTCTTGGGACGAATCAGTACCGAGGGCGTCACATTCTGCGTGGCAGTCATTCGCGGGGCAGCTCTCGTTGATTGACAATCTCAAAATCGATCGTTACATCTCAATAAAAAATTCCGTCGACATTCAGATTCACGGATTTTGCGACGCGAGTAGAACAGGTTACGGGGCTTGTATATATGTACGATCTTGTAACGAAAAAGACGAAATCTACGTTCAATTACTTTGCTCGAAGGGGCGAGTCGCTCCGCTCAAGGAACAGACAATTCCGCGTCTCGAACTTTGCGGCGCATTGATACTCACGCGTTTATATCGAGAAATTTGCGACGTACTTCCGTTTCGCGCTTCGAAAACAATATTTTGGTCTGACTCGACGATTGTTCTCCAATGGTTGAAAAAACATCCAAGTGTACTCAAAGTATTCGAAGCCCATCGGGTCGCAGAGATACAAGAAAGTAGCAAAAATATTGAATGGCGACATGTTCGATCCGAACAAAACCCCGCGGACGCGTTATCGAGAGGTCAACTTCCCCAAAATTTTCTGAATAACGATTCCTGGTTTCAAGGTCCCTCGTGGTTAGCCAAACACGAAACGACGTGGCCTCAGTCCGTCGAAAAACCATCAGACGATCTTCCCGGCATTAAAAAATTATTTTGCATGACTGCGCAAATACAGTCAGACGAAATATTCGAAAGATTCTCGTCATACACACGATTAATTCGCGTCGTCGCATACTGTTTACGATTTTCGCGCGCAAACAAATTTACCGGCAATTTAACGATAACCGAAATCAACGAAGCCGAGCAACGCGTTATTCGTCTCGTACAAAAATCGCGTTTTCAAAACGAAATCAATCGACTTTCGACCAAGGGGAGTGTAAAATGCACAAAACTTGGATCTCTCAATCCGCTAATTGACGAAAGGGGTTTACTCCGCGTCGGCGGTCGTATCAATCACGCGAATGTACAAAAAGATCAGAAAAACCCGATCCTTCTTCCCTCCCGTCATCACGTGACAGATCTCTTGATTCGGTATATACACGGAAAATTCTATCACACGGGAGTTCAGTCGACACTGTATAACATTCGTCAAAGGTTCTGGATACTCGATGGTCGGAATCAAGTCCGAAAGATCGTGCGCCGCTGCACGCGATGTATACGTTTTCGACCGGTAGCAATCGCGTATAAGATGGCAGATTTGCCGAAATCGAGAGTCGACAATGCACCTGCATTTTATCATACGGGTGTAGATTATTTCGGCCCCATGCTCGTCAAAGAGAAAAAAACACCGAAACCGCGGTAGCGTCAAGGTATACGGTAGCGTGTTTATTTGCATGTCAACAAAGGCAATTCACATCGAAATCGCAAGCGATTTGTCAACAGACGCATTTTTGGCGACGTTGCGACGCTTCGTGAGTCGTCGCGGAGTTCCTGGCCATATCTATTCCGATAACGGTACCAACTTCGTCGGCGCGAATAGTCAATTGCGCGAATTTTACGTCTTAAGGGAATCCGATGAATTCCGAACGCGATTATACGAATTCACTTCGGAAAACCGAATCGAGTGGCATTTCAATCCACCCCTTTCACCGCACTTCGGAGGCCTCTGGGAGGCAGCGGTGAAATCCTGCAAACATCATCTAAAACGAGTCATGCGCGATCATTTGTTCACGTACGAGGAACTAAACACGTTAGCGATAGAAATCGAAGCAATCTTAAATTCGCGGCCTTTATGCCCTATCTCAACCGATCCGAACGATCCAGTAGCATTAACACCAGCACATTTTCTCATCGGTAAACCCCTCACGATGCTGCCGGAAAATGATTTTGCTCCTGTTGCAGATAATCGCTTGTCATCATGGCAACTCATCACCAAAATGCGCCAAGAGTTCTGGCGCAGATGGCAACTCGAATATTTAAGCGAATTGCAAAAACGTCAAAAATGGATAGATCCAAGCGCCAACATTGCGCTAGACACGATCGTCTTACTAATCGACAAGAACCAAGCATGCATGCAGTGGCGATTGGGACGAGTGGTCGAGATTCATCCGGGGGACGATGGCGTGGTCCGAGTGGTCACGATCAAGACAACGCAAGGGACATACAAGAGAAACACAACTTCGTTATGCGCATTACCAACAAACCATTGAAACGTTTATTTTTTTTTCTCTCTCTCTTTTTCTGTTCTAATTTCTCAATCTCATGTTCAGTTTAAACCGTTCAAAAGGAGACACTTTTGTTCATTTGTTTATTGTAATTAAGTCACGATCATTTCGCACAAGTTCAGTATGAAATTTATATTTGTATTCTGATATTTGTTGCCAGCCAAATGGCACAATATTTCGATTTTAAGCTCAACTTTGTAAACCATTCAAGTTCGATATATATGACGAAAAACTATGTACCATTGTCTCGAATTATCTTGTTCGTTAACACTCCCAACTCGGGGAGGATGTTTGGTGTAGACCCCAAGCTTCCCCCCGACTCGGTCGACGTGCGCGCGCACGCACGCCTTCGACACAGAGTCAGTTGCCTCCGAGGCACGCGACGAAACGCACGGTTTCTCGCATTGGGATAACATTCCCATATACACATCCAACCCAACGGGGTTGACGATATGGGACCGTGTCCCCTGCAGAAAACAACATACACAATCACACACACACACATTTACGACGACACGATCGCGTGTAAAATGTTTGTAAATTGAGAGACGACGTGGGGTTTTATGCCGGAACGGCTTTCCCCACACGAGCCAATAAACAAAACATTGTTTTGAGGCTCAATTACGAATTAATTTATTTATCAACCTCATCCTTTTCAAAAAACATTTAATATATACGAAACTACGGGGGAACTTCACATTGAAGGACCTTTCGACTATACACAGAGAAAACTAAGTACCAGGTGTCTTTCGCACTACGAGTTACTTTTGCTTTTTTGTCTCAGAAGTTTTATAAACGTTCGTGAATCGATACAAAGGAGTTTAGAGAGTTTGAAATAACGAATTTACTGTTTTTTTGAAGTTGGTTGAAAAACGGTGGGATGAATATTGTGGCTGTTGTTTAGCGGTGGGTTAAACAGCACATTCACTGTGTTCCCCATACATGCGTTCATACTCTGGCAAAATTACGTTCCCAATGAGCGCATCCGTTTGCTGAATTAAAGCATCGCGTTGTGCGCTTCGGCCATCATAGAAGCTTTCTATACCTGGGCGATGAACGACAAACGCGTTGTCCAAAATCATGAAGTTGTAATTGAGAGCACAGAGTATCCAACCCTGGAAAATCAAATACATCAATATAAAATCAGTAAGAAACAAAGAAAATTAGAAATCTATACCAATTAAAACAAGGTTTTGTGCGCAACGAAGTTGAACATTCTTCCAAGACAAATTTGTACTCTACACCGTTTTTCATTTCTCTGCTTGCATTCCATCATCGTTTTTCTTCCATTTGTTTTATTCGTTTAAAATTTTATAATCAATATTTTTAATTCTCTGATCAAATCGCATAACTCAATGACAAACGTTTTTTTCTTTTTTTAATTTTGAATTTTTTGGTGGGCTCGATATACTGTTTGAATATCCACTATCCATTTACCAAAATTCACTACAGATTCTTGATTGACGCTTTTTTAATTTCGACACACGTTCACATATGGACTTAATTTTCGAACTTTTTTTATCAGCCTACAAAAACTTTGTTACCCATTATACACGCACTGCGAGGACTGTGAAACATGGTGCGTGAGCTGCTCGAAAAATATAGAAATCAAGTGCCCCCCTTAAGATGATGGATCAGTAACCTCGAATTTTCGAAATTAAAATTCTTCGGTGTCGTTTGACTAATCAAAAAAAAGCTCTGTCAGCGTACGCAAGGCGATTGCAAAAATCGGCTGACAGGGGCTTTTTTTTATTGGTGAAACCGTCTTGGAAATATTCAATTTCGAAAATTGCAGCTATCTCTGTCGCACTCACATTGCGAGAAAGCGACTGCTCCATCACCTTAAGACATGTTATCCCCCAATTTCTTACGCGGTATATTCACCTGCGGTTTTGTTTTCACACTTACAATGACAATAAAAGTACTAATACACTGAAGTCTGACATTTGGCCTTAAGGGGATCTATCAGTTGCAGGACTGGCGAGTCGATGACTGGAAAGTAGATACACGTTGTTCTTGGACACGCTTGATATTTAAAGAAAAAAAAGAGTTACACGTTATTCTGTCATCAAAGGAGAACAACGTGTTATCGACTCCCCACTGCTACAACTGATGAATCGCGTTAATGGGATTACTTACTTGTATTCTTTTGTCCTTTTGTCCATCCCAACTGATTCTTTCGTCGTATATGGGATCCTTAGCCGTACCTATATATACTGGCTCCCAGGCTGCATATTCGCCTGTTCTTTTCTCCGTGTGAAACACTCTAAGAGTATTGGACGGTGGCTCATCTTTCCATAGTAGAAAATTTGGTATAGTGTGGCACGGTAAGCATATGTCTCGGTGAAACGGGATAGCTTTTTTATTTTTCAACATGTCGATCTATAATGAGTTAATATATGAATTCAAAAATAAAATTTATCCCGAAAACCATAGAGATATGGTTTTAGAACAAGCAAATAAAACTATTTGTAGAAGCAAGATTTTTTTAGCGGCGTTCGGTTTTGTTTTCACTCCAGTTTTCATTTTTTTTTTTTTACTAGTCTTTACTTGACATTGCGAAATGGATAAAAACGGCTATGATCAGTCAATCAGACGACGGTCACATAAATATAAATGGAAAGTTTAAAAAAATATTATTCCCTTCCATCAATTCATTGATTTTTTCACTCAATTATTAACGCTCAACCTAATTGTCGACCTAAACTTGTCGAAGGACAGAAAGTGAACTCAATCCAGATTGAGCGTGTAACCGTGTGCCTGAGAATATCGACTTTTTCGAGCCTCATTTTTAATCCAAATTTTTACTATTCAAAACCATTTTTTCAAATCTCATTAGAGATTACCTAATGAGACGTAAACAACGACGATACTCACAAGTTCGGTTTTATCAAATGGCTGTCTACTGTTTTTTTCGACCTCAAAAGGCGGTAGCACGAAGACTTTTGGATTCGTTGTTGAGAGTTCTGGTTGATCGTTCCTTCCTATCATATCAAGAAACTGTGGGACTAAATTTAGACTCGGATAGACCTCGATATCGGCTACAAGAATATAATGAGTTGGTGCCATTTCTTTCGCAATGTTACGAGCCATGTTCACGGGGTAAATGAGGCTGTGTTCGTTTTTATACGTATCAGCGCGTCTGATTATTCTCCATGGGTCATCCGGATTGCTGTCGTCGGGCTCAGAAAGAAACTTTTCTCTGCTCTCTAATATCTGACGTTATTACACATCGTGTGAAACGGCAAAATAAATTAAACATAATTGAAAAAAAAAAGTCATCGGTTTTTACTTTCTATAAAGAGTTGAGGTTTCAAAATGTAACGTCAGCGTGACTGACGAAAACATCGTAGAAAATAACGAAAAAAAAGAAGATACTTGCATTTTGAGGTGCGTGGTCGATGTGAAAATACAGGTGAAACGAGATAAGCTCAGAAATGAGAGAACTGGAGCCAGTTCTTATATATCTAATCAAATCTAATGTTCGCTGAAAATCTGTTCCAGGCGCATGAACGGCAACCGAAATTGGAGCGCGCCATCTTTGCATTAACGGCACGAGATAGTCGAGAACAGTGCAGTCACCGTGTGTTGCAAACGTTACGCTTTCTAAACAGCTGAACTTCTTTCTCATTGCCACAAAATTGTACAAAACAGTATAATTCCCCCTTTGAAGAGTAATAAATTCGGATGATTTGTTATAGCACGGTGTCGTAGGTTTCAATGTCGTTTGCTGGAGAAAATGAATAGATCAAAATTAAAACTTAGAATTTTGGACTTTTCCAATGATAAGTTGAATCCAATGATAAGGTGAATCCAATGATAAGTTGAATAAAATCGATCGTAAATTAATATTTCAACCCCATTTGATTTATTAACTACGAGTCCACACTCATTTAAATTATATTCTTTTTGTACTTTATGTATAATTTATATGACAAACTGCTCTTCTCATTCGATAAACTAACGAAGAAAATGAATCAGAAAAGCAGAGTAGCGTTACTTTACGGTCCAAAGAACAATAATATGAGTGCGAATTAATAAAAGTTCAGTAGTACCCCCAGTGCAAACCACCTCCCTAGGAAATCTTGAGCTCAAATGATGCAATGAAAACGTTTTTTTTATGATTAAAATGCTGCAGTCTTTCTGACGATACTCACATTTCCTCCAGTCTTGTGAGTACTCCCCGGTGCAGAGTTCTGTAAATAGATGGTACGAATGGATTCAATGAGGTGGAGCGATAACCACAATAGAACGGTAAAAAAATAATTACAAAAAAAAACGTTTTTCTACACAGTATATCAAGAGACTCGGTAGAGTCTCGGGACAAGTACATTTGACAGCTCTGTCGTCTGCTGGCCCGAGGCTCGCCGGAGTATATTATCTCTGAATAAAGCAATTTCGGTTGTGGGGGGAATCATTTTCTTGAATTGCGGAGCCCAGGAATAATGTTATGATTTGAAAATTGAACTGGAAACTAATTTTAAAAAACGTTTTCGATTGAGCCTTGAATCAGAACGATTGATGCCGTAATTGCGGAGAAAAAACTTTGCACAGGCAAAGATTGTGCTAAAAATACTAACACGTCGGAAGTTTGGCGTGTCTGTATACGACACAACGAAAGGCCTTTTGATGCTATCCAGTTTCTGATTGGTCGCGACTGTGGCTACATTCCTCTGTATCCACGGAAAGTTTGACGGTAGTTCTGACGCGAGACGCGTAAACAGCGTTTTTTTTGCGGACTTCTCGTAGATCCGTCGTGGGCAAAATTTGAACTAATTTGTACGTCAGAGTCTCAAATTCTATCAGAGTGTTGACAGATGGTAAGGCCGGAATAATTCACGCAAGAAAAAATATCAATTTGACCCTTTGAAACACACATTTTTCCTTACGTGCAATTAGCTCAAAACTTTGTACTCGGGGGTTTTCGGGGTCGCTGATTACAAATCTGCACTCAAAATTTAGAAATACAAGATGGCGAATCCAATATGGCGGACAACAAATGCAAAAATTGTTTGATGAAAGTAAAATATGATACTCGGGGGTTTTCGGGGTCGCTGATTACAAATCTGCACACAAAATTTAGACATTCAAGATGGCAGATCCAATATGGCGGACCACAAATGCAAAAATTGTTTGATGAAAGTAAAACATGGTACTCGGGGGTTTTCGGGGTCGCTGATTACAAATCGGCACGCAAAATTTCGAAATTCAAGATGGCGGATACAATATGGCGGACAATAACTGCGAAAATCGTTTAAGAAAAGCGAAAGTTGGCATGCGGGGGTTTTTGGGTTCACCGATTAAAAATCTGCATACAAAATTTCGAAATTCAAAATGGCGGACCCAACATAGCGAACCATAAGTTCAAAAGTTTTTTGATGGAAGGCAAAGTTGGTACTCGGGGGATTCGGGGGCTGCCGAATACAAATCTGCACCCAAAATTTCGGAATTCAAAATGGCGGATTCAATATGGCGGACCATAAATTCCAAAATTTTATGATGAAAGTGAAAGGTTCAGAAAAAAGAAGTGATATCCTGGCCAAAAATCCCCTGCCGGGGAAAAAAAACCTTGGACAAGTACATTTGTTGACCCCCGTTTCCATTTGTTTTCACAGAAAAAAACTACCCAAAAAAGTACAAAATTTTCAAAAAATTGGCAAGATCAAGAATGATTTACATTCAGTATTAAAATTTATAATATCAATAATAGGACAAGTATTTCATTGTCTCTTGAGGATGGAGTATTTAATAAAAAGCAAAATCAGTTGGTTATCGAAAAAAGTCATCAATGTACAAAAATGAAAATCGGTCAAAAGAACAGCAGAGTCCAGAAAAAAATCAAGATAAAACAAAACGTGGGGAAAAAAATTTCAAACGAAAAAAATTAAATTGAAAAATAATTTCGGCCGAAGTACTTGGCGAGTTCGTACCATGAGACATACATTACGTGATTCTACCTAAGCAAAAAACTCGCCAAGTACTTCGGCCGAAATTATTTTTCAATTTAATTTTTTTCGTTTGAAATTTTTTTCCCCACGTTTTGTTTTATCTTGATTTTTTTCTGGACTCTGCTGTTCTTTTGACCGGTCCGCAGTCGCTGAAACGTCCTCGTCGTTGCGGACGGGCAACACTCCGCATTGTAGGGGAGACCAACGTTGTCTTCCCCTACATCGAACGCGCGGAAGTGGCTAATATCAGCGGGTCCGATCCTCTCGTGGGTGGTGTACTGACACGTTCGAGAGGTGTTGCCTGGGTAGCTCCGTGGGTGTCTCCGCGTGGTGCTACCTGGGCTCCAACGGATGGGTAGCTTTTGAACTGCGCGGCCCATCCGGCGCGATGTCCGAGATAGTGAGGCTCCTTGTGTGTCTCTGCTCGGCGGTGGGGGCGGTCTTTCGGAATAGTGGTACTTGGCAGTTCTTGCTGGTGCCGCTCGAACGACATCCTCCTCTATTGCGAATGCAACATCGCGTGTGCGAAGGGGTGATGGCGCGCGTGGATGCCCGGCGGGGCCGCGCACTCGCCATGGATCGAGTGGATTGTTCCGACCGTCAAGTGAGTAACTGATACATGCTGCGGACATGACAGGCCAGTGACGGATGGGAGTGCAAATGAAGCACTGCTGATGCACTTCCCGATGACGATAACACGGCACAGCTAGAAAATCTAGCTGACACTGCGACTGGGCGGTCTGCTCGGTATTTAGGGGCGCGGTGTGTGGCCTCGTCACGCGATCTATCGTGCGCTCTGAACCCCTTGCTTCTCGCTTGCGAGAAGCCACCTTTCCCTCTTCCTCTTTCCCGCTCCATCCGGGCCCGGTATCGCGGTGGTTTCGACCTCGTGATGCACGGAACCGGGGAGCTCCCCATCCCCACTAATTATTTTATTTATTTCTTTCAGGTTTCAGGACAACGCGAGGGGTCGAGATCGCTGGCGGCGGCCGGGGGGGCCGTGGGCTCGCTGTGAACCGGGTGGACCTTTCGGACCGCCGGGTAATGGACAGAGACATGCTGCCGACTTGCCAGAAACGGATGGGAGTGCAAATGAGGCTCAGACCGATGCTCTTCCCGATGACGAAAAACATGGCCCAGCCCAACGACGAGCTGGAACGGCGTTCGACTGCTCCTCCAGGTATTTAGTGGCGCAGAGCGTGGCCCCCCGTGGTTCCGTCGTCGTGCGTCTTCACTCTTCACCCTCCCACCCCCTTTCCTCTTCCCTGCCCACCCGGGCCCGGTGTCGCGGCGGTCCTCGGACCCCGTGATACACGGAACCGGGATCTCCCTATCCCCCACTAATATCTGCAGAATCTGATCCTTGAGCGTCTCATCAATAAATGCATCCGTTTCATTTTTAACCTTCGTCGGGATGTGCATATTTCACCTTATCGCGACAGTCTGGCCTGGCTCACCGTCTCAAACCGCAGAAAATATTTTCTGGGGATCCTTATTTTCAAGTTACTTCAGGGTAATGTCCCATCATATATTTCTAATCTTTTCCGCCGTGCACCTCCTCCCATTCGTCCGTCAAGGCTTCCTTCCCCGCTTACCTTCATCATCCCACCGCATCGCACCTCGACATTGCAGAAATCTTTTGCTTTGAATGCCTGCTACTTCTGGCACTCCCTCCCTACCACCATCAAATCCTCAACTTCCCTCTCATCTTTCAAGCAAAATTTACATACCCTCCTTTTGGCTTCCCAACAATCGCAATAACTATTCTCCTCCTTACGTCCCACCCCACCCTCTATCATACTTATCCTTCTCTTTTTGCTACTGCTTATTTAGTTTGTGAGCTGCGTTTTCATCTTTTTATTTTATATATTATTCTTCATATAAGTTCTAGGCTTTCTTCCATCCTCTTTTTTCTCTTTTGTTTTCTTTTTAGTATTAAGTTCTAGGTTAAGATTGTATACAAAATTATTTTCTGCACATTGCCTACGAATTGTTGTTCATGGCATAATAAACTTAATTCATTCATAATATAATTCTAATACTTTATTTTCAGCTATTTTCTTTAAGTTTCAGGTTCCTCTAACCGGGCCCGGTGCTCCGTTGGCCGAAAGGCTGGCGAGGTACACGGAACCGGGAGAGTCCCCCACTAACCACCCATCTAACTTCTGTAAGTTTCAGGCACACTAATCACCACTTTTCTCCACAGCTTAGCGGCTGGGTCCTGGCGGTCCCCGGCTTTAATCTCAAAGCCGCCACTGATTAAAAATGGCTGTTTCTTCGCGGGTAAAATACTCCGGAGGCAAAATAGCTCCCCGTTCGGATCTCCGGGTGGGAGCTACTCGCGCAGAGATAGTCGAAAGGTTCAATGGTGTAGGTGTGAATGGTGCGAGAATGGGGAGCCTGCCCGCGCGTCCGATGACCCGTCGGTCTGCTGCGGCGAGCAGTGCACGTTTGCCTTCCCCGTTGGTGCCGAACACTGTGCGCCAAAGCACTCCCCACGTGGCTTGGGCGGTCAGAGCCAGGTCTCTGAGTGCAGGTTGCGGCCTTCGTGCCGTCAAAATAAATCTGGTGAGGTGCGACGAAGTCAGTCTCCGTGCTGTCAGAGTCGTGTTGGATAGATGTGATGGACAGGGACAACAAGAACAGGTTTTGAACAATAGGCAAGTAGACCAGCCGACCGCGGCTGAGCGCGAAGTAGTTAGACCCGCGACCCCTCACTCTCCCGTTGTAGAAGCCGCACCGGGCGGTGGACGCGCGCGTACCACGGATGTTAGGATACTGCAGCTGAACATGCGTAGGTCAGCTGTGGTAACGGACGAGGTTCGTGATCTCGTTGGTCAAAAGCGACTGGACGTCCTGCTCTTACAGGAACCATACGTCCGAAGGCTAGGCCAGAGTCACACCTTCTGTGGATTAGGGATTGGGATGCAGCTTGCGGCTGTGCGTTCGGAAAAACCCTGGGCAGCGGTCGCCGTCTGCAACTCGTCATTTCACATGACGTTCATCTCGCAGCTCAGCACGACCCACTGTGCATGTGCGGAAGTGCTGGCACCCGGCCTCTCGCTCTACGTCGTCTCTCACTACTTTCAGCCGAGCGACGACATCGAGGGGCACCTCAGACACCTCGGAATGGTGCTTCAATCACTGAGGGGGAAGAGAGTAATAGTGGCGCTAGACGCAAACTCCCGCTCTCCGCTGTGGGGTCCGCAAAGGGCTGACCGGCGGGGTGTTCAGGTTGAGAGGTTGATTCGGGAGTTTGCATTCGAAGTAATTAATGATGTCCAACAACCGCCCACCTTCTGGACGGTTAATGGGTCGTCGTTCATCGACGTCATCATGGTTTCTCCCTCCCTCTCCCGCTTCGTCGGGAGTTGGAACGTCAGGGAGAACTGGACAACGAGCGACCATCGTGCTCTGGACGTCACGTTGCGAGTCCCAAAGGTTGCGGGAAATGACGAGGGTCCCTCTGTCAGCCGGTTCAATGTAAAGCGAGCCGACTGGGAGCGGTTCTCTCAGATCCTAGTCGTTCTCTCGAGAACGAGACTGGAGGGGCTCCCACTGACGTCCAACGTAGAAGTCGAAAGAATGGCGGAGACTCTCACGGGTGTCATAAATGATGCCTGCACCGAGTCGATGCCAAAGAAAAAGTTCTATAGAAGGTCCAATCCGTGGTGGACAGTTGCTTTGACAAACCTTAAGAAAGGTGTTCACCAGAAACGTAGGGCATTCCAAGGAGAACAAGATGGCCCCAGACGCCTCGAAGTCCGGCTGGAGTACCGTACTTCTTTGCGGGAATACAGCCGGGAGGTGAAAAGGACCAAGCTTGAGAGCTGGAGAAACTTCGTCTCGTCGTACGGGAACGCGGAGCCCTGGGGCTTCGTATACAAGCAACAGGCAAACAAGCTCCGCGTTCAGAAGGTGCTTAGCACCATCCGGCAAGGCGAAGGACACACGAGCAACATGGAAGAGACCGCCAGCTGCCTTCTTGATGTTCACATCCCCGATGACCGGGTGGAGGAAGACACTCCACAACAGCGACAAGTCAGAGAGGAATCGGCCGGCGCGCCGGAGACTCCTGACGATCCTGAATTCACCATCGACGAGCTTTCTGCGGCCGTCAAAACGCTGAAAAACGGGAAGGCACCAGGTCTCGATCTAATAGAGGTCGTGACGCTCAAGGCTGCCTTCGCCGCGATCCCCGATCAACTGGTTCGTTTGTTCAACGGGTGCCTTCGAGTAGGCGTCTTTCCCTCAGCTTGGAAGGAGGTCTCTCTCCGAGTACTCCTGAAGGGCGAGGACAAGGACGAGAAGGACCCAAAGTCGTACCGGCCCATTTGTCTCCTCTCCGTTATCGGGAAACTGTTCGAAAAACTAATCAAGGGGCGCCTCGAGAAAACGGTATTCGCGGACGGGAAAACTTCGGGTAGGCAGTACGGTTTCACAAAAGCTAAGAGCACGGAACACGCGATAGTAGAAATGCGCAGGATGGTAGAGGACGCGAGGGATACTTACACGATCGGTTTGCTTTTCGATATTTCCGGGGCGTTCGACAACGTATGGTGGCCCCTTGTATTAGCGGGATTAAAAAGTAGAGATTGTCCGCGAAACCTCTTCCAGGTGATTAAAAATTACTTCAGCGATAGAGTTGTAGGGAATTCATGGGGGAGAAATAAGGTTACCAAGTGGGCCACGAGAGGTTGTCCTCAAGGTTCTGTCCTTGGGCCAACCTGTTGGAACCTTATGTTCGACGGGCTTCTTCGAGTTCTCGAGGAAATAGCTCCGAACAATTTTGTAGCGTACGCCGACGATCTTCTGGTATCCGTGCAGGGTAACTCGCGAACTCAACTCGAGAATAGGGCACAAGCCATCGTTGATCGTATAGTAGAATGGTGCCGGGACGCCAAACTTGAACTTTCGGAAAAGAAAACGGAAGCAATTCTCCTTAAGAGTAATTGGATTCGTCGGGCTCCCGTTGGGAGGCGGGGAGGAGACCGTCCCGATCGTGCGCGTAGGGCTAACGTCAGGCCGAACCTGGCGAATAGATATCCGATAATTCGTATAGGGAACACGAGAATTAACTTCAAGAATAGCGTCAGGTACCTCGGGGTACACTTTGATAAAGAGTTGGGGGTTGGCACACATTGTGCCAATCTCAAGGCGAAATGCGTGGCTGTTTCAGAAATTAGCTAGACTGGCAGGTACGGGGTGGGGTCTTCGCTATAGAGCGCTGGACAAAATTTACAAGGGGGATTTGTCCCGACAGTGGCATACGCTGCTGCGGGATGGTCAGACCTCTGCAAGGCGGCTGACCTTAGGGTTTTGAGGACTACTCAGAGGCTCGCACTTATTGCGACAACCTCTGCCTATAGGACGGCATCATACGCAGGCTTGTGTGTGATCGCCGGCGCACTCCCCGTGGAGATTCTTTTGCAGCAAAGCAGAGCACGCTACGATATTCGAACTGGTTGGGACACCAGAATCAACAATGTGATGGTTCCAGCGGGCGCACCAGACGCCGTGGACATCATCAAGGGTGAGGCACTTAATATGTGGCAGACCGAATGGGACTCATCCACCAAAGGTCGTACCACATATGCCTTCTTCGAAAGCGTTCGGGAGAGGATGAACGCTAGCTGGTTCCGGCCGGACTACTATACGACGCAGGTCGTGTCCGGCCACGGTGATTTCAGGGCGCGCCTCGCGTCACTTGGACTCGCCGACGGAGATGAATGCGCGTGTGGACGTCCGGAGACAGCTCAGCACTTCCTCCTCGAATGCCCCGAGTTCGAACCACAGAGAGTCGCTCTGCGGGAACATCTCGGCGACCGAGAATGGCCCTTGGCGGCTCATCAATTGGTGGCTAATGCCGAGGCCTTCTCCGTCTTCTCCGCCTTCTGTCGTGTGTGTTTGTGGATTAAGGGAGGGTTAAATATAATTCAATAGATAGGCAGGCAGGGCCCACCCGGTGCCTGGAAGTTTGGACTGACAGTCACAGGGTGACACACACTCACCAACGTAGCTTCACCATTAGAGACGAAATTTCAAAGGGTCGTAAGCTGAGTTTGAAGTGAGCCTAGCCGGGAGTGTATGTCGGGCACCCCCGGTGATGGACTACCGGATCCGCATTACTTCGTGGGTCATCCGGTAGATTCAGGCAAGCCCAAACAAGGCAAACAGGACGGATAGGGAACACAAGCAAACATAACACATGACACATACACCACACACAGAACCCCAACACCAAAACACATACACACAGTAACACCCCCCCACCACCTAATACTCCAAATCCCTAAATCCACGTCATCTTCTGGGCCGTGTCCGGGCGGGACACGAGAGCAGGCCTTCCCGAGGTTCCCCGTGAGTGCGCGGAGGACCGTCCGGTCAGGCCCCCCGTGGTGTGAACGGACGCTCCTTCGCGTAGCCAAACTGCTCTTTTCGCTAACACGCCAGCGAAGGTCAAAGGATTTTTCCATTGCCCCTCCGGAGGCAAGGTCTCTCGCTATGGAGTAGATTGAAGCCCGTTGCGTATACCTTTAAAGGCGAGGTAGCATAGGTTGTTCTGTCTTCGGATGGACGGCCTTTACAATAGTTGTTCTTTTGACCGATTTTCATTTTTGTACATTGATGACTTTTTTCGATAACCAACTGATTTTGCTTTTTATTAAATACTCCATCCTCAAGAGACAATGAAATACTTGTCCTATTATTGATATTATAAATTTTAATACTGAACGTAAATCATTCTTGATCTTGCCAATTTTTTGAAAATTTTGTACTTTTTTGGGTAGTTTTTTTCTGTGAAAACAAATGGAAACGGGGGTCAACAAATGTACTTGTCCAAGGTTTTTTTTCCCCGGGTCGTACCTTATTGGAGTGAAGAAAATGTATGGACAATGTTTTTTTTTGTTTCTTTAAATAATAAAACACCAAATAAACGTTTTGAAAATGAAGCGAGCGTATCAGCCAACCTCACACAATTTATCGATTTTAATAATTGGCAATGATATAAAATGTCAAGTAGGTAGTGACACAAACTTGTTTCCCATTCGACTGACAATACATTCGTAAAGATTAACATTGTACTCAAAACGTGTATTTAATAAAACTATGGCATCTGAAAAATGGCTCTAGACCGTGGATACGTATTTCAGAGGTTTGATAAAAAAAAAAAAATTATTTGACCCAATTAAATCACTTGAACTTCCTTGAAACGTTGAACTATTATCTTATCTCTTTTATTTGAGGTTGGCCTACGTCGCAGCTTCAATGAAAGTCGACCATACGACCTCGACAGCGTTAAAAGAAATTTGATAAAACATTTGATATATACCAGTCCAAGATTTCCGGTAGTTAAGTTGAAACCTCCATTGATACTCTATGAAAAAAAAAAAATATTTATGAAGTTATATATAGTAATCTTTTGAAAATTGGAATTGAAAATTGAAAAAACTACGAATTCTTTCATAGATTCAAATAATAACCTTTAGACCCAATTTTCCTCCACTGGTAGCTCCTTTAGTGCCCTGAAATTACGCGTAACAATTCTCAATTATTCGAACTAAGTAGTGGAAAAAAATAGAAAAGCATTTCAAATAATTTCATGAACGAGAAATGTTAGACATTGAAATTTTTACCGATTATATTTAAACCGTTTGGTTGGTAAAAAAATGTAATTTTAAAACTGATGAGATTAGTCACCAGCAAAATTATAGACAGTAGATTTTTATTGATAGGGCCAAACATATAGGGGAACGTGGGGCAAAGTGGAGCCCTGGGGCAAAGCGGACAATCCAAAAAAATTTATCTTTGGGACAAAGTGAGCTCTCCCAAAAATGAAGGAAGATCAAATTCGAAGAAAAATTTCACTTTCCTTCATTTTTGGGAGAGCTCACTTTGCCCCAAAGATAAATTTTTTTGGATTGTCCGCTTTGCCCCAGGGGTCCACTTTGCCCCACGTTCCCCTACCTTTCCAAGAGTGCCGCTGGCTACGTTGAAGCCACCATAGATAACCTATAAAATTCAACAATTTTAAGCATAATTATAGTCACGCTTTTCATTTCACAGAATCACGAATATTTTAACACGTTTTTATAGTTTTGGCACCGTCACTTGGTCTAAGTTCCATAACTAGACACCGATGATAAAACTCCGAGCCACAAAAAAAAAATCTAGACTTGAGCTTCCTTGAAACATTGAACTATTATCTTTTCTTATTTATTTGAGGCTGGCCTTGGTCGCAGCTTCAATTGAAGTTGACTATACGACCTCGACAGCGTTGAAATAAATTTGATAAAACATTTGATACCTACCAGTCCAAGATTTCCGGTGGTTAAGTTGAAACCTCCATTGATACTCTATGAAAAAAAAAAAAATATTTATGAAGTTATATATAGTAATCTTTTGAAAATTGAAGTTGAAAATTGAAAAAACTACAAATTCTTTTATAGATTTGAATAATAACCTCTAGACCTAATTCTCCTCCACTGGTAGCTCCTCCAGTGCCCTGAAATTACGCGTAACAATTCTCAATTATTCGAACTAAGTAGTTGAAAAAAATAGAAAAGCATTTCAAATAATTTCATGAGCGAGAAATGTTAGACATGAAATTTTTACCGATCATATTTAAACCGTTTGGTTGGTAAAAAAATGTAATTTTAAAACTGATGAGATTAGTCACCAGCAAAATTATAGACAGTAGATTTTTGTTGATAGGGCCAAACACATACATTTCCAAGAGTGCCGCTGACTACGTTGAAGCCACCATAGATAACCTACAAAATTCAACAATTTTAAGCATAATTATAGTCATGCTTTTCATTTCACAGAATCACGAATATTTTAACACGTTTTTATAGTTTTGGCACCGTCACTTGGTCTAAGTTCCATAACTAGACACCGATGATAAAACTCCGAGCCACAAAAAATGTCAATGCAACGAAATAAACAAACCCAAACAAATAGAAACAAAAGCACAACTCATCGAACAAATCCAAACGAACACAATAGCCAATAATGCAATAATATATTTTGAATCATTTTAATTCAATAATTAAAGATAGATTATTAAACCAATGGCTTCGTTTGCCACAACAATAATAATGTTGCAATTATATGTACGAGAATCACGAATCATTTGACAAAGTCTGTTAGGATTGTTCAGGACAGTCGTAAGGTTTCGTTACTGTTGGTTTTACCGTTATCGTGTGTTAAAAATTATCAAATTATATATTTACGTCGATTTTAACACCGGTATTGCAAAGCTGTTATAATATTTTTGGAAAATAATTAGAAAAAAAAAAAAAAAACAAGTGTAAATTTGCTAATAGATCAACATTCGCCTCCGTTACAGTTTCGGTTGTTTTTTTCGTAAAAGTTTTCGTTTTACTTGAGTAAAAGTTTTTTTCGAAAAGTTTTTTCGAAAAATCAACCATTTTGTATTCCTCTATAATTTAAATATTCCACTTACCTTTTCGTTCTGCACGTGCTTAGCGACTGTTTCGACTGTCTTAGCAAACGCGACTGATCCGAGGACGAGAAGCCCAAGGGTCATGGATCGAAATAACTCCATGCGTAACATTCAAAAATGCAAGCCGGTTACTATTTAAAAATTCACGATGATTGAATTGAACTTTAAGTTTTATTCGAACTACAGACTTTACGTCTTTTTCATTTTACAGCGAATGACTTATCATGTAAGGTAGACTCGACTTTTATAGTAATTTCTGACACAACAAAAACTACGTATAATTTTATGTTTGTTCCAATCGTTATATAAACGAGAGATTATAGATGTTTAACTGATTGGTGTGCCGAAATTTAATTACAACCGTAAGTTCCTCCTAAATGAAACCGAGGATTGAGCCGGAAAAATAGGCAATAATAAGTCAAGTTTTTTTCCTTATTGGCTCACTCATTAAGATATGCTCAAAAACAAGTTGTTTTAAGACAGCGATAAGGAACTTTAAGCGGGCACAATGTCGCCTGGATCAAAATCAAAGTTATGTGTTTCAATTTTTCAAATTAACCTCAACAATAAAGAATACGTTTTCTTTTTTGTCCTTCTCCACCGTCAATATATAGACCCGATGGAATCGGTTATTCAGGGAATATAGTTAAATTTCAATGATACGATTTTAGCTCACTTTTCCTGGAAATGTCTATAATTTTCGATCAACTACTTCTGCAAACGCTAAAAGAACGAACGTCTACTTGCAGATAGAACATAATGACGAAATTGTTAAAACAAAACCAAATTATCGATTGATCGATTGTTGCAAGTCTTTTTGTTTTATTCATACACGTCATTATATTTTTAATCTCAAAATAAATAAATTTTATCTGAGACTCATCTGCCACTCTAATTTGTCTATAAAGATTTCGTAAGGTCTCTTTGCACTGTTTCGAACTCGACTGGTTTTTCTTGGCCAGGTTGGCTGTTTATTGTTTTAGCCTCTTTTCTCTCAGATGGTCTTAGCTCAAACGTTTATCTATCGAACTACTTTAACCATTTAATAGCGAGAAATTGAAAAACAAAAAAATTGCCCGTAAGGACGAGAAGGATTAAAAAGAGAGAGGGTACTTGTGAATACAGATGTTTCTTGAGGATGAGCCACAGAAACCGGATGCAATAAAATAAATGCGGTGAAAAGGTTTAGCACAAGAGAATCTTTGCCTCTATACCGCGTGACTCGACGACAGTAACGTCAAGTACCTTTATTACGTTGGGAATTCTTTGAAGATGAGTTCATCGAGGATGGGTGCCGTTGGGGATTCTTTGCGGATGAGCTAAAATAAACTCAATAATTATTGAACAATGATTGCTTCTCGTAAATGCGAATGATGTGAAAAAACATGAGAAAACTATGAACAGAAGTATATACAGAAAAATTATTGTTTATTGCTCGATACTACATATGAACTTCTTTTATATTATTCAAAAACAACGAACGAATCACTTAATTTCGCCACAAGTTCGATGCAGAGATGATACAAAAACTTGGCGTGCATGGTTAACCTACAAAGCTCGGGAAGATACACTGTCGAACAAATTACTTTTTACAACAATTATACGGTAAGGAAAAAGTCGCTTATGGAATGCAAGTGATTGTAGTGATAACATGAACGGATAAATAGAGTGAAAATTGGATGCAGAGGATCGATGGATAGGACGGATGGATAGAATGAATGGATAGGACGAATGGATAGGACGGATGGATAGAACGGATGGATAGGACGGATGGATAGGACGGATGGATGGGACGGATGGATAGGACGGATGGATAGGACGGATGGATAGGACGGATGGATAGGACGGATGGATAGGACGGATGGATAGGACGGACAGATATGAGGAATGTATAAGATGGATGGATAGAACAGATGGACAGGGCGGATGGACAGGGCGAATGGATAGGACGGATGGATATAATGAATGGAATGGATGGATGGGACGGATCGAGATAGTATAGAATGGATGGATGGATAGGATAGGATGGATGAATGGATGGATCGGAAGGGTGAATAGGAAGGAAGGATAGGACGGATAGATAGAATGAATGGGTAGGATGGATCTGTGGGACGGATAGATAGAATGAATGGGTATGATGGATCTATGGGACGGATCGATAGGATAGGATAGGTCAGATAGGATAGGGTTGGTATAATGAGTTGGTAAGAGAAATGCGTTGATCAAAACGATGGAATCAATGAGATGGATGGATGTGTGGTCAAATAGGATAATGGATGCGTTGGACTGAAATTTATGGGACCAAAGGTATGGAAATATGAGTCGTTGCTTCGCCGAGCTTTGTAGGTTAACCATGCACGCCAAGTTTTTGTATCATCTCTGCATCGAACTTGTGGCGAAATTAAGTGATTCGTTCGTTGTTTTTGAATAATATAAAAGAAGTTCATATGTAGTATCGAGCAATAAACAATAATTTTTCTGTATATACTTCTGTTCATAGTTTTCTCATGTTTTTTCACATCATTCGCATTTACAAGAAGCAATCATTGTTCAATAATTATTGAGTTTATTTTAGCTCATCCGCAAAGAATCCCCAACGGCACCCATCCTCGATGAACTCATCTTCAAAGAATTCCCAACGGAACGTAGTGTCATGTCTCTTTTTCTTGACTATATGAAAAAAAATAGTGATTCCCATTATTTTTAAAACAGAAGACTGACAACGAACATGACAGAGGAAGAAGAATCAGAAAGGAGATTTTTCTTTTACAGCAAGATGTAGAGATTTTTCTTTTACAGCAAGATGTAGAGGAAAAAACAAAGAACAAGGAAGGTAAGAGAAAGCAAAGAAAAAATAGTTTTGGATTTTTGTGAAGTGTACAAGAATAGACTGATTATTTTATAACTAAGGTGCAACTTTTTATACTTGGCGCCCTTTTTTTACTTTTTTAAAGTTTTCGCCCGAGATATCATTGTTTTTTGTAAAAAATAGCGGAATAATTATACAAATTTCATGTGATACACAAATAAGATAATGAATATTTTATTTATGCAAGAAAAAAATGACCATATCCTGTTTTAATGAAACGCATTAAACATTTTCGTTACTCCATACAGTTGCAATGAAAAAAATTTCGTTCCTCGATACAAATGTATCGCGTGGCTGAAAATTCTGTGATACTGGATCTAAAGATGCTCGGATACCAGTAGGTGGAGTGCGCTTTGCCCCGGGTCAAAATGACCCGATGGTAGTAACCGCTTGTTCCTCGGCTACCGGAAGGGGTAAAGACGTTAGACCCAGGTCAAATAGACGCAAACTGCCATCGGGTCACATTGACCCAGGGCAAACACTGTTACCATCGCCGGTAGCCGGGTAGAGCGCGGTGACTGCCATTGGGTTCATTTGACCCGGGTCTAACGTCTTTACCCCTATTGATAGCCGAGGAACAAGCTGTTATTACCGTCGGGTCATTGTGACCCGGGGCGAAGCGAACTTCACCCACCGGTTGCCCAGTACTATGTTTTCATTACGATTGGGTTCGTTTGACCCGAAGCAAACACCGCTACCGCTTTGGTAGCCTAATAACCGGCGGTAACTGCCGTCGGGTCAAATTGACCCAGGGTAAACACTGCTACCATCGCTGATAGCCGGGTAGAGCGCGGTGACTCCCATTCTGTCCATTCGACCCAGGTCTAACGCTTTTACCCCTTTTGGTAGCCGAGGAACAAGCTGTTATTACCATCGGGACATTGTGACCCGGGGCAAAGCGAACTCCACCTACCGGTTGCCGAGTACCATGTTTTCATTACGATTGGGTCTGTTTGACCCGAAGCAAACACCGCTACCGCTATTGATAGCCTAATAACGAGCGGTAACTGCCATCGGGTCAAATTGACCCAGGGCAAACGCTGCTACCATCGCTGATAGCCGCGTAGAGCGCGGTGACTCCCATTGTGTCCATTCGACCCGGGTCTAATGCCTTTACCCCTTTTGGTAGCCGAAGATCAAGCTGTTATTACCATCGGGTCATTGTGACCCGGGGCAAAGCGAACTCCACCTACCGGTTGCCGAGTACCATGTTTTCATGACGATTGGGTCCGATTGACCCAAAGCAAACACCGCTACCGCTATTGATAGCACAATAACGGGCGGTAACTGCCATCGGGTCAAATTGACCCGGGACAAACATTACTGCCATCGCTGGTAACCGAGTGGAACGTGGTTACTCCTATAGGGTCCATTTGACCCGGGTCTAACGTCTTTACTCCGTTTGGTAGCCGAGGAACGAGCGGTTACTACCGTCGGGTCATTTTGACCCGGGGCGAAGTGCACTCCAGCTACTGGTAGCCGAGCATCTCTGAATCGAGTATCACAGAATGTTTTGCCACGCAAGACATTTATATCGAGTCATGAAAGAAAATTCCGTTACTAGTTACATTTATTTTGAGTAACGAAAAAAATTTTAATTATTTTAAAAGTTAAAATCAAACACTTTACATAAAAGTTTTAATTTATTTTATTCATTTTATTTAATTTATCAATGTGAAATTAATTTATGTTTTAAGAAATAAAATAAAAGACGCAATTAAAAAATAAAAATTAATTTACTTTTTACGTACGCGCGTATCTCAGGCAGAATGAGAGAGACAGGTCGAGGCGGGGTAGCAGTGGAGCGGGAAGACAGCGCGACAGCTAAGTATTACTTTCAACATATATATATCGACGCATCACGAGGCATTAGAGTGAGAGAGATAGCGCGAGGCGCGAACGCGGTAGAGGAACAGAGAGAGAACGAGCGACGCGCATCAGCTGAGTCTTACTTTCAACATATATATATCGCCGCATCACGAAGCATTACAGTGAGAGAGATAGCGCGAGGCGGGGAAGCAGTAGAGTAAGAGAGACAGCGCGAGGCGCGAACGCGCTAGAGGAACAGTGAGAGAGAGTGAGCGGGGCGTGTCAGCTGAGTCTTACTTTCAACATATATATATCGCCCCATCACGAAGCATTCGAGTGAGAGAGATAGCGCGAGGCGCAAATGCGGTAGAGGACAGGGAGAGAGAGCTAGCGACGGGAGGGGGTATAGGTGCCTAGTGCGAGCCGCTAGGCCTTACTTTCTACGTATATGTATGTGTGAGTGTGGAATTTTTGCGATACTGAAAATCGTAATATTTCGCCTCACGTTTCGAGTTCACCCACTTCTAGAGGTCGTAGGAAAAAAATAATGACATCATTGGAATCGGATTGTACGATTTATATCATTAAAGTGGCGTTAGATTTTCGCTAGGTCGACGCATTTTTAAATGGGATCGAGTTGAAATGTAAGAGGACCGAATCTCGAGTATAGATACGCGGCGCGACTTGACTTGTCGTTTACACTCTTTTCTTTTTATACTTGGCGTCAAGACGCTGCCGCGTCTCTAGATATTATAGATTTTTGTTCTGAATGTAAATCATTCTCGATCTAGCTAATTTCTTAAGAATTCCATACTTTTCTGGGTAGTTTTTTTCTGTGATTCAAATACTTTATAATTAAATACTCACTCCGACGTAATTGCCTTCATATGCTTTAGTATATTTATGTTGTTGATTTAACAAAGATCGTTCAACCTCATCGCGTAGTTGGCATAGTTCACTTTTTTGCAGTGATACGTTATGAAATATCAGACTGAAGAAACTTTTTGAATCGCCCAATCAGAGCGATGCGGCAATTGGGATCTCACCGCCGCTCAACCTCCGCCAATCAGAGCGATGCGGCGGTTGGTTTTCCCCACCGCTCGACCGCCGTTCAATCCGTGCTCGCCGCACGGGTGGATGGGCATAAGCATAAGGCCGCCACCGAGCAACGATATCCATTCCACGCTCTGGAACGAGACACACGGCCTGGAATATGTCTCACCACTCGAAAGCAGCCTGCTTGGAGGAGACTAAGAACCTCGATCGGCCGAAACCTCCATCGACAGCGGACGCGAAGTTACCGTCGAATAAACGACCGAGAAGCCCGGAGCCGGAACCACGACGCCCCGCTATTGCGGTAGTTGACCCGTCGGTCGAGCGAGCGTTGAAACGGATTAGAACGCTACCGAGAAACCCGTCCTCGGTCCCAGCGCTGCAACGCAAGATAATCGGCCTATCACCGAAAAAGCGGCCGATCATCGTGGCTCGAGAGTCCGCAGCGTGCACCACTACCATCGTGGCTCGCTTTAAGAGACCGGTTAGGAAACTTCTCATTAAAATCATTTAGGAGATTCCCTATCTTCACAGAAAAACCAACCGCCTTTTTCAAGGCCAACAAATTTTAACGTGGGTAGCCTCGATTCATATCTTGTCTACGAAAAAAAAAAAAAATGTCTTTTGATCGCACATGCGCCGAAAGTTAAACTTTCCGAAATCGACAAGTTAAACTTTCGGCGCAGATGTGATGAAAAAACTTTTCGTTGTTCTGATTTTTTAATATATTAAGAGTCAAGGTAACGGCTCGAGACAAGTACATTTACCTATACTGTCTCCGTCAAAGACGAGTCGCTACATGACTCATTTACTCCAAGGACCGCGTTTCCCAACTGTTTTCGAAAAAGTTCGAATCTGGTTTCCGTAAAGTTTATTAAATTATAGCGCTTTGGAAAACATTGTAAGTTCACGTATTTTTTATTTTTTTTTTTCCTTTCGATTGTGTCTAACTAGAACTCTGTAGCTTGAATGGTACTGGAGATATGAATTTATTTTTAATTAGCATGGACTAAAAGTTTGTGAAAATTTTCGCACACATTTTCGACGCTCGCGTGTTTTTTCGCAATCACCGTTCTAGTGACACTAATAATATTGGTAAAAATTGTGGTGATATGCGATCAATGAATGTGACAGCTGGCCATATCGCGTTTGGTTATAAAGATCGCGGAAGTGTCAGCTATGACTATCCCTAGTTCGTTGGTTATAAAGATCGCGGAAGTGTCATATTTATTGGTTGGTTAGAAGAATCGCGAAAGTTTCACATCAATCAGTTTTCGAACGAATCGACAAAATCAATGTTAATGTTAGAACAAACCGTGTTTAAATTAATAATGTAAGAAAATCAAGAAAATGGATGTCAATAAACTAGAAGATGAAATAATATTTCCAAAAGTAAGGATTCATTCATCATTTTTATATATTATATATTATTTTTTAGTATGATAATATGAGACCGCTGTGGAAATTTGAAATAATTTTTATGCGGTAGAAATATGAAGAATATTTTAATGAAAACCTAAGCGCTTGAAAAAATTGGATGAGATAAAAATGACACATATTTAGCATGAAACCGCTGTGAAAATTTGAGATTATTTTCATGCGGTAGAAATATAAAAAATATTATAATGAAAACTTTAGCGCTTTGAAAAATATGGAGATAAAAACGACAAATATTACTTGAGTCGCATTCAAGTAATCTTTTCATTCCCAATTTTAGACACTATATTCATTCGAATAGTTTTATTTAAACATTCTGAAGTAAAACTGTTGAAAGCTGGACAAAGTTTACATCCAGATAATTCTTTGGAATGACACCGCATGGAAAATTTATAACAAGTGCGGAGTTGGATACTTTGGTCTTTAGAGCGTCATAATACTTATATTTTCATTGATACACACAATTTTCCATGCAGTAGCTTAAGTATCATTTCAATCAATGAAAACTTCACCGGTTGAGATGATTCGGCTGAAAAATTGTATTTTCTAATTTTTCATGGATACATACAATTTTCCATGCGGTAGCTTAAGCATTTCAATCAATGAAATCTTTACCGCTCTAGATGATTTGGACGAAAACTTGATGGCATGAATAAATGACAAAAATGTTATTGAGGACATAATCAAGGAATATTTTCAGTTTTCATTTCTATTACAGATATCAGTCTCAAGATCATTTGAATGGAAAATGTATAAAAATGAAAGATGGAAGTTTTACTCCAATGCGGTTTAAAATTTTCATTCAAATTATGTTGGGAAAATAGTAGTGTGATGGAAAACTAAGTCACACAACAATTGCTGGATAAAAAGAAAAGAAATCACGGGCAAAAAAAGCATAAATGCTGTAAAAAAAGCTGAGACAAGTACATTTACTCGCACCAATAGCCGCTTTTGTGGAAGCTCCAAAAAAAACCAAATCCCTCCAAAAAATGGTAACTCAATGTTCGTAAAAAGAAAAATTCGGGCTCCTCAAAAATATAATAAATCATCATGATTATACTAAAGCATATGAGACAAGTACATTTACTCGCACCAAAAGCCGCTTCTGTGGAAGTCTCCAAAAAAACCAAATCCCTCCAAAAAATGGTAACTGCATTTTCGTAAAAAAAAAATATTCGAGCTTCTGAAAAATATAATTAATCAATATAAATATACTAAAGCATATAAAGCCAATTACGTCGGAGCGAGTATTCAATTGTAAAGTATCTGAATCACAAAAGAACTACCGAAAAAAGTACAAAATTCTAAAAAAATTGGCAAGATCGAGAATGATATACATTTAGCACTAAAATTTATAATATCAATGATAGGACAAGTATTTCATTGTTACTTGAGGATGGAGAGTTAAAAAAAAAAGCAAAAATCAGATGGCTATCGAGTTCGTACCATAAGAAATGCATTACGTGATCCTAGGTAAGCAAAAAAACTCGCCAAGTACTTCGGCCGAAATTATTTTTCAATTTAATTTTTTTCGTTTGAAATTTTTTGCCCCACGTTTTGTTTTATCTTGATTTTTTTTCTGGACTCTGTTATTTTGGCAGATTTTTATTTTTGTACATTGGTGACTTTTTTCAATAGCCATCTGATTTTTGCTTTTCTTTTTAACTCTCCATCCTCAAGTGACAATGAAATACTTGTCCTATCATTGATATTATAAATTTTAGTGCTAAATGTAAATCATTCTCGATCTTGCCAATTTTTTTAGAATTTTGTACTTTTTTGGGTAGTTTTTATGTGATTCAGATACTTTACAATTGAATACTCGCTCCGACGTAATAGGCTTTATATGCTTTAGTATATTTATATTGATTAATTATATTTTTGAGAAGCTCGAATATTTTTTTTTTACGAAGATGCAGTTACCATTTTTTGGAGGGATTTGGTTTTTTTTGGAGTTAATTAATCAATTGAATTAAAACTAGAGCCCTGGCTGTCCTTTACCAAGACCGTGCCAGGTGAGGGTAAAAATATATATAAAATATTCTGATTAGAATAATACCCGTCTCAACGAGTATGTGCGAACGTAAAGTTTTTCCTATCATTTTTTATTTCCAAAGTCCTCTCTTTGCATATATATTTGGCATTCCGTTGTACTTTTTAAACTTTTTATTGACTAACTACACACGACATATTAACAAGGCTTGTATTTAATTTTTATCAGAATGAAGTTCATTTCGAGATTTCTAATTGATCGAACATTTTCAGAGGTACGTTTATAAACAACTTTTCGTGGGGTACTGGTACATTCAGCCTCTGGCCATAATAAATCCTGTCTCTCCTATGTTCGGGCATCGCTTTATTTTTTTATATTGTGAGCTTTTTTGTTTGTTTGAAACTCCTTGCTCGCAACTTGGTTTTCATTTAGCTCGGTAGTAGCCGCTTTCAGATTATCAAGTACATTCTTATTTTATTCGAGCGGCAAAATTCGACGGTGGGCAAGCCGTAAAACAGCAAGAGATAAACAATAAAGCCCCAAACGTATAGAACTTGTCCTTCTTTTATTTGTGGATCCTCTCCCTCACATGGCAATTCGTATTTAGTTTGGCAACGAACTACCGGCTGGCCAACTCACTCTTCTCCCATCCCATGGACAGGACAAGAGGTGACTTTTCGACATTTCAATCAGAGACTCGACCGTCGTCCCGTCCCGTTAATGGCTGCGAGCGAACCGTCGAACTCGTTGGCTCCTCGTTTCAGCCAATTCACTGGCTCTCTCTCTCTCTCTTTCGGTCTTTCCCTAGAATTCAATGCTCGTTTTAATGAAACACTGCCTGGCCCACGCTGCCCATTGTACCTTGTTTTGTTAACCGAGATGAGGGGTCGATCGGCTACCTCATCTTTTCATAGGTGTACCCCAAACTCTCTTCAACTCCCTTCTTTTCTCCAATATACACCCCTATCACTATTTTGGAAAACATCCAAAATAACGTTCAAGACAAGATTCTCTATGGACTTTTCTGCCTTCAATCGTTCCCCAATTTCATCCCTTATTTAACTAAATGAAGAATAAGCTTTGGGGGTGGACTACCTTTTTTTTTTTTACGAATTTCCACTGTTTGGGCTTGCTCTCGAAAAACTCGTAAATACATATTTTCTATCTGGCAAATGAGACTAAATTGCATGTTCAATTCTGAACAGAATTTTGCACAGACTATCGTTTCCACGACGATGTACATAAAAGCATGGTCTTAAACAACGAAATAGTTGATAACTGTTTTTTTTTTTTTCAACTTTTCATTGACGTTGTCCTCCCCGTAAACTTAACGGTTTTACGATCCCAACCCGTCACTTTTTTCTACTCTTCATGGTTACTGTGAAACCCCTTAGCGCGTTGTCTACAGTCACGCTTCCCAAATGCACAATCCTAGCACATTTGCACAAGGGCTAAGGGAAACTGTGGAAAACCCTGCTGGCCGATACACGCGTCTATATTTATAATCAACTTTGGTTGGTTAGCAGCATTGGCAACACGGAAAAACAGCATGCAGCTTCTTATATGGAAGAAGTTGCATGATTCAGCGGTCACGCAACCGCAAGTATTAACTTGCTTGATTTTAGTCCTCACCAGAGTCACACCTGGACCACGCATTCATCGCTGTTGATAAATTGTTAAGGTAGTTGGGTAGAGTTTTGCTTCACAAGTGACCCTATATTTTTTGCACTCAATTGAAAATAGATAATTTTTTTTACGTGTTTCCAAAATTTGATAGGAGGACATAAACGCGATAATATAGGTCACAATTTTCATATCGAGAATGCGCAAGGCAAAAGTAAATCGTTTAACCCACAAAAAATACTCATTGCCATGATCTACGACAGGTAAAGCATATTTTATGAGAAATTGATGAAGATTCACCGTATAATCATGAGAAATCATGAATAGAAGTACACAATAACAGTATCTCGGTTTGACTTGAACAAAAAAAGAACCAAATCAATGTTCAATGATACGAGCAGTCGAAATTCATCTTAAGTAATAAAATTTGATGTGATTTTAATTGTAAATCTCTATCATACGACAAAATGTTGGAGATTATGTTTATGACATGTTAGATTTTGTGGGCCATATGTAGTAATAGGGTGGGTCAAAAAAATCGACTATTTTTTTTTTTTTTTAATCTGACACACGAAAACTTGTTGCTAGGCGCCTCTAGAAAGTGCTCACCAAGTATGAGCTCTTAATATTAACGGGAAAATGATGCTCATCGTAGTTTTCCATTTTTAATTTAGTCTCATACAAAAATGGTCATACCTTATCACCAATAAATTGTTCAACCAGTTGCATAGTCAATTTTCATAGGAAATTGAACGCTCTACAAAAATGATCTCTTGCACTTTTTTCATTAAGCTAACCATTTAAGAGATATTCAAGTTCAAAAATTGAAGTATTTTAAGAAAAATCACTTTTTTGTTTGGAATTCTGTAACTTACAAAAAAAAATAATTATTGTCAAATGAGTATCCATTATTTCTATAGGAAATTGAAGGCTCTACAAAAAAGGTCTCTTGTGGTTAATCGATTACTCTAACCATTTAGAAGATATTCGCATTGGAATACCAATGCCTACTGATTTTAATAGTTTTTTGATAAATATTTCCGATTTATCCATTCAGTTTATGAATTTTGACAATATTCATAAAAATTTGAGTTTATTTTGATAGAATGACAGTTTGCAAGTTATCCCCCCTCTATTTTAAAATAGAAAAAAAAGTTGAAAAAAAATCTGAAAAAATTTGAACGAGTTATAATCTCAAAAATAAGAAAATTTCTCCTCTTGATATTTTGCGCCACACCCAATCATTTCCGAGTTAAGACACTTTTCTTAATGGGATTTCGAGTAAAAATGATTCAAAAAAAAATCTCGAATAAAAATTCTGAAAAAATTTCAGTGAACAAAGGATGCTCGCCGGCAACTTTTCATCATCTTGACGATTTCACAGAAACTCCATGTTTTTGTAGTTACGAAGCTTTTTCGAAAAAGAGTCATTTTTGTGAAAAAATAGCATAATTTTGCAAAAAAAAATCGTACGCAACTTTAAAAAAACGAAATTAAAGCTACTGCCATCCCTTTTAAGTTTTCCATGGAGAAAACGATTGGAAAAATTTTTCACGGACCATGCGCGCTATTTGAAACGTTAGAAAAAATGTCGAAAAAAGCCCAACTTCAAAAATACGTACCGGACCCATAAAAAATCGGAAAAAATGTTTCAAAAGGGCAAAATGAAGCTTAGAATGTCCCTTTTAAGACACCGTTCGTAAAATTTGAATATCGGTTTTTTCGACTGAGTAATCTAACTTTTAGTGCGTCCAAAAATTTCGTCAGGTGTTTCCAAACTTATGGACGGTAGTGTACAAGAAGACACAACGACACAACTCAGAGCTTCAGAAACTGTATACTACAGATGGCGCTAGTATGACAAGTAATGAGTAACGGAACTACCAACTTTTAAAATTAATTCCTCATATTCCCCAAATAAAAAATATTCAAATATAAACTTTGTGGAGAAAAGAAAATTTGAGTGACATTTTAAATAAACCCGTTGAGAAGTATTAAATTACGGTCCTAAATTTTGATAAAAGTTATAAAAAAAAAATATTGTTAAAAAATTGATTCGAAAGAAATAAATTCTCAAACAAAAGATAAGACATAATTTGTAAACTGTCATTCTATCAAAATAAACTCAAATTTTTATGAATATTGTCAAAATTCATAAACTGAATGGATAAATCGGAAATATTTATCAAAAAACTATTAAAATCAGTAGGCATTGGTATTCCAATGCGAATATCTTCTAAATGGTTAGAGTAATCGATTAACCACAAGAGACCTTTTTTGTAGAGCCTTCAATTTCCTATAGAAATAATGGATACTCATTTGACAATAATTATTTTTTAGTAAGTTACAGAATTCCAAACAAAAAAGTGATTTTTCTTAAAATACTTCAATTTTTGAACTTGAATATCTCTTAAATGGTTAGCTTAATGAAAAAAGTGCAAGAGATCATTTTTGTAGAGCGTTCAATTTCCTATGAAAATTGACTATGCAACTGGTTGAACAATTTATTGGTGATAAGGTATGACCATTTTTGTATGAGACTAAATTAAAAATGGAAAACTACGATGAGCATCATCTTCCCGTTAATATTAAGAGCTCATACTTGGTGAGCACTTTCTAGAGGCGCCTAGCAACAAGTTTTCGTGTGTCGGATTCAAAAAAAAAAATAGTCGATTTTTTTGACCCACCCTAATGTAGTAACTGAGTCAGGCCGAAATCTTATTGAACTTTGATAGTTATTTAGATCATTTATAAAACTGAACGCGATTTGATAGATTTTATTCTCCAATAGAAGTAAATTTTTATATCGCTTTTGGGATTTAATCGCCCAGTTATAAATCTGTAAAATGGTTTTACACTTATACTCGGCTAAACTCTACCCAAAATACCTTAATAACTATGTTATTCGTGAAAAGAGTAAAACTGTATTTTAACGATTTTTTTTACGAATATGGCTTCACAATCTGATTTTTAGATTATGAAATCATTTATACTTAGTGATTCAGACGAGTGACCCGCGCAAAATGTTATTGTACATCACCGGGAGGTAGTAGTTTAACGTTTGATACAATTACTCCGTTGCTAATGGAGTTATCAAAAATTTACTATTTCTCGATTCAAGAGTTGCGGTAGCGACTTGAGACAAGAACATTTACTTATATCTGTCCGTCAAAGACGAGTTCGCTACAACACTCTTTTATACCAAGGACTGCGTTTCTCAACTGTTTTCGAAAACGTTCAAATCTGGTTTCCGGAAAATTCATCAAATTATAGCGCTTTGAAAAACATTGTGAGTTTACGTATTTTTTCTTTTTTTTTTTCCTTCCGATCGTGCCTAACTAGAACTCTATAGCTTGAAGGATACTAGAGATATTAACATGCACTCAAAAATGGTCCATTTTTTCGCAAACATTTTTGATGCTCGTGTGTTTTTTCCGCAGTCACCGTTCTAGTGACACTAGTAATACTGGTAAAGTTTCTGGCAATATCCGATTAATGCGAATATGACAGCTGACCATACGGCGTTTGACTGTAAAGACCCGGTGGAATTGTCAATAGACCATATCGCGTTTGGTTATAAAGATCACGGAAGTGTCAGCTGACCATATCCAGTTCGATTATAAAGAGCGCGGAAGTGACTGCTGATCAATATCTATCAATGTTACGTTCGGAGCGGCGCGAACGTGTTTGGAGAACATGGTGAGTTCACGTATTTTTTATTAATTTTTTCATTTGATCGTGCTTAACTAAAACTCTGTAGCTTGAAGGGATCTGGAGATCAAATCTAACAACAAAACAATTTGAGTTAGAAAAAAATGTGACTATCTGCATTCATTGATTCACAAATAAATTTTGAACCAAATGTTTATTAGCGCGAAACGCATCGACATCTCCCAAAGTTTAGATTATAGTATTGTCGAAAAAATTTAATCACCCAATCTGGACTTTTTCATTGCGATTAGTTGTGAAAAGATATACCAAGAAGGCGTGTTTTCTAATCCCTGGCTAAAAATTTGTAGACGAAACTTCGAAATTCAAAGACGTTGACCAGGTAATTATAGAACACGCGTTAATAGTATCTTTTTCCTTGTATTTTCAGAACATCCTGGAAATCTCAGAGATAAATTGCACTTTTCGGCTGTACATCTCTTCCTTGTTTTTTAATCGTTCAGTTTTCATTTTTCACGAATGATTTCCAAACTTCGGAATATTGTCCTCCATTGTCATCCAAATGATTGTCCATCGTTGAAAAGAAAACAAAAAAGAAATTCTAATTTAAGGTCGTAGTCTGGTACCTGCACGTTTTTTAGAGCTTTTTTCGGGAATTTTTTTTTTTTTTTTTTTTAGGGGAAAATGGAATTCAATCGGTTTCATTTTTTAATATATAATTGATGGAGTCTAAAAGTGTACTGATTTTTTTTTTTTTCATTCGAGAAATTGTTTCAAAAAAACTCGCTTTTTCTCGAAACAGCGTTTCTACGGTAAGCCCCGTCAAAAAAGTTTTCTATCCAACCAATTGGGCTGAAATTTGGATATGTTTACTCATCAATAGCTATCTCGCAGCTACTGCAACTTTTTTCATTCTTAATTTCTATTTTACAGCCCGATTTCCAATTTATAAAAAACCATTTTTTCCGAACTCCGCCATTTCGTTATTTTTTAACGAAATCGTTCAATTCGAAAAGGAACCCGAATGACCAGCTGACAGAACAATAATCTATTCAATTTTTTTATTTCTGATGTCCTCCGGCGGCAAAATCACCTGCGCCAGCCATACCTATATTTTTTTTTCCAGCGTCCACCTACCGAGGTATAGACCTCGAATAAAAAATTTCAAAATCAAAATAAAAGAATTATTTTGTACGCTGTAAGAAGTCGTTAATGATATATTAAAAAGCAAACCCGATCGAAGTTTATTTTCTTCCAAAAAAAGAATTCCCGAAGAAAGCTTCAAAAAACGTGCATGTTACCAGACCTTAAGAGCGGAAACGAAAAATTGTATTTTACATAAAAATCCAGAAAAATGCTAAATTGGCGGCGCGAATTTGCACCAGTGATGGGCAGCCCAAGTGTTTATTCGGTTTTATTAAACCGAGTTAGGATTTTATTCATCCTATTTTATTATTACTCAAATCCGCGTATCATAAATACTATTTAAATTTTAATCCTCAATTGTGGATAAATTATTTGAAATTGCAAAATTTTGTTTTCAAATGAATTTCTAATAAAATTCAAGGGACTTGCGGAATGAAAATTGAAAATATTGATTGAGAATTCAGCGACCCAAAAAATGAGATTAAAAATGGAACGAAGTAAGATCTCTGTATGCAAAAATCTGTAATGCAATAGTATATTTTGAGCGTGTTTACAAAAATTCAACAAGAGAAATTAAGATTTAAAATACACCGGTGATTAAAAAATGTAGACAAATTTAAAAAACGCGGATCCTCAATTTAGCAATAATTTGAAAACAAAGAGATTGAGCGGTGGGTGGGGTTGGAATTTTGAGTAAAAAAATAGTTGGAGCTATTTCCGTGAATTGATAAGAAATCCGAAAAATTCCACATTTTCAATATTTTATTGCATCTTCTTTCAAGTACCTCAAAGGAAAAACCAAAAAATTATTATTAAAATGGCAAGATGATGGTAAAATACGATTTAGGATACATTTATATGTTGAAGGTAATCCTTGAATTGTGGGTTCTAAATAAAAATTAGGATATATAAAACAATCTCAATTAATGTGGAAAATAATGTAAATGCGCAAATACTCTTCCTAATGAATCGCAGTATGGACCTATCGAGGCCTACCGAGTGTCTTATGAAGACTTTTTACAACCCATGCAAATTAATAGTTTCACATTATTCAAACAGAAAGTGCTAACTTTTGGTAAATTGGTATGTAATTATTAATATCACAGTTGCATTGACAACGATATTTCTTACTCCTGGCGAAGTCGCGGAGACAGCTAGTATACAATCAAATCCATGAGGCCGAAATTTGATTTCGAAATGGGTGATAAAGAAAAAAAAATGGCTAAATAATGTGGAACTTGCGAAATATTAGGATTTACGTGGATAAAAATCGATACTGAAATTTCATTTTTATTTTTGTTGATTTTCTCTACTTTTGGCTGACAATTACTGGCCATAACACAATATTGGTAGGCCAAGAACAGGCGAAGGGCGAACCCACATTGAGTACAAAAGAAAAACAGAACGTCGTATTATGCGTTAACTGAGGACAGAACAGATTTAGGTGGGATCACCTTGGATCAAAATCTCGAGCACGCGCTCGTGTAACTTCTTTCCTAAAATTCGATCTTGATCTCAACTTTTGCTGTCATTGTTGTTGTTTTTCTTACCAACGGAAAGAACTGCCACTTGCGCATTTCATTGCACTGTTCTCACAGTTTTTTCCGTGCCATTTTCTATTGCTCATATTGTGATATAGACGTGAAAGGATCGTAGGATGTTTATTCGTTTACTTGTTTTTCTGTATGTGTGCGTGTGTGTGTGTATATGTGTGTGTGTGTGTGTGTGTGCGTGCGCGCGCGCGCGTGTCTGTATGTATGTGAGTAATTAGAGAATTTACGGAGCCAGTTGCTTACAGAAGTGGAACCGTTTTAAAAACTGTCATTTTATACAAAAACTTTCGAGTTCCATTTGACAGTGATACAGATTTCATTTTTCCATACTTCATTCATTTTCTTTGATCATTCTTTCGATTCGAAAGTGTCAGACGGCGATTTTCAGCTTGCCTCCTCCGGGCCTCCGTCACGATTGAACTGCGCAGCACTAAGGAAAACCAAGAGATAATTGACGTTATACATTTTTCCTTAATCGTCACGTTCTTTATTTTTTCATCAAATTGTTGTTTATTTTTCCCTTTTTTTTCAATATTTTCATTACGATTGCTCAACGGTCTTGGTGCAACATTGTGCGATGGGGGTTTTTTGTGTGATTGTAATACTTTTTAACCACATTCAGCATTTCCCTTTACTTACCTCGACTCAATGATTATGTATTAATATTTTTTCGCGTTTTCATCCGACGACGAAATATCCTTTGACATTATATCCACCGTCGGTAATTAAACGTTGAGGTGTACTGTTGGAATCTAGGAAAATTCGTCCCGGAAAATTCGTCCCCTTCTACGTATGATTTTGAATTCTGTGTTAGTGCAAATAGTTGGGTGGGTTTGGAGCAACTCGGGGTTGTGGGTGCAGTAGCCACCCCAACCATCGCCGAGTTGTTAAATGCCTGTCCATTTTGTCACCGAGTCCTCGAAACAACCACTTTGTGCATGAAATGAACCTCATAACTCTCATAAGCCATATCTAAAAATATATCAATATATGATATTTGTGAATAATAAATATAATAAAAGGATCATAAAAATTAGCAGAGTAGCCTTGTCACTCCCAGGCCCATATAAACTATCTTTAGGCAAATTCGTGCAATGAGGACGACTTTTCCGGGATGAAATTTCCGACGACGAATTTTCCTGTTACCGTTGTATACAATGCTAGTCCTTATAAGGATACCGTTCACTTTTATGCGCATGTGCTTTTTTTCGCCGATCAGCGCTCTCTCATGATTTTTTATCAAACGGCCACGTTCATTTTCTCTATGGTAATATGCTGTGTTGTATGTGATTTGCTAAGAAAGATCGTTAATCTTCGTGGGACCTACTTATTTAGGTGGATTCCGAACCACCAGGGAGGCAGATTAAACACATAGGAAAAAATCATTGGTGTCCTGTGATATGAACTTTGTATACCAGTTACTACGTGATAGCAGACACTAATTTGCGGCACTTTTCAAGGGCAATTTTAAGATAACTACTGTACTACATACTAGTCAAATGAATGAATGCTAAGTTTTCAATACGCTTTAAATCGGTTAAAAAATACAGATAATTCTTTGAAAAATCACAGCGAAATTGTGTCATCATGTAAATTTGCATTTGTCAGTTGATGGTTTTGCAAAACTTTCGTTTTCAATATTTTCTACGTTAATTAGACATGTTGTATTATAAATCCACTAACAATACGTTTAATTGATATGTTAAACTTGGTCTAAAAGCGGTTTGAAAATTTTGCACTTATTTCACTAGTATGCAGTACAGTAGTTACTTGAACTCTCAAATCCCGGCCGTCTTAAGATGTTAAGGTACTAGTACCTATTGGAACCCAAAAAAAAACAAATGTTCAAATTAGATTATCTCAGCCTTTTTATTAGTTATCACCATATTTTTTTTCTTTTGAAACACTGGGCATTTCATGAAGAAAAAAGGAAAATTCCAGAAAATTGACTTGTAATTTTGTCCGTAAGCGGTAGAGAGTGCCAGAGTAGGACCCTTAAAAAAAAAAAAAAAAAATAGCCCCATGGCGGACAGATAATCTCCTGATTGGGAGGTCTAATAAAATCGGGAAAAAGCACGTTAAAGAGGAAGGTTTTTCACACAGGAATCCACTGCCGAAACGCAAAAAAGTAGACAAATGAAAAAAATCTTTTCTATGTTGTCAAATTTTTTGTTGATAACTTTTTTGACAAAAAGTGGTGGATTCCTATGTAAAACACCTTTCTCTTTAACGTACTTTTTCCTGATTTTGTTTGAGACCTCCCAATCCGGAGATTATCTGTCCACCATGGGAAGGATCGTACTTTGGCGCTCTCTACCAATTACCGACAAAATTACAATTCAATGACTCGGGTTTTCCTTCATTCTCCATGAAATGCCTATTGTTAAAAAAAAAAAAACATGGTAATAACTAATAAAGAAGCTGAGATAATCTAATTTGAAAATTTGTTGTTTTTTTTTACATTCTAATAGGTACTAGTACCTTAAGTACTGCTGTATTGTTTGCTGAATAATGTATGACTGTAGTGTTTAGATGTTTTGGTGTGATATGGCGGTATAAGGTGCGATACGATGATGTATGTTGTTACATCCAGTGATAATCTATATATTGTGTTCGTACAGCCTACGAGATTTGGCATATTTTGTCTTACGGATTTTGTCGTCGGATGAAATTTTACGTAGCCAATGATTTCTATACTAGGCCAAGCAATAGAGCTCTAGAATCACCGGATCTTAACAAAATAATACATTACGGTACGTGTGACTTAAGTAGACCATAATTGCACGGCGTGAAGTGCGGGTTGAGGTTACACGGTGCTATAAATAATAACAGGTAACGTCGGGTACCTTTGGTCGCAAATAGCCCTCAGGTCAGATCATAACTGCATAGTTTTCCATTCGAGTTTTTCATCATTTATTTTTTTCGTCTTTCAATTCGCTACATTTTGTCCTCCAAGACCATTTACATTCCTCTATTAGGTTTTCTATTACAAGCAAAAAACCAACAAAAAAAATACACTTTTTTGCACCAAATTATTAATAACGAATATAATGATGAAAAAATATGCAATTATGATCTGAGGGCTAATCCGCGACCAATGGTACCCGCCGTTACCTGTTATTATTTTTGTCTAGTAAAAACCTCTATTTGATTGATCTATACTTATCGGAAATCGTTGCCATTTGCTAATTTTTCATTATTATTTGCCCAACGGCGAATAAATACCCTTAATGGTAGTAGTCTATCTACAATCACATTTAAAAGTTAGCGCTTTGGTTGTTTTTCGAAAACTCGAACATCAATCGTAGACTCATCTAATAATGTTATTTTGTCATTTATATCTTATAAGAATTTTAGAGATTGAAAAATGACCACCGTTTCCATATCTTATGCGTTAAACGCATATTTTATATCGCTGAATCTCAGAAACTGAATGTTTGAAATTTTTCACATAGTTTTGTATTAATGCCCAGCGGGTGAACTAAGATTTTGACAAAAAAAAAAAAAAAAAAAAACAAAACAAAACAAAACAACAAAAAGAAAAGAAAACAAACGAACAAATAAACCGTAGAAATACGTTTGGCGAGACTACGACCTTTACCGTTTTTATTCGAAATTCCATGTTTTCAATTCACAATTCGAATCGAACAACTTCCAACTTTTTTTTCTACTACACTGTGAAATTATTGAATATTTGTTTTTAATCTAGTTTAGTGTTTAATGTTGTAGTATCTTTTTCATTTTTAAAAATTTTTCGAAATAAAATATTTCGAGATTTTCGAGAAACTTCACCCACCGCTCATATCGGAAGCATGCGAATAGAATTTCACTCAATAACGTTGAGCAAAAAAAACTGAATTTCGTCAACCAATCAACTCGAAAGAACAAAAATCAAAATTGAAGAAAAAAAAACCTCAAAATAGTTGTGAAAAAACAACACAAACTGTTGCAGAGAAAATCGAATTTATTCGAAAAAAAAAAAAAGAATTTACGTCTAATTTAACATTAGAGAATGTTCGAGGAGCTCGGAGACGCAATCTCTTGAATTTAAAAAATGGAAATAATTAATAACGATAATTAGAGACTGCATTTTTCTAATATTCCTGTAACTCTTCCCTCCTCTTCGCTCGTAATATTATTTTAAAAAATGGCCACAATAATTAACCAGTTTCATAACAAATTTAAATTAATAATTTATAAAATAATTCCTTTTCAATAAAATTAAAATTCTATGGATGGAAAAACACATCAAATGAAAACAAATATTTCAATAACGAATTTTTCGAGCCGACTTTACACAGTTTATCATATCTTACGACGAATTCTTACAGAATTTTTCAATAACCAGGATAATTTATGAATAATATCAATAGAACTATTAGTATTAAAATTAACAGAGTTATTAGTGAACTTTTTTGTTTGTTTATTTTAACAATTAGAATTATTAAATGTTGTTTTGAAGGATGCTCCGAAAGTACAATTGCTGAATAAAAATGAACGGAACACTCGAATAACAGTCGAAATCTTATTTTTATACCCAAAAAGTGTTGTTGTTCACTTTGAAAATGTTATTTATATGATTATTTTGGGTATCGCTCATTTAATCAGCCGCGCCAGTCATTAGCAGTAAAAATGCCCTCAATTCAATTTAATTAATCTAGATTTCTTTAAAAGAAAACGTACTCAAGTCTAACGGAAATTTGTACATATTTTCATACATCCGAATACCAGATACAAAAATAAAAACAAATTGAAACCACTATGATACAATTTTTCAAACGTTTTTCCTACTGTTTTATCCAGCTACTAGATCATCGTATTTTACAAGAGAGTTTGTGTAAAATCAGTCAAAATAAAAATCACTATGACTCAGCGATCGTGTTGTAATGGATATGATCGATCAGCACTTAAGGTGATGGAGCCGTCGCTTTCTCGAAATGTGAGTATGAGAGAGATCGCTGCAATTTTCGAAATTGAATATTTCCGACACGGATTCACCAATAAAAAAAAGCACCCGTCAGCCGATTTTTGCCATCGTCCTGCGTACGCTGTCAGAGCCGTTTTTTGATTAGTTAAGCGACATCGAAGAATTTTAATTTCGAAAATTCGAGGTGACTGATCCATCATCTTAAGTTGCGTTAGAGAATTAGACAAATTTTGAAGAGTTTGTCAACAATATTTTTTCGTAATTTTTTATTCCGTTTTGGGATTGATATTATCACGATTTTTGTTTTTACGACACGGACGTCAAGAATTTTTGACACATTCATCCGAATAATATAAATTTACGATTCGTATAAAAAAGAAACATAATTGCAAAGATGAAATCTATAAACAAATAGCCATTCATTCTTCTATAGTAAAATTTCCTCTTTTGGTAGAAAGTTTTTTTTTTTGTCATGAGGTAGTGTTCGTTGTATTTTAGAAAAAAAATTTTAATTGGCAGATTTGTAAATAAAAATGCACAACTGAGGATGAAGGTTGAAAGAAAGAGCGTCGACTTTCTCGCAAATATTGAACTAAATTTTTTTAATTAAATTAAATACAAGCTTATTGGAGCAAATTAAAGATATGGACGATTTAACATTCTGTTTTCTTTATCTTTATCTTTTTTCGTTATTTTGTTTGTTTGTTTTTCATCGTGAAAAGTTGACAAAATCCAGGTAGGACAAAAAATCAATGCCGTGATATTACCTGGGCCGTTACTCAACCACAGGCAGCAATCCTGTCATCGGAGTTGGTGAAGACGATGCGATAGTCGATCGGCCCTGGTCCTTCACGATTGGATCTGAAATAACCAAACATCAATTAATATTCATGTAATAAACGTATATTGGCAACTTATTAATAAAAATGACATTATCTAGAGACGCGGCAGCGTCTTGACGCCAAGTAAAAAAAAAAAAAAATGTCGCAAACAACCAAGTCAAGTCGGGCCAAGTATCTATAATTTTAATTCGACCTTTTTCCGTTACGCTCAAGCTTCAACTTGACGCCATTTAACGAGGTTCACGCGGCATAATTATATTAGTATATACAGAGCAACGGCAAAATCATCAGATACAATTTTTTCCAAGATAATTTTTTGAAATTTTGCGTCAATCTTCTTGAGGATCGTATTATAATGTGTTCAAAAATTGACAAGGTTTCACCGGCTAGTAATCGAGATATTCCGTGCTTAAAATTGCACCTTTAACATGAGGTCTTGTGGCAAGTTACGAAAAAAGACGATTTTTCATAACGAATAACTCGACCCGGGGAAAAAAACCTTGGACAAGTACATTTGTTGACCCCCGTTTCCATTTGTTTTCACAGAAAAAAACTACCCAAAAAAGTACAAAATTTTCAAAAAATTGGCAAGATCAAGAACGGTTTACATTCAGCACTAAAATTTATAATATCAATAATAGAACAAGTATTTCATTGTCTCTTGAGGATGGAGTATTTAATAAAAAGCAAAATCAGTTGGTTATTGAAAAAAGTCACCAATGTATAAAAATAAAAATCGGCCAAAAGAACAAAGTCCAGAAAAAAAAATCAAGATAAAACAAAACGTGGAGAAAAAAATTTCAAACGAAAAAAAATAAATTGAAAAATAATTTCGGCCGTAGTACTTGGCGAGTTTTTTGCTTAGGTAGAATCACGTAATGTATTTCTCATGGTACGTAATTTTTTCAAATTACAATGTTGAAGTTTGCGTCGTTGGAATGCAACGAAATTCTGTTTTTTCCTGAGCAGAGCTCATGATTCTCATTCAATATTTGGTAAGGGCAATGAAACAATCTTTTTTGAGGATCCAAATACAAAATCGGTGGAAAACTTGTCACACGTTTTTCAATTGAACAAACAATGAATAGAAATAATATTTTTCGTTGAACCCCAACGTTGCAAATTCCAGTGTTATAAAAAATCTGTGTTACACGCCATCTTTTTAGAATTTTCAGCACATCTTTGAAGCATAACGCACTGCACGAGTGTTTACACGAATGAAAAAAAAAATCTAATTTCTTTTGTACGAATTCGAGCAGAGGCCAGTTTATACTTCGCACTGTAAACTTATCGATAAACATAAACATATAGCGACGTAATTTACAAGTATCTTTGGAAGAAAAATTTCGATACATAACAAATCGTCATATATCGGGAAAAAAAAATAATTGACATTTTTTCGTCGATTCAATGCATTTTCTCTTAACAGAATGATTGAAAAATCAGATATTTTGGGAAAAATCAAAGTCTCTCACTGTTCTCTGACGAAAATAACTTGTATTTTTCTTGAAACTAGCGTCACCGCGCAAGCTTGTCTTTGATTCTTTTATATCTCTTTTAATAATAAATATTACTCTTAGGTCTATTGTTTCAAGTAATTTCATTGCAGTTAGGTCATTATTATAGAAAATCTCAAAAAATGAAACCCACAGTGAAAGTTACCAATAAATCTATCGTTAAGGAATCAATTGACGAATGAAATAATATTCTATGTATAATATTAAATTTAAATTTCTTCATATGATTTGATGACAAACCGTAAATCTCTAATTTCATATTTTGGTTGTATGATTCTTTTCACAGGTTATTATTTTTTCAAACATGACCGCAGATACGATTGTGTATACGTCCAATTTATTTTTGACCGAAATATCAATTACCTTAAAGAACGCGATAGAAAAATATGATTCTGTTAAGAAAGGTGGTATTCCACGACTTTTAAATACAAGTTATATGTTATTTTGACGGGTGATGTGTTGCAGTTGTTTCCTTCTCTTTTCTACGATCTGAAATACGCTCATGAGCGAACTCCGAGCACGTCATCAACAACCAAACAAAATACGTCTATAGCAGCTTCAGAAATAACTCGCACTTCGAGATTTCGTGACAACACTTCTTTTATGAGAAAAAAAAAGGAGGATGAGAGGACATCAAGCCCCGCCGTAGCGAACGCTAATGGATCATCTCAAACTGGAATCATGCAGTTTATTGACTGGAAGAAAAATGTCTGGACTACACAGAGTGTGCAACGAGGTTATTACAAGCATAAACAAAAAATATTGGAAAAAAGGTACTGATCAATGAAAATTCAAATGAAGAAATCTTGAAAGAGTTAGAAAAGCGAGAAAAATGGGAACTGAAAAAATTCTAAAAATTAATCGGGAAGATTAATTATTGTTGAAGTTTACATTTGACAGAAACAAATGTAAATACATTTGAATGAAGAGATAAATTCGAAAAGGAAAAGCAATGTACTCACAGAAATAAGGATGGTCCATGGCTTCACGGGCAGTCAGCCGCTCGTAATGGTCGTAGCGCAAAAGCTTGTCAAGGAAATCGAGACTCTCGGGTGAGACAAGATGCTGATTTTCCGAATGTACGAAACGCTCCCAGCGCTTACGCGAGTGTCGTCCTAATATATCGTTGAAACGAGGATCAAGCTCGATATGATATTTATCGAGATACTCGAACAATTCTTCCGTGCCCAATACTTTTCCGATCCTCACCAACTGATCGTAATTATCGTGCCCGTGGAAAAATGGCTCTTTCCTGAAGATCATGCTGGCAAGCATGCAGCCCAAGGACCACATATCCAAAGAATAATCGTACATCTTGAAAAAAAAAAAAACAAAACAAATTTAGTTACACAACAAAATATCATAAAATAGAATAAAGTAATAAATAATAACAATAAAATGAACAAAAAGATTATTATTCGTTTCAATATTCCCAATTTTTTAGACAAATCTTGTACAAATGTCTTTTCTATTCAATCTACGAATGAAGTTAGGATTTCGTATCTGGTTCAGCATGAAATATTGAATATTCGATTTTTCTTTCATTTAGGACACGAAACCCATCAGAACTTAGCGAAAACAATTCGCCAAAATGCAATATTTCTTCTATTTTCGTGTAAAACAAAACTCGCCTAGTTTCGAAAAATTTGCGATAGTTGAAAAATTGAATAATTTGTAAATTTCTGCATTACGAGTCAATTTTCTCGAAGAAAATTGAAAATTCTGCCGAATAAATCGTTGTATTGAAAAAAAAATTCAATAAAAAGACTACACTTTTTATTACGTTATCATATAATTCTTATTCACGATAAAAATTTCAAAACACATCGGAATCTTCGCGAGTTTTATTTATAATTTTTCCTAAAGCATTGTATTTTCTTTTATTTGAAAAATAAGAGTAATAAAAACATTAATACATATTTCAAATTTGTTTTGACAGGATTCGGAAAATGTGAACAATGTTCTTTTACTGCTTGTAAAGTATATTGCACTTATTCCACGCTTTTCGTTCGACAATCACTATAGTCTTATACTGCATTATACTAACTTATACTGCATTGAGCAACGTCATTCATTACCCATTAAATTCGTATAGAAATACAAAATTTCCTCATAACTTTCATGCTTCACTGAGGGAAAAAATTGTTGAATCAATCAAATATTTCATTACGGGGTGCCGATAAAATTATATAATCATAGCAACATTATAAAATATTTTTAAAAAACACTCGTTTTTCAACTGATCACACATTTGTTTTGACCGAAGACCCCGCCATTGAATCAACGAAAATTTCCAATAACATCAAATGTTATTGAATCGATAATTTTTTTTCTCTCAGTGTAGATCACGGTGATCTACTTCGAGACAGTTATGAAGCACTTTGAAATTTTTAAAGTTATACTTTTGATTGTTTATTTTATGGTAAAAAAAAAAAATTACTAATAGTGTTTCATTGACATTTTGATTACTTTCAAAATTCACTTTTATTTTGAATACCAAAAAAAAAAAAAACCTCGGTGATAAAGAACATTTGGTGCATCATAATATCGAGCTTCATTACTCGATACGTAACTATAAACTAAAAACTTCAATGTACTCCAGCTGAAGAAATAGAGTTAAATTCATCAGTTTTGGAAAAATCGATCATAGCTTATCGATCTTATGTGACTGAGAGAACCGAAACGGTTATTTGATAGCAATGTTTCTGTAGCTGTGAAGCCATCTAGAATGGATAGAGTACTGTTGCAATAAACAAGCGATATGTTGTTAATGAAAAAAAGTTGAAAGTATTTTTATGGAAAGATTTGAGTGAATTTATTTCTAAAAAATTATTAATGATTTCGTGAAATATTTGATTTGACGTATCTTATCTTGATGAAGATTTAGCAATCTAACCACGAAAGTTATAAGGGAAATTTGGGTTTTTTTTACAAATCTGAGGTTGACGAATGATGTTTCAGAACTTTAATAGAAGCGTACAAATAAAAAACGAGGAACAATTGCAATATCTCTTAAAAGTCGTAAAATAATCGTGTCTAATTTTAAGCTCATCCCCAATTTAATTAATCCCACTCAGGTCGGTTACATTTGTTTTTCGAATTAAAAAATATTGTATCGTTTTAGCAAAGATTGTGAATGAAACGGTGAAAATTCTCAAGTGTTTTGGAATTTCATCAATAATAAACATTACTAAGTAATTCGATAAAAATTGCCGATTTCTCATTAAAGTTTTTCTATAATATAACAATTGATTCAATGAAAATTGTTACTTTCTTCCAAGGAATGAGAAATGATAATTTATCAATTATCCAATAACAAAATTTTATAGGAAATAGTACGGTCTCTAAAAAAGGTCTCATTGCGTTTTGCGACTAGAAAATTAATTTTGTCTTCCAGAACAGTAGATTTATCATCAAATGATAAGGAACCTTTTAATAGTGCATTCAAAGTTCGATTCCCTGGAAAAAACTGCCTGGAACATTATTCTACGTTCACCCATTGGCGAAGTTTAAAATTCAAAAGCCCTGCGTTAATTCAATGGGATTTAAAAGAATCGCGATGCAACAATTAAACAGTTTTCAAAAGTGCTCAAATTTTGACAGGAGTCATTTTTTTCTCACTGTAACTATTGAATCGCGAGCTTTGAAAAAAAGTCGATATTTTTTAACCATCTTTGTGTACAAAACATGTATAAAAATTTTTACTTTTTTTTTTCAAGAATTCATTAACTTACAATCAATACAGACAATTTTTTTATACACTCGAGTACAGTTTAAGGTAGTAGTGTCACTGAGGCGTTTTCCTACAGAATTTTTATAAATTTTGATCCTACATTCAGGACACTATTATGAAACTGCGTGCGAAATTTAAAAACGATTCACCGTAACCGTATTCCAGATGTTGGTAAAAAAAAAGAGTGCGCAGCTATATTTGCGTTCCTATGAGGAGCGATGGAAACAGATTCTTCGCATTTTCATTTTTTTTTCTTTCTCAATTACAGAGGAACATATGACAAAGTTTTTTTTATAAAAATGAAACATTTCGCTCATTTAGTTTCGGAAATAAAGCGATATTAAGGAGGTCGGCTACACACAACAATGTTGCCGTGTTAAAAGCATAGGAAAATTCGAAATGATTAGAATTTAATGAAATTTAGTGAGTATATTCTTTAGTATTAAACATGAATATACGAATTTTTTAAGATTTTTCTTCTGCATATTTTTCGAGTTATTGAACAATAGAGTTTACACGCATAAGCATAGAATTCAGATATATATAGGTATATCTTGAGCATATTGTTAACTCCAATTATTCGACAACTATGCAGAAGAAAAATTTGAAAAAAATTGTGTCATCCTATTTGATGCTAAAGAATGTTATAACCAAATTTTATTGAATTCTTATCATATTGTCGCATGTAGCCAACCTCCTTAAAGCTCTGTGTATCAAAAGTGAGGAAAGTCGTTGTTTTTCAAACCCTAAATATCATATCAGACATTTTTCTCAAAAGGCCATGTGTTTTAAGATTCCTGTAGGATTTAAAAATTAACATTAGATTATTTCATAAATAATAACCAAGTTTACTAAAATTGATCGGAAAGTAAACTTTGGTAAATATTTAGAAGTGCAACTTTTCCGAAAAACGGTGATAGAATTTTTTTTCCTTTTCGATCAATTAATAGACATAATAATTACTTTTGAACTTTTGAACGTGACTGTGGCGAGACTACTACGTTAATAGTAATAAATATTAATTTGCAAAATTTTCAATTAATCTTTTCGAAACTCACCTGATAATCGACGAGCAATTCGGGTCCTTTGAAGTACCTCGAAGCTACGCGCACATTGTATTCTTGTCCCGGATGATAAAACTCAGCCAAACCCCAATCGATCAACCGGAGCTTGCGGTTTTCATGATCGATCATCACATTGTGCGGCTTTACGTCTCTATGCATAATGCCCATGCTATGGCAGTAATCCAAAGCCTGTAAAAATAACATGGAAAATCTTGAATTTATAATTACACTGATTTTTCAATTTCTCAAAAATGAAATACTCTTTGGGAACGAAGCGATTATTGAAACAAATATTCTTTCCAAATTATTGTAATAAAACAAAGTAATATTTTTTCTATTATCTTTTGAATATTTCGTTAAACAATCATTTTTTGATTTGCTAATCAGACGTAACAGAGGTAATTTTTTTTTTGTTTAAAGAATTCAAGTTTCCAAGTTTTCGGTTTCATTTTTTTCCAAATACATTGGTAGTGAATATTCGCGATACCAATATTTACAAAAGCTCGTGTATAGTTAGAAAAATGCAATTCCTGATTCGTTACAATTTCGTACCTAATAAGTAACGAAATCTTTTGTACCAAGACTTTGTTACGTTAGGAAAGAGGAAAGTGCCATCAGGATATTCAACAATGATCTTGTTAACCACCCTTAATAATAATTTAAAAAAACTGCTCCAAGGAGTTTCCAATAAAAATTTCTCTAAAAGTAACGGGGTAATTTTTCCCGTGTTCCCAGTCCGAACTCGAGATTGCCAAAAAAAAAAAAAAAATATGTGGTTTAACGACACGGGTAAAAGCAATCACTAAATTTGAAAATCTGTGATCGGATAAGAAATTCCTCCTAAGCTCCACTAATAAATCCGATCTAGCTCGAGCACATGAGCGAACGATTGAAAATCTTGACACAGAATGTCATGAAATACCTTTGGAAAGGCCTAGGAGCATCGCAGTAGGTTTACCAATTAAAACGACAACAAGCCTCCACAATAGAAATGAGATTCTTACAGCCATCTGCCACTGTGGAGGCAATGAAGAAAGAAAACAGAGGTACGAAATGCAATAAATACAAAAAAAAAACAACCAATACTAAAGTACTTCTATCTTTCGCTGTTATTCTTGGATCTTAAACCTGACAAAATGAAAAAAGATTGTTATTTTAATAGCCAAAGCGTAAGTTTACTCAGCTAGGCATATTAAGGACTCATAGCAGTGACTACCCTAGTTAAATGGGTGTTGAAATTTCCCAACAGTTGTTTGCAACGTTCAATACATCATTTAATTAATCGATGCTGGATTCATCTTGCAATATATCTTGTTAACATAGAAAAATATTCAAACTATAGATTTGCTTAACCATTAACTGATAAATGCAAAATTCCACGAAGTCATATTTAAGGAGGTTAGCTACATACGACACTATGATAAGAATTTAATAAAATTTGCTGATAACATTCTTTAGTATTAAATACGATGACACAATTTTTTTCAAATTTATCGTCTGCATAGTTGTCGAATAATTGGAGTTTACAATATGCTAAAGATATACCTATATATATCTGAATCTTATGCTTATGCATGTAAACTCTATTTTTCAATTACTCGAAAACAATGTAGAAGAAAAATCTTAAAAAATTTGTATATTCATATTTAATACTAAAGAATATACTCACCAAATTTGAATAAATTCTAATCATTTCAAATTTTCCTATGCTTTTAACACAGCAACATTGTTGTGTGTAGCCAACCTCCTTAAGTCGATATTTTTAGAAGAATAATTTGTATTTTCCAAGCGATTTTAACACATGAACGCTTATTCTGTTCCTCAAGAAATTCTCTACAAATTCACTGTATCGATTTTTTTAACTTCACCATTTCAATGTTGCAGTCGATCACGATAAAACTATGTTATAAACACATAGTTTTTTTTTTTTTTTTAATTGACAAGTTAAAAAAAAAATCGACACAGTGAATTCGTAGAGAATTTTTTGAGGAACAGAATAAGCGTTCGTGCGTTAAAATCGTTGTAAAAATACGGATTATTCTTCCAAAAATATCGATAAAAATATGATTTTGTAGAATTTTGTATTTATCATTTGATGATTAAACATATCTATAGTTATCAATATTTTTCACGTTAACAAGACATCCTGCAAGGCGAATTCAACGTCGATTTATGAATTTATGTGTTAAACGTTGCATACAACTCTTTTAAAAATTTAACACACGTTTGACCAGGGTAGTCACTGCTATAAATCCTTAATTAAATGGTCACATAGTATCAGAAGACAAAGCCGCACAAACTTTTACTACCGTTGGACATACACATGCGAGTAAAATAGGGACATGACTGGAGGACCATCAATTTAAAAAAACTGTCCTTGCGGAAGGCATGATACGGCTAATTAATAAAATTAATTATAAACGTACTATAAATCATCATATCAAATAATACAGAAGCTTGTTAGGAACAAATCAATCGGACTAACAGTGACCGTTATTTAGAACCCAAAAAAATCAAGATCTGGCTAATTTATTGCCAGAGTTGACCGAAGCTACTTATTGAACGCGAAGCAAAGAATAAATTCAAATGTATTATCATCATTATTATAATTATTCGAAAAATTAATCAAAATAAAACAATGAAGGATACGGAATTCGGAAAAATGTTACCATCGAAACAACTGTTCCTGTCATTGAATCATCCACAACGTTAGCATGCCTAAGTTTTTTGTATCGCCGATTTCGAATGTGAACATTTGAAAATATTTGTTAGATTGGATCTACTACAAAATGATTACATTTTTCTAAATTATTTTTCAACAAAACCCACGGGGCGGAAAAATTTGATAATATTCTCCTTAATTTTTTTACGGGTAACTTGTGGAAAAATTGCCATCACGTTTTTCATACTAGTATACAAAAAAATTCATTTTGCATGGAAAAATACAGATTTAGTCTATGTATTTGTACAGGATTTTTGTTCAGTGTACAAATATTACTGTCAATTTTTTTTTTTTTTACATTCATGAACATCCTAAGGACGTGATAAAAACGAAAAACCCGGCATTCGTTGAAAAAGTAAGTATTTGAATAATTTAGAAAACTGTAAAACAAAATGGTAAAAATGGTTAACGAGGTTCGACCACCATAATCATAATAGTATATACAAAGTAACGGCAAAATGATCGAATACAATTTTTCCAAGATAATTTTTTGCTTGAATCTTCTTGAGCGTCGTATTATAATGTGTAAAAAATTTAAGAAGGTTTCACCGTCTAGTAATCAAGATATTCAGTGTTAAAAATCGCAACTTTAACAAGGAGTCTTATGGGAAGTTACGAAAAAAGACGATATTTTACAACTAATAACTCGATTTCTAAACGGTCAAACTCCCTCAAATTTTACCCACAGTTGCGTATGATTGTTAAGAAGGTTCATACGAATTTTGAACAATTAAAGTTGGAATTTATCGAACGCATGAGAAACGATCGAACCTCCTTAAGGCCAATAGGGAAATGTCGGTGATCGTATGAAAGTCAACCAGTAACTGAAATATTGAATTTCTCCATTACACTAGCTCGAAAATCCTACAAAGTTTCTTCCTGCGTTTCGAACGCGAACGGCCACAAGGATTTCAAAACAATTAGATGCTTCAGCATATTGTCCGAAGTGAGAATCACAACTGTGCCCCTAACAGCGAACAACCATCGGAGAAGTCTCAAGAAAAATACGATAAAGGACTTGAGAAAGACATTCACAGTGTAAATCAAATACCGAGACGTTTCCAACAATCAATTATTGTTATTCCTTTGCGGATCGTCTGCCGTCATTTTGAATAATGTAACGAACCAGGCTCAAGGTGATCTGTCAGTTGCAGGAGTGCGAGAAAGATAACTGCAAAGTAGATACACATTTTTCTCAGACATCCTTTATATTTCGAGAAAAATAAAAGCTATATATTGTTTTCTGATGAAATGAGAACAACGTGTAACTTTTATTTTCCTCCAAATATCAAGCCTCTCTGAGAAAATCGTGCAGTAGGATTTTTACCGACCGTACGACTGATAGATCACCTTAAGGAGGTTCACACGTTAGCCGAATTCCAAGATTAAATGTTTAAAATTTGTATGAATCTTCTTAACAATAATACTCAACTATGTGTAAATTTTGAGAAAGTTTTGCCGTCTAGAAATCGAGTTATTTGTTGTCATAAATCGTCTTTTTTCGTAACTTTCCACAAGACCTCATGTTAAAGTTGCAATTTTAAACACTGAATATCTCGATTACTAGCCGGCGAAACCTTCTCAAATTTTTGACACATTATAATACGATGTTCAAGAAGATTGACGCAAAATTTCAAAAAATTATCTTGGAAAAAATTGTATCTGATGATTTTGCCGTTACTTTGTATATACTATTATAATTATGGCGGGTTGATTTCAAAAATGAAAAGATACACGTGATCATTCGGCAGAAAATACAGTGAAATTTGAATTTTCATCAGAAAATCGAATGTATCCGGGAAAAACGTGCACTTTTGCCATTAATTTATCAAGAGACGCGATAGCAGCTGGACGCCAAGTATTAAAAAGAAAAGCCAGCGCGAGCCCTACCGCACTTTTTATATATACTCCAATATGCTGATTTTATGACGTCACAAAGATTTCAAATCGCTCTCACGGACAAACGAGTTGTGCAAAAAATGTCAAATTAGATCGTAATTTTTAACGATTTTTCTATCTTACTGACACTAAATTGATAGAGTGCCTTGAACCTAAACCCCTACACAACCGGGTCAAAAATGACTCCAACTATTTGAGTGAAAACGTTTTCTTCCTCATTTTTTTCATTTTATAGAGTTTTCTAAATGGAATCTTCACCAAGTGCGACTCTCCCATGCACGATTCTCTTCGACTGGAAAAAAAAAAAAAAACGATAAGAACGGTACATAAACCTTATTATCGCATACGCGGAACATTTAAGGCTAAAGAGAAGATTTTGAACGTCCTCGGACCTCGTCCTTTGTTGGGTCCACTTTCGGGAAAATAAATCGTAGCAGAGATCTGGAGTGAAGGTTGGCACATCGCTGGGAACAGCTTGAGCTCCAAAAACGAAGAATTTCAATATCTTAGATACTTTTTTCAACAATTCTATAAGAATTTCTGGCTTTTTGTGGTAATTAATGAAAATAATGGTAAATATGCAGAATCAGGACTGCAACTCGAAAATGCTTCAATTTTTTTTAGCATTCGTTATTATTAAAAAATGATATCCCATGTAATAGTGTGGAGAGACGTCATAAAAACGTCATGAACACCATAAAAACGTCATAAAAAATGTAAAGAAACTTACAATAATAAGTGATTACATTTCAAGCTGCAGCCCTAACTCTAAAATTAATATTAAATGTACACTTGATATAAGTATTAAAAAACAAAACAAAAAATGCGAAAAGTTAATAAGAGAAACGGACTCACGTACTTTCAAAAGTTCGTAAAGATAATATCGAATGTCGTAGTCTGTCAGTGTTTGATAAAGCTGCTTGAAATCTGTGTTGTTGACGTGTTCGAAAATCAACGCCGGAGTCCTCGAGACTGGATCTTTGACGACTGCTTGAAGCGTTATTATGTTGGTCCCACCTCTTAGATTTTCTAAGATTTTGATCTCTCTCTTTATTTTCTTTTTTTTCACAGGCTGGAAAAATCGAACAACAATTGACGCATTATTTTCAAAAGCGAATAAACTCATTCGAAATTTTCGAAAAATATATTAAAACATTCAAAATTATTTCGCAACCACACAATTGTTCGTGACTTTGAGAAAACTTGGGGAATAAAAAAATCTGATAGGGTTGGAAAAAGAAGAGCTATCGAGAAACTATTTTTTAAAGCTATTGAAACCTTTCAAAAATAATGTTAAGAAATCTCAATGTTTACTAACTACTTTTCCGGGTTCTGGTAAAAAAAGTGAACAAAAAATGACAAAGTTTTGAAAAAAAAGTGTCAATACCATATGCAAAAAAAAAATTATACAGCCCCCAAGGAAGTGTTATAATTGTTTTGTTTACATATTTTAATAATGTATCAACCTTTTATTATGATTATTGTTGAGGATAAATATTTAAATCTCCAAGTTTACTTAGTGTCATCTGATGGAAAAAGATTGTAGCTTAAAACATTGTAAACATATGTAATAATAGCGGTGAATAAATAATTAAAAAAAATGTCATACCTTTAATATTTTGACGACACATTTTTCATTATTCGTGACGTTAATGGCTTCAAATACCTCACTATACTTTCCGCGACCCAATTTCCTCACCAGCTGATAATCATCTTGCTGGCTGTAAAACAATGAAAAAATAATGATTATATCAGGAACAGTTCATGAAATAAGTTTATTATTACAAAATTTTGAAAAAAATTCAAAACCCATACAGCGGGGCTTTATTGTTAAACTATGTACAAAGTTTCAAAAGGATTCACTCGCCCTGACAATTACAGGACAATTTTACACGCGTTTTCATGGGGAGTAGCAGAAAAATTCCAATTCCATGGAATATCGACAGATATGGAATTTCGACAGATTTTTTTTCTATTTCAAAGGAATTTATGATAAATTTTGTTGTAAAAAAAAATGAAGAATTTTTATCGTAAAATTTCGGAGATGCAGTGATATTGAGTTTAAGCTCCATCGATTTAATATGAGAAATTTATTTTGGAAACTCAAAACTTCATATTAAGCAAAATTCTCGAAAATTTATATGTTTACATATTTTAATGAGAAATAGGCGAGACTATTCCGTTAAGGAGATTGGCTATGAACGACAACATGATAAGAATTTAATAAAATTTGGTGATAACATTCTTTAGCATCAAATACGATGACACAATTTTTTTCAAATTTTTCGTCTGCATAGTTGTCGAATAATTGGAGTTTACAATATGCTCAAGATATACCTATTTATATCTGAATTTTATGCTTATGCATGTGAACTCTATTGGTCAATTACTCGAAAACTATGTAGAAGAAAAATCTTGAAAAATTTGTATATTCATATTTAATACTAAAGAATATACTGACCAAATTTCATTAAATTTTAATAATTTCGAATTTTCCTATGCTTTTAACACGGCAACATTGTTGTGTGTAGCCAACCTCCTTAAAAAACGAATGAAAAAAATTAAAAAAACTTACCCCCAATTGACGACGTAGGATTCGTAGTCCCAATAGTCCCGAGGCTTGTGCGAGTTGACATCTGCATATAACCGTGCTCTGCTTGGTAATGCCATTTTCTCGAATACCTCGGCTGTTACGTTATTTGTATCGTTTACGCTATTAACTGTTGTACTATCTCGGCTACGTAGTGGAAACATGCGACGTTCAAACCCTCTTGAACCGTTGACCGTTTCAATAATACGGCAATGACGGAACAACCCTAAATAAATACAATCATTCATTTATTATTTAACACAATATTTCACGAAAATTCAAATTTCAACCAATTTTCAACTTAAAACCCAAACAGAAGCTACTTTATAATTGTGTTAGGCAGGTGAAAAGTGAGCAAAAAATTTGTTGACTGCACCGGCAGCACAGGTTCTCCTCAAGAATTTAATCAAATATTAGATCGTAAGATCCAGGAAAGAATATAGAAAGAAACATCACAGTCAACAAAAAAATATAATTATCGGCAGATATTTTACCAATCAAAATTCAATAACTAAATAATTCAAAACGCAAAGGAAATTTTTGAAAATTTCTATTACATCGAAGGACAATAATTATAGAATATACAATGGTTTAAAGTATATTCAAAAGTTTTATTAATTTATTTCATAAAAATTTATTAATTCGCAATACAAACAAAAATATACTTCAGAACTCTATTTTAAATATTCATATGAAACAAATTGTACGTTATACACAATTTATCCAAAATTTATGTGCAATTATGACCACTCTGAAGAGACTTTGATTAGAATTTTTTTTGAGGTACAATTTGGATGAGACAAGTAAAAATGTTTAAGAAATTTGGATCGGTGCATCGAATATCTTTTTTCATTCATTGTATTTTTCTCATTGTCGCAATAAATTTAAGTCTCGAGAGAAGACAATTTGATTGTTGTAGATGAAAACTCCCCATAAATTTTGGGGTTCAATGAAAACATTTGAACTTTTGTACATTAATGAATAATTAAGAGACACGGGAGCAACTCCAGACAAGTACATTTACCTCGTGTCTCTACGAGACACTTTAACAGTAAGCAACGTCATTCGAACAATCTTTCACATATTGTTCCATGTACATACGTATTTTCATATTGATTTTTTATATTAGGGGCAAAATTAAATTCTAATGTTGCATCGAATTTGGAAAAATAATAGTCGTATAAAAAAATTGAGCGTTAAAACACCACACAGTCACGTTTCAAAATTGATCTGTACGTTTGTCTGAATATTAGGATGTTTGACGTCTGGAATATTTCAATTATTGAGTCATTTTTATGAGTAACTTTTGAAGATGATTAAAATTGTATTTTTGGTATTGGAGGATTGTGTACGCTACGATTTGTAGCTCGTTACTAATAATTGAAGATTATGGAAGCATTTTTAATAAATCTTTACCGAATCATAACTCAAAGTTTCACATTTTTGGCTCCAAACTTATTGAGAACTTTATGAGAAAAACAAACAATCATAACGTTGAACATATACAAGCAATTTCTCAATAGCGAAATGATTCAAATTTCATTATACAATTAATTTTTTTTTTAATAACCATGGGATTATCCAACTATTAGTAACAAAAATATTTATTTTTTTGCAATTATTGTACAAATTCATTTCAATAAATAATCAAATTCGAATTAAATCCTTGTGTGCGACAACACAACCATACTTGAAAACATAGAAATAGTCATCGCTCAAACAGTTTCAAAGCCAACATAACAGACCAAACGGAAACACGTTATATTTCAACAACGGGAAAGAATATTATTCGGAAGATATTCTTATACGGAAAAACTCCAAGTCTGTCTAAAATTGTACATCATTCGGAGCCTTATGGTTTTATCCAATGAAATCCATTACAAAAGCAAATAATTACCACGTAATTGCTTATTACTCCAAATTGTTAGTAAACTCTTCTCTTTCTCCTTCGTTGATCAAATATTTTTAGACAATTATTTGTCAATATTTCGAAACGTGTTTGTTATTTACTTGGATCAAGATATATTTTGACGCATCTCAAATATTGGTTGCGATATTTTTTTTTATTGTTTCGGAATTGAAAGAAAAAAATGATTTTTCAATGATGCAGAATGCGGCATTTAAAACTTTTGATGTTGATACAGATTCATGAATAATTTTGTACAAAAAAAATTTTTTTTTAAATAGCAGCGATAATTTAGGTTTTGGAAATAATTTAATAATTGGGCGAAAAAAAATGGAGCATAAAGTTGCGAGTTTCTAGGGTTTTTGGAAATTCCGAATCACAAATTTAGGTTTGAACCCTTGACAAAATGCAACTTTTCAAGTTTTTCAAACCAACAGCCATAACATTCTTCGAATTATTAAATAATTTTGTAGAAAACACATGAAAGCTTTTTTTGTTGGCTTTTCGAAATGGAGAGTCGACAACTATGATCCTCAACCTCAAAAAAACGTAATTCTTCAAGGTCAAAATTCCATGCATAAGCGCGATTTGAAAAAATTCACATAATTATCATAATAATAGAAAATGTGCAAAATAGCAGATAAATAGAAAAATAGGTAGGAAGGAGGGAAAAAATAAGATAAAGAAATCAAAGCGATAAGAATGAGTTAACCTACCCCATAAAAAAACGTCTTTTTAGCCACGAAAGTGAATTTTTTCCAAAACAGGCGGAAAAAAAACGTTGACGAAAAATGTGAAATTTTTTGTTAAATAATGACGCGTACGGGGGCGAAGAAACAAAAATGTAATAATGAAAAGTATGAAGACAGTGTAGCTGTTGGTGGACGATGAGGAAAAAATCGTTTTTATACTCCGTCTCTTTCGCTCGTATTCCGTTACTCGTAAAACCCGCTTTTACCGACAACCAAAACTACGGTTTTTTCAAAGTTGGCTGGAAAAACGTGATTTTCGGATGAAATTAATGGGGCGCGCCTAAATTTATGAAAAAAACTTATAAAACGCGGCACAGATAGGACAGAGTCTTGAAACATCGCAAGAGGGAAAGCGCGAGGCGAGCAAGAGCGAGAGAGAGAGAGAAAGAGAGAGAGAGAGAGGAGGCAAGAGACAGTACGAGAACCTTAAGAAAAGAAAGATAGAGAAAAAATAAAAAAGACAAAATCACACGCCAACATTCCGCACTACGATGTACTGTTATGGATGGGCTCACCTAAAACATTCCGGGAAAGAATCTTGGTTATAATCACACTCGGTGTAAAATAAGAAAGAAATGAAACGCGTTAACGTCGATTTTCGGTTTGATAGAACACCCATGCGCCTCGGGAATGCGTGTTACTCTAATATTTTTTGGGCGCCCGGCTTCCGAGAGCAAGAGAATCCAAGATGGCAGCCGGCGAACCGCCACATGTTGGCTGAAGTCAGTCTACAACCGTTTTCCAATGGGCAATGGGTCGATGAGATCGGCTATATAAATTATATGGTAGGACGGGGGTATAAAGAGACATTATACATTTCATTACTAGGCCTAAATCTCATCAACAATATACAAAATTTTTCGCATCGTACAAATTTTTGATTGATTTTACATTGAGTATCATACGGTGCTCGTTGCTATTTTTATTATTTCGTTCTTTCGAGATGCGAGATGCGAGAAATGTCGCTGTCACTTTGTTTGTTGTGCGCGTTCGTTCGCTTCCATTCGCGATCGAAATCGGTCTGAAGTGTGCTTTCTTGGGGTTTTTATTTTCCATGTTGGCTTTGTTGATACTACCACCCGAATGAATCCCTATGAATAGGGATTGGTGGCGGATTTCTCAATACAGAGGGAGATCGCCAATAAAAAGCAAGATAAAGATGATGTTTCTTTTCATAATAATAACGTGGTTTTTTCGAAATGTTGGAGAAAAGGAAATTATTTAAATAATGCGAGATTGTTGTGTATTATTTTTTATTAATTTATTTTCAATCTTATATGTACATGGAGAATACGTTTTAAATGTTTTTTTTTTTACACGGTACCGTCTTTAAATTTTCGAGAAAAATAGACTACATTGATCTAGAGCTTTTTCTTTTATATGCGTTTCAGCTCCAATCCTATCGGCTGGCAATGGAGATATTGTCTTTAAATTTCAATCTTCCAACATGAAAAAGCACATGTAGATAAAAACTGAAAATTAAATTGAACAGGATTGAAATATAGATACGATTATTGTATGTGACGATTATACGCGCGACAACCATATATTTTATCGGGCTCTTGTATTATTTTTCGTTGTGTTCCTCGTGCCCTCATGTAAATGCGCCTTATTGATCTTTTGAATTTTCCCGGGCCTGTTCCCGGCTTTAAACTATCAAAGCATCAAATGACATATAGAACGTAAACAACACGCGCTTTGTGTAATAATTGTATGATAAATAAAGAATTATTGGAATTAAAAAAGAAATAATGAAAGATCTTGTTTTTGTACTAGACAACGGAGCTCATACGGCAAAAGCTGGATATTCTACCGGCGAGCCCAAGTAAGTTTTTTTGTAATACAATTTGTGTTTATTATTTTCAACTATTTTACTTGACACCAGCAAATCTTCGCTAAATCCGTTTTTTTTTCAACAATAGTAGCAATTATCATGATTATGTTTCTTTCTTTTTTTTTACATTTTCTGACATGATTTTTACTACTTGACTTTGGAAAAGAGAGTCTGCTGTTCTTTTAACCTAAAAACTCACGCGAGGTTATGTTTACTCGCAATCAATTACCATTATTATTGTTATTATTGCTACTCTATTTCGATTAGCAAAAGTGTACAGGAATTTTAATGGAGAAAAAAAACGTTTCAATTTTGTCAGATTAAATTGTCAGAAAACTGAAAATAAACAAATTCTATAAACTCGAGTGTATAAAGATAAAAATACCAGATTCCTCCTCGAAAAAATGGATTACCATAATAAAGACACTTCACTAATCGATTCTTATTATTAAAAAAAAAATAAGCAATAAGTAAAATAGCATTGAAAAATTCATGTAGTCAGTTTGCATCATAACAGAGAATGAAAAATGGAGGAATTTTCAAAATCATTTGCTAAAATAAAGTATAATTACGAGCACCAGGATGTGGCGGTACAAATAATTCTATCTCATCAACTAGAAGTCAAAAATAAATCAGTAATCGTTCAGGAAAATCGTTGAGAAATTCAAATTTTGTGTAAACAATAGTGACCCGAAGAGGAATTAATTTAACGATGATTCAAATTATATAATAACAAATTTGTCAATATACAAAATTGATTATAACGACACGGTGCAAAGGAACGGGTGTTACGATTAATTATAATAGACCAGTCACTCTGAGCTGCCCATATAAATGCAAGAGAAATAACGACCAATTTTTAAAGACAAAATTTTCCACACCGTTCGTCCTATCGGAATAAAAACGTTTCAGTCCATTTTTGCCATTTTCCTGAGTCCGCTGGAAGTTTTTGAACCAGATCGGTAGGGAAATCTAAAAAAATTTGACATCCAAAAATTCAATACAAACACAATCATTCTACAACATAAGTTAGATCAAGCGTTATTTGAATTCTTTAAAGCATAGTTGGAACATGACGTCGTCACAGGTTTTCTCTACACTTATTTTTTTAATACCATAAGAAATAAGAATCTTTTGCCATAAGAAATACTAGGTTTTCGTATGAAAAATGTGTGCTTTGAGAAGTTAATTGAGACGATAAATAATTACAAAAGAAAGTAATTTTTCAAATTTTTATTTATATGCTTGAAAATCATAATGAAAAATTATTTCCAGAGTAGTGTTGAATTGCATAACGAAAGCAAAGAGCGAACGACGTCGACCATTTATTGGCAACCAAATAGAGGAATGTAGAGACGCATCAGGTCTGTTTTATATGCTCGCATTCCAAAAAGGATATTTGGTCAACTGGGACATTCAAAAAAGTGTCTGGGACTATATATTTTCGAAGGAATGTTGTCAAACGAACTTGAACGACGTTTCCGTTATAATAAGCGAGCCTCTGTTCAATTTCCTCCCAATCCAGGAAGCAACGACGGAAATATTTTTTGAAGAGTACGACTGTCGCAGTATTTTGCAGATCAACGCTACGAGCCTATCTTGTTATAATTATAGATCAAAAAAAGCGGATTGCAAAGCTTGTATGGTTGTTGATAGCGGTTACAGCTTCACTCATATTGTGCCTTACGTTAATGGCAATAAAATTAAAGAAGGAATTCGTCGTATCGACGTTGGTGGAAAATTACTCACGAATCACCTTAAAGAAATAATCTCTTATCGACAACTTCACGTAATGGATGAAACTTACGTTATTAATCAAGCGAAAGAAGATTCTTGCTTCGTTTCACAAAATTTTGCCAAGGATATGGAACGTGCGAAAAAACATGGCAATGAAAATTCCATCGTCAAGGATTATGTTTTGCCCGATTACACAACGTTGAAAAGAGGATTCTTAAAAGATCCTGATGGTTCCAGCGAACATCAGACACTCCGATTAAACAATGAAAGATTCGCTGTTCCTGAAATTCTCTTCCATCCCTCCGATGTTGGAATCAAACAAATGGGAATCCCCGAAGCCATATTGCATTCTATGAAAAGCTGCGAACCTGAAACTTGGCCACATCTTCTCGCTAATATTATTCTTACCGGCGGTAATTCTAAGTTTCCTGGATTTCGGGATCGGGTTTTTAAAGATGTTCGTAGCTTAACGCCATCTGAATTCAAGGTCAATGTCACCTTAGCCACCAAGTAAGTTAATTATAAAGTAAATCATTTACAGAAATCGCTTGCAGTTTCCCTTTCCAAAGGTCTGAGTATCTTTCTCCGGCATTCAAAATTTTTACTCTTTTCTCCATATTTTTTTCCAATTCTATCGTTTGTATCTCGCAATACAATTATGTTGGAACCTTGCATCGCTTAATATTTGCTCTTGCAGGATTTTTCAAGTTCAAGTAAATCTGGAAAACCGGGAAAAGTTAGGGAATTGAATATGTCGGGAAAAATCAGGGAACTTATCAATTTCTCGGGATTTTTCATTTAATAATTCGCACTTTTTTTATCTCAAATAAATAATTTTTTTTTTTTCACCACACCTCCGTCGATAGTTAGATTTGCCGCTTCGCTAAAGTCCAATCTTCCACGCATCACGGGAGGGAAAAAGACTCAGTCACCCGCTTGCCACCCTCAGCTATAGCATAATTACTCTCCCTGGTGGCGTAATATACTATTGAACCAAGTTTAGACCGCAAAACATTGGTGCATTAAGGTGATCTACCAGTTGCGTGAGTCCGAGAGAAATGACTAGAAAAATGTTAAAAAAAAAAAAACAAAAGAAAACTACCGGCTGAAAAAATCGTATAACTTGATGGCAATAAAGTGAAAACAAAATAAAAAAACGGCGGAATTAAAAAAAAAAGTTCAAAAAATGGTGCATCTTTGAATTCTTTTACAAAAAAAAAAAAAATTAATTATGGTGAACTTTAAAAAGTGTGAAATAAAAATTAATAAAATATAATATCGACGCATGAGAAACCATTCAATTGTTAAGTGCAACTCTCTCGAAATTCAATTCTTATGGTTAATGTTGATTAATGGTAAGACAAGGCATTTAGAGGTAAAAATAACAATTAAAATATAATTATCGAAGTTGAATGATTGAACGAAGAATGACAAGAATGAGAAAAAAAATGAACTTACAGAAAGTTGAAAAATGTTATATAATCATAATCGAATTCAATTTTCGTCGAGAGATTTCTCTACTTCTCATTCAATGATTTTGACAAGGGACTTCTCCCGAAAAGAGTTGAATTCGATTATGATTATAACGTTTATAATTTTATGTAAGTTCACTTTTTTCCCCTAAAATATAATGATTTAGATTTTTTTTTCGACAATTTACGAACTATGCCGATTTTTCATGCAGAACTGATTTCGTGCATTCTCTGGTCGGTTGAGCCTAACGGTTGATTACGACAGTCAGTAATAATTTCAATTATCAGTTTTTTTTTTTTTTTTTTCAATTTTACGACTATACGTCATTTCTACCACCGAGTTTCTTGCTACGAATTTAAACGATATTAAAAAATTGGCCGGACGAAAATTATTATTTTTTGCTCAGCCTGATCATGTTTTACTTTTGATCGTACCATTCCCAAAATTGAATCGTAAAAAGCCTTCTTGTGTTTTTTCGAAACCCTTTTTTATTTTATAGTTATCATTGTTAACGTTCATCGAATACAACTTCATCATAAACTTTTCTCTTCGTTATCAAGAGTGTATTACAGAAAGGTGTACCTAAATTTTGCATTCGAAGAACATTTTCTGCGATAGAAAAGTTCGAAGTCGTTGTGAACCCCGTTTTGGACTTTGGGTTAAAAAAAAAAAAAATAACGGGATTGTCCGGAGTTGGGATTTATACGAAAGGGTGGTTTTTAGCTCGGTTTTTAGGCGCCTTGCTCATACTCTTGCAAAATACGCAAAAACACATCTGCAGATGATATTTTTAGAAATAACACAACATAAGAATAACAATAATTTTGATTTTATCTGTCATTTACAGTCCTGATACTTATGCTTGGGAAGGTGGAAAATATTTAGCAGACGATCCGGGCTTTCGTAATCTAGTCGTCACACGTAACGACTACGAAGAAGAAGGAGCAGCTTTGTGTAGTCAACGATTTGATCAATAATTATTTAACATAATTTTGTATTTTGATATCTATAGAAATAAAAAATAAAAAATTACATCGACACTTTGTGCTTTTTCTGATATGATAATTATGATGGGAACTTTCCTTTCTCTCTCCCTCCCTCTCTCTCTCTCTCTTTCTCTCTCTCTCGTAAGTAATATTACTACTAATTATTATTATTTTTTTTCTTCCCTCCTGGACTGTCGCAAGTGAACGAAACCTGCTTACGTGTATTCACTAATTTTTATTGCTTTTAGCTTAGTTTTAGTTTTAATTAGGTTAAATTATACTATGATGTATCAAACGCAAAATATGTTTTGCAAAATTTGTTCACGATATTTATTTCAAGGCATAATAAACTGATTTATTCATTCATTCATTCTCTCTCTCTTTCTCTCTCAAAGATGTAACCTAAATATGTGAAGATGTATCTAGAGACGCGGCAGCGTCTTAACGCCAAGTACAAAAGAAAAAGAGTTTAAACGGCCAAGGCAAGTCGCGCCGCGTATCTATACTCCAGATTCGGCCCTTTTCCGTTACGTTCGAACTTCAACTCGATCCCATTTAAAAATGCGTCGACCTAGCGAAAATGCAACGATAGTTTTAAATCGTATTTTTAGAATCTAATGGTATAATTATTTTTTTCCTACGACCTCTAAAAGTGTGTGAACTCAAATTATGACCCGAATTATTTTCGATTTTCAGTATCGAAAATTATTCAACACTCATATATACATATACGTAGAAAGTATAACAAATAGCTGAGAAAGCTAATAAACATCAGTCTTTCTCTCTATCTCCGATATCCGATATCCGAACGCTGTTTCTGTACGTGTGAATTGCGGAATGTTATTAAATATTAAAAAAGTCATTCACAGGTTGAAAAAAATTGCTTTTTTCCCTTCATTCGTTTATTTGGCAATTATACAAAAAATGTATTCCTAGAACTAATTCCATTTTTAAGAAGGAACCCTGTTTCGATAAATTCGGAGTCATATCCACAAACTTAATTTCGTAACTTTATTAAAACGCAATTTTACCGAAGCACATTGATTATAAGACAATTTTTGTTGAAAAAAAATTGTGATTTCTTGTACAAAGCCCATCATCTGTGGGGGGAATTGGAAATAATTATAACAACCTAGCATACAATATCCTTTTTGATCAGACAAATTGGGTAGTAAGAAGTGCAAATTCCAATTTCCTAATTAGTAAATAAAGAATAAAAAGAATGATTATATTTAATGATGTTGAATCATTTTTCACAATAACTTGCTTATAAAGTGGTTATTTTTTTTTTTTTTACTTTAATATATACACTTGCGGAAGAAAAACATAGCCAAATAATCTCTTTTCAACATTGAAATTATGATTAAATTACTGAAATATATATGAGGCCGCAGGTTGGCATTGGATTTTGCTAAAAATTCGATATAACAGAGATCAATCCAAATGCCGTCCAGGCTTGAAGGTTAAACTCCAAATAATTTAAATAAATCGAAATCACGTTTTTCGAAGCGAATTTATAAATGTTAAAATGAGGTCAATCAATTTTTACACAGCGTAAATAAACTTCGACGCATGAATCACAACGAATAGTTTGTGAATTATTAAGGAGGTTGGCTACATACGACAATATGATAAGAATTTAATCAAATTTGGTGATAACATTTTTTAGCATCAAATACGACGACACAATTTTTTTCAAATTTTTCGTCTGCATAGTTGTCGAATAATTGGAGTTTACAATATGCTAAAGATATACCTATATATATCTGAGTCCTATGCTTATGCATGTAAACTCTATTGTTCAATTACTCGAAAACTATGTAGAAGAAAAATCTTAAAAAATTCGTATATTCATGTTTAATACTAAAGAATATACTCACTAAATTTCATTAAATTCTAATCATTTCGAATTTTCCTATGCTTTTAACACGGCAACATTGTTGTGTGTAACCAACCTCCCTAAGAGAACGAAAAGTTGTGGGTTTTTTCTTCTAAACTATTAAAACAATAAGATGAGCGTTTTCTGCGGCTAAAAACACACATTACGAAAAGTGATACCAATTTTTTTTTTTTCATGCAGAAAAGTAGTACGCAACTTCGATTTAGCTTCAGGAATAAATTATCGTGTAAAAAACTGTTAGCAGATCAATTTCGAAATGCACTCAACGGATTTGCTGAAAAATGTTCGTGGTCATTCGATACCCAATTATCTATGGCTTGCATTATCAAATATTATGTTTCTAAGACTTTTTTAGTTTTTTCCTACAGAAAAGTAGGGAGTTTTTATTAAGAAGTCGTCCAGACTCCAGTCTTACGTTAGAAGGGGAAAAATAGAACTCGAGTTCTGGGGATTAAAAGAAAAAAAATTGGAGATTTGTTTCAAAATGTATGTTCGCGATTGCAAAAAAACTTCATACGATTGGTGCAAAAGTTTGCAAAAAATAAGTGCACTTATAAGGTGATCTATCGTCGTTGGGTCGGTAAAAATCCTACTGCGCGTTCTTTTCGGAGGTTTGGTTAAAGAAAAAAAATGAGTTATTCATTGATGTCCTTTCATTAGAGAACAATGTGTGACTTTTATTTTTCTCGAGACATCAAGCATGTCCGAGAACAGCGTGCATCTACCCTTTAGTTTTCTCTCTCGCTCTTACGCAACTGATAGATCACCTTGAAAAAATTTAAACAAAACGCAAACTAATACATAAACAGGAGGCATTCCACGCCATTGCGCGTAACGGTGCCGTTGACCATTTTTAATTTGTTTTCATAAAATAGTATTCCATGTAAGGAATATCTATATCAATTTTTCGATTTTTATCGCATGTATTTCAGGAGATACAATTGTATCTCCTTATTTGCGTATTTCAGGACATACAAGTGTACCTCCTCAAATACGTACAAGAAATCCAGATATTAGAAAGTTTGGGAACGTTCCGACACAAAGAGCTTTTGAACTAATCGATATGTCCACAAATGTTTATAATGCATTGATTGTTTTTCATTTTGGTTAACACTTTTGTCAAAGGAAAGAGGAAAATAAATTTTTAATCACCGGTGTCAACGTTTTTTTAGCATGTGAAGTAATAGTTATTTATGCTACAAGTGCGGAAAGCGACGGATTGCATCGCACGTGAAGTTGCCGCTTGAGCCGAAGGCTTACGATGCATATTTGCACGAGTACGAGTGCGAATATGTATCGTAACAAACAAAAATTTAGTTTATTCAAGAGAAAGTAGAAGGAAAAATAAGCCCACGATGAGACAAGCATTAAAATTCGTATATCTTAAAAAATCTTATCTTATCGTCTTAAAAAAAAATAGTTTTCATTTCACATGTTGAAATTTTCGTCCTTTTATAAATGAAAGTGTGAACCAAAATGAAAAATCACAGTTGAACAGATATTGGCATCAAAACGTTTCCGAACTTTCTAAAATCGGGATTTTTAAAAATATTATTATGTCACCTGAAGGAGGTTCTTAACAATAATACTCAACTGTGGGTAAATTTTGAGAAAGTTTTACCGTCTAGATATCGAGTTCTGAGTTGTCAAAAATCGTATTTTTTCGTAACGTCCCACAAGATCTCATGTTAAAATATTTTGATTACTAGACAGTGGAACCTTCTCAAATTTTTCGCACATTATAATATGATGCTCAAGAAAATTCACGCAAATTTCAAAAAATTATCGTGGAAAAAATTTTGTCCGATGATTTTGTCCTTACTTCGTATATATCTATTATAATTATGGTACGTGAACCTCGTGAGGTGCGCGCTATTAAAATATAAAAATTAGTGTAGATATTCCTTGCATGGGTTACTATTTAAATTTGAAAAATAAACAAAAATTTAAAATGGTCAAGATCACGGCAGCACCAAATGTCGTGGAGTGCCTCATATTAAAGTATAATTTTTAACAGACTCAATAGGATATGGTTCAACATGATCAAGTACAAACTCATAATAAACCTAAATGAAATTTATTAATCACATTAATTCAAATACCCGGAGATTTCGTTGATTTCAAACAAATTAAAAATTCTGATTCATGAATACCCTATTTTTATGAAAACAGTCAGAATCATAGTTATCAAGATAACCACTTCTGGCATTTTCCCTTCGACCTTCGAAAACCTTTAAGGGAGGGTGTATGGTCTTGAAACTTTTTCCCATTTTTTTTATTATTGTATTTTATGAATGCACAAAAGCGATTTTCCCACCTCACGTTTTCAAAGTCGGTTAAGGTTGTAGTTTAAAATCTATTGCACCGATCCTTTTCAAACTTGGTACATAGGTCAAGCAATAGAGCTCTAAAATCACCAGATTTTGACAAAAATAAAAACAGATAACCACGGCTATCATCGGTCGCGGAATAGCCCCCAGGTCATAATTGCATAGTTATTCACTCGAATTTTTAATCTTTTTTTTATCAACAATTTAGTGCAAAAAAAAACTAAAATTGACATTTAGTAGCTGAACACTTCTACTTTCCAAATTCGTTTGAATAACTTAAATTGGACGATCTCCTGAACATCCAGCCTCGCAGGAAAAAAATGACATGAAAAACTTTTGATCACAATTACGCGGTAACTAATTATCTGACAGCGTCTGGATTTCGCACACATTAAGGACCCACTAATATCAACTATCTTGCAAAGAGGTTACGCAACAACTCCAAAAATGACGACGGTACGAGTTTTTGAAAAAACGCAATTTTTTTCGTTTTTTTTTTGTATTCTCCCTTAAATATGAAACGATCGGGTTGTTTCAACACTCATTTTCTTTGTTTTTCAATTCCACTCCCTGGGACCATTAACATTCCTCCATTAGTTTCTCTTTTATAAGCAGAAAACCAAAAAGAACCCATTTTTGCACTAAATTGTTAATTTAAAAAAAAGATCAAAAATTCGAGTGGAAAACTATGCAGTTATGATCTGGGGGCTATTCCGCGTGCGATGAAACCCGTGGTTATCTGTTATTGTATTCGTCAAAAAAAACCTCTATTTGCTTGGCACTCTTTCTCCGTATAATTCATGAGGTAACGTTATCGAGTTTTTTATTTATTTGATGTTATTTTTCTTTTACAATAACAAATTTACCGATTTTTAATTTCCAGTGTTATCATAATTAAAAAATCAATAAAACAAAATAAAACTCGACAGCGTTGCCTGGTGAAACTCTTAGATTAATAAAATCAATTTGATTTTTTGATTTGAGATGATCGAGAGATGAGTTATAACAGTCACCGCAAAACAACTTTTTTTTTTTGGAGACGTTTCAGGAGATTGACTGTCAGCAGCTATATTTTCAAAAATTTCCGCTCAACATTTCAGAAGATATTCTTTAAATGTTATTTCACAATACCGCAAACATTTAATTAAAAATACATTGTCCGTAACTCGTAGAAAACGTTTGAAAAAGTATTTCTTTTTCACCAAATTGACCCTACAACCCCCTTTTAAACCCACATATAAAGGTTTCCCAAAATGGTTTTTCAATGATTACGTCAAAAAGTAATTATGTTCGGAAACCGATCGAAATGTTTCAGTTTCCCGGTTATTGTTAATTTATTCCATTAAAAATTCCTATCACGAGAAACCATTATTAAAGTTTGGCTTCATTAATTTCATTTCACTTTGTATTTTTACTTTTGACAAACGCGACACTTTCATCACGAGATTTTGACTCCAATATTGGTTTATATATATAAGATTGAACAATGATTCCTTTTCATTATGATCTCGTCATCCGTAATGACGACTTTATTTGCGCGTAATAATCACGCACGATCATTTGGAAAATAAAACAGTCGACTCTCCGTTAAAATTTTACAATTAGGGAAAAGATGGCCTTCTCCTAAGATAAAGTGTCCAAGTGGGTTGCGTACTTCGATCCAATTGAGTGTAATCAATGCCACATTTTTTTGAAAATCTACATCGTGCGCGTTCTTCAACAGGAATGAACAATTTAGATTTTATTTAAAAACAGTGGAAATTCAGTATTTTCATATTCAAAATATACTCTGAATATTTTAATTATACCCCAAGGTCACTTTACGGGATTATTATGAAATTCAACTTTTTTGAGAAAGGAATAAAACCTAAAAAATTTTTGGCGTACGGAATTTGAGAATTTCCAACATATTTATTAAATGAATACGTAAATTGAAATGTTTTTGCAATTTTTATAAAAATGGTTTTTCTTTCGTCATAAAACCACGTGGGAATAAAAAATTGGAGGACCGCAGCCCGATGAGCATGGCCAATCTGCCCCTGCATGAACTTCGATAATTTTTTTGTCATCCGATAGTCTTTAAGGTGATTTATCAGATGCATGAGTGCGAGAGAGATAACTGCAAAGTAGATACACACTTTTCTCGAACATCCTCGATATTTCAAGAATAATAAAAGTTACAAATTGTTCTCTGACGAAAAGAAAACCACGTATAACTTTTATTTTCTTCGAAAAACCAAACATTTTTAAATAAAACGCGCAGTAGGATTTTTACCGACCGAACGACTGACAGATCACCTTAAGGCAAGGTGACAATTGGACACGGTACAACTGTCCACTTTTTTCATGGTCCCGCATAACTTGCCGTTTCCTCATCTCCCAAACATTCCTCACTTTTATCGTACCTAATGTTCAACCGTGGCAAGCCCACATTTGCCGTCTCACCAGCGTAGCAGTTACACAATTGCCACGGTTGAGGATGACTTGGAAACAATAAGAAAATGTTTTAATTTTTTTATTCACTGTTCCTATAAGGAGAAACCGGTTACTATTTTATCATTCCATCTCAACGAACTCTGGACATAGATTTTATTTCATAAAAATCGACCGAGTCACTCATAGAATTTTTTTATTTTTTTAATTTTCTTCTTTGACTGAAAATGACGAAGATGAGGAATTATTATTTGAACAAATTGTTAACTACTGAATAAAACAATCATTAGCATGATTTATGCGGAGCAGATTGGCCAATTTTATGCGGCTACGAATTCAAAACTCCCAAAAACCTTGAATATATGAATTATATTTTCAAACTCCTGTTCAGTTATAATAAAATTTATTGATTGAAACAATATTTGTGATGCAATGAGACAAAGGAGGTAGAATTAACTGAAATTTTTGTGATTATTTCTGAAAATTCGAGGGGAATTTATTTTGTAATATAGCTTATTACTTTGTGTCCATGAAGAAAAAATAATAATGTGGAAAATGATGAGTGTTGGAGAAAAAGTTGATGGATGTACATTACTTGTCTGCATGGATTCACATTTTTAGAGATAAAACAAAATCTAATTCTAACATGTGACGTTCCAATTTATTAATTGAAAGAATTCCTATAAATTCAGTCTCTGATTTCTATGACTACATATTTAAATATTTAAACAATTCATTTAAACAAAATCAGACAAAAGCATCATCATAGTATTTGACTAATAAATGCAATTTTAAATCTAAGTTAGGAATCGATTGGGATTTCTTCAACGAGTTCAACAAGGCAAAACTCGTGGTAATTCATTAAATATTACAAATTCATTTCGTCGAAAATTAATGTTAATTGCAACATATTTTCAACGGTATCGTCGCTATTTATATTTTTCTGTATTACGGACACTTTATTGATTTGACCCAACTGGATCGCAGTGGCTCTTTCAACCCTAGAAATTATGTCTAATTTTTTTCTTTTTCTAACGCATGACCAAGGTCATAATCGACCCCATGATTTTTTTCTCCGTAAAATCGTCAGTATACAGAGATAAACAAATTTGCGAGCAGCACACGGATCCCTTCATTTTTAAATACCGAACAGAATTATATCCGATAAATCTATTTCCATGAAAGTTGAGTTAAGGAAAAACTTATTCGAAAAATGGGGCGGTCAGAAGGTCAATGAAAATTTCATTTTTTCGGTATTCACATGGGGCCGGATTTGACCGACTTCATGCGTTATAGGATTAAGGTGATCCGTCAGTCGCACGATTGCAACAGAGATAACGAAAAAGTAAATACACATTTTGCTCGGACACGCTTGATATTTCGAGGAAATCAAGAGCTACAAGTTTTTATGTGATTAAAAGACAAGAACGTGTAAATATTATTTGAAATTTGTCCGTTTGTTCGAGAAAAATTTGTACCTACTTTTTTACCGACCGCTGATAAATCGCCTTAAGGTGATCTGTCAGTCGTTCGGTCGGTAAAAAGCCTAGTGCACGTTTTTCTCAGCGATGTTTGATTTTTCAAAGAAATAGAACACTGTGTAACTTTTTATTTTTCTCGAAATATCAAAGATGTCTGAGAAAAATAAGTTTCTACTTTGCAGATATCTCTCTCGCACTCGTGCAACCGATACATCACCTTAAGGATATTTCACAGAATTTTTCCAACGAAAAATTCAATTTCATCACAATTTCACTCCTGAAGGGTCGTGTGAATTAAAAAAAAAAAGTACTTTAAAGTAATGTGTAAAGTTAAGCGATCTTTGAGACGTTATGAGTATGGGATGAGCCTTTGTTCGACAAATTACAAAAATTTATTGTTCTCGATGGCAAATGGATATGTCAAATTTTTTCGACCACGTATACATTAACAATTAAGTATATTCTTCCTCCAACATTTTCAAAAAAATCAGCATATCGTATATTTCACGTTGATTTTTTTCCACAAAAGTTTCAACTTTATTACTAGCGAATAAGCAACAGCAAAAAAAAGTAGAAAACCGTCAAATTAATTGCGTATGTTTCAGAATTTGTAAAAAAAAGTAATAGCATAAACAACCAGTGGACAATTTTTTTGACATCATCACTGTAGAAAATTAATTCGTAACATCTCAAAGAAAACTCAATTCTTTCCGAAAAAAAAAAAAAAACAAAAAAAAAATTAGCGGAACGTTTAGTTTCTGCTGTATCCGAAGGAAGGATAACCATCGCGATTGGTTATTAAAAAAAAGAGAGAAGAAAAAAAAGCTTCAATAGAGGCTACATAAATGCCTGCTACGGAGGAGCAACGGCTGCATTAATAACTTTGATCCGAATTTTACTAACTTACACATTCACAATGAGCATATTCAACCATATGTATGTGTGCATTTATACCGAGTGAGGTAATGACTCTTGGCACTGTGAATATATATCTATGGCCTTTGGTAGGAACATGATAATTCTAAAAATAACAAATATTTTTCGATCATTTATCAATTTGATTTAACAATGACAGTTCCATTACTACTGAAATGGAGTTAAATGTGCTGGTCCAAATTAACACTAATTTTTTACTCTACTCTTGTTCTTGGACTCGAAGTGTTTTTTTTTTCTCTTCCAAACGCCACAGATTTAAACTCTTAGCAAGGTTGAGAAAAAATATTTCAAAAGAAAAGTTTACAGAAAAATACCGTCGAGGGATTATTACAATTATTTTCAAGATTGAGGCATCTCAGATGTTTCCAGATAATGGTCATTAAAAAAAGAAAGAATTTACCTCATCCGCATGTATATTAAAAAATAGCAAAAGCGCCAAGAGTTACCGCCTCAAGCTGTACGAACAGTTAGTTCAGGATACTTTGGTCTACATTTTAAAGGTAATTTGGATGACCGCTATTAATCGTGGCAGCAGCACTATAACTCAATGTATTATTTCCATATGCTTGAATAACTCTATTCATAATATCTCTATTAATAATATTAATATTATATTAATAATATCTCTATTCATAAATAACTCTGTGAATAAATGAATTTTATTCATAAATAACTCTACTCTCTAACGTCTCTATTGTAACATCATCTCTATTCTCTGTTCCCCAATACATTAATTCACCACTACATTATTTTCTGATACAATTCTATTTGTGCGGAATTATTGACAACTAAATCGCGCGCTGCTATATTCATGAATACTCCAGCGCTAATTGAGTGGTCGCTTGTTTATATATTAATTAATATAGCAACAGCACACCTTGATTACTAAGTATTTCAAATGTAACCTTGTTGAAGTTTGCATCGTTGGAATGCAACGAAATTCTGTTTTTTTTTTTTTCTTGAGCAGAGCTCATGATTCTCATTCAATATCTGGTAAGGACAATGAAACAATTTTTTTTAAGGATTGAAATACAAAATGGGTGAAAAATTTTTCATGCTTTTTTTTTCAATTGAACAAACAATTAATAGAAATAGTATTTTTCGTTGGACCCCAACGTTGCAAATTTAAGTGTTATCAAATTTACAGACTTGTTAACGAATGCTGTTGTTTTTCAATGAGATATATTGGGATAGTAATGATTTCAAACAATATTTATAAAGAGTCATGTGTTGAAATAGAGATATTGAGCATAGAGTTGTTTTAAGAATAAAGTAATAAGAACATTGAGTTGTAGCGCGCTACCAAATTCGTTAATTTGATCGCTCATCGCTATGTATCGTACAAACAACGTGATTGAAATATTTTTTAAAAAGTAACACCCGAAAACCAAAGTATCCCGAACTTCTGATTTCTATATATATATATATATATATATATATATTTATATATTAGATAAGGGTTTGATAATCGATAATGCAATAACGATAAAACAGTCACGACGTAGAAAAAAATTGTTGTAATCGCAGTACTGTTCTACGATCGAGTGCGCACAGGTCGAAGTCAAATGTCTTTTTAGTGATTTCATATTGGCCGGTTTCGGCGATAACTTGTACAACCCTCTGCAATTCTTGATTATCCTGCAGAGTCATGATTTTTTGTTGGAGCTCTTTGAGCTGAGTGACGTAATCGTCGGAGAAAACTTGTTCGGCCGAGTGGGAATCGGTTTCCGGTTCGATGAAAGTATTGTTGGTCGAATCGGGGGCCACTTGCTCGGTCTCGGTCGCATCGTTTTCTTGGATTTGTGTCAGGGGCGCGGTGGTGTCCTTGAAATTGTACCTGGTATCAAGGTCACTCGAGATGGGGGATTGACTCGAAGAGACGGGCTCGACGGAGGGTGAAATCGAATGTTCTCGATCTTTCGAGCGTTTCGACGAATGTTCTTCCGCTTCTAATTTTCGTTTTCTCTTGCGCTCCTCGCTACGAGCGTTCTTAATTTTTTCTCGCTTCGATTTCTCGTCGATTTCGGGCTTTGGATCGCTCGTTCCACGGGGCGGCGGCGAGGGAGGCTTCGAAGAGTCCGAAATTGGAGGGAGCGTTTCCGCCTCGGTTTTCGAAGCATTGAACAACTTGGTGACCGGAAGAGAATCTTCATCGAGCGAGTGCGTCGAATCGCTACTGTCCCCCCCACCTCTTTCTCCAAGCAAACCTGACAGAGGATCGGCAATTGGCGAAGCGTTCGAATAGCCGGACGATTTCTTCTCGCTCGTCAATTTGAGCTTTTCCGCCTTTTCTTTATCCAAGCTTTCCTCGTTTCTTTCTTTTTTCTCCTTTTTCTTGTGCTTGTGCTTTTGCTTGTTGTCCTTATCCGTGCGCGGTTCCTTGAGCTTGGCGTCAGCCGATTCACTGCGCTCGCTCTTTTCGCTCCGAACTTTTTCCTTGTCTCTCTGATGCTTCGGCGATTTTTTCTCTTCTTTCGCAACTTTTCTCTCAACGCTTTTCTCCTTTTCCGACCCCTCGTGTTTTTCAGGTTTCAGGATTTTTTTCTCAGCCTTTTTTGACGGATCTTTCGTTTTATCGTGATCCTTTTCTCTCTCTCTCCGCTCCTTGCTCTTCTCCTCCTTGTGCTTCTTTTTCTTTCGATCGAGCTTGCGCTCCTCGACCGGCATTTTGAAGTTGTCCTTCAACCGATCTTTCTCCTTTTCCGGCTGTGTTTTCTTGTGTTCTTTCTCTTTGGGCTTGGGCGAAGGAGATTTTTGTATAGGGACCGCTGGCGGTGGAACTAAAAGCGGTTTTTTCGTCGGCGATTGCGGCGCTGCTTTTTTCCCACTTGCATATAATTCCTCTTTGTTCGCCGCAGGACTCGGAGCGCGCTTCGATTTTTCTTTTCCGCGTTCCTTATCCTTCGATGATCCTTTGTCTTTTTTCTCTTTTCGATCCGCCTCTACGCTCTTGTCCTTCTTCTTGTCCTTGTGCGGACTGTGCTTCACTTTCGTCGGCTTTTCCAATTTTTCCACTTTTTCCGGCGGCGCTCCTTTCGAAACCACTAATTTCTCAGTCTGCGCCCTCTTGCTCTCCGGCGATACTTTCGCCGGTAATGTCATTGGATTCCCAAACAAATCCGCGAATGAATTCGACGTTCGCAGATCCGTCGTTCGATGCTTCTTCACCTCGGTCCCACTCAACTTTGGTTTGCTCACCATTGGCGGCACCATTTTTAAGTCACCCTTTTCCGTTGGATCCTCTGAATTTGATACCGTGACCTGCAATTTTTTTTTTTTCTTTGTAATTACGTCATTTCACTATTTTCATTCCTTTTTTCATGCTCTTTACTTTCCATACATTATTTTCGTCTTCTTTCTCCATTTTTTTTTTGCATTTAATTTTCTTTCAACGTTAATTATTCATGCGATATACATTTGATTATATCGATAATCGTATATTTTAATTTTCGTTACAAACTCACACTTGATTTTTCGATTTTTTCGTAATTATATTTATCAATAAATCATAGCGTTGAAGTAGAAAAATGAAAAACTGTGTGCGTCAAAAAACAAATGGAACGCTAGGCATTCAACAATTTGTTAATTTTCAAATAAATTGAAAAAATCGATCATGCATTTTGAGCGTTTCTGTTTAGCTGGAAAATCGTTTAGAAAATGATAAAAAATCGATGTTTGGATTTTTTCGATTTGCTCTTTTTCCGGAAAAACGACTTATGTTTTTCTATAACGAGAGGCAATATTTCGAAATAATTGTTTTAGTTTTGCAAAAAAGCCACCGCTATGGTTTTGTTAGTTGATTTAATTTTTTTTTTTTTAACGCATTTTAAAAGCCAATTTTTTTTCTTTCTTTTAATCTTGCTTAGTTGCCAAATGGGAATTTTTTAAAAATATTTCCAAAATATTATTTAATTGGGTTTTTTAATTTGTTAGAGACAAAAAGCGCCTTAAATAGCAATTGCGCAACGAGAGATTTTGTCATATTACGATTTCGAACCTTTGTTCATAAATAACTTTCCCATTAAACTAATCGCGACTTTGAAACGTTTTGATTTTTCTTAAAAATGATGAGTAGAGAAAAATAAATTTAGAAAAGGTACACAATTTCAAATGATTCTGTCATTGTTACTGCAAGTGTGAAAAGAAATCTCATAGCGCGATCGCTAACGGGTTAAGGCTGTTATTATTTAAATGTTTGAAAAAAAAAAGACGATATTGACTTTAAAGAAGAGTAAATAAATAAATAAATGTGATTAAAAATATATGTATCTTACGTGGAGAATAAAAATTTGAATAACGCAGTCTTGGGAACACCGCAATTGGATTAAATGATTTGAAAAATTATGGTAAAAAGGAAAACTTACACCACCACCTTTAAGCAATTTTTTCCGAAATTCTTCCGACGGATTGGCGAACACTTCGTGATGTCGGATAACATTATTAAAGGCCGGGCCAGTTGGTAATAAAATGAGATCGTACGATATTTGTATCCGTCTGGGTTCGTCCTTATTTTTCAGATAAACGTCAATTGGTATTACAAAACCAGCGTATCCCGATTCTTTTACCACATACGGCGGTTCTTTCAATATCCTTTTTGGCTTTGGAAATGTCTCGTGCAGATGGAAAACAACTGAAAAAACAAAAATCCGTTGCTTTTTCATTTCCATAAACAATTCATTTAATTATCGTGAATCAATTCGCAGTATCAACATGTTTAAAAGTTGCAGATTCCTTTCAACGTTGTCACAGAATTCAAAGTAAAATTTTATTTATTAAGATTGAAGTTTGTTATTTCGCATTGCAATTATTGTCACAAAAAAAAATTAAAAACGAGGGAAATATACAATAATTTTTAATTTTAACGACAAAATATTATTTTTCACTGGAAACATCTCCTCGAAAGCTCTACAATTTGAAATATTATTGATGATAGTTCATTTATGTTGATTGTAACGAAAATTTTTAAAAATCTCCTCGCCTACTTTAAAATTTGACTTTTGAGATGGAAAGGCAAACATCGGTGAAGTCCAATTGGAATTATCATTTTACGAATAAAACTTATGCAAAAAAAATCGTTTCTCAATGCTGAATGATTTTTCTTATCATGTGGGCAATTTTTGCGAATTGAGTAAACATAAAAAAACCTATAAAAAGATTTGATTTTGCATGCACAAGTGAAAATTGTGAAAGACCCAATTAGGGCGAGTTAAAGAGCTAAATTTTTTATTAAATTCCTATAAATCTTGAAATTCAAATTGGTTTTCAAGAAGAATTTCTATGGATTCTCAGGATGGATGGGAATGTAAAAATCAAAAGTTTAGTCAGCATCGATCTATTTTGACAATTTTCAATTTTTCTCTTTGTTTCCTTTTGTGAATGATATTAATGACGAGTTGTGTTTTTTCGTTGAGATCTAATTTGACTCTCGATCCATGTAACGAAGTTGAAATCAAACACAATTTTTCAAACAAAATTTTTTTTTGTATATTTTCGAAACTCTCATTCTCTTCATACCGCTTGAAAGACTAAACGTTTAACAAACATGACTTGATCATAAATTTTCGAAACAAAGGAAGAATTTTTTAACGATATTATCGCCTTAATGGAATTTTAATACTAGAGAGAAGTTCGGAGTTGTTTCTCACCGTGTTGCAGGGTTTATCTTTAGAAAGATAGAACGTAACTAAGAAATTTTCTCGTAAAACCGTTTTCTGGCTCAAACTTAAGAGCACACGCATATTTTGCTTGCCTTATGGCAAAAATATATACTGGGTCTGTCAGACCCAACAAACTAGCAAATATTATGGTTTTTTTTTTCAACTCGAAAGCCAAAATTCTTATGATCACATTTGTACAGGCAGAATCCTTTGAAATGATAAAAAATCACAGCGGGTATAATTTTAATCGGATCCAAAAAAATACTCGTTGGGTGAATTGAAGAAAAAATGGGGAAAAACTTAATTGAGGATAGAAAAGGAGTAAATTGGGGTTAAAAAATAGGGGATACCTTTGTCAACGTATTGGCTGATATCGGCGTTATCGATTCCTCGTACAAAAACTTCCCAATCATGCGTATAACCTTGAGGCGTTGTGCGCACACGTAACATCGATGCACTGCCACACTCCAAAGTCACTCGAATTGCCATCCTCCCTGTCAAAACGTAGAATTGAAAATGAAAAATGAAAAAAATAAAAAATAAGAAAAATTGATATAACCTATTGACTAGATTGAAAAATATGATTTTCTTAAATTTTTCATTTGGTTTATACTTACGAAGTAATATTTCCAGTAATGATCCTCAATGACGTGATTCATGGGACTGATTAATAAAATATAAAAACGGCAATTAAATGCGTTTAAAAAGACGTGTAAAACGCGAGAGAAAATTTCCCGAAGGAAAACACGTTTTTGTCACTCGATCGGTAGATAAATATAGATACGCGTTCGGAAAATGATGAATTTCCATTTTTGGGCTCAAATTAGTCATTCAAAAAAATTTATTTTCCTTCAATTTCACTCATCTTTGAACACTCTTTTACACCTGGAGTTTGTTTCTTTATTTTCTTTTTTTTTTCAATTTATTCGTTTTATTTGTATGCTCTTTCTTAACCCATAAACGATAATGTTTTTGTTAAATAATATCTTGGATAATTTATTAGGTTAAGTTTAATTTGTATTTCGTCACGGGATTTTCACCGATTTCGGTAGACTTGTTTAGTATTTGGGATAAATCCCCGATGTAGCGGAGTAGTGGGGATGCTGTCCAATCCAGGTACTTCAATGCCAGTTTCGGCCATTGTTATCTCCCCTTTTTAGATATTTAGCTGTGACTGAGAGCGACATCCATGTGCCCAATCTTACCGCCCAATCACACTGTGGCAAATTTTCATCGACGCGCATTCTCGGTTCTTCATCCACCAACCGATTTTTCATGTGACAAGTCCGCGTATCTGTTTATTCCACTAGTGTTTTTCTTTTTTAGATTTTAATTATTTTTATCTGTTTTCACTACTAAAAAATTATTTTAAAAATTCCCACACTTATGCATTCGGAGAACTCGACATACGCGCCGAAAACTGTTTCGAATTGGGTTATGTTGATGCGCCGCGAATCAAAGTTTCTGTGCAATTTGTAAGTTTGTAACATACAGCGGATTATTTTTGCTATGGCGGATGCAATGTTTAAGTCCCGTTCCCATGACGCACTTATCTTATCGGAGTATTTACATGCTGTTCGTTTTAGTGCGCATGCGCCATCTCATATAACCGTTTCTCAAATTATACCGGATTTTCAACGACGCGATACAAAGTTACCCCAACCATTGAAAACTCCGGGTTCTTACAGCGATTCCTATTCTTATTACTTATTTTAAAATATTTTTGCTGCTCTTTACCAGACCTACCCCAACTTGGACCCCCTATTTTGGTTTTTATAATTTTTTTAAAAACTAATCGTTTGTGATTCATTTGTGGGTGTTTGTGATATCAATTAAAACGTTTGTGCGATCATATCAACGTTAAAAAATAAAATTCAAAAAATGCTCAGGAGTTAGCCCAAAATTTTTGAATTTTCACATAGCAAAGTTTTACTGGCACCAAATCGTTTGTGGGTCGTCTGTGGGTGTTTGTGATATCAATTAAAACGTTTGTGCGATCATATTAACGTTAAAAAATGAAATTCGAAAAATGCTCAAAAGTTAGCCCAAAATTTTTGAATTTTCACATAGCAAAGTATTATCGGTATCAAATCGTTTGCGGGTCGTCTGTGAGTGTTTGTGATATCAATTAAAACGTTTGTGCGATCATATTAACGTTAAAAAATGAAATTCAAAAAATGCTCAAAAGTTAGCCCAAAATTTTTGAATTTTCACGTAGCAAAGTTTTATCGGTATCAAATCGTTTGCGGGTCGTCTGTGATATCAATTAAAACGTTTGTGCGATCATATTAACGTTAAAAAATGAAATTCAAAAAATGCTCAAAAGTTAGCCCAAAATTTTTGAATTTTCACGTAGCAAAGTTTTATCGGTATCAAATCGTTTGTGGGTGTTTGTGATATCAATTAAAACGTTTGTGCGATCATATTAACGTTAAAAAATGAAATAAAAAAAATGCTTAAAAGTTAGCTCAAAATTTTTTAATTTTCACATAGCAAAGTTTTATCGGTATCAAATCGTTTGTGGGTCGTCTGTGGGTATGTGTGATACCAATTAAAACGTTTGTGCGTTCAAATTGATGTTAAAAAATGAAATTGAAAAAATGCTCAACAGTTAATCCTAAATCTTTGAATTTTCACATAGCAAAGTTTTATCGGTATCAAATCGTTTCTGGGTTGTCTGTGGGTGCTTGTGATATCAATTAAAACGTTTGTGCTGTGACGAGGCACGGTCCAGCAATGATGAGCGAATAAAAAGGTGATCCGAGTGGGACTCGATCCCGGGACCCGCGGAGTCTGAGTCCGGAGCGCTAACCACTGCGCTAGGGCCACCTATATTCTAACTCATATTGCCAGACCGTGACAGTGCGATCATATTAACGTTAAAAAATGAAATTCAAAAAATGCTCAAAAGTTCGCCCAAAATTTTTGAATTTTCACATAGCAACGTTTTATCGGTATCAAACCGTTTGTGGGATGATCCCCTCAGGAGAGGAAGCTTATACTACCTATATATTTTTTTTTTGATTGAATTTGCTGCGGTCGTAAATAATTGACTTGAAGATTAATGTTGAAGATTTACGAAGAATTGGCTCTCTTCAATGAATAAAAAAACGCAGCCGATGCATTCGTAATTTGATGAAAAGCCCGAGTACATGTAGCATGTTGAGCTCAAAAAATTGAGCATGTGAGTCTGAAAATATTCCATTTACCCATATCGCATTAATTGTTTCTTAACAGGGCCGGCTGAGAATGGAATAGAATCAAATAAAAATAGTTTACTATAATAATCGGATGTTTCCGGAACGACCTACAGGCGCTATAGAATGCTGGATTGGAAAATATGATTAAAAATGTACTGATTTTTAAAATTAGGCTAGAACTTTTCCTGAAATTGCATAAGTACATTGACGATAATTGATGTTTCGGTATTTTCGTATACGCACTGTCAAATTCAATTATGAGGACGTTCTAGAGTTAAGAATCCACTTGAACGGAATATTTTTATAACCCACAATAAAGGGTGTCGAAAGAATATCGAGCCCGCAAGGAAAGCGATATATTAATCCTGCGGATAATCCAACTGGCAACAGTGGATATTAGGAAAATTAGAAGAAAATCGGTTGCTGCGTGTTTTTATTGAATGTTGATTCAAGAATTAACATAGATTTAGATAATTTCGCATCGTTTTTTTTTTTCTAAAAGTGCGTCTACAAACAAATATTACGAGGAAAAAACATCCTTCTCACTGAACATGTAATTTTAAAAATTCGAAAAAAAAAAATAGATTCGATAATTTGCCCATTATAAGACTAGGCTCAAAAGATGCGGGATGAATCTCAGTTTTTTAGAAAAAAAATTTCAAGAAAATCGATTCCTACGTATTTTTCGAAAATCAACATTTTATGATTGAAATTTGAAAATTTTATACAATTATGGTTGGAATTTTTTTTCAATTTTGTATTCAAAAAGTGTTGTACAAAAGAAGAATTTCAAAAAAAAAAATTTCCCAATCTGCCGATTTCTTGCAGAGTTACGGGCATTCGAAAAAAAAGAACGATTTTTTCAAAAATCAATATCTTGAAAACGGTTAGACAAAAAAAAATTGAAAAAAAAATCATGGAGGCCTTTTTCAATGGGTAGTATAATATTAAAAATTATGAAAAAAATGGGAAATGCAAAACCAAAATGTTGTCCGATTTGGCGTGGAATGCTCCATATGTTCAAACCATTGTTTTGAGTCTGCAGACCGATTTTTAATGATCTCAAGGAATAAATGTTCTGGACAATCTATATATGCGAATTAGTCTGGTGAATTTTTCCCCTCCGTCGTACTTCCGCTGTGTTAAAGGATTTTCGGAGTCAGGTGAAAAAATCACCAGACCCGGCGTCGTCGTGCGACAACCACTTAAGTAGGTAGGGAGTAGAAAGGTTTATTGGCACCGCAGTGACCGTTACATGGCAGTCTCATTAGCGCCTAAGGATAGGGGAGGGTTAGGTAATGCCAGACATTGTAATTTCTAAACGCTTATGTACATTCGAATGGTTGTTGAAAACGTGAAATTAACAAACAAAAACCTAACGAAGTTTTTCCCGATTTTTCGTTTTTAATTTTTTCGAATTAAAGTTTTTTAAATTTATTGACTTGGGTCTATGCGTCCAGGAATTACCCTACTCTCCCTTTCCGGCAATCGTATTTTGCAAAAAACTTCTTTTGTATTAATTTTCGTTAAATTCAAAAGTCATTGATCAATATAACTGTTGTATAAATACGTCATTGAGTTTTGCCTATTTTCTAGTTAATGAACGACGCTGGCAGGTAACTGTGACTGTTCTTTTACTTAAAACGTAAAGGTGAAATTTTCTTTTCCACATGACACTAGAGTGTATTATAAGGAACACGTCTATATGTGCGTAACAGTGTTCGATGAAAAAGGGAAGAAGTATTTTCACTCGAGAACTTGGAACATGGACGATTCATTTTTTGTTTGAATTTTTATAAGATAGATAGTTTGAGAAAAATTTTCGATCATTTTTCCTTCGTCCTCCTTGACTTATTATGTAAATTATAAAATTATGTATAATAAAACAAAAAGGATGAAAACCCACATTTAACTATATAAGCTCGTATTGTTATTTGTTTGTTCTACTCTTTTTTATTCGCAGGTTGATAAACTTTATGAAAAATATGAGCATCAGTTTTGCTTCATTTCTTATCCAATTTTTAACAATAAAAAAAATGGGCAGATATCAAAATCAATTACATTACGATGTTTTATTAAATTCCAGTATTCACCGGATCACTGAAAACTGAAGAGATTCAGATTGCTTTTTTCGTCAAATTACATATATTTGTTTGTTGGTTTTCGGAAGTAGTTCTGGATTTTTCCCGAAATTTTTCTTTTTTTAACAATTTTTATTTCCGATTTTTCCTCGACACGATAGATTAACAGAAAAATGATTTTTCAATTGTTCGTTTTCCAAAAACGCATCAGATAGTTCAAGTTTTTTCGAAATAGCCTCGTAACTCTGGTCACAATTGCTATTTGTTTATAAGCTAAAGTCTAAAATAGTCCAAAAACAGTATTTATTATCACCGAAAATGATATTTTTTTTCTATATCACTTGGGTACTATGACACGAAGCTCCTCGATTTTTTTCTACACTGTGGGCCTTCGTCGGGAAATTCCATTAAAGGGCAAAGTTTTTTCGATTATCGCAGATCGCTAAACTATATCTTGTAGATCAAAAAACCTTGCATGATTCTCTTGGGATTCGATGCCCTTACAATATATATGAACTTGGAATTGATTGATTGTTAAACAATCAATGGCGGTTACAACAAAGAAATCGGGATTTTTTCATTTCAATTGCAATTAACCGCTCAATTAACAATGTTAGCTAATTTTTTTGCATGACCTATTTTATAGAGGACGTTTAGATGAACAACTTTTATTGGAAACTTTTTTCGATAAAACGCGTTTCAAAAAAAACAACTCAAAAATAGCGAATTTTAAATTTTTAATAATTTTTTATTGCTAAAATGCAACTCGGACTTTTACGAAATTGCTTCAAATATTTTATTTGGCCAAAACCGCTTCGTGTTTCAAATTAAAACAGAGTGAATGAAACAGGTAGGAGTACACAGTTTTTTACGTTTTAACTACAAAAGGTGAGTTCAAATATGTATATATATTTTTTTACAAAACAACTTTCTGTTTGAAGTTCAAACAGAGAGAATGAAACTGGTAAAAAAAAAAACAATTTTTTTCACGTTTTAATCATAAAAAGGTGAGTCCGAATATTTGATTTTGTAAAAACCACTTCGTGTTTCCCGTTAAAACAGAGTGAAAGAAAAAGTCAGGAGTGCACAGTTTTATTTGTTTCAAATACGAAAAGGTGAGTTCATAGATATATTTTTTTTTTACAAAACGACTTTTTGAGTTTCAAGTTCAAACAGAGTAATTAAAACAGGTATTACAATGTTTTTTTCACGTTTTAACCATAGATAAAGATGTGTCTAAATTTTTCGTTTTACAAAACAGTCTTTTGCATTCAAAATTCAAATAGAGCGAATGGAACAGGTATAAGAGAACACAAAATATGTCACGTTTCAACCATCGATAGTCGTTTCCATTTTTAATTTTTTTCACAAAACATAACTTTTTCAACATCATTGTATATGTCAACGCGAACTACACTGTTCTACTTAGTAGTTGGTTTTTCTTTTTCGTAGTTTTCTTTGGATATCTTCCTTCATGATAGGGGATGTGACACGACAGGGTGGTTACTGGACATTTTGCTTACTGGGCAGCGCATACATATTTATTAAATGTGCCGTGCCCACTGGTGAAATTTATAATTATAATAATTATATCTATATATTATTTCAGAGTGTACCTACTGATGGAACAGGACAAACTTTTCAAATTGACCGCTTTGAAGAAGCGCCACTTTGTAAACAAATGCCGGTACATGTTCTATTAGGTTATTGAGTTCTGTATAGTTGGCAGATAAATATAACAATTCTCATATTTGATTGTTTATTTATGTTAGGAATTATTTACGCAATTTTTTGCCACTATTATTATAATTTTTGACATAACAGTTTGTTGATAATTAATAAAAATATATTGCGCGCATATTAACAGGTACAGGTTATAGCCACAGTACACTATATCACACGCATCCAGCATGTGATACCCAATGAGTATGAAGGAAAAGAAAAGGACGCGTTTTTGTCCGAACAATCACTTCCTAAATTATTTTAACATTACCCATACATTTCCTAAATGATCTCTAGTTGATTGTGATTAAAAAAATGAATTTTGAATTCAATCCGGCTAACTATACGCCCAACTTATTTTTATTTATTATTAATAAATTATTATGTCAAAAATCATAATAATAGTGTCAAAAAATTGCGTAATTAATTCTTAAGATCAAGAAACAATAAAAAATGAGAATTGTTATATTTATCTGCCAACTATACAGAACTAGAACGGTCAACTAACATAAAAGCTCTATATATCAGTCGCTAATTTATCAACATAGTGATAGTAATTCTCTGTTGGTAAAAATGACTAGGTAGTGGAAAAAATGTTGTAGGAGTGTCAATACAATAATAGAGCATCAATTAAGAGTAGACGTTGTGAACAACCCTCTTACGTGAAAAACGTGGGGGTAATCGAAGTGAAGAATAAGATATGATGAAAAAGGCGTACGCAGAAGCACAAAAAAAATGAAAACATGTTGCGTTAGTATATTACGCAACTAATAGGGAGGGAAAGTAGACTATCGCAAACCGTGGGCAAAATTATAACTCGAGCCGAAGGCGAGGGTTGTAAGCCCACGGTTTGAGATAGTATTTTTTCACTCGCGAAAAAGAATTGTTTTGTTGGGGACGAAGACTTTTTTTTGTTTCTATTTTTTTTCTTGTAAAATAGTAGTAATAGTGGCACCTTTATTCATCGTGTATCTTATTAAGATATTGCTTTTTACATTGTCGGTCCCTCTAATAAAAAGGAGGTTACAAATAATTTGATACATTGAAAAACAAATATTTTTAACTACAGCACTTGAAAAATTATATTGCTTCTAAATAATGAAAGAATTTGATTATGTGGCATCGACGTGTTTATTATATTTGTCACTTGTCATCCGCCGATTCATAATTCATGAATAATGTGATTAATTTGAATCGTCTGGTTGGCGACAGTACACTGAGAAAAATGTTCATCCGATACATATATTTTTTCGGTGTAACAAAATTAATGATTCATGCAACTGAACACGGTATTTTAAGTGAACGAAATATAACATTCGACGAATTTTTCCGTGCCTTGGTCAATTCAACTAATAATCATCGTAACGAACTGTTGAATCTCCGATTGCTTCTTCCTCCTGAGCTGATATTTCTTTAACATTTGCAACGACTTGCATGCAGTACTTGCGAAATGCATGCAATCGGGGCTTGCTCACATCTTTTGTCACATTTTCCATCAGTCCAAACGGATGTTGGATGCAAAAGGGCGCATAAAATTCACCATTTTCTGGAACGTACGAACCCAGAGTGAACTTCATTTTTTTAACCAAATTTTGAGGGTTCGCGAAGTCGCGTTTTTGCACAATATTTCCTATCCATGGACATGCAACGTGTCGGCGATAGTCAAAGATAGCCCAAAATTCGTGATATTCAGTGATCAATAGCCACGGATTTTCCCACCATTTTTTTGAATAGTACACTATATTAACTTGCATCTCCCAATCTATTTATTTGCGGAGGAAGGAGGAAAAAATTATTAGTTATTATTGTACAAAGGTTGTAACATATTGATGAACCAGTCAGATTGTACTTGCCACGTTTGAAATATGGTTGGTTGTGAAATTCAACAAGATCCGAGATTTTCGGCAGCAACGATTTATATTGTAGGAAAAATATGACAGAGTCATGGAAATATTCAACGCATTCTCCACAAGTTACGTTGTAGGATTGCACAATTAGCTTAATCGTTTCTGTCAGCTTGTTCAAATTTATACATACATCGCATAATGCCCTGTCATATTTCGATTAATAATTAGAAAATGATTTCGTCGAAAGGTAAGATAATTAGATGGATAGAAAAACTTTGATTGCTATTTGTTACGTGAATAATTTCGAAGGCGTGGTAGCGATTCCATCGCAGAGCAATATTTCCACCTTCGATCGGTTCGGTATGCGGAACGTCGTAACTTTAATAACTGAACCTTTCTCGTGTATTACGGGTGTTTCCCACAATTGCGGGTACTTTTGGAGAGCACTTACAATTTTGCGACCCAATTCGTCCGATTTTTCGTCACACGTGATATTTTCTGTGTATTTGTAATTACATATTTTTCAATTTTAGTTTTCTGTTTTTTGTTTTTTGTTTGTTTTCTCAACAATCGATATTGTTAGGCATGGATCTTGCGTTTGCCGTCTTACCATAATCCAAGGAAACTTGAAATTGCCATATTCCGATTGAACAGAGCGTGGGACCCATTGTGCGCGTTATCATGCCGGTTGGGAATATGCGTTGGAAGCTTTTCTCGAGGTCACGAACGATCTCTTTTCGAGCATCTCGAGCACTGATAGGGTCTGGGCTGTCGTCTTTCGAGTACTTGATTACCTGGCTCTTTAGTAACTCATGTAATCGAACGAAAAAGGCGTCATGATGTGCCATTCGTTTCGATTTTAATGACATCTCTAGACGAAATTGGTGTTGCAATGTTTGAACGTGGCGGGTCCGTTCGGTCCGTTTACCAAACCATAGGATCGAACAATGCAAGCAAAAATCGTGGATCAAAGAACAATACGGGGAAATAGCTTTTTCCATAGCTTTAGCGTGTTCGGGGCTCTTCTCATGGAGGGCAAATTCGAATTCGGTTCCAAAGTTGATATCACAAAGCGCGCAATAATATTCATATACTTCATACCAGTCGCAACGGACTGCCGGCGCGATGACATCAATAAATATTTGCCAAACTTGTGCTCGTACAGATCTTTTTTTCTCGCCGTGGCTTCGCTCCATCAAGTGGGCTTTAATATTGTCGTTACAATTGGCGATCTCGATCTCACAAGCGCAACAATAAAATTCGCCCTCGGCCTTTTTTTCTAATAATTCGTTCGCGAGTTCGTAATCGTTGTTCCGTCGCGATACATGTCTAAATTCTGACTTCCTCTCTTTCATGTCCTTCAACTTTTCACAATGTTCGAAACTCGAAAGATGCTCCAACAGTAATTTATCGTAGTCGGTGATTTCTTTTTGGCACACTATACAATAAAACACAGTCACGTTGAGGTCCGTATTTTTCGTTACGCAGAGTTCCATATCTCTTTCAAATTCTTTCAATTGGTCCCGCATGCTAAAAATCGGATCGGGATCGAAATTATTTTCATCAAGCCCTTCCACTTGAAGATTTTTCTTTTCAGCCGCGTGCACGCTAGTTCCCGACGATGCATTCAAACTCGACGATTCTGCGTCCTTATTCAATCCTTCTGTTAATAAATAATTACTCGTTAGCAAAATAAATCTAAAAAATAAAAGATTACTCGTATTCCGAGAAATGCATTGAGAAAATACAAACTTTCAAATGGAGAATTGTCTAATCGCATTGATTACATTTATTCACTTACCCTCTGACGTGGCTTCGTGTTTTGAGATTTTTCCATTCTCTTCCGGAATCACGTTGCCTTCGACGTTTTCAGAGTCTGGTATGCTTGTCTCGTCGCTGATGGTTGACATATTGCCCATTCGCTGCATTCTGCGAAGAAAATGCAGCTGTCAGTCGCTTAATTACGGTATGCTCTTCTGGAAAAACGCGTGTTCAATTTTTCCCAGCGCTTAAATTCGACTGTGTCTCCCTGATTTTTAGAACGCTCCCCTATCCAAAATCCTATACGCGCTATGAACAGTGATAGTTAATGGCGTCTCCTTGCATTTTAAACGGAACTGGAACGAAATCGTCGGGCTGCACTTACGTATTAGAAATTCACTCAATTGTGAGCTCGATGATCCGAGAAACTCTATTCATACACAAAGAAATGACAACGAAAATTCTAGGCTTTTTCAATCTTGTTTTGGTACGATTATACACTTTTTCTTTCCGTTATGCGAGACGTCTCGTTGGACTGTTTGTTTATAATATAAAAGCGGTTGCTACGTCGTTAACGTGTGATTGCCTTGCAATTGTTTTCTTCGACGATATAACATTGCCTTCGGCTGTTTAGACAAATTTGAACATTATAGTTATCCGTTCTGAGACCGTATTCTGTAACTCATAGCGACAGTTTCCGTATCGCTATCCTATCCTTATTGCACGCATAACGATACCGAAAACTGTTGCATATGAGTTACAGAATATGGCCCTTCATATGATATGCCTGATTTTTTTTTCAATGTCCGACCAGAAAATTTTGGCTCCATTATTCGCAATGAAATTCGACCGGAATGATCGCCAAACTATATACCTACCTATATGTGGGTGCAGTTGGGGCTCTGCTTCAATATAAGCGTTCTATCTGCAAGAATTTGCCCAACGGTCATATATGCATAAGTAATAACAAAATTTGTTTATTTCTCGCCAACCAACTACTATTCCATTCACTTAATATATCGATTTTTCTTTGTAGAGGAAAGGAAGCTTATTTGGCATAAAAAACAACTCGCAATATGACATTCTGAATTAGCTGCGTTTTCTCTATCTTTCGTAATTTCGCGTTCTATTTTCATCTGTTTGAGTTTAGAGAGCTTTCTTTACATTGTGATGTAAAAAAAAAAAAAAAAACTGAAAGTAAGTGCGATATGGTTTTATTTTACATAGCAACATATTATCGTTTCGGTTTTGAAGTATTACAGCACTGGATTGAAATACGCGACTTCGCTCGAGATATTGACATAAAATCAATCAATTGATACTTGAACATCAGGACGTGAACCTAGTTAGAAATCAGAACGTGTCCAACAATGAATTTTAATGACAAAGTAAATTTAAATGTAAATAAATGGCTCGTCGATTTGTTATAACTCAATGATGTATTGTTCGAGTGAATTGTAGTTTTTTACCTTGTTGATTTCTCAATTTTACTCAATTGAAATAAGATATTCAAAATTCCGAAAAAATAATACGAAACATTTCCCCACGATGGGACCGGCGGCAAAAATCCTCAACTTTATTGCAGTTTTTTTGAGAATAAAAAAAAATTTAATTGCTGTTCAGGTCGAATTTTTTTTGCGTCAAATTAAAAAAAAAAAAAAAAAATCCGTAGGTGCTTTCGTAATCAAAGAATTTTATAAAAAAAAGTCTAATTTGATGCGTTTTTGACGAAGTTATGAGCATTTAAAAAATATTATAACAAATTTTGAATTAAATTCACTATGCAAAAACGATTGGAAAAAAAAAGTCGAAAAAAATCAAGAAAGCTGCATTCCTAAGGTATTAACAAAGAAAAAGTTTAAATAAAATCGAAGAGGGTCGAGTTCAAAAACGTCTGATTTGGCGTAGAATGCCCCATGTATAAAAACGAAACATTTTTTTGAACCCTTAATTTTGGTTCAAAAGATTTTTTGATTTTTAAATCTAAAGAAGTTGGTCTCATGAAACAAGCTCGAATAAGAAAAATGAAATTATTAATAATTCCGAATGGCAGAAATGTTGTACCAAAAAATGACTCCGGAAAAAATATTGGAATCGAAAGAATTGAGAGAATATATACTCTCAATCTATTCAAATGGGGAAAGTATGCTATAGTAGTAAAGAATAGTTTGGGTATCCACGCGCTCCTTGTGGTGGAAATAGAAACTTTAGTACGACCCACTATCATCGAGCATGCTTTCTCCACAGAGTTTAATCTCTAGTAACTGTACGTTGCATGCCGTCACAATCGACAACGACAATTCATACGTCAAAAACTAACATATGGTTACACGTGTCGTCTGTTTGCTCCGATTGTTGTTTTCCGGGATTGTACAATTAAAATAAAAACTCGAAACGTTAAAGACAACATCTTGAAGATGCCGACCGTCGAAGAGCTCCAAGCTAAAATACGTGATTTGGAACAGCAGCTACGCGATGCAAAATCTGGAGATGAGTGCAACGTTAGACAAAAAATATCGAATTTATCGAGTGAGGTTATCGACACGAATCCTTACAGGTACAGTCCAATCACCATTACAACAAATTCACCAATTTAATCAATATTATAATATGACGAATTTATGCCGTATGGAGTAACAAAAAACATCAGTTACCAACAATAAAAAAAAAAAAAAGAAAACGAATTTCGAATCGGAGAAAAAATCGGAATATATACAATCCAATCATCGGATTGCGCCTGTTTCAACTAATGAATTGCAATAAGACTGCATACATAAATATGACTGAAATTAGTTATTTAACTTGCTTATTCAACAACTTTAACGTAATTCTCAATCGATTTACAGTGAACGATAAAAAAAAAAAAAGAAACGAAATGTTCATTTAAAACCCGATTATTAAACCGACTTTGATGAAAACATCCTCACTCATCAAATTTTACATGCTCCTTGATGAGTAATTCGTGTTTTTTCCAGTTTTATTGATTAAGGATTTATGGCAGAACCAAGAAATATTGTTTTCAATTCAATCGTGATATTAATAACAATGCAAACATAAAGTTCCAAAATTTAGTAGTTCCTATGCCAATGATGTTTAACTGATATTTTGAGCGGGGTTTATTAAATCCTGCATTAAAAACTGTGTGCACTGTACCAGTGACACATTGGAGATTGTGTAAGCGTATTTTATACTTGAATTCTATGAATAAAACAATGATATTGAGATGCTTCGAAGCATTAATAATATTTTGTAAACCTAAATTATATTCTGTTATACACTCCCCATTTCAACGGTAATTGTCTGCGTATATAAAAAACAAAATACTCCAGAAAGATATGTTCAATAAAATATTCAACTTTTTTTTCATCGCGAATTAGAATTTCAACCAAAACTCATTCTCTTCGTTTTTGAAATATATTTAAATTGGTAATTCGTTTTTTTTCTCTCTTTGATCCACTCTCTTTAGTGTTTGGTCTGGAGGTCGAGGATAGAAAACAAATGGATATTTTTTTTTTGCATTTCTTTAAAATTTATTCCGAAATGTTTAAAATCTATCTGGTGAAAGATTCGTTTGGTTTTGTTGAGTCATTCCCGAGTCATACACAGTCAAACACGCGGACAAACGAACAGACTAATGAACTTCTTCTTCTGACAGAAGCAACAATGAACGATAATTGTGTATTCAAATTTATTTCATTATATGATATTGTTATAATATATTACCCAACTTAATGATACACTAGTTGTTTGAAAGATTTTTAAAATTAGTATTATTATTCTTGAATTGAATAAAATTACATATATTATCTGTTGTTCTACAGTCAAGGTTTTTTTTGTTTTTCAAATCTCGATTTTCATAAATTTCTAAGCACATAGAGTTCGCGCGGTCATTTTGTAGGCTTTCAGAATTTCATCAATCGATTTTAATGGATTGTTTATAGAGTAATAACTTATGACCTACAAATAGGTCGCAGAAAAAATGTTGTTTCAGAATTTAGTACTCCGAAAACTCCGGAAAAACCACTTTCTTTTTTGAGCCGCCTAAATTATGTTAAGTCACTTTTCTAACGTTAAATTAGTTTTCAGACGACAAATAAACGACTTTTTCAATTCGTCCAAAAATTTAATGACAAAGTTTACACTGTAAAGTGGAAAAAAATGCGGGTACAGTAGGTTCAATTATCAAATGAAAAGAAATCAACAAACTAGGAATATATTCTATAATTGATGATCATGTCCAAGTGGATGAAATTGTTCGCTTAATCTTTAATAGCGAATAATTAGATGTTTATGGAACATAATTTGTTGTCGTTTACAGTCGCCTCATGGCTTTAAAACGTATGGGAATCGTGGACAATTACGAGCGCATTCGGGAGTTGACCATTGCTATTGTTGGTGTAGGCGGTGTTGGTAGTGTCACTGCTGAAATGCTGACAAGATGTGGGATAGGAAAAGTATGATTTCAAAAACAAGTGCAGATTACGTTCAATTTAACGTTGTTGTCCAACTTTTGATAGTTATACAATGGACCATTGTATTCCAGCTTGTTCTTTTCGATTACGACAAAGTTGAGTTGGCGAATATGAACCGACTTTTCTTTCAACCGAACCAAGTGGGATACAGCAAAGTCGATGCAGCTGCGAAGACGTTGCAATTCATCAATCCAGACGTAACGATCGAGACTCATAATTACAATATCACTACCGTTGACAATTTCGAACATTTCATCAAAACAATTAGGTGAGGCGTAATCTTGAATTGGAAGGGGAGAGGTGGGTACCGTCGGACGGGAGGTAACGCTGGACAGTGTAATTTTTGGCTATTTGCGCACATTTAGATGAAAAAAGAAATAACAATAATGAAATTTTAGGTGATGTCTCTGGTCGCATATCTTGTTTTTTGTTTTTTGCGATGAAAGTGCGCAAGTACGAAAATTGAGCCGGCCGTCGATTCCCTCCGTCCAGGGTTACCTACCTCTCCATTACAACCTTTCATGACTGCCTACGAATACAGTGTTGTATTTCTATTCGCAGTTCTTCAAGCCTTGTTGGCAACACGGTGGATTTAGTTTTAAGTTGTGTTGACAATTATGAGGCACGAATGGCCATAAATGCAGCTTGCAACGAGCTTAACATGAAATGGTACGAAAGTGGCGTTTCTGAGAATGCTGTTTCTGGACACATACAATTCATAGTCCCTGGAGAAACGGCATGTTTTGCGGTAATTCTTTTTTTTTAAATCTATGCATACCGAAAGTGCTCCATTAATGATTTTTTTTTTAGTTTATTGGGAAAAAATCTATTTTTATCTCTTTATTCTTAATAAATCTTCACGAGCTGTTGATTTATTTGTGTTTGAATGATGGCCTAATGTAACTTGATGACATTTTACAGTGTGTTCCACCTTTAGTCGTGGCGTCGAAAATTGACGAAAAAACTTTAAAACGGGACGGTGTCTGCGCTGCTTCTTTGCCAACAACGATGGGAATAGTTGCAGGATTTTTAGCTCAAAACGCTTTGAAGTATCTTCTGGATTTCGGAACACCCACTTATTATTTGGGATATAACGCCTTGCAAGATTATTTTCCGACACTAAAGTTACGCCCAAATCGGAATTGCGACGATGCGAACTGTAGGAAACTTCAGGAAGCGTATGCGTTGAAACCTCAAGTTGAGAAAGTTGAAGAACAGGAGAAGGAAGAAACAGTTCACGAAAACAATGAATGGGGTAATTGATCACAATACTTTACGATAAACTTAAGCAAGTCAAACTTTTCCTCATACTTCTATTGAAACGATAATTATTTGAAAATTCCAAATACAATAAGTATTTTGAATGATTTACTATCATCTTCCGTATGACAAAGAATTCAGATATTTGTCTTTTTGTGTAGTTTCAATTATTGCTCCACTTATGAGTTCTAAAAGTTGAAAGTTTTTGAAATTTATAATATCTATAAAATGATGATTCAATGAGCATTGAAGACAATGTTAATTATTTTCAGGAATATCCCTGATTGATGAGACCCCAGCCGATGAATCGGAAGAAAATTCTTGTCAGAGTAGCTACGAAGGCTTGAAACATGCTTACACGACTGAAGTAAAAGACTCGACGGATATCGTAACGGCGGATTCGACTGGAAGTACATTAGAAGAACTTATGATGCAAATGAAATCTATTTAAGATGTACAAATAGTTTATTTATAGGTGGAGGAATTATATAATGTCAATAATTTTATACCTTTTTACTGTATTCTATTTGGCTATTTATTTCCTGCGACACGTTTTGTTGAATTGATACGTAATCGTTTCTTAGCTCGCGATCCATTATATTGTCGATTTCTCGGTGAATTTTAATGTAGGATATTTGAAGGAGAGCGGTTGGTCCAGACGATGAGGGTTCGGGCTAGTCTGGTCGCAACAGCGAAAACGATAGCATCGTCCTTATCTGAAAATTTTTCTCAGGCAACTGTTATATGCGACCGTAAATTCTTAAACTTTAAATAAAAGTAAAAATACAAACGAATATACAGTAAACCATGAATGGTTTACTGTATATGGATTATTAATTTATGGACCAAACTGACCCTCATCAGCATAATAAAAATAATAAAAAGTGGAAATATATACATAAATTGTGACTGATAGTGTGAAAACTTTGCCTTTGACAGTCCGTTAATAAAGATGGCTGACCGCCACCGTAATAAAATAATGGCCAAAGAACAAAAGCCTACTAACCAACATAATTATCGTATCAAGGACTTCCCAAAACTCGGATCAACACAGCTGGAACATCTCCTTAAACAAACGTTGAAGGAAAATAATACAAAACTACAGGTATCAAAAGTAAAACCCAATGTAACGATTTCAAGAAAACGGAAAAATCATTCCCCTCCAAATAATTCAAATCCAGGCCCTAGCGGCGAATCGTCGACACAAACAGCCGAAAGGGAGAGTCCCAAACGACCGTCAAAACGTACTTCTACGATAACTAATAACGAAGACATCGATCTTATCGATAATCGATACCACTTCCTAGCTGATAATAGCGACATGGAAGACGATGGCAAGGAAGAATCTGTAACGGACACTCCTGAGGTAAAAACCACACCCAAAATTAAGCCTCCGCCGATATACTTAACCAAAACGACAATGAAAGATTTAATAACAATCATAAACAATTTAAAAATCACAAAAAATGAAGTCACAATTCACGAGCATAAAACCAACGATATTTTAAATCATACGATCTACACATCAAACCTAGATCACCATAATAAAATCATCGAAAGTATGGAAACGTCAAAACTCCAATTTTACACTTTTACTCGTGAAAATCAAACACGAAAATCATACATTATAAAAGGCATCAGAAGCGATTTCACAGCCGATGACTTAAAAAAAGAATTAACCGACCTAGCTATCCCTGGTGTCGAAATATTAACGGTCTCGAAGTTCCAATATGACAAAAACAATTTGGACAAATATCACAACCTAGTACAATTATCCAACAACAGTAGGATTGACAACCTACTTAAAACAAAAACATTTTCATACCAAAAAATCAAATGGGAACGCCTGAGAAAACCAAATATATATCAATGCAGACGATGCCAACGCATGGGACATCCAGCATAAAACTGTCATCTCACACATTTTACGCATCGGTATGAATACCGACCTAGCTACGCATTTTACGCATCGGTATGAATACCGATGCGTAAAATGTGCCCAAACTCGTGGACCAGAAAAATGTAAAATCGAAAAACTGGGCAATAAAGAACTTCTAAAATGCGCCAACTGTGGACAACCAGGTCATCCAGCATCGTATAAAGGATGCCCATACACAAAACTAGCCATGAGTTTAAAAAAAATAAAAAACAACAAAAAATAACTACAATACAAAGGAAAATCGAGCACATTAGGACAACACAACCAAACATCTCGTTCGTTCAAGCAACGAAAACACCGACGACAATGCGCCAGACTCCCAACACAAATACGTCAATTCCGCAAGGACTAACATAACAACTACCACCGGCCGTGAGATCAACAACAACACCTTCAAACATAAGCCTGAGACTAACACAACACGCAAACGAACAACAACCCACAGATCTTCAACCTTCATGGATCAACGACTTCAAATCTGACATAGCCACCATCATATATCATCAGAGCAACTCGACAACATAACAAACCAGGTGGCCGCTAATACTGCTGAAATCGATTTTATTTATAATTCTCTGTATCAAAACTAATGGCTAACACTCGCATATACAATACCCAACTTAATATAGCCGCTATTAATGTAAATTCAATCCAATAACTATTTTTAAAGTTGAAAAAAAAATTGTTCCAAAAATTTTGGAAAAAAAAAAACAAATTAAATTTTTGTTTTGTTTTTTATCCAAAATTATAAACAAAAAAAAAATGAAATCGCGCGAAATGACTTTTGGAAGATGTAAAAAAAGAACGCCAAGTACAAAAAGTCATGCCTCAGTTGGCATGTGACCACTTTGTCAATCTCTTTCTTTTTATCTGTAAATCCCTCTCATTCTTTGAATAATCCTTGCGCCTTTTCTCTTTTCAATTCAATGTCTTTACAATTGAAATAATTAAATTGAAAAAGAAAAAAATATTTCGAAAAACATCAATACAAATAAATTCCCATTGAATAAATTAAATTGGAAAAGAAAAAAAAAAAAAATTCAAAGCACTTGGCGAGTTTGTTCGCATAACACAAATCACATTTATTTTTTTTCCACAAATCACATTTTCCAAATCACATTTTTCCAAACTCGCCAAGTGCTTCGAATTTTTTTTTTTTTTTTTCAATTTAATTTTTTTTTCGAAATTTTTTTGTATTTTTTTTCGAAATTTTTTTTTTTTTTCCAATTTAATATATTCAATGGAAATTTATTTGTATTGATGTTTTTCAAAATATTTTTTTCTTTTTCAATTTAATTATTTCAATTGTAAAGAAATTAAATTGAAAAGAGAAAAGGCGCGAGGGTTATTCAAAGAATCGGAGGGATTTACAGATAAAAAGAAGAGATTGACAAAATGGTCACATGCCAACTGAGGCATGACTTTTTGTACTTGGCGTGCTTTTTTTACTTTTTCCAAAAGTCATTTCGCGGGATTTCATTGTTTTTTGTTGATAATTTGGGATCAAAAACAAAAAAAAATTTTAATTTGTTGTTTATTCCAACATTTTTGAAACGATTTTTTTTTAACTTTAAAAAGTCGAGTTATTGGATCCACTCGGGATGCTCTGCCCCTCCGCCCCGCGAGGGGCTGCGCCCACTCAACCCCTGCTTGGGAGGCTCTGCTCTGTCGACCCCCGTAGCCATGGGTGCAAACATTTGGGCGCCATCGAATAGTAAAAAATGAATTGAATATAATTATTGTAACACGCGAAATAGGTAGAATGAGAGAGACAGCGCGAGGCGCGAACGCGGTAGAGGGACAGAGACAGAGCGAGCGACGCGCGACAGCTGAGTCTTACTTTCAACATATATATATATTCGACGCGTCACGAAGCATTAGAGTGCGAGAGATAGTGCGAGGCGGGGAAGCAGTAGAGTGAGAGAGGCAGCGCGAGGCGTGAATGCGTTAGAGGGACAGAGAGAGAGCGAGTTAAAGCTGAGTTTCACTTTAGACATATATATATTTTGACGCGACACGCAGGCGCAGCCGGTGGGCGGGGGTACAGGTGCCTGGCGAGAGCCGCTGAAGCCTTGCTTTCTACGTATACGTATGTATGAGTGTGGAATAATTTTCGATACTGAAAATCTAAAATAATTCGGGTCATAATCTGAGTTCACACACTTCTAGAGGTCGTAGGAAAAAAAAAATATATACCATTAGATGCGAAAAATACGATTTATATCAATAAACTATCGTTACATTTTCGCTAGGTCGACGCATTTTTAAATGGGATCGAGTTAAAATTCGAACGTAACGGAAAAGGGTCGAATCTCGAGTAGGTATAGATACGCGGCGCGACTTGCCTTGGCCGTTTAAACTCTTTTTCTTTTGTACTTGGCGTTAAGACGCTGCCGCGTCTCTAGATATTCGATGTATCGGCTGTGTTATGCCCCGCATAGCAACCACAAATTAGGAATATTATATTCTATACGATAAAGTATGATCGAGCACATTCCTCGATCACAAGCGTGGGTCTATCGATCCCGAGCGAGCTAACCCCGAATCGCTGACGACGCATCAAGTTCACCGAACGTTCAAGCAATAATCATGAAGTAATAATCATGAAGCAATAATATCATTAGAAGGGGTAAATTACCAATATTCTGGGGGAAACACGTAAACCATTAAAAGTAGCAACAACGCCCAAAAAACGGCAGTCTGCACGCAAAAGTTAGAAGTCTACGACTATCTAACTATATGGTCTCGAGGCAAATACACCTCGACTTTGTAAAATTATCTTATTCTCAATAAACCTCATAGTATTTTTGTACAATATTGAGTTGGAGATTGACTCATTTTGGCAATCCTCGAATTACCTGTCCTCGACAACTTGTCCCCACGTTGACAAGATTCGCGGGCATAACAGCTGGTTTTACTTCAATTTTTTTTTGGAGTAACCAACTTGAAATCCATCCGGCAATTTGACAAGTTATGTGTTTCAAATGTACGAACCATAAAAGATAAAATAAAAGATCGCAATTAAAAATTTTCTCGTACAATGCAATAAATTTATAAATAATTGTTTCTGTGGACAATAAAAATGTAAGCCAACGGCACGCGGTGTTCCCAAGCGGTCACCCATCCAAGTACTGACCGCGCCCAATGCTGCTTAACTTCAGTGATCGGACGAGAACTTTTTTTTTTTTTTTTTAATAAGTGTTGTTTTATTTATTCTTTCATTATACATTAATGTTTGGTTAAAACAATCTAAACAAAAAATACCAGTCTTATATTAGTGTGAACAAATTTTTTTTTTACATGTTATGGCTTGTTGTGTACAGGCGTCTCACACGTTATAGTTATCGTTTATTTTAGGATTAGTGATCTTATTGTTAATTTTCAAGCACTATTTATTTGCTGTCTGTTTATCGTTAATTGTTTTTCTTGACAGGAAAAAATGGAAAATAAAAAAAACCTGTTACATATAGGATTGTGGTCTTATGAACTAGGGGATATTATTTACAATTTACATATATACAGTGTTTTGAATTTGCCTTTATGTATGGTCATTTTAAGCGGGGCCATTGCGCCTTTGTCTTTGCTGTTCTTTGTGGCGTTTTCTTCGCCTTATTTCGTCGATATGTATGTCGTTATCCGCTATCCACCAATAATTATTTGTTATTCTAGAGAAGTCGTTGATGTCTCTTTCGGGTATGGATTTCGAGTATACTAGGTTGTTTTCGTCTATTTCTTCGTATGTGTTTGGGAGAGATTTGTTAGCTTGGTTTCTTCTTATGTGGTATATGATTGGTATATTATTGCTATTTTGTATTATTCCCCTTTTATTGAAGTATGTAAAAGTTTGCGGAGTTAAATATCCGGAATAGGCTTGTTGTGTCCTGTCTGTGTTTGGTGGTTCGGCTAGCGATTTAATTATGTTATTATTGCTGTTTGGCAATTTGTTGAAGTAATCTCTAGTTAGCCTTATTATGAAATAGTCTATTCTTGGTGTGTTTGCAGTTTGGTATAGTGTTTTGTTGTCAATCATGTGTGTGGGTTCGTCGGTGTATCGGTATATGTGGAGCGCTGCCCTTAAGCACCTTCTCTCAAATTTCCTTATTTTTTCCATTATACTCGCTGATGTGTTCCACCATATGGGTGTGGCATATGTGATAAGTGGTCTTATAATTAGGAGGTAACAGATTACTTTGGCTCTATGTTCTAGTTTTTTTGAAAAGAATAGTCTACAGTTGGCTTTCCAGGCTTTATTTGCTTTGTTCAGTTGGCAGTTTAGGTGTGTATTCAGTCGGAGTAGATAGTCTAGTTGGACTCCTAGATATTTAACAGTTGTTTTGTGTGGTATTATAGTATTGTCTATTTTTATATTGAAATCTTTGATGTTTTCTCTTTTTCTTTTGCCTAAGAATCTTAATGGTTTATGGAATAGTATTGTTTCACATTTGGTGGGACTTATTCTGAGGTTCCATAGGAGGTAATGCCTGTTTATTTCGTTTGCTGCTGTTTGGAGTTTATGTTGGATATAGGAGGGATCTTCATTTGCTACGTAGACTATTAGGTCGTCAGCAAAAGCTAAGGAGTGAGTGTCGCTGTTTAGTCTGTTATGTAAAAGTAAAATTCTGTGTGTGAAGATATTGAATAATATTGGTGAGTTTACGGTTCCTTGAGCCAGTCCTTCGTTTATTTTGAAAAGTTTGGTTGAGTAGTTTCGTCCGTCTGTAGTGATAAAATTTCTGTTCGTTATCATATCCCATATGACATAGAGTAATGGTTTTGGGAAATTTGTGTCGTCTAATATATATATGAGTCCATCGAGCCATACCGAGTCAAACGCTTTTTCTAAGTCGATGAGACATGCCCCTACTAGGTGGTTTTGTTCCAGTTCTGTATTAATGTCGCTAGTTAGTTTGTTTATAGCGTGTATGGTTGAGTGTTTGTGTCGGAAGCCGAATTGTTGATCTGGGATTATATTGTTTTCGATTGTATGTCTAATTATGGAATTGTTAATGAGTATTTCGAAAATTTTACTGATATTTGGCGTTAAGGAGATGGCTCTATAGTTTGAGGGGTTGTGTAAGTCTTTGTCTTTCTTACCGATTGGTATGATTTTGCCCGTTTTCCAAGCTGTTGGGAAGTAACTATAGTTAAGCGCGTTGTTACAAATTATTGCGTAGTCGTTGATTATGTAGTTCGGTAGTTTTTTGAGTATGATCGATGGGATTTGGTCTATTCCTGTTGAGGTTTTGTTCGGTAAGTTTTGGAATATCTTTTGTAGTTTGAGTGCGTTGTGGAAGTAAGTCGGTAGATTTTCTAGGTTATTGTTGGGGTTGTCAGCTTTGTTATTGTCGTTGAATTGGGTTATAGTAGTCCGATTGTTTCTGTGGGTTTCGGCCTCTGCTTTCAGGGTCCTTATTGTATTAACAACTGTCATTTTAGTCAGTGTGTTGTCATTTGTGTGGCGAGGGGAGTTTATTTTTTCATAGACAGCGCCGATTATATTTAATTTATCGGTTACGTTACTTATTGTGTACGAGTTGTTTGTTATGTGTGCGTCTGTAAGATTTACCCCGCTTCTGTTTATTATTTGTACTTCGTTAGTTGGTATATGAATGTCTTTTATTTGTAGTTGTTGTTTCGGCCGGAAGAATCTATTTATTTTCGGGAAGAACTTTTCTGGGTTTCTATAATCTATTTTGCTGTGTTGGTTTTCCCAGTATTTAGTATAGGTGCTTTTGAATTCTGCTTTGAGTCTGGTGTTGATAAGGTCTACGATTAATTTTGCGGTTACTACTAATGGGTGATAAGTGGGGTAGTTTTGGCGTTTTAGTTTTTTGTAGATTGTGATTATTTTTGTTTTAAGTGTTTGAGTTCGTATGATTTTATTGTTTACATAGTTCAAAGTGTTGTCTGTGGATTTGTATGTTGGTACGGTTTCTTGTATTGTTTTCCGTAATGCTATATTTATTGACTCTGTTGCTGTGTCTATTTCTTCAATAGTGAGGTTTCTATTAGCTGGGAGGTTAATTGTATAGTTTGTTTTAAGTTGGTCGAAGAACCTTCTGCATTTTGTTTTTTTGTAGAGGAGAGCTGTTTTTTCTGTTTCTTCTGGTTGTGTATTGTAAGCCAAGTTGGGGATGGATACATCGATTAGGATGGCATCGTGATCACTGGGGTATTGTGCTATTGGTAGTTTGTGGTTTTCGTCTAAGTTTGTTATCGATATTCTTGAGTCCGCGATGCAGAGGTCAATGTACGAGTTGTATGATGGGAGGGTGGGAGCTGAAGGCGGGTAGATTATTGCTTTAAATAAGTGTGATTGTTCAGATTCCCAATTTCTGAGTAGGTAACCTTTGTAGTTACCGGTTATGTCTCCCCAGTCTGTGTGGCGGGCGTTAAAGTCTCCTGCTAATATAAAGTAGTTATTTAAGTCACGGAGTTTGAGTTTTGTTAAGAGGGTGTTGATTTCATGGATAAAAATTTTTTTGGCCTCGTTGTTCGCGTAGACACTAATTACGTATAGTTTGATTTTGTTGTTAATTTTGAGCTCAGCTATGGTGTATTCTAATATTTCATTAGTGTTTGATGAAGGGTGGTGTATTTGTTTATATTGGAGCGGGAAATCTTTTTTGATGAGGATGGCTGTGCCTCCACCTTTTTGTGCGTTAGGTCTGTCCGTTCTAATAATATTATTATTTGAAAAGGATACCTTGTGTTTGTCGTTTAGTTTTGTTTCGCTGATACAGATGATGTCTCTGTCTGCTTCTGTTATAAATTTGAGGAGATCGTATCGTTTTGCGTGTGAGATGATTGAATTTACGTTTATTGCTGCTATCTTGATTGTTCCTAGTTGTGTGGTATGGATGTCCCTGTGGTTGTTGTCCATTATTCCTTGGGTATGTTGAGGACGTTATATATGTAGTCGATTCTTTTTGTGTTGTTGCGGATCATGATTTGGAGGTTTTCTGTGCTGGTCTTTATCGTTTTTATTAATGTGGTCTGTAGATTTAAAATCACGTTCTCGAGACGGTCTTGTCTATTGAGATGGTGCGGTTCATTTTCTTCATATGGTGCTCTTATGTAGTTGTTGTTGTTCTCGTGAGGATGGAATCGCTGTTCGTTTGTCTCTGTCGGTGGGATGGTGTATTCGTATGCATCAGACGGTAAGGTGGGTGCTCTTATCTGTTGTCTTCGAGGCTCGTTGTATTTTGAATTGTGCGGGTTCGAGGTTGCTGTTGCGTAAGAATATCCTGGTCTGATGTTGTTGTAAATAGCGTTAGTTTTTATGAGCTTGGTGTGTTCTCGCGCGTTTTTTTGTTCCATTATTGTTTAATGGACAAATTTTAGATATGGGCATCCTTTATAAGATGCCGGGTGGCCGAATTCGCCACAGTTTGCACATTTAAGTTTTGTTTTGTCTATTTCCATGTTGATTGTGCATTTTCCAGGTTCGTGTGTCTGGGCACATTTGACGCATCGATATTCTAGATTACAACGAGAGCTGGTGTGACCCGCTCGTTGGCATTTTCGGCATTGGTATACTTTTGGTTTGCGTAGTCTGTCCCATGTGATTTTCTGGTATGCGAGGTGTCGTATGTTGGTTAACTCTTTGGTATTACTGTTTGGCGTTAATTGGATCATGTGATGATAGGATGTCGGGTTCTTTTTTGATAGATATATTTTCTCGAATTTGGTTATTGTGGTGTTCGCTAGGTTGTGTTCTTGGATTTCGTTTAGGATTTCTTCGTTCGTGTAGTCTCCTTTGATGCCTTTGATTATTAATATTATTGGTTTTTCGTTCTTTGGGGTGTAAGTGTAGAATGGGATTTTACTCTCAGTGAGGATTACGATGGCTTTTTTGTAGATGTTCAGTTCAGTTGCGGTGAGTGTTATATAGTCTTCGCTGAGTTTTAGGTAAAATTGTCCTTTTTTGAGTTCTTTTTCTGTTAGTAACTTCGAAATAACACTTACTTGGTTCATTTGTATGTGTATTGGTGGGGGTCTCTCCTTTGTTGCTTTGTGTGGTGCTAGCGTCGCTTCACTGTCGTTGATGGTGTTGGATGACCCTTCATCGTGCCTGGCGTGGCGGGTCGGACCCATGTTTTTTTTAAGTGTTTCTCTTTTTGAGATTTTTTTGGGCTGTGAAAGGCTCGTTGTACTTTCGTTGTCCATTTCCATCTCGCTTTCGTCGCTGAGGCAGCTATATCTGCTATTGCTGTAGAAGCTGATGTTCGATTCTGATTGCGTATGCTTTCTTTTTGATGTATGTTTCGGAATTGTCCATTGTTCTGATGTGCCTTCGGTTCGCATATGTGTTATGTTTGTATTGTTGGTTTGTATGTTCGTGTTTCGCGGCCGCTGCGTTAGATTAGGCTTTGGCTGAATTTTCTGATTGTGTCGGGTTATTCCGAATTCTTTATATGCGTCCTTAAATAACCTATCTAAACTGCTGGAGTTTGCAGGTTTTTTTAAGGGCGGGAAGTTTTTCTTTGGATCCTTCATGGTCCGTTAATTATCTTTGTTTTTACGGGCTAGGCCCGGTAGTTCGGTTCACTTGCGCACTTATCTTGGTTTTTGGTTATATTTTTGGCACGAAAATGATCTCACTTTGTTTGAATTAATGTATATCACTCGCGTGGTAATAATATGGCTTTGGCTAGCTAGTTTGTATTTTTTGCGCACGGTAAGGATATGTTCGACGTAGGACGCATGCATGTGTTAAAGTCACGATTAGTAGCCAGAGATCGAGCTACAAAGAAAGGTGGCACCACTAATCGTACGCGCTAGTCACGTGGGTCGCGTCGGTTCGCGGGGCCATCTCGTTCGTATGTGAGTTTGAACAAAGCAGTTCCTCCCGAGGCATGTCGATAGTCGGACGCGAATATCGAGATCGCCCGATAGTCCTGAGTGTAAGCGCGAAAGAGAGAACGAGTGTGAATGAACGCTATTGAAAAACCATTAATTTAACGTTAACTGCGATTGTCGGCCTGATCATCCGCGATCCAGTATTTATTATTCAAGCCCTCCGAGGTCTATCATTAATTTAATTATTAATCTACATTATTAAACATTACTTCCTTTCGTGAACAAAGACTTAAATTATTTCAACCCTCTCTCGAGCTCCTGGAATCCTGAACATAAATAATTGGGAGACAAGAATTATTTAACACATGGGTGCGTGCGTCTCCTGCGCTTGCCACGCTCGAACTCTGATCGGACGAGAACTGGTGCTTTCAGCGTGGTATGGTCGTTGGCTGGGAGAAATGGTCGAGACATTGTATTTACCAATATTATCGGATCGGATATGTTTGGAGTATATTTAATCATTTATCGATGCTAAAATAATTTGAAGCAAAGGAAAAATGATTGGATATTGCTGAAATGTTTTGAAAGCTTGAAGACCGTTCGACTCGTATCCAAGAAGCAGAAATAATATTAAACGTCTCGTTCGCTTTTACTCCAATTTTTTTTTTATTTTTTTGGAGTAACAAACTTAGAATTCCGCCCAGCAATTTGGGGAGTTGTGAGTTTAAAATATATGAATCATAGAACGTAAAATAAAAGATCCAAATTTTTGAATTTCTATTTCAATCCAATTAAATTATAAATTAGTGTTTCCGGAGGCAACAAAAATGAAGGCCAACGGCACGCGGTGTTCCCAAGCGGTCACCCATCCAAGTACTGACCGCGCCCAATGCTGCTTAACTTCAGTGATCGGACGAGAACTGGTGCTTTCAGCGTGGTATGGTCGTTGGCTGGGAGAAACGGTCGAGGCATTGTATTTACCAATATTATCGGATCGGATATGTTTGGAGTATATTTAATTATTTATCGATGCTAAAATAATTTGAAGCAAAGGAAAAATGATTGGATATTACTGAAATGTTTTGAAAGCTTGAAGACCGTTCGACTCGTATCTAGGAAGCAGAAATAATATTAAACATCCCGTCCACTTTTACTCCAATTTTTTTTTTTTTTTGGAGTAACAAACTTAGAATTCCGCCCAGCAATTTGGCGAGTTGTGAGTTTAAAATATATGAATCAAAGAACGTAAAATAAAAGATCGAAATTTTTGAATTTGTATTTCAATCCAATTAAATTATAAATTAGTGTTTCCGGAGGCAACAAAAATGAAGGCCAACGGCACGCGGTGTTCCCAAGCGGTCACCCATCCAAGTACTGACCGCGCCCAATGCTGGTTAACTTCAGTGATCAGTGACCGTTGAGAATTGAGCGAGCGAACATCGCGCGCAATTCCAGTGAACATTAAAGTGAAGAAAAAACCAGGATAAATTGCGAAATTAGTTGCCTAAGCGCAACTAATTTGAAGCTCGGGCCCATCTAGGTGGGTCACCGTAATATATAACATCGCTAAAGAAGATAGTGAATTAAAAAGAGATCGGCCAAGCGGCGCGAGGCGCGGGGGACCTGCCCCCCGGCACTCTAACCTCAAAACAAGAATGCAGAAACGACCCAGGGAGGGGCATCCCTCAGATAATTTCTCTCAAGCAGAATTGAAGAGGAAAGCAAGAGAAATCGATAGACTAACAGGTACAACTAATATTGAAAGAGTGGTTAATACAAGACCAAAAGCTGTCCCTAACCTCAAAATGGCAAGATCGCGATCAATATCGACCGATAGAAACAGAGACAGAATGTCCGCCGAGAACCCCACAGCAACGACCTCTGGTTTCATATCCCTAAAGAAAGTTAGCAGACAGCGAAGAGAGGAAGATAAGGTAGGAATCAACTGCACCAACCAGTTCGACGCGCTCTCAGACTCCATGAGTTTCACAGAGGGCGACACTGAACCATACCCATATAGACAGGTACCGAACACACATAACCTCAAAACACACACCTCAAACGCCAGAGCAGAAAAAAACAACACCCCGAAATGGAATCAAAAACCACCACCCATACACGTATACAAAATCAGCCCGAGAGCAACGATCCAATTATTAACAGCAGCGAAAATCGCAGAAGAAGATTTCTGGATAAAACAAGCGGATGGAGATTACGTCAGAATAATGCCCCAGAATTTAGAAACGTTCCACACAATCAAAAAAATACTAGAAACCAATAAAATCGAGTATTTCACATTCACCCCCCAAGGTGAGAAAAAGAAGTCGCTGGTACTCAAAGGTATAAACGCGGAATATACCGAAGAGGAAATCAAAGAGTTGTCAAGAAAGATCTTCCCAACCTCAAAGTTGAAGAAGTCATGAGACTCAATTACGGCAAACAAAATGAGAACAAATTTCACCACATAATTCAACTCTCCCCAGATAGCAAAACGGCCGCTTTAACAAAAACCAAATTCTTACTCTATCAACCAATAAGATGGGAAAGGATGCGAAAAAAATTAATTTTTCAATGCAAAAGATGCCAGCGTATAGGACATGCGAGCAAGAATTGCCATTTACAGTTCCGCTGCGTAAAATGCGGAAAAAATCACGGACCCACGATAGACGGAGGAGTCTGTGAGATAACGGAGACCACTGACAGGGAAAAAATCAAGTGCGCAAATTGCGGTAACTCCGGTCACCCTGCTTCGTACATGGGTTGCCCGTACTTAGCGACGGCCCAAGATCTCAAAAAGCAGGCCCAAGGGATCAGAAAATCCTTGAGAGAACAAAAAATAAACAGAATCGAAAGGTATGCAAATCCTGACATCCCGTTTGCAGCCATTACAGGAAACTACAACAGCAATTTTCCAGCTCTCCCAAGAAGCAGAAATACTCGCGAGCAACAACATTCACAAGAAAATCATTATCCCCCACATTATAACGATCATGATAACGATTTCTACGAACATGATAACAACTACAACTACAACAACACTCCACACAACAATAATAATAATATGTAATTCAACAATAACAATAATTACACGCACGATAACGATAAACTCCCCAATTTCGAAAGATTGCTGGACCAATTTAAAAACAGTATGTTAGATTTCATCATTTCAAAATGATTAACGAAAATATTCGACAAAACGACAACCAGCGGAATAACAACATCCCTGATCACAAAATTAAAATTTGTGCAATAAACGTAAACTCTCTGGCAGCTAATAAAAAAAGACATGATCTGCAAGAATTCATAAAAAACAATTACATTGACATAGCATTGATTTCAGAAACAAAACTAAACCACAGACACAAACTGAGCTTCCAAAACTACTCATTTATTAGAACGGACCGCCCAAACGCCAGATCCGGAGGAGGGACTGCAATAATGGTCGCCAAAAAATACAGTTTCGCCCAAATCCTACAGCCAAATTCACTCAACAACGGAGTCATAGAATACACACTAGTAAAAATTAACTTGAACTCAGATAAAACATTATTTATATTCAGCATTTACGCAGCTTGCAACAACAAAAGAACGTTCATCGAAGATCTTAACAACATCTACAGAGATCATAATCTGACGGGAGATAAAGTATATTTCATATTGGTAGGAGATCTAAACGCCAGGCACACGAGCTGGGGAGACTCCAAGATTAACGAAAGAGGAGCACTGCTCAAAAAATGGGAAGAAGAACAAAGTCATACCAAAAGAACAACATTATTCATCGCTGACAAACCCACCTTTCCGAGATCGGGATCGTTTCTCGACTATTGCCTCGCGGATTCGCGCATACAGTTTGAAAATTTGACCAACAACAGACTCAACACACTTCCGTACGATAGCGATCATAACGCCATCTGTTTCTCTCTCGACCCCCGTGACATTTTCATGGGCTTCGCAACACCCCAACAACCGAAAATCAGATTCAACTATAAAAGAACAAATTGGAGAAACTTCACACAGCACCTACAGGATAACTACAACGATCAACTACCACAAGACAGAAATCTATCAATAGTCGAAATTGACGAACACATTATTAAAATTGAAGATTCTATAATGGATGCAATCAACACAGTAGTGCCAATAATTAAACCCGATGCCTATTCGGGATGCCTAAAATACGTCAACAACAGAATCAAAAAACTACAATCACACAAATCAAGTTTAATTACTTTCCTATTCAAACATAACCTCCGAAACGCACGACTTAAGAGGAACATTAAAATTCTTATTAAAACGATCAATGAACAACTAATAAAACAATTCAGAAAATCCGAAACAGAATACTGGAACGCCAAAGCAAGAAGCATCGATTACCGGGACTCAGCCAAATTTTTCCCCAGAATTAACAGGAACTTCAGATACAAAGAACCACTAAGAATCGACACTCTCGCTATTGATAGAAACAACAACACACTACTAACGGAAGAGATTTTAGTCAACGCTCCCCTTATCGAAAAAAACAACTCTTACATCTTCACAAACCCAATAACGAAGCTCAATATCATTGGAAAATATTTCGAAACAATCAACTCTCCTAGATATTCGAATGAGGACACAGAGATCAAACGCATTGCCGATGCAGCGGCAAATGAGATCAAAACTTATATTCAACGCAACAGAGAACTCAACATCACACACACAGTCTTCAATAACAATAACCCAGCTCACCACCCCGCACAAGAACAAGGAGTAACAAGCTTCCTTCACCCTCAATCCTTGGTGAACATTATACTTAGGATGGCAAAAAATAAAACCTCTAGTGGACTGGATAACATTCCGATGATAGCCCTAAAACATCTCCCTCAGGATATAATAAAGGACTACACAATCATCTTCAACAACTGTTTCAACCACTCCTATTATCCAACCAGATGGAAAAAAGCAAAGGTAATCCCGATAAAGAAAAAAGGTAAGGATTCATCGGACCCAGCGAGCTACAGACCCATAAGCCTCACTATCAATATTAGCAAAATCTTCGAAAAATTAATAAAATTCCAGCTCTTGCATCATGTTGAAGCAAACTCGATAATCCCCAACAATCAATTCGGATTCAGAGCAAAACACTCGACGGTTCATGCAATAAATAAATTTGCATCGGACATCAACAAACATCTTCTGAACGGCAAGCTAGTGGGCGCAACCCTCATAGACTTAGAAAAGGCTTTCGATTCGGTATGGCTAAATGGCTTAATATTTCAGTTACACTCTCTCAACTTTCCTCATACACTGGTCTCATTCATCTGTGACATGATCCATGGCAAATCGTTCGTCACCTGGGACGGTTACAACCAAGCAACTATAACTTTCCACATACAAGAAGGATTGCAACAAGGAACGGTAACTTCTCCAATACTGTTCAACATTTACAACAGTGAAATATTGAATCTATTCAACTTAAATTCAGATAACAACACACACTCCGGAGCATACGCAGACGACATGATTACATACGTCGCAGACACAAAAATCCCAGTAATACAACAAAAACTAAACCGTATAGTAAATCAAATAGATGCATATTACAAAAATTGGAACCTGAAAATAAATCCATTGAAGAGCGAAACAATATTATTTAGGAAAACCGTAAATGAAATCTCACCACTGACCGTACCTCACATTAAAAATTTTCAAATCGCAATAGAAGACCAAAATTCTGGAGAAGTTACAAGGATCCCCAACAAGGAGATGGTTAAATATCTCGGAGTCCACTTCGATTACCTGCTCAGGATGAACAAACACCATGCCATACAGCTATCGAAAGCCAAGAACGCACTGAGAGCCAATTATAGAATTTTCTACAATAGAAACATGGAACCAAAAGCAAAAATAATATGCTACCAACTGCTGATCCGACCAATAATAGCATACGCCGCGCCAATCTGGTGGAATACAGGACCTTTAGTTATCAAGAGACTCGGTAGAGTCTCGGGACAAGTACATTTGACAGCTCTGTCGCCTGCTGGCCCGAGGCTCGCCGGAGTATATTATCTCTGAATAAAGTAAAATTCGGTGGTGGGGGTAAAAACTGAAAGTCATTTTTTCGAATTACGAAGCTTAGGAAACAGATGATGACTTGAAAATGGAAATCGAGACAAATTATGAAATTGCCCTTCGATTAAGCCTTAATTCAGCACGATTGATGCTGTATTTGCTGAGAAAAAACTTTGCACAGGGTAAAGATTATGCAAAAATTCTAACACATTGAAGGAATTGGTGTGTCTGTACATGCGCGCAGACGACACAATCAAAGGCGTTTTGATGCCCATCAAAACCCATTTCCATTGAAGCCGGTCTTCGGCGACAAAAGTAACGAGTTCCCATTGGTCCTTTCCTTTGTACCCATACCACGGAAAGTTTGACGGTAGTTTTGACGCGAGACGCGTAAACAGCGTGTTTTTTGCGAACTTCTCGTAGATCCGTGTTGACACATGGTAAGGTCGGAATAATTCACGCAAAAAAAAATATCAATTTGACCCTTTGAAACACACATTTTTCCTTACGTGCAACTAGCTCAAAACTTTGTACTCGGGAGTTTTCGGGATCGCTGATTATAAATCTGCACACAAAATTTAGAAATTCAAGATGGCGAATCCAATATGGCGGACAAGAAATGCAAAAATTGTTTGCTGATGCAAAATATGGTACTCGAGGGTTTTCGGGGTCGCTGATTACAAATCTGCGCTCAAAATTTAGAAATTCAAGATGGCGAATCCAATATGGCGAACAACAAATGCAAAAATTGTTTGATGAAAGCAAAATATGGTACCCGGGGGTTTTCGGGGTTGCTGATTACAAATCTGCACCTAAAATTTAGAAATTCAAGATGGCGGATCCAATATGGCGAACAACAAATGCGAAAATTGTTTGATGAAAGCAAAATATGGTACTCGGGGGTTTTCGGGGTCGCTGATTACAAATCTGCACCTAAAATTTAGAAATTTGAGATGGCGGATCCAATATGGCGGACCACAAATGCAAAAATTGTTTGATGAAAGCAAAACATGGTACTCGGGGGTTTTCGGGGTCGCTGATTACAAATCTGCACCTAAAATTTAGAAATTCGAGATGGCGGATCCAATATGGCGGACCACAAATGCAAAAATTGTTTGATGAAAGCAAAACATGGTACTCGGGGGTTTTCGGGGTCGCTGATTACAAATCTGCACCCAAAATTTCGAAATTCAAGATGACGGATACAATATGGCGGACAATAACTGCGAAAATCGTTTAAGAAAAGCGAAAGTTGGCACGCGGGGGTTTTTGGGTTCACCGATTAACAATCTGCATGCAAAATTTCGAAATTCAAAATGGCGGATTCAATATGGCGGACCATAAATTCCAAAATTTTATGATGAAAGTGAAAGGTTCAGAAAAAAGAAGTGATATCCTGGCCAAAAATCCCCTGCCCGGGGAAAAAAAACCTTGGACAAGTACATTTGTTGACCCCCGTTTCCATTTGTTTTCACAAAAAAAACTACCCAAAAAAGTACAAAATTTTCAAAAAATTGGCAAGATCAAGAATGATTTACATTCAGCACTAAAATTTATAATATCAATAATAGGACAAGTATTTCATTGTCTCTTGAGGATGGAGTATTTAAAAAAAAGCAAAAATAAGTTCGTTATTGAAAAAAGTCACCAATGTATAAAAATAAAAATCGGTCCAAAAGAACAGAGTCCAGAAAAAAAATCAAGATAAAACAAAACGTGGAGAAAAAAATTTCAAACGAAAAAAATTAGATTGAAAAATAATTTCGGCCGTAGTACTTGGCGAGTTCGTACCATGAAAAATACATTACGTGATTCTAACTAAGCAAAAAACTCGCCAAGTACTACGGCCGAAATTATTTTTCAATCTAATTTTTTTCGTTTGAAATTTTTTTCTCCACGTTTTGTTTTATCTTGATTTTTTTTCTGGACTCTGTTCTTTTGGACCGATTTTTATTTTTATACATTGGTTGGATATTTCTTAATCGTTTGAAATTTTTTTCTCCACGTTTTGTTTTATCTTGATTTTTTTTCTGGACTCTGTTCTTTTGGACCGATTTTTATTTTTATACATTGGTGACTTTTTTCAATAACGAACTTATTTTTGCTTTTTTTTAAATACTCCATCCTCAAGAGACAATGAAATACTTGTCCTATTATTGATATTATAAATTTTAGTGCTGAATGTAAATCATTCTTGATCTTGCCAATTTTTTGAAAATTTTGTACTTTTTTGGGTAGTTTTTTTTTGTGAAAACAAATGGAAACGGGGGTCAACAAATGTACTTGTCCAAGGTTTTTTTTCCCCGGGCAGGGGATTTTTGGCCAGGTGGAAAAATACAGAAAATTCGAAAGATCATGCCTGAAAGCTTGCCTAGAGGACAGTATCGTACAGCTGAGACGGATTACACAAGACGTATCGACAACGAGACAATATATAACGCAGCTGACATCCCACGATTCGACACCTTCTGTCTTATGCTGACAAGAAATTACTTCAGTAATGTCTACCGAATTAATAACGATCTTCTCAACGTACTGCCGATCAACAACGAGATGGAAATCCACCGGATTACAAGGAGCAATTATTCCCCTCCAGAAATCTTTACAAACTTGGACAGAATGGGCTGCATACAGAACGAAGACAATATACCAATAATATACCACATAAAACGACATTGTGCAAAAAAAGCTATATTCACCGACATCGATAACATCCCGGCAGAGCGCTGGGTATACTCCATGGCTTTACCCAGGAGAGACCAAGAAAACCTCGATAGGATTGCCGAAAAATACTGGTGGCTTCAGGGTGACGCCAAACATATGGATGAATTACGAAGAAGAGCCAGACGGAAAAAAGCGATACAACAACAACAACAAAGGATCGCGAACAGAGAACGCAAATAAGCCAGTATTAATAGACGAAGAGAAAGAAAAAAAAAACATATGTAACAACATATACATTGTAAATAATGTAAATAACTACCCTCAAAACCCCATACCTCCCCCATCCTACTCCCAGCCCAAAAACCAACTCCCCACACAGAAGAGCCCGCAAAGGGCAGATACAGCTGCAATGGTTTTTTCGTGAAATAACTATTTTTTTTTCCCATAGCACAAACAAACAAAACATAGAAATATTATATATTAAGAGTTAAAAAAGATCAATCAGAAAAATATAAAGTAATTATAATACAAAGAATGCCTTATGGTAAGACGCGTCACTTGACGACAAACCAAAAATCAACTGAAAATGATTAAGTTAAGATAAGGATGTTTATTACTTACATATGTATATTGATAAATCTGAAAAATAAACTACCTTTATAAAACCAAAATTAACCTCAGTGATCGGACGAGAACTGGTGCTTTCAGCGTGGTATGGTCGTTGGCTGGGAGAAACGGTCGAGACATTGTATTTACCAATATTATCGGATCGGATATGTTTGGCGTATATTTAATCATTTATCGATGCTAAAATAATCTGAAGCAAAGGAAAAATGGTTTGATATTGCTAAAATGTTTTGAAAGCTTGAAGACCGTTCGACTCGTATCTAGGAAGCAGGAATAATATTAAACGTCTCGTTCGCTTTTACTCCAATTTTTTTTTTTTTTTTGGAGTAACAAACTTAGAATTTCGCCCAGCAATTTGGCGAGTTGTGAGTTTAAAATATATGAATCATAGAACGTAAAATAAAAGATCAAAATTTTCGAATTTCTATTTCAATCCAATTAAATTATAAATTAGTGTTTCCGGAGGCAACAAAAATGAAGGCCAACGGCACGCGGTGTTCCCAAGCGGTCACCCATCCAAGTACTGACCGCGCCCAATGCTGGTTAACTTCAGTGATCGGACGAGAACTGGTGCTTTCAGCGTGGTATGGTCGTTGGCTGGGAGAAACGGTCGAGACATTGTATTTACCAATATTATCGGATCGGATATGTTTGGCGTATATTTAATCATTTATCGATGCTAAAATAATCTGAAGCAAAGGAAAAATGGTTTGATATTGCTAAAATGTTTTGAAAGCTTGAAGACCGTTCGACTCGTATCTAGGAAGCAGGAATAATATTAAACGTCTCGTTCGCTTTTACTCCAATTTTTTTTTTTTTTTTTGGAGTAACAAACTTAGAATTTCGCCCAGCAATTTGGGGAGTTGTGAGTTTAAAATATATGAATCATAGAACGTAAAATGAAAGATCAAAATTTTTGAATTTCTATTTCAATCCAATTAAATTATAAATTAGTGTTTCCGGGAGCAACAAAAATGAAGGCCAACGGCACGCGGTGTTCCCAAGCGGTCACCCATCCAAGTACTGACCGCGCCCAATGCTGGTTAACTTCAGTGATCGGACGAGAACTGGTGCTTTCAGCGTGGTATGGTCGTTGGCTGGGAGAAACGGTCGAGACATTGTATTTACCAATATTATCGGATCGGATATGTTTGGCGTATATTTAATCATTTATCGATGCTAAAATAATCTGAAGCAAAGGAAAAATGGTTTGATATTGCTAAAATGTTTTGAAAGCTTGAAGACCGTTCGACTCGTATCTAGGAAGCAGGAATAATATTAAACGTCTCGTTCGCTTTTACTCCAATTTTTTTTTTTTTTTTGGAGTAACAAACTTAGAATTTCGCCCAGCAATTTGGCGAGTTGTGAGTTTAAAATATATGAATCATAGAACGTGAAATGAAAGATCAAAATTTTTGAATTTCTATTTCAATCCAATTAAATTGTAAATTAGTGTTTCCGGAGGCAACAAAAATGAAGGCCAACGGCACGCGGTGTTCCCAAGCGGTCACCCATCCAAGTACTGACCGCGCCCAATGCTGGTTAACTTCAGTGATCGGACGAGAACTGGTGCTTTCAGCGTGGTATGGTCGTTGGCTGGGAGAAACGGTCGAGACATTGTATTTACCAATATTATCGGATCGGATATGTTTGGCGTATATTTAATCATTTATCGATGCTAAAATAATCTGAAGCAAAGGAGAAATAGTTTGATATTGCTGAAATGTTTTGAAAGCTTGAAGACCGTTCGACTCGTATCTAGGAAGCAGGAATAATATTAAACGTCTCGTTCGCTTTTACTCCAATTTTTTTTTTTTTTTTGGAGTAACAAACTTAGAATTTCGCCCAGCAATTTGGGGAGTTGTGAGTTTAAAATATATGAATCATAGAACGTAAAATGAAAGATCAAAATTTTTGAATTTCTATTTCAATCCAATTAAATTATAAATTAGTGTTTCCGGAGGCAACAAAAATGAAGGCCAACGGCACGCGGTGTTCCCAAGCGGTCACCCATCCAAGTACTGACCGCGCCCAATGCTGCTTAACTTCAGTGATCGGACGAGAACTGGTGCTTTCAGCGTGGTATGGTCGTTGGCTGGGAGAAACGGTCGAGGCATTGTATTTACCAATATTATCGGATCGGATATGTTTGGAGTATATTTGATTATTTATCGATGCTAAAATAATTTGAAGCAAAGGAAAAATGATTGGATATTGCTGAAATGTTTTGAAAGCTTGAAGACCGTTCGACTCGTATCTAGGAAGCAGAAATAATATTAAACGTCCCGTCCACTTTTACTCCAATTTTTTTTTTTTTGGAGTAACAAACTTAGAATTCCGCCCAGCAATTTGGCGAGTTGTGAGTTTAAAATATATGAATCAAAGAACGTAAAATAAAAGATCGAAATTTTTGAATTTGTATTTCAATCCAATTAAATTATAAATTAGTGTTTCCGGGAGCAACAAAAATGAAGGCCAACGGCACGCGGTGTTCCCAAGCGGTCACCCATCCAAGTACTGACCGCGCCCAATGCTGGTTAACTTCAGTGATCGGACGAGAACTTTTTTTTTTTTTTTTTTTTTTATTTTAATGTTTATTTATTTTTCTTGTACATTTCTTTTTGTTATAGGTAAAAATAAACAAAAATCAAAAACCTTAAATTCGAACTAGCGTAAACCCTAGTGTGTGGAGGAGTGTGGCTTTTTGTGTAGCGTCTCGCAACTCTGTTTTCTTTTGTTTTTGTTGTTTATGTTTGTCTTTCGTGGTGGAAGGACTTGAGAGACTCTTTGTCCAGGCTGTTCTCGTGTTAGATTTGTTGTGGGAAAAAAGTGTTTAATACAGAAAAAAAAACCACGTTGTTTCTCGTTTTTTTTGCTTATAACTAACTTATTGCTAACTTAACTTTAGGGCATATTTACATATTTACAAATTTTGCAATACCAGACCTATGTCGGGAATATGCAATCAGTTCAGTGGCGTTTTACTTTTGATCGCTTGCTCTCTGATTTTCTTTCTATCTGCGAGCTCGTCGGGTTCGGCCGGTTCTTCGTTGCGCTTCTAACTGAATTTGAGCCTTTTTTCTTTTCAACTGCGCTATGTGCCTTGCAGTGTCGTCTAGCCACCAGTATTTTGGGAGCAATCTGTGGAAGTCTAGTTCGTCTTTTTTTGGTATTATTGTCGAATACTTTAAATTGTTGTTACCGTCTCTTATGTATAGTTCCATAGGTATTTTTTTTATTCGCTTTGTGTCTGCTGCGGTGGTATAGTGTCGGGACGTTATGTTCATTTTGAATTAGGCCAATTCTGTCAATGTGTGTAAACAGCTGCGGTTGGACATATCCCTTGCTTGTAGATATCTGTATATCGGAGTTTGTTCTTGCTAATTGTTGAATGGTTTCGTTGGTGATATTTGTGAGCTGGCTGAAATAGTCCCTAGTTAATTTTACAATGAAGTTGTCGATCCTTGTGACGTCTGCTGTGTCATACAGATGTTTGTTCGTTATGCTTTTTGTTCTGTCTCCTTCTTTTTTTCTGTATAGTCCCAAAGCGGCTCTGAGGCAGGCTCTCTCGAACTTGCGAATCTTCTCAGCTTGGGCTGCTCCCATATTCCACCAGATTGGGCAAGCGTATGTTATGATTGGGCGGATTAACAGCATGTAGCAAATAACTCTTGCTCTGCTGTTTATTCTGCTGTCATGGAAAAGTCTTGCCAGGGCTTTATGCGCATTTCTCGCTTTTGTTAATTGGCCATCTAGATGAGAGAAGCATCTGAGGAGATTGTCAATGTTCATTCCAAGATATTTTACTGTGTTTTTTGTGGGGATGATTGCTGGTTCCCTCGAGTCCGGTTTAAAAGTTGTTATTGTGAATTCTTTTGCTTCTGTTCTTTTCTTATCGGAAATCAGTCTTGATGGTTGCCTGAATAATATGGTTTCGCATTTCGACGGATTTATTCTAAGGTTCCACGTGGCGTAATAGTTATTTATTTTATTTATTAATGTTTCCAATTTCGGTTGAATTTCTGCGGGGGTTGCTCCAGCTATATAAAAGATCGTATCGTCAGCGTAGGCTATTGAGTATGTTCCGTTCTGTTGGTTGAGTTTGAAAAGGTTTAGCACGTTGCAGGTGTATATATTAAAAAGTTTGGGAGAGTTTACTAGTCCCTGTGCTAGTCCTTCCTGTATATTGAATATTATTTTTGATGTGGATTTGCCATTCCAGGTTATAAAGGTTCTCTCTGAGTTCATGTTACGGATTAAACCTCTGAGATCTGGCGGGAACTTTTTCTTGAGGAGTATGTATATTAGGCCATTTAACCAAACCGAGTCAAACGCTTTCTCCAGGTCAATCAGTGTTGCACCTATCATTTCATATTTCGCTAAATGGTAGTTTACGTCTGACAATAATTTATGAATCGCATGTGTTGTGGCGTGTTTATGTCGGAAACCGAATTGGTTATCAGGGATTATGTTATTTTTTCTGTTGTGATCTTCGATTGCGTTGCTGATTACGGCTTCGTAAATTTTGCTTATATTAGGCGTGAGACTGATTGGCCTGTAGCTAGCGGGATCGTTCGGCGGTTTCCCTTTTTTATGGATTGGGATTACTTTCGCTTTTTTCCAAGCAGTCGGGAAATATTGGTGGTTTATTGCATTGTTAAAAATTACGACATAATCTTTTATTATTTTTTGTGGGAGGTTCTTTAGGACTATCATGGGTATTTCGTCTATGCCAGCTGAGGTTTTGTTTGGCAATTTTTTCGTGATGGCAGTCAGTTCATTTAGTGAGCAGAAGCACTTCGGGCTGCCTGGTTCAGAGGCTGGCGAAAGCGCTTTGTTGTTATCGCTGAATGTTACTTTAGTCAAATTATTTGATCTGTCGTTATTGTACTGTGTTGCGAAAGCGTTGACTGTCTGGTCTACTATATTTTTTATTCCGGTATTGTTGTTCAAATATCTCGGAGAGTTAATTGACTCAAAGTAGGCACCAATCACGTTTAATTTGTCGTTATCATCTTGAATTATGTAATCCTGATCGTCTTCTATGATTAGGTCCCTGTTGCATTGACTTCGAAGGAAAATGTTTCTTTCTGTCTTTTTGATTACAATGCTCGGAAGCTCCTGCATCTGCTTGGGTCTAAAAATTTTGTTAATGACTGGGAAGAATTGCTCCTGATTTTTGTAATCTATTTTGTTAAAGATTTTTGTCCAGTAGGCTTCAATATTTTTTTTTATTTCGTTAAGGATTGCTTCTTTGGCTGTCGCTAGTGTCTGTTTAATAAGTCGTATGATTTTTCTGTTGTCGCTGCGTTTTTGTTTTTGCAGTGCATGGAGAATAGTAAGCAATTTCGATTTGTGTTTGTGCATTTGTCTTATTTTGTGTGTGATGTAATGATTTTTGTTGGTTATGTGGTTGGATTTTGGGATTTTGTTTTCTATCGCGTTCCGTATCTGTGTATTTATCTGTTCAATGTGCTCGTCGATTTCTTGTGTAGTTAGGTTTCTGTTATTGGGGATTTTTAAATCGTATGTATTGTTTAAGAATTTTGTAAATTCTGTCCATTTCGTTCGTTTGTACAGTGGTTTCGGTACTGGTGTTGAGTCTGATAGTGTGGGTTGTAATTCTATTTCCATTAAAATGGCTTTGTGATCGCTGTCGTACGAAATTGTTTCTAATTTATCGCCTGTAAGGTTAAGGAATTGAAGTCTGGCGTCCGCTATGGCTATGTCGAGGAAAGTTTGTGCAGGTACGAATGTTGGTTCTGTTGCTGTGTAGATTTTCGTTTTATATCTGATGGCGTTTTCTCTTTCCCAATTAACTAATAGTCGTCCACGTAATCTGTTAGTCCTATCTCCGAAGTCAATATGCCGCGCATTGTAATCTCCAGCAATTATGTAATAAGTGTTATCTTCTTGGAGCTTAAGTTTGGAGAATAATTCTGATAATTCAATAGTGAAGTCTCCCTCTGATTCTGCTTTGCTCGTTGCATAAATACTCACTATGTATACTTTTTGATTGGCTGTTGTTTTTAGTTGTATAATTGTGTATTCTATCATTTTATTACCTCTTGAGCTGGGGTAAGAGACAATTTTATACTGTAATTCTTTTTTTATTATTATGGCGGTTCCTCCCCCTTTTTTCGCATTTGGTCTGTCGGAGCGTATTACGTCGTAATTTTCGATCGTTAGTCTATGTTTTGCGTTTAATTTTGTCTCGGAAACCAGAGCTATATCCAGTTTGTTCTCAGTTATCAGTTGTTCTAATTCTAGTCTTCGTTGGTAAGATACAATAGAGTTTGCATTTATTGCGGCGATTTTTAGCTTGGTTATTGTAATCTGTTCTTTCGTCCGTTCGTCTGTGTGATGCGGTTGCTGTGTTTTGTTATTCATAATCGATTTGGGCTCCGATTAGGTCGAACAAATGATCGATTCTACTTTCGTTATTTGTTATGATTGCTTCTAAAGCGTGGATTCTGTTCGCCATTGCTTTGAACTCGTTTTTGAGTTCGTTTGCCCAGTCTGGTGTGTGGTTTTGTCCCGTGTACTGTGTGTTTGGGTTCTGACTGTTTATGTACTGTGTCGTCTGTACTGGTCTTGGCTGTGGTAGTTGTGGATATGTTTCTTGGGATGGGGCTTGTTTGGTTATTGCTGCGTAGGAGATGTTCTGATTGTATATCCTGCTTATTGTTTGTGTTTTTATTTGGCGTTCTTGGTTTTTTATTGTATTATTATTTTTTACTAAACTCAATGCATGCTTGTAATAACGACAGCCTCTGTAATTGGCCGGATGACCATTTTCTCCGCAGTTACAACATTTCAGAGAGCTTCTGGGGTCACGCTCAGTGAGAGCGCATTTATTTGGCCCATGCTCTAGCCCACATTTGACGCATCTGTACTCTAATTTGCAATTTGAGCTAGCATGCCCTAGTCTTTGGCATCTTTTGCATTGGAAGATTTTTGCCTTTCTTAAGCGATCCCATTTGACCACTTGGTGTAAGAGGAGTCTTGTTTTTGTTAATTCTGTAGTGTCACTGTCTTGGGATATTTGTACAAGGAAAAATGTGTTCTTGTTTGTTTGGTTCTTTCTATTGAAGTTTATTTCAGTCAGTTTTTCGATGTTTACGTTTTGAAATTTGAGCGAGTCTAACTCTTCTTTAACTGCCTCGGCAGAGAAACCGCCGTTCACACCTTTTAGAATTAACGATTTCGGTTTCTTGTTCTTTGGCGTGTAGGTGTAATATTGTTTATTGTCGAGGGAAAGGATCTCTATTATCTTATTGTAATGCTCGAGAGTGTTTGTGTACACAGTGGTTGTCGGTTTGTCCGAGTTACTTACTTGTTTTAATTGGTATTCGCCTTTTTTGATATCTTTACCTGCAAAAAGTGCAATTATTTGTCGGATAGAAGTGTTCGTGACGTGAATTGGTGGCGGCCTGATTTTCTTAACGTGTGTGTTGTTTTTCTCGTTGTTATTTGTAGTCGTTTCATTGTTGTCTGCGCTGTTTCCTTCCGGTTGTTCAAGGTCCATTCTGTCCTCGTTGTCTGCTAACGATTCGAAGCTGTTGGCGTGAGCGATGTTCTCTATCGCGGTTCTCGTTGCGCTTGATCTCGATGGATTTTTTGGCAGAATCCATTCACTGCTGTCATCCGCGTCTTGGTTGCTTCCTGAAGGTTGCGGCTGCGCTGTGGCGCTCGTGCGTTCTCTGCTTGCCGAGAGATTTGGCTTCGGCCCTTGCCTATTTTTTGCTTTATCACTTGGACTTCCGTAGTCTTTTATAAGTTGTTTATAACTTTTCTCTAGGGCTTCCACGGTGATTGGTGTGGTCGCTTTTTTTTTCCCTGATGTTATTCTCGACATTTTGCTCGCCGATAATTTCTGCGTGAGGTCTGACGACTTTCTTTTGGCTCCTTCGGCCATGTCGCCCCCCTTTCTCTCACTGCCTTTCGTCGCTGGTATAATGACCACCTTTTATTAATATTTTTATTAGTCTTATGCTGGATTTTAGAGGGTAATTCTCCACAACTCTTGCCACTCTTAATTATTATGAATTATTGCTTATAGATACTATTATGGCTTGATTTTTGCCCGAGTCACAGTTTGAGGTTATGTTTACCATACGCTTCGCGTGACGGTTGGCGCCACTCTCTCGGACGAGAACTGGTGCTTTCAGCGTGGTATGGTCGTTGGCTGGGAGAAACGGTCGAGACATTGTATTTACCAATATTATCGGATCGGATATGTTTGGCGTATATTTAATCATTTATCGATGCTAAAATAATCTGAAGCAAAGGAAAAATGGTTTGATATTGCTAAAATGTTTTGAAAGCTTGAAGACCGTTCGACTCGTATCTAGGAAGCAGGAATAATATTAAACGTCTCGTTCGCTTTTACTCCAATTTTTTTTTTTTTTTTGGAGTAACAAACTTAGAATTTCGCCCAGCAATTTGGGGAGTTGTGAGTTTAAAATATATGAATCATAGAACGTAAAATGAAAGATCAAAATTTTTGAATTTCTATTTCAATCCAATTAAATTATAAATTAGTGTTTCCGGAGGCAACAAAAATGAAGGCCAACGGCACGCGGTGTTCCCAAGCGGTCACCCATCCAAGTACTGACCGCGCCCAATGCTGCTTAACTTCAGTGATCGGACGAGAACTGGTGCTTTCAGCGTGGTATGGTCGTTGGCTGGGAGAAACGGTCGAGGCATTGTATTTACCAATATTATCGGATCGGATATGTTTGGAGTATATTTGATTATTTATCGATGCTCAAATAATTTGAAGCAAAGGAAAAATGATTGGATATTGCTGAAATGTTTTGAAAGCTTGAAGACCGTTCGACTCGTATCTAGGAAGCAGAAATAATATTAAACGTCCCGTCCACTTTTACTCCAATTTTTTTTTTTTTTGGAGTAACAAACTTAGAATTCCGCCCAGCAATTTGGCGAGTTGTGAGTTTAAAATATATGAATCAAAGAACGTAAAATAAAAGATCGAAATTTTTGAATTTGTATTTCAATCCAATTAAATTATAAATTAGTGTTTCCGGGAGCAACAAAAATGAAGGCCAACGGCACGCGGTGTTCCCAAGCGGTCACCCATCCAAGTACTGACCGCGCCCAATGCTGGTTAACTTCAGTGATCGGACGAGAACTGGTGCTTTCAGCGTGGTATGGTCGTTGGCTGGGAGAAACGGTCGAGGCATTGTATTTACCAATATTATCGGATCGGATATGTTTGGAGTATATTTGATTATTTATCGATGCTAAAATAATTTGAAGCAAAGGAAAAATGATTTGATATTGCTGAAATGTTTGGAAAGCTTGAAGACCGTTCGACTCGTATCTAGGAAGCAGAAATAATATTAAACGTCCCGTCCACTTTTACTCCAATTTTTTTTTTTTTTGGAGTAACAAACTTAGAATTCCGCCCAGCAATTTGGCGAGTTGTGAGTTTAAAATATATGAATCAAAGAACGTAAAATAAAAGATCGAAATTTTTGAATTTGTATTTCAATCCAATTAAATTATAAATTAGTGTTTCCGGGAGCAACAAAAATGAAGGCCAACGGCACGCGGTGTTCCCAAGCGGTCACCCATCCAAGTACTGACCGCGCCCAATGCTGGTTAACTTCAGTGATCGGACGAGAACTGGTGCTTTCAGCGTGGTATGGTCGTTGGCTGGGAGAAACGGTCGAGGCATTGTATTTACCAATATTATCGGATCGGATATGTTTGGAGTATATTTGATTATTTATCGATGCTAAAATAATTTGAAGCAAAGGAAAAATGATTGGATATTGCTGAAATGTTTTGAAAGCTTGAAGACCGTTCGACTCGTATCCAAGAAGCAGAAATAATATTAAACGTCTCGTCCGCTTTTACTCCAATTTTTTTTTTTTTTTTTGGAGTAACAAACTTAGAATCCCGCCCAGCAATTTGGCGAGTTGTGAGTTAAAAATATATGAATCATAGAACGTAAAATAAAAGATCTAAATTTTTGAATTTGTATTTCAATCCAATAAAATTATAAATTAGTGTTTCCGGAGGCAACAAAAATGAAGGCCAACGGCACGTGGTGTTCCCAAGCGGTCACCCATCCAAGTACTGACCGCGCCCAATGCTGCTTAACTTCAGTGATCGGACGAGAACTTTTTTTTTTTTTTTTTTTTTTTTTTTTTTTTTTTTTTTTTTATTATAAATTTATAAAAGTCATACAACAGATGATATATCATGTGTCATACATACTAAGTTAACAATTTCTTATCATTATGTAGTCCCTGCTATATGCTTAACCTACTATTTTGTCTTATCTTTCTACTTAAAATTTAGATTTTAAAACTTATTTGTTTACATTTTTTATGTGGGAGTTGACCTGGTTGTTGTGTTGCAGTGTTGAATTATCAGTAGGAAAAGTGAGTAATGTGAAAAAACCTACTTTTAGAAATTGTCGGCTCGTCATCTGGGTTGTTGTTTTCGAGCTTGATTTGTATTTGTCAGTTGTAAAATATGTCTAATGCGTCGTGCGGTAATCTGTGTTTGTATTCAAAGGGTAGGTTGTGTATTTTGAGGTTTTTGATATGCTTCGTTAATGGATTGATGTCCAGAGCCGTTTGATAGAATTTATCAGAGAGTTCTTTAATGTATTCTGAGATCATCGGGATATTTGTTCTGTTATGTAGGTCGGTTTTTCTGGCATACCTATTTTCTTTTAATATGAGTCGTAGACATTTGTTTTGGAATCTTTGGAGTAGTTGCATATTTGTGGGTGCTATGCTACACCATGCTGGATGCGCATACAGTATTATTGGCCTGAGTATCATTTTGTATATGAGGAGTTTGTTTTTTGTTGTGACTTCGGAGTTTTTTGCCAATAGTGGGTATAGCTTCTTGAACGTAGCTATAGCTTTTTGGGTTGTTTTATTTGTATGATTTTTGAAAGTTAGTTTTGCGTCGAGGTGTACCCCTAGATATTTTACTGTCGTTATCGGAGTTGTTTTGTGTCCGTTAACTCTGATAGGTTCGAATATTTTGCTATTTCTATTAAATTTTTTTGAGAAAACTATGACTTCTGTTTTTGTTTCGTTTAGAGCAATTTTCCACTTCTTGTAGAATTCTTGTAGCAAGTTCATGTGGATTTGCACTTGTTTTGCTGCTATTATGGCGTTGTGTGCATGTGCATATATCGAAGTGTCGTCTGCGAATAGAGCTATCGAAGTTTTTGGAAAGGTCGGGATGTCATTGAGGTATATGTTAAACAGTTTTGGTCCTAGAACCGAGCCCTGCGGTACTCCAGCTCTGATGTTTCGTTTGTTGGAATGATTATTGTTGTTTACGGTTACTTGTAGGCGTCTATTTTTGAGGTATGAATTTATGTATTTGATTAATGATGTGGGGTATTTGTTTTCTATCATTTTATATATCAACCCATCAATCCATACTCTATCGAAGGCTTTTTCTATATCTAATAGCAGCATTACTGTTACTTTATTCCAATTGTAATTCATAGAGATGTCGGTTATAATTCTAATTAGTTGTTGTACAGTGTTGTGTTTTTCTCGGAAGCCAAATTGCTGATCTATTAATATTTTGTTTCGTTTTTCAAATTCATTCAGTCGTCGAGCTATTATTTTTTCAGTGAGTTTCCCCATAGTCGATAATAGGCTTATCGGTCTATAGCTGCTCGGATGGTTTTTTTCTTTATTAGGTTTGTGAATGGGTATTATGTTCCCTGTCTTCCATTGGATTGGGTAATGAGTAAGTTTGATCGATGCGTTAATTATATAGGTTAGTTGGACTATAGCTTTTCTTGTTAGATTTTTTAATATGATGTTTTGGATTTTATCTATTCCTGGGGCTTTTTTTGCGGGTAGGGTTTTAATTATTTCAATAATTTCTTGGGGAGAGGTCAAGTTTTTGTACCAGTCTTTTTCATTTTCTCTAGCCATTTCGTTCGTTACCTTTTCTATTATTCTCCTTTGTTCTTCTGTGTTATTATTTAAATCTATGTTATGTACGCTTTCAAATTGATCCGCCAGCATATTTGCTTTATCTATGTCACTCATAGCTTCTATATTATTTTTTTCCAATGTGGGGATAGGATTATATTCTCTTTTGAATATTTTAGTCGTTCTCCACAGTGAGTTGTCATATATATTTATCTTTTGCAGCTTTTTTTGAAACTTATCGTTCCTGTAGTTCCTTATGTCTAATTTTATAATACTATTTAGTCTTTTCATCTCTTCTTTGTACATTATATTCCTAGTCCTTTGCCAGTTTTTTCTTATTTTGTTTCTTTCTTTTATCATATTGAGTATGGTAATTGGTAGTTGATCATCTATTTCACTCATTGTCTGCTGGGGAATTGTTTTTTTGATACTGTCCTGAATGATGTTAGTTAAGCTTTGTACTTCTTTTTCAAGTTCCTCAGTTGTTCTAATTTTTGAGTTTATTTTCACTTTATTATTTATTAAACTTTGAAAGGTATTCCAGTCTGCTTTTTCATAATTGTAACCTTTTATTTTGATCATTTCGTTCGTATGTTGAGATCCTATTTTTAAGCTCACTGGGTTATGATCCGACGAGAGTTCAGTGTATGTTTCGAGGGTCGAGATATTAGTAATATTTTTGTTTACTGCTATGTCAATTGTGCTTGGGTTTGAGCCATTTTCGGGGAAGTGTGTTGGTTCGTCTGTATGCATGAGACTACAATTATTATTTAAAACGTAATTGAAAAGTGCTCTGCCTCTTTGGTTATTGGGGGGACTGGTCCACGTTTGATGTCTAGCGTTAAGATCTCCTATCAGTAATACTTTATCACCTTTATTAAGCAGGATATCTAAGTCTTGGACTCTGAGATCTTTATTTGGGCTGCAGTATGCACCGATAATAATTGTATTGGATAATAGTTTTATCCCTATGCATTCTATTTGTATGTTACTTAATTTAATTTCTTTATGTATAACTTTTTCATGAATCAACATTGCAATGCCTCCGGCAGTGCTACTTTGGTCTTTTCTTAAGGTCTTGTAGTTTTTTACTTTTAACTTAAGCTCATTATTAAATCTAGTCTCATTTATTATCATGATGTCTACTTTGTGCTTCTTGATAAAATTTATCATTTCGCCTATTCTTCCTCTGAGCCCATTTGCGTTCCAGCTACAGATTCGAATATCAGTCATTATCTAGTCTTTGGCAGAAATCGAGAAATACTTGAAACTTTTCTGCTGGTGTTCTACAGTTTTGAATTTCTTGTTTGAGCGATTTTACAGTAGATATCATTTTTTTAATGTCAAATATTTTATTGAGTTCTTTGATTTCATTTGTTAGGGTTAAGAAGTCATTAATTTGATTTTGGTGCTATTTCTTACTATGATCCCTGGCAGTATTATTGTAGTTTTTTGGGAGGCTTGTGGATGGTTGCTGCGCTGTGTCTGAGAGTTCGTCTTCGCTTTCTGTTGTGTCTGTATTTGGATATTCGTTGTGTTGTCTCTGTTTCCATAGTTGTTCTTCGCTTTGTCTTCGCAGTTGGCTCTTGTCACTTCGCTTTCGCAGCGAACCAGGCTCTTCGCTGTCTCTTCGCTGTCCATGGCTTGGGCTGTCTCTTCGCAGTCCGCTCTTAACAATTGTACTGTACTGGTTTTGTTTTTTCTTCACCCATGCGTTTTCTTGTTGCGTGTTAGCATGTTCAGTTGACCACTCTAGCTGTTTTTTGTTTTTTAGTCTAGGGAAAGTTTTGTCATCCGCAGTATTTATCACATTGGGTTTCTGGTATAATTTTGTGTGGTTTGGATTTGTTCTATTGCGTGTTTCTATTTGATACAGCCGTTTTTGATATTCCGGGCATATAGTTGCATTTGCTGGATGATCTGCGTTGCAATTTGCACATATTGCTGGTTCGTTAGGCGGTTTTTGGCAATCCCTTGTTAAATGTTGTTCTGCACATTTCAGACAGATCGGCTTGGCGTAGCAGTTTGATGTGGCATGACCCCAACTTTGACACCGATGGCATTGTGTAATTCTTTTTTTTGGTCCGGTAATATTCCCATGTGATTTTTGTGTAATTAATGAACTTTATTTCTTTTTCGACTTGTTTGATGTTCACTTCTCCTTTGAACGATACCATGTGTTTTGTTCGTTTTGTGTTCTTCATTATATTTATATTAGTTGCTTCAAAACCGTGTTCCGAGATTTCTTGTTTGATTTCATCTATTTCTGTCTCCTTGTGAAGTCCAACAATCACGAATGTTTTCCGTTTTGCTGGTATAGGTATGGAATTCCAAGTTTTTGGCCATCCATAGACCTTTCAATAAGTCAAATTGCTCTTTAGTCGATGTGAAAACTTTAATGTGGTCTTTGTGGTATGTGATATGATAATTAGATTGTAAAGCATCTTTCAGTGCTTTGTTGAATTCCTTACAGGTTTGAATTGTTCCGTGGATAACAAGTGGAGGGGGCTTGTTGTTCCTTAATTTATGTTGTTGTTGTTGTTTATTGCCTTCTCTTTGTTTTCCTTTTCCGTTGTTTGGTAGATCATTATTCGTGTCACTTTCGCTTTCCGCGTCCATGTCCTCACTTTGATCTTGCAATACACTGAATCTGTTTTGGCACTTAATTTTTCCCTCTTTATCAGGTTTCTTTTTTGCTCCTTCCATCTTGTCCTCACTGTCTGAGTGTTTTCTTTTCTTTTCCTTGATTATTGTCACTTCGTTGAAAGCATTGTTCTTATACCCTGCTGTTCCGGGTACATGATAATCACTTTGTAGGTTAGGTTCCTCGTGAACCACGGTTTTTGTGCTTTCACCACTATTTATGTAGTTTATATTTATTGTTGCACTCAATTAGATGATAATATTAACTTTTTATTATTAGTACTTGTTATTTGAGAGAATTCACCAGTATAAGGAACTGATGTTTTCAATACTTATGCTATCGATCCGTTCCGGACGAGAACTGGTGCTTTCAGCGTTCGGACGAGAACTGGGACGAGAACTGGTGCTTTCAGCGTGGTATGGTCGTTGGCTGGGAGAAACGGTCGAGGCATTGTATTTACCAATATTATCGGATCGGATATGTTTGGAGTATATTTGATTATTTATCGATGCTAAAATAATTTGAAGCAAAGGAAAAATGATTTGATATTGCTGAAATGTTTTGAAAGCTTGAAGACCGTTTGACTCGTATCCAAGAAGCAGAAATAATATTAAACGTCTCGTCCGCTTTTACTCCAATTTTTTTTTTTTTTTTTTGGAGTAACAAACTTAGAATCCCGCCCAGCAATTTGGCGAGTTGTGAGTTTAAAATATTTGAATCATAGAACGTAAAATAAAAGATCCAAATTTTTGAATTTGTATTTCAATCCAATAAAATTATAAATTAGTGTTTCCGGAGGCAACAAAAATGAAGGCCAACGGCACGCGGTGTTCCCAAGCGGTCACCCATCCAAGTACTGACCGCGCCCAATGCTGCTTAACTTCAGTGATCGGACGAGAACTGGTGCTTTCAGCGTGGTATGGTCGTTGGCTGGGGGAAACGGTCGAGGCATTGTATTTACCAATATTATCGGACCGGATATGTTTGGAGTATATTTAATTATTTATCGATGCTAAAATAATCTGAAGCAAAGGAAAAATGATTTGATATTGCTAAAATGTTTTGAAAGCTTGAAGACCGTTCGACTCGTATCTAGGAAGCAGAAATAATATTAAACGTCCCGTCCACTTTTACTCCAATTTTTTTTTTTTTTTGGAGTAACAAACTTAGAATTCCGCCCAGCAATTTGGGGAGTTGTGAGTTTAAAATATATGAATCATAGAACGTAAAATAAAAGATCCAAATTTTTGAATTTCTATTTCAATCCAATTAAATTATAAATTAGTGTTTCCGGAGGCAACAAAAATGAAGGCCAACGGCACGCGGTGTTCCCAAGCGGTCACCCATCCAAGTACTGACCGCGCCCAATGCTGCTTAACTTCAGTGATCGGACGAGAACTGGTGCTTTCAGCGTGGTATGGTCGTTGGCTGGGAGAAACGGTCGAGACATTGTATTTACCAATATTATCGGATCGGATATGTTTGGAGTATATTTAATCATTTATCGATGCTAAAATAATTTGTAGCAAAGGAAAAATGATTTGATATTGCTAAAATGTTTTGAAAGCTTGAAGACCGTTCGACTCGTATCTAGGAAGCAGAAATAATATTAAACGTCCCGTCCACTTTTACTCCAATTTTTTTTTTTTTTTGAGTAACAAACTTAGAATTCCGCCCAGCAATTTGGGGAGTTGTGAGTTTAAAATATATGAATCATAGAACGTAAAATAAAAGATCCAAATTTTTGAATTTCTATTTCAATCCAATTAAATTATAAATTAGTGTTTCCGGAGGCAACAAAAATGAAGGCCAACGGCACGCGGTGTTCCCAAGCGGTCACCCATCCAAGTACTGACCGCGCCCAATGCTGCTTAACTTCAGTGATCGGACGAGAACTTTTTTTTTTTTTTTTTGTTTAAATGTTTTTATTTATTTTTCACGTAACAAATTTTCTGGATACATTGGTAGGTAAAAATAAACATAATTAGCCAAAAAAAAAACCTTGCATTAATTTCAGATTGGGAACTGATACCGAGAAAAATGGATGCATTGCATTGTCCCGTTTCTCATTAGACTGGGTTGTTATTTTGTTGTTTAAATCTTGGTTGTGAGGACTACTGTGTGTTTGGTCCTAACTACTCTGGTTTGGAATGGATTAGTGGAAAAAAAAATGAATATTAATTTGGAAAAAACCACTAAATCTGTCTTTGATACTTATAGCTAACTTAAGAGTTAAAGAAGAATATACATATATACATATTTACAGGTTACAGATAATACCATTGCACCAGTTGCTTCGAGAGATATTATCTGTTTTTCTTGTAGGGTGTTGGACTATTTAATGGTTGTGCCTTAGTCTGCGTCTTAATTCTGCTTCTTTTTGCGCCTTTCTTCTTCTGAGTGCTTCAATGTGTGCGGCATCGTCTCCTAACCACCAATATTTTGGGAGCAGTCGATGGAAATCTTCGGAATCTCTTTTGGGAATTATTGTTGAGTATTTTAGATTGGTGTTGCCTTCTCTGATATATTGATCTATGGGGATTTTTTTGTTGGCTTTATGTCTGCTTCGATGGTAGAGCGTTGGAATGTTTAATTCATTTTGTATCAGTCCTATGTTGTCAATGTGCTTGAAAATCTGTGGTTGAATGTATCCTTTGCTTGTTGCTGTGTAAATGTTAGTGGTTGTTCTGTTTATTGCTTGTATTGTTCTGTTGTCAATGTATGGTAATTGCCTGTGGTAGTCTCTGGTTAGTTTTATCATGAAGTTGTCAATTCTTGGAATGTTGGCTGAGTCGTAGAGTTGTTTGTTGGTGATGCTTTTGTATATGTTGTCATTTTTGGTTCTGTACAATCCCAGTGCTGTTCTTAAACATGATCTTTCGAATTTCCTTAACTTTTCTGCTTGGGCGGCTCCTATATTCCACCATATAGGGCAGGCGTATGTGATGATCGGTCTAATTAGTAATAAGTAGCAGATCACCCTCGCTCTGCTGTTTATGCGGCTGTCGTGAAAGAGTCTGGCCAGTAATTTTGAGGTGTTCCTTGCTTTTTCTAGTTGTATGTCTGTGTGTGTGAAGCATCTTACCAAGTAATCTATGTTCATACCTAGGTACTTGACGGAGTTTTTGGTCGGGATGATTGCTGGTTCTCTATTGTCTGGCATAAAGGTTGTAATTCGGAATTCTGCAGCTTCGATTCTTTTTTTTTCTGAAAGGAGTCTTGATGGTTGTCTAAAAAGAATTGTTTCACATTTTGTGGGGTTAATACGTAGGTTCCAAGTTGCGTAATAATTGTTGACTTTGTTTACAAGTTCTTCCAGTTTTGGTTGGATGTCTGTCGGGGTTGATCCTGCTACGTAAATTATTGTGTCGTCTGCGTAAGCTATGGAGTATGTGTTATTATTTTGATTCATGTGGAAGAGGTTTAGAATATTACTAGTATATATGTTGAAGAGTTTGGGAGAATTGACAAGGCCCTGTGCAAGGCCTTCTAGGATATTGAAAGTAATGCTGGACGGTGTTGTGCCGTCCCATGTTATGAAGGTTCTGCCCGTGATCATATCCCTGATTAGACCCGTAAGTGCACTAGGGAATTTTTTCTTTATGAGGATGTATATGAGTCCAAAGATCCACACTGAATCAAACGCTTTCTCTAGGTCGATGAGGGTGGCTCCAACCATTTCTTTGTTTGCCAGGTGATCGTTGACATCAGAAAGAAGTTTATGAATCGCATGAACTGTGGAATGTTTAAATCTGAATCCAAACTGGTTATCTGGTATGACTTTTTCTTTGTGGTTGTGAATTTCAATTGCGTTGCTTATTATCGCTTCAAAAACTTTACTGATGTTCGGTGTTAAGCTGATCGGTCTGTAGCTTGATGTTTCGTTTTGAGGTTTGCCTTTTTTATATATCGGAATGACTTTTGCTATTTTCCATGCTACTGGGAAATATTGTAGGTTTATTGCATTATTGAAGATTATGGTGTAGTTTTTAATTAATTTTGGGGGTAGGTGTTTAAGAACTATTGAGGGGATGTCATCTACTCCCGATGAGGTTTTGTTTGGGAGTTTTTTCATTATACTTGATGTTTCCAGGATTGTACAAAATTGTTTAATCGTGCCGGGTTCTGGAGTTGGTGCGTAGGCTTTATTTTCATCGGTGAAGGTAGTTAATGTTCGGTTGTTAGTTTTGTCTGTGTTGAGTTGTGTGATGAAAGCGTTTACTGTCTGGTCAATTATTGTTTTGATTCTTGTGTTTGCATTTAGATATCTGGGAGAGTTGATGGATTCGAAGTAAGCACCTATGATGTTTAATTTGTCTTGTTTATCATGTATTATGTAGTCTTGGTCATCTTCTATAATTAAGTCTCTGTTGCATTGGCTTCTGGTGATGATATTTCTGTTGGTTTTTTTTATGATCATGCTTGGTAACTCTAATCTCTGTTTCGGTCGAATACCTTGTTAATTACTGGGAAGAAATGTTCTTGATTTTTATAATCAATTTTATTAAAAATTTTGGTCCAATTTGATTCAATGTTTTTTTTTATTTCGTTAAAGATTTTTTTCTTGATTGTTGCCAGGGTTTGTTTTAATAGGTCTATGAGTCTTCTGTGATCACTGTGTCTTTGTTTTTGGATTCTGTGTAAGATGTTTAGTAGTTGTGATTTTTCTTTGTGCATTTTTCTGATTTTGTTTGTTATATATTGGTTTTTGTTTGTTGTTTGAGTGGAAATTGGGACTATTTGGTTGATCGCACTCCTTATGCATATATTTGTCTGTTCGATATAATTATCAATTTCTGTGGTTGTGAGATTTTTATTGTCTGGGATGGTCAGCTGATATTCGTTTTCAAGGTATCTTTTGAATAATTTCCACTTTGTTTTTTTGTATAGTGGCCTCCCTATTGGTGTGGTGTGTGTGGTGGTTAGAAGTGTTTCTATTTCCATTATTATGGCTTTATGGTCGCTGTCGTAAGATACTGTATCAAGTTTATTGTTGATTAGGTTAAGGAACGTCAGTCTTGCATCGGCTATTACTATGTCAAGGTAAGTTTGTGCTGGTATGTACGTTGGGTCTATTGGTGTGTATATTTTTGTTTTGTACCGTAGGGCGTTCTGTTTTTCCCAGTTTACTAGGAGTCGTCCTCGTAGTCTGTTTGTTCTGTCTCCGAAATTTGTATGTCTAGCATTGTAATCACCTGCTATTAGGTAAAAGTTGTTATCTTCTTCGAGTTTGAGTTTATTAAATAAGTCTTTGAGTTCGATTAAGAAGTCCCCTTCTGATTGTACTTTGTTCGTGGCGTATACGCTGATTATGTATAAAGACTGACTTGTATTCAATTTTATATTAACTATTGTGTCCTCTAATATTTTGTTTTTTTTTTGAGTTCGGATACGTGATTATCTTGTATGGTAGTTCTTTTTTTATTACTATTGCTGTTCCCCCTCCTTTTTTTGCACTTGGTCTGTCAGTTCGTATTATGTCAAAATTCTCTATTATTACTCTGTGACTGTGGTTTAGTTTGGTTTCAGATACTAGTGTAATGTCCAGTTTATTGTCAATTATTAGTTGTTCGAGGTCTAATCTTCGTTGATGTGATACTATGGAATTAGCGTTTATTGCAGCTATTTTTAGTGTAGAAATTTTTTGAGGTTCTGTTGTTTTAGTGATTCCTGAGGTGTTTCTTTGAGTATTCTTGTGTCGATTATTCATATTCAATTTGTGTGCCTATCAGCTCAAAGATTTGGTCGATTCTGCTTGAGTTGTTTGCGATTGTCGTTTCTAGTGGATCAGTCTATTAGACATGTTTTTGAACTCATTTTTCAGTTCATTTACCCACGTCGGTGTTGTATTGGTAGCTGGGATGTGTGTGCTTGTGTATTGTGTATTTGCGTGCTGGGTAATTTGTTCTGATCTTTGTTGTGTGATTCTGTCTTGAGATGGTGTGTTCATTGCTATCGCTGCGTATGATAGCGTAGGATTATATTTTCTACTGATTGTTTGTGTTTTGTTTTGTCTATCCTGTGTATTTGCTGCTGTATTTTTTTTTAGTAGTGACAGGGCGTGCTTGTAGTAAGTGCAGCCTCTATAACTGGCCGGGTGACCTGTTTCACCACAGTTACAACACTTTAGGTTGCTTCTAGGGTGTTGTTATGTGAGGCTACATTTTTGGGGCCCATGATCTTCGCCACATTTTACGCAGCGGAAACCTAACTTACAATTTGAGCTGGCATGACCAAGTCTTTGGCAGCGTTTGCATTGAAAAATTTTTTGTTTCCTGAGGGGTTCCCACTTGACTACTTGGTGTAGTAGGTGTTTTGTGTTTGTTAATTCTTTTGTTTCGCTATCGTGTGAAATTTGCACTAAAAAGTGTGTTGGTTTGTTCTGGTGATTTTTGTTGTTGAATTTTATTTCCGTTATTTTTTCTATTTTTACGTTTTGAAGATTAAGAGCTTTTAATTCATCTTCTACCTGGTTTGCGGTGAAGCCTCCGTTAATTCCTTTCAAGATTATTGATCGTGGTTTTTTGTTTTTTGGTGTGTACGTGTAGAATTTTATTTCTTTTTCTGTGAGTAGGGTTACTGTTTTTTCGTAAATTTCTAGTGTGTCTGTGTATACCGTGATCTATGTGTTTTCCATAATATTTACCTGCCTGAGTCTAAAGTCGCCTTTTTTATGTTTGGAGAGTAATTCTATTATGTCTTTTATGTTTGTGCATGAGATGTGGATCGGAGGAGGTTTGAAGCTTTTCGACTTGTTCTGTTCGTTGCTGTGCGGATCTTGTTGACTGTTGCCGTTGTTGTTGTGTCCTTCTGTTGTGTCGAGTTCCATGTCTGACTCGTTGTCGTTGTCGGCCAGCGAATCGAAGCTATTCGCGTGGGTGATGTCGTGATAATGTGCGTCGTACTTCTTATGTTTTTGTGGGTTTTTAGGTTTTTCCCATTTTTCATTATCGATTGGTTCTGGTTGCGAGGATGATTCTTCTCCTCGTGATGTGCTGGCTCGCTCTCTACTTGCGGCCAAATTCGGTTTTGTTGAGTTTTTGTTGAGTTTTGCTTTACTTTGCGAATCTCCGTATTCTTTTATTAATTGTTTATAGCTGCGTTCTATCGCTTCTGTTGTTAACGGTGTGTTTCTATTGGTTTTACCTGTATTTGTCTTGTATATTTTTCTTGCAGCGTCTGGTTTGTCTAACGCTTGCGCTTTTCTTTTTGTGTTCTCGGCCATCGTGGCCGGCCGTTGTATAACTGTTTCAGATGGTGTTTGTGTTATTTGTTATTGTTTTTTCAAAAGATTAGATTATTTATTGAATCTTCACTGTCTTGTCTGTGTGTTTGATTGCTGGTTGATTTTCGGTATGGACTTTTTTGTTCGTTTGGACACTTTCCGTTTTTCGAGATTGAGGTTATGTGACCCATACGTCTCGTTCGGCGGTCAGCGCCATACTCCTCGGACGAGAACTGGTGCTTTCAGCGTGGTATGGTCGTTGGCTGGGAGAAACGGTCGAGGCATTGTATTTACCAATATTATCGGATCGGATATGTTTAGAGTATATTTGATTATTTAACGATGCTAAAATAATTTGAAGCAAAGGAAAAATGATTTGATATTGCTGAAATGTTTTGAAAGCTTGAAGACCGTTCGACTCGTATCCAAGAAGCAGAAATAATATTAAACGTCTCGTCCGCTTTTACTCCAATTTTTTTTTTTTTTTTTTTTGGAGTAACAAACTTAGAATCCCGCCCAGCAATTTGGCGAGTTGTGAGTTTAAAATATATGAATCATAGAACGTAAAATAAAAGATCAAAATTTTTGAATTTCTATTTCAATCCAATTAAATTATAAATTAGTGTTTCCGGAGGCAACAAAAATGAAGGCCAACGGCACGCGGTGTTCCCAAGCGGTCACCCATCCAAGTACTGACCGCGCCCAATGCTGCTTAACTTCAGTGATCGGACGAGAACTGGTGCTTTCAGCGTGGTATGGTCGTTGGCTGGGAGAAACAGTCGAGGCATTGTATTTACCAATATTATCGGATCGGATATGTTTGGAGTATATTTAATTATTTATCGATGCTAAAATAATCTGAAGCAAAGGAAAAATGGTTTGATATTGCTAAAATGTTTTGAAAGCTTGAAGACCGTTCGACTCGTATCTAGGAAGCAGGAATAATATTAAACGTCCCGTCCACTTTTACTCCAATTTTTTTTTTTTTTGGAGTAACAAACTTAGAATTCCGCCCAGCAATTTGGGGAGTTGTGAGTTTAAAATATATGAATCATAGAACGTAAAATAAAAGATCAAAATTTTTGAATTTCTATTTCAATCCAATTAAATTATAAATTAGTGTTTCCGGAGGCAACAAAAATGAAAACCAACGGCACGCGGTGTTCCCAAGCGGTCACCCATCCAAGTACTGACCGCGCCCAATGCTGCTTAACTTCAGTGATCGGACGAGAACTGGTGCTTTCAGCGTGGTATGGTCGTTGGCTGGGAGAAACAGTCGAGGCATTGTATTTACCAATATTATCGGATCGGATATGTTTGGAGTATATTTAATTATTTATCGATGCTAAAATAATCTGAAGCAAAGGAAAAATGGTTTGATATTGCTAAAATGTTTTGAAAGCTTGAAGACCGTTCGACTCGTATCTAGGAAGCAGGAATAATATTAAACGTCCCGTCCACTTTTACTCCAATTTTTTTTTTTTTTTGGAGTAACAAACTTAGAATTCCGCCCAGCAATTTGGCGAGTTGTGAGTTTAAAATATATGAATCATAGAACGTAAAATAAACGATCAAAATTTTTGAATTTCTATTTCAATCCAATTAAATTATGAATTAGTGTTTCCGGAGGCAACAAAAATGAAGGCCAACGGCACGCGGTGTTCCCAAGCGGTCACCCATCCAAGTACTGACCGCGCCCAATGCTGCTTAACTTCAGTGATCGGACGAGAACTGGTGCTTTCAGCGTGGTATGGTCGTTCGCTGGGAGAAACGGTCGAGGCATTGTATTTACCAATATTATCGGATCGGATATGTTTGGAGTATATTTAATTATTTATCGATGCTAAAATAATTTGAAGCAAAGGAAAAATGATTTGATATTGCTGAAATGTTTTGAAAGCTTGAAGACCGTTCGACTCGTATCCAAGAAGCAGAAATAATATTAAACGTCTCGTCCGCTTTTACTCCAATTTTTTTTTTTTTTTTTTGGAGTAACAAACTTAGAATCCCGCCCAGCAATTTGCCGAGTTGTGAGTTTAAAATATATGAATCATAGAACGTAAAATAAAAGATCAAAATTTTTGAATTTCTATTTCAATCCAATTAAATTATAAATTAGTGTTTCCGGAGGCAACAAAAATGAAGGCCAACGACACGCGGTGTTCCCAAGCGGTCACCCATCCAAGTACTGACCGCGCCCAATGCTGCTTAACTTCAGTGATCGGACGAGAACTGGTGCTTTCAGCGTGGTATGGTCGTTGGCTGGAAGAAACAGTCGAGGCATTGTATTTACCAATATTATCGGATCGGATATGTTTGGAGTATTTTTAATTATTTATCGATGCTAAAATAATCTGAAGCAAAGGAAAAATGGTTTGATATTGCTAAAATGTTTTGAAAGCTTGAAGACCATTCGACTCGTATCCAAGAAGCAGAAATAATATTAAACGTCTCGTCCGCTTTTACTCCAATTTTTTTTTTTTTTTTTTGGAGTAACAAACTTAGAATCCCGCCCAGCAATTTGGCGAGTTGTGAGTTTAAAATATATGAATCATAGAACGTAAAATAAAAGATCAAAATTTTTGAATTTCTATTTCAATCCAATTAAATTATAAATTAGTGTTTCCGGAGGCAACAAAAATGAAGGCCAACGGCACGCGGTGTTCCCAAGCGGTCACCCATGCAAGTACTGACCGCGCCCAATGCTGCTTAACTTCAGTGATCGGACGAGAACTTTTTTTTTTTTTTTTTTAATAAGTGTTGTTTTGTTTATTCTTTCGATATACATACATGTTTGGTTAAAACAATCTAAACAAAAAATACCAGTCTTATATTAGTGTGAACACATTTTTTTTACATGTTATGGCGTGTTGTGTACAGGCGTCTCACATGTTATAGTTATCGTTTATTTTAGGATTAGTGATCTTATTGTTAATTTTCAAGCACTATTTATTTGCTGTCTGTTTATCGTTAATTGTTTTTCTTGACAGGAAAAAATGGAAAATCAAAAAAAAAACCTGTTACATATTGGATTGTGGTCTTATGAACTAGGGGATGTTATTTACAATTTATATATATACAGTGGTTTGAGTTTGCCTTTATGAATGGTCACTTTAAGCGGGGCCATTGCGCCTTTGTCTTTGCTGTTCTTTGTGGCGTTTTCTTCGCCTTATTTCGTCGATGTGTATGTCGTTATCCGTTATCCACCAATAATTATTTGTTATTCTAGAGAAGTCGTTGATGTCTCTTTCGGGTATGGATTTCGAGTATACTAGGTTGTTTTCGTCTATTTCTTCGTATGTGTTTGGGAGAGATTTGTTAGCTTGGTTTCTTCTTATGTGGTATATAATTGGTACATTATTGCTATTTTGTATTATTCTCCTTTTATCGAAGTATGTGAAAGTTTGCGGGGTTAAATATCCGGAGTAGGCTTGTTGTGTTCTGTCTGTGTTTGGTGGTTCGGCTAGCGTTTTAATTATGTTATTGTTGCTGTTTGGCAATTTGTTGAAGTAATCTCTAGTTAGCCTTATTATGAAATTGTCTATTCTTGGTGTGTTTGCAGTTTGGTATAGTGTTTTGTTGTCAATCATGTGTGTGGGTTCGTCGGTGTATCGGTATATGTGGAGTGCTGCTCTTAAGCACCTTCTTTCAAATTTCCTTATTTTTTCCATTATACTCGCTGATGTGTTCCACCATATGGGTGTGGCATATGTGATAAGTGGTCTTATGATTAGGAGATAACAGATTACTTTGGCTCTATGTTCTAGTTTTTTTGAAAAGAATAGTCTACAGTTGGCTTTCCAGGCTTTATTTGCTTTGTTCAGTTGGTGGTTTATGTGTGTATTCAGTCGGAGTAGATAATCTAGTTGGACTCCTAGATATTTAACAATTGTTTTGTGTGGTATTGTAGTATTGTCTATTTTTATATTGAAATCTTTGATGTTTTCTCTTTTTCTTTTGCCTAAGAATCTTAATGGTTTATGGAATAGTATTGTTTCACATTTGGTGGGACTTATTCTTAGGTTCCATAGGAGGTAATGCCTGTTTATTTCGTTTGCTGCTGTTTGGAGTTTATGTTGGATATAGGAGGGATCTTCATTTGCTACATAGACTATTAGGTCGTCAGCAAAAGCTAAGGAGTGAGTGTCACTGTTTAGTCTGTTATGTATAAGTAAAATTCTGTGTGTGAAGATATTGAATAATATTGGTGAGTTTACGGTTCCTTGAGCCAGTCCTTCGGTTATTTTGAAAAGTTTGGTTGAGTAGTTTCGTCCGTCTGTAGTGATAAAATTTCTGTTCGTTATCATGTCCCATATGACATAGAGTAATGGTTTTGGGAATTTTGTGTCGTTTAGTATATATATGAGTCCATCGAGCCATACCGAGTCAAACGCTTTTTCAAGGTCGATGAGGCATGCCCCAACTAGGTGGTTTTGTTCCAGTTCTGTATTAATGTCGCTAGTTAGTTTGTTTATTGCGTGTGTGGTTGAGTGTTTGTGTCGGAAGCCAAATTGTTGATCTGGGATTATATTGTTTTCGATTGTATGTCTAATTATGGAATTGTTAATGAGTATTTCGAATATTTTACTGATATTTGGCGTTAAGGAGATGGGTCTGTAGTTTGAGGGATTGTGTAAGTCTTTGTCTTTCTTACCGATTGGTATGATTTTGCCCGTTTTCCAAGCTGTTGGGAAGTAACTATAGTTAAGCGCGTTGTTACAAATTATTGCGTAGTCTTTGATTATGTAGTTCGGTAGTTTTTTGAGTATGATCGATGGGATTTGGTCTATTCCTGTTGAGGTTTTGTTCGGTAAGTTTTGGAATATCTTTTGTAGTTTGAGTGCGTTGTGGAAGTAAGTCGGTAGATTTTCTTGGTTATTGTTGGGGTTGTCAGCTTTGTTATTGTTGTTGAATTGGGTTATAGTAGTCCGGTTGTTTTTGTGGGTTTCGGCCTCTGCTTTCAGTGTCCTTATTGTGTTAACAACTGTCATTTTAGTCAGTGTGTTGTCATTTGTGTGGCGAGGGGAGTTTATTTTTTCATAGACAGCGCCGATTATATTTAATTTATCAGTTACGTTACTTATTGTGTACGAGTTGTTTGTTATGTGTGCGTCTGTTAGATTTACCCCGCTTCTGTTTATTATTTGTACTTCGTTAGTTGGTATATAAATGTCTTTAATTTGTAGTTGTTGTTTCGGCCGGAAGAATCTGTTTATTTTCGGGAAGAACTTTTCTGGGTTTCTATAATCTATTTTGCTGTGTTGGTTTTCCCAGTATTTAGTATAGGTGCTTTTGAATTCTGCTTTGAGTCTGGTGTTGATAAGGTCTACGATTAATTTTGCGGTTACTACTAATGGGTGATAAGTGGGGTAGTTTTGGCGTTTTAATTTTTTGTAGATTGTGATTATTTTTGTTTTAAGTGTTTGAGTTCGTATGATTTTATTGTTTACATAGTTTAAAGTGTTGTCTGTGGATTTGTATGTTGGTACGGTTTCTTGTATTGTTTTCCGTAATGCTATATTTATTGACTCTATTGCTGTGTCTATTTCTTCAATAGTGAGGTTTCTATTAGCTGGGAGGTTAATTGTATAGTTTGTTTTGAGTTGGTCGAAGAACCTTCTCCATTTAGTTTTTTTGTAGAGGAGAGCGGTTTTTTCTGTTTCTTCTGGTTGTGTATTATAGGCCAAGTTGGGGATGGATACATCGACTAGGATGGCTTCGTGATCACTGGGGTATTCTGCTATTGGTAGTTTGTGGTTTTCGTCTAAGTTTGTTATCGATATTCTTGAGTCCGCGATGCAGAGGTCAATGTACGAGTTGTATGATGGGAGAGTGGGAGCTGAAGGCGGGTAGATTATTGCTTTAAATAAGTGTGATTGTTCAGATTCCCATTTTCTGAGTAGGTAACCTTTATAGTTACTGGTTATGTCTCCCCAGTCTGTGTGGCGGGCGTTAAAGTCTCCTGCTAATATAAAGTAGTTATTTAAGTCACGGAGTTTGAGTTTTGTTAAGAGGGTGTTGATTTCATGAATAAAAATTTTTTTGGCCTCGTTGTTCGCGTAGACACTAATTATGTATAGTTTGATTTTGTTGTTAATTTTGAGCTCAGCTATCGTGTATTCTAATATTTCATTAGTGTTTGATGAAGGGTTGTGTATTTGTTTATATTGTAGTGGGAAATCTTTTTTGATGAGGATGGCTGTGCCTCCTCCTTTTTGTGCGTTAGGTCTGTCCGTTCTAATAATATTATAATTTGAAAAGGATACCTTGTGTTTATCGTTTAGTTTTGTTTCGCTGATACAGATGATGTCTCTGTCTGCTTCTGATATAAATTTGAGGAGATCGTATCGTTTTGCGTGTGAGATGATTGAATTTACGTTTATTGCTGCTATCTTGATTGTTCCTAGTTGTGTGGTATGGATGTCCCTGTGGTTGTTGTCCATTATTCCTTGGGTATGTTGAGGACGTTATATATGTAGTCGATTCTTTTTGTGTTGTTGCGGATCATGATTTGGAGGTTTTCAGTGCTGGTTTTTATCGTTTTTATTAATGTGGTTTGTAGATTTAAAATCATGTTCTCGAGGCGGTCTTGTCTATTGAGATGGTGCGGTTCATTTTCTTCATATGGTGCTCTTATGTAGTTGTTGTTGTTCTCGTGAGGATGGAATCGTTGTTCGTTTGTCTCTGTCGGTGGGATGGTGTATTCGTATGCATCAGACGGTAAGGTGGGTGCTCTTCTTATCTGTTGTCTTCGAGGATCGTTGTATTTTGAATTGTGCGGGTTCGAGGTTGCTGTTGCGTAAGAATATCCTGGCCTGATGTTATTGTAAATAGCGTTAGTTTTTATGAGCTTGGTGTGTTCTCGCGCGTTTTTTTGTTCCATTATTGTTTTATGGACAAATTTTAGATATGGACATCCTTTATAAGATGCCGGGTGGCCGAATTCGCCACAGTTTGCACATTTAAGTTTTGTTTTGTCTATTTCCATGTTGATTGTGCATTTTCCAGGTTCGTGTGTCTGGGCACATTTGACACATCGATATTCTAAATTACAACGAGAGCTGGTGTGACCCGCTCGTTGGCATTTTCGGCAGTGATATATTTTTGGTTTGCGTAGTCTGTCCCATGTGATTTTCTGGTATGCGAGGTGTCGTATGTTGGTTAACTCTTTGGTATTACTGTTTGGCGTTAATTGGATCATGTGGTGATAGGATGTCGGGTTCTTTTTTGACAGATATATTTTCTCGAATTTGGTTATTGTGGTGTTCGTTAGGTTGTGTTCTTGGATTTCGTTTAGGATTTCTTCGTTCGTGTAGTCTCCTTTGATGCCTTTGATTATTAATATTATTGGTTTTTCGTTCTTTGGGGTGTAAGTGTAGAATGGGATTTTATTCTCAGTGAGGATTACGATGGCTTTTTTGTAGATGTTCAGTTCAGTTGTGGTGAGTGTTATATAGTCTTCGCTGAGTTTTAGGTAAAATTGTCCTTTTTTGAGTTCTTTTTCTGTTAGTAACTTCGAAATAACACTTACTTGGTTCATTTGTATGTGTATTGGTGGGGGTCTCTCCTTTGTTGCTTTGTGCGGTGCTAGCGTCGCTTCACTGTCGTTGATGGTGTTGGATGACCCTTCATCGTGCCTGGCGTGGCGGGTCGGACCCATGTTTTTTTTGAGTGTTTCTCTTTTTGAGATTTTTTTGGGCTGTGAAAGGCTCGTTGTACTTTCGTTGTCCGTTTCCATCTCGCTTTCGTCGCTGAGGCAGCTATATCTGCTATTGCTGTAGAAGCTAATGTTCGATTCTGATTGCGAATGCTTTCTTTTTGATGTGTGTTTCGGAATTGTCCATTGTTCTGATGTGCCTTCGGTTTGCATATGTGTTATGTTTGTATTGTTGGTTTGTATGTTCGTGTTTCGCGGTCGTTGTGTTAGATTAGGCTTTGGCTGAATTTTTTGATTGTGTCGGGTTATTCCGAATTCTTTATATGCGTCCTTAAATAACCTATCTAAACTGCTGGAGCTTGCAGGTTTTTTTAAGGGCGGGAAGTTTTTCTTTGGATCCTCCATGGTCCGTTAATTCTCTTTGTTTTTACGGGCTAGGCCCGGTAGTTCGGTTCACTCGCGCACTTATCTTGGTTTTTGGTTATATTTTTGGCACGAAAATGATCTCACTTTGTTTGAATTAATGTATATCACTCGCGTGGTAATAATGTGGCTTTGGCTAGCTAGTTTGTATTTTTTGCGCACGGTAAGGATATGTTCGACGTAGGACGCATGCTTGGGTGCGTGCGTCTCCTGCGCTTGCCACGCTCGAACTGCGATCGGACGAGAACTGGTGCTTTCAGCGTGGTATGGTCGTTGGCTGGGAGAAACGGTCGAGGCATTGTATTTACCAATATTGTCGGATCGGATATGTTTGGAGTATATTTAATTATTTATCGATGCTAAAATAATCTGAAGCAAAGGAAAAATGATTTGATATTGCTAAAATGTTTTGAAAGCTTGAAGACCGTTCGACTCGTATCTAGGAAGCAGAAATAATATTAAACGTCTCGTCCACTTTTACTCCAATTTTTTTTTTTTGGAGTAACAAACTTAGAATTCCGCCCAGCAATTTGGCGAGTTGTGAGTTTAAAATATATGAATCATAGAACGTAAAATAAAAGATCAAAATTTTTGAATTTCTATTTCAATCCAATTAAATTGTAAATTAGTGTTTCCGGAGGCAACAAAAATGAAGGCCAACGGCACGCGGTGTTCCCAAGCGGTCACCCATCCAAGTACTGACCGCGCCCAATGCTGCTTAACTTCAGTGATCGGACGAGAACTGGTGCTTTCAGCGTGGTATGGTCGTTGGCTGGGAGAAACGGTCGAGGCATTGTATTTACCAATATTATCGGATCGGATATGTTTGGAGTATATTTAATTATTTATCGATGCTAAAATAATCTGAAGCAAAGGAAAAATGATTTGATATTGCTAAAATGTTTTGAAAGCTTGAAGACCGTTCGACTCGTATCTAGGAAGCAGAAATAATATTAAACGTCCCGTCCACTTTTACTCCAATTTTTTTTTTTTTTGGAGTAACAAACTTAGAATTCCGCCCAGCAGTTTGGCGAGTTGTGAGTTTAAAATATATGAATCAAAGAACGTAAAATAAAAGATCGAAATTTTTGAATTTCTATTTCAATCCAATTAAATTATAAATTAGTGTTTCCGGAGGCAACAAAAATGAAGGCCAACGGCACGCGGTGTTCCCAAGCGGTCACCCATCCAAGTACTGACCGCGCCCAATGCTGCTTAACTTCAGTGATCGGACGAGAACTGGTGCTTTCAGCGTGGTATGGTCGTTGGCTGGGAGAAACGGTCGAGGCATTGTATTTACCAATATTATCGGATCGGATATGTTTGGAGTATATTTAATTATTTATCGATGCTAAAATAATCTGAAGCAAAGGAAAAATGATTTGATATTGCTAAAATGTTTTGAAAGCTTGAAGACCGTTCGACTCGTATCTAGGAAGCAGAAATAATATTAAACGTCCCGTCCACTTTTACTCCAATTTTTTTTTTTTTTTGGAGTAACAAACTTAGAATTCCGCCCAGCAGTTTGGCGAGTTGTGAGTTTAAAATATATGAATCAAAGAACGTAAAATAAAAGATCGAAATTTTTGAATTTCTATTTCAATCCAATTAAATTATAAATTAGTGTTTCCGGAGGCAACAAAAATGAAGGCCAACGGCACGCGGTGTTCCCAAGCGGTCACCCATCCAAGTACTGACCGCGCCCAATGCTGCTTAACTTCAGTGATCGGACGAGAACTGGTGCTTTCAGCGTGGTATGGTCGTTGGCTGGGAGAAACGGTCGAGGCATTGTATTTACCAATATTGTCGGATCGGATATGTTTGGAGTATATTTAATTATTTATCGATGCTAAAATAATCTGAAGCAAAGGAAAAATGATTTGATATTGCTAAAATGTTTTGAAAGCTTGAAGACCGTTCGACTCGTATCTAGGAAGCAGAAATAATATTAAACGTCTCGTCCACTTTTACTCCAATTTTTTTTTTTTGGAGTAACAAACTTAGAATTCCGCCCAGCAATTTGGCGAGTTGTGAGTTTAAAATATATGAATCATAGAACGTAAAATAAAAGATCAAAATTTTTGAATTTCTATTTCAATCCAATTAAATTGTAAATTAGTGTTTCCGGAGGCAACAAAAATGAAGGCCAACGGCACGCGGTGTTCCCAAGCGGTCACCCATCCAAGTACTGACCGCGCCCAATGCTGCTTAACTTCAGTGATCGGACGAGAACTGGTGCTTTCAGCGTGGTATGGTCGTTGGCTGGGAGAAACGGTCGAGGCATTGTATTTACCAATATTATCGGATCGGATATGTTTGGAGTATATTTAATTATTTATCGATGCTAAAATAATCTGAAGCAAAGGAAAAATGATTTGATATTGCTAAAATGTTTTGAAAGCTTGAAGACCGTTCGACTCGTATCTAGGAAGCAGAAATAATATTAAACGTCCCGTCCACTTTTACTCCAATTTTTTTTTTTTTTGGAGTAACAAACTTAGAATTCCGCCCAGCAGTTTGGCGAGTTGTGAGTTTAAAATATATGAATCAAAGAACGTAAAATAAAAGATCGAAATTTTTGAATTTCTATTTCAATCCAATTAAATTATAAATTAGTGTTTCCGGAGGCAACAAAAATGAAGGCCAACGGCACGCGGTGTTCCCAAGCGGTCACCCATCCAAGTACTGACCGCGCCCAATGCTGCTTAACTTCAGTGATCGGACGAGAACTGGTGCTTTCAGCGTGGTATGGTCGTTGGCTGGGAGAAACGGTCGAGGCATTGTATTTACCAATATTATCGGATCGGATATGTTTGGAGTATATTTAATTATTTATCGATGCTAAAATAATCTGAAGCAAAGGAAAAATGATTTGATATTGCTAAAATGTTTTGAAAGCTTGAAGACCGTTCGACTCGTATCTAGGAAGCAGAAATAATATTAAACGTCCCGTCCACTTTTACTCCAATTTTTTTTTTTTTTTGGAGTAACAAACTTAGAATTCCGCCCAGCAGTTTGGCGAGTTGTGAGTTTAAAATATATGAATCAAAGAACGTAAAATAAAAGATCGAAATTTTTGAATTTCTATTTCAATCCAATTAAATTATAAATTAGTGTTTCCGGAGGCAACAAAAATGAAGGCCAACGGCACACGGTGTTCCCAAGCGGTCACCCATCCAAGTACTGACCGCGCCCAATGCTGCTTAACTTCAGTGATCGGACGAGAACTGGTGCTTTCAGCGTGGTATGGTCGTTGGCTGGGAGAAACGGTCGAGGCATTGTATTTACCAATATTATCGGATCGGATATGTTTGGAGTATATTTAATTATTTATCGATGCTAAAATAATTTGAAGCAAAGGAAAAATGATTTGATATTGCTAAAATGTTTTGAAAGCTTGAAGACCGTTCGACTCGTATCCGAGAAGCAGAAATAATATTAAACGTCTCGTTCGCTTTTACTCCAATTTTTTTTTTTTTTTGGAGTAACAAACTTAGAATTCCGCCCAGCAATTTGGCGAGTTGTGAGTTTAAAATATATGAATCATAGAACGTAAAATAAAAGATCAAAATTTTTGAATTTCTATTTCAATCCAATTAAATTATAAATTAGTGTTTCCGGAGGCAACAAAAATGAAGGCCAACGGCACGCGGTGTTCCCAAGCGGTCACCCATCCAAGTACTGACCGCGCCCAATGCTGCTTAACTTCAGTGATCGGACGAGAACTGGTGCTTTCAGCGTGGTATGGTCGTTGGCTGGGAGAAACGGTCGAGGCATTGTATTTACCAATATTATCGGATCGGATATGTTTGGAGTATATTTAATTATTTATCGATGCTAAAATAATTTGAAGCACAGGAAAAATGATTTGATATTGCTAAAATGTTTTGAAAGCTTGAAGACCGTTCGACTCGTATCTAGGAAGCAGAAATAATATTAAACGTCTCGTCCACTTTTACTCCAATTTTTTTTTTTTTGGAGTAACAAACTTAGAATTCCGCCCAGCAATTTGGCGAGTTGTGAGTTTAAAATATATGAATCATAGAACGTAAAATAAAAGATCAAAATTTTTGAATTTCTATTTCAATCCAATTAAATTATAAATTAGTGTTTCCGGAGGCAACAAAAATGAAGGCCAACGGCACGCGGTGTTCCCAAGCGGTCACCCATCCAAGTACTGACCGCGCCCAATGCTGCTTAACTTCAGTGATCGGACGAGAACTTTTTTTTTTTTTTTTTTTTTTTTTTTTTTTTTTTTTTTATTATAAATTTATAAAAGTCATACAACAGATGATATATCATGTGTCATACATACTAAGTTAACAATTTCTTATCATTATGTAGTCCCTGCTATATGCTTAACCTACTATTTTGTCTTATCTTTCTACTTAAAATTTAGATTTTAAAACTTATTTGTTTACATTTTTTATGTGGGGTTTGACCTGGTTGTTGTGTTGCAGTGTTGAATTATCAGTAGGAAAAGTGAGTAATGTGAAAAAACCTACTTTTGGAAATTGTCGGCTCGTCAGCTGGGTTGTTGTTTTCGAGCTTGATTTGTATTTGTCAGTTGTAAAATATGTCTAATGCGTCGTGCGGTAATCTGTGTTTGTATTCAAAGGGTAGGTTGTGTATTTTGAGGTTTTTGATATGCTTCGTTAATGGATTGATGTCCAGAGCCGTTTGATAGAATTTATCAGAGAGTTCTTTAATGTATTCTGAGATCATCGGGATATTTGTTCTGTTATGTAGGTCGGTTATTCTGGCATACCTATTTTCTTTTAAGATGAGTCGTAGACATTTGTTTTGGAATCTTTGGAGTAGTTGCATGTTTGTGGGTGCTATGCTACACCATGCTGGATGCGCATACAGTATTATTGGCCTGAGTATCATTTTGTATATGAGGAGTTTGTTTTTTGTTGTGACTTCGGAGTTTTTTGCCAATAGTGGGTATAGCTTCTTGAACGTAGCTATAGCTTTTTGGGTTGTTTTATTTGTATGATTTTTGAAAGTTAGTTTTGCGTCGAGGTGTACCCCTAGATATTTTACTGTCGTTATCGGAGTTGTTTTGTGTCCGTTAACTCTGATAGGTTCGAATATTTTGCTATTTCTATTAAATTTTTTTGAGAAAACTATGACTTCTGTTTTTGTTTCGTTTAGAGCAATTTTCCACTTCTTGTAGAATTCTTGTAGCAAGTTCATGTGGATTTGCACTTGTTTTGCTGCTATTATGGCGTTGTGTGCATGTGCATATATCGAAGTGTCGTCTGCGAATAGAGCTATCGAAGTTTTTGGAAAGGTCGGGATGTCATTGAGGTATATGTTAAACAGTTTTGGTCCTAGAACCGAGCCCTGCGGTACTCCAGCTCTGATGTTTCGTTTGTTGGAATGATTATTGTTGTTTACGGTTACTTGTAGGCGTCTATTTTTGAGGTATGAATTTATGTATTTGATTAATGATGTGGGGTATTTGTTTTCTATCATTTTATATATCAACCCATCAATCCATACTCTATCGAAGGCTTTTTCTATATCTAATAGCAGCATTACTGTTACTTTATTCCAATTGTAATTCATAGAGATGTCGGTTATAATTCTAATTAGTTGTTGTACAGTGTTGTGTTTTTCTCGGAAGCCAAATTGCTGATCTATTAATATTTTGTTTCGTTTTTCAAATTCATTCAGTCGTCGAGCTATTATTTTTTCAGTGAGTTTCCCCATAGTCGATAATAGGCTTATCGGTCTATAGCTGCTCGGATGGTTTTTTTCTTTATTAGGTTTGTGAATGGGTATTATGTTCCCTGTCTTCCATTGGATTGGGTAATGAGTAAGTTTGATCGATGCGTTAATTATATAGGTTAGTTGGACTATAGCTTTTCTTGTTAGATTTTTTAATATGATGTTTTGGATTTTATCTATTCCTGGGGCTTTTTTTGCGGGTAGGGTTTTAATTATTTCAATAATTTCTTGGGGAGAGGTCAAGTTTTTGTACCAGTCTTTTTCATTTTCTCTGGCCATTTCGTTCGTTACCTTTTCTATTATTCTCCTTTGTTCTTCTGTGTTATTATTTAAATCTATGTTATGTACGCTTTCAAATTGATCCGCCAGCATATTTGCTTTATCTATGTCACTCATAGCTTCTATATTATTTTTTTCCAATGTGGGGATAGGATTATATTCTCTTTTGAATATTTTAGTCGTTCTCCACAGTGAGTTGTCATATATATTTATCTTTTGCAGCTTTTTTTGAAACTTATCGTTCCTGTAGTTCCTTATGTCTAATTTTATAATACTATTTAGTCTTTTCATCTCTTCTTTGTACATTATATTCCTAGTCCTTTGCCAGTTTTTTCTTATTTTGTTTCTTTCTTTTATCATATTGAGTATGGTAATTGGTAGTTGATCATCTATTTCACTCATTGTCTGCTGGGGAATTGTTTTTTTGATACTGTCCTGAATGATGTTAGTTAAGCTTTGTACTTCTTTTTCAAGTTCCTCAGTTGTTCTAATTTTTGAGTTTATTTTCACTTTATTATTTATTAAACTTTGAAAGGTATTCCAGTCTGCTTTTTCATAATTGTAACCTTTTATTTTGATCATTTCGTTCGTATGTTGAGATCCTATTTTTAAGCTCACTGGGTTATGATCCGACGAGAGTTCAGTGTATGTTTCGAGGGTCGAGATATTAGTAATATTTTTGTTTACTGCTATGTCAATTGTGCTTGGGTTTGAGCCATTTTCGGGGAAGTGTGTTGGTTCGTCTGTATGCATGAGACTACAATTATTATTTAAAACGTAATTGAAAAGTGCTCTGCCTCTTTGGTTATTGGGGGGACTGGTCCACGTTTGATGTCTAGCGTTAAGATCTCCTATCAGTAATACTTTATCACCTTTATTAAGCAGGATATCTAAGTCTTGGACTCTGAGATCTTTATTTGGGCTGCAGTATGCACCGATAATAATTGTGTTGGATAATAGTTTTATCCCTATGCATTCTATTTGTATGTTACTTAATTTAATTTCTTTATGTATAACTTTTTCATGAATCAACATTGCAATGCCTCCGGCAGTGCTACTTTGGTCTTTTCTTAAGGTCTTGTAGTTTTTTACTTTTAACTTAAGCTCATTATTAAATCTAGTCTCATTTATTATCATGATGTCTACTTTGTGCTTCTTGATAAAATTTATCATTTCGCCTATTCTTCCTCTGAGCCCATTTGCGTTCCAGCTACAGATTCGAATATCAGTCATTATCTAGTCTTTGGCAGAAATCGAGAAATACTTGAAACTTTTCTGCTGGTGTTCTACAGTTTTGAATTTCTTGTTTGAGCGATTTTACAGTAGATATCATTTTTTTAATGTCAAATATTTTATTGAGTTCTTTGATTTCATTTGTTAGGGTTAAGAAGTCATTAATTTGATTTTGGTGCTGTTTCTTACTATGATCCCTGTCAGTATTATTGTAGTTTTTTGGGAGGCTTGTGGATGGTTGCTGCGCTGTGTCTGAGAGTTCGTCTTCGCTTTCTGTTGTGTCTGTATTTGGATATTTGTTGTGTTGTCTCTGTTTCCATAGTTGTTCTTCGCTTTGTCTTCGCAGTTGGCTCTTGTCACTTCGCTTTCGCAGCGAACCAGGCTCTTCGCTGTCTCTTCGCTGTCCATGGCTTGGGCTGTCTCTTCGCAGTCCGCTCTTAACAATTGTACTGTACTGGTTTTGTTTTTTCTTCACCCATGCATTTTCTTGTTGCGTGTTAGCATGTTCAGTTGACCACTCTAGCTGTTTTTTGTTTTTTAGTCTAGGGAAAGTTTTGTCATCCGCAGTATTCATCACATTGGGTTTCTGGTATAATTTTGTGTGGTTTGGATTTGTTCTATTGCGTGTTTCTATTTGATACAGCCGTTTTTGATATTCCGGGCATATAGTTGCATTTGCTGGATGATCTGCGTTGCAATTTGCACATATTGCTGGTTCGTTAGGCGGTTTTTGGCAATCCCTTGTTAAATGTTGTTCTGCACATTTCAGACAGATCGGCTTGGCGTAGCAGTTTGATGTGGCATGACCCCAGCTTTGACACCGATGGCATTGTGTAATTCTTTTTTTGGTCCGGTAATATTCCCATGTGATTTTTGTGTAATTAATGAACTTTATTTCTTTTTCGACTTGTTTGATGTTCACTTCTCCTTTGAACGATACCATGTGTTTTGTTCGTTTTGTGTTCTTCATTATATTTATATTAGTTGCTTCAAAACCGTGTTCCGAGATTTCTTGTTTGATTTCATCTATTTCTGTCTCCTTGTGAAGTCCAACAATCACGAATGTTTTCCGTTTTTCTGTTTTGCTGGTATAGGTATGGAATTCCAAGTTTTTGGCCATCCATAGACCTTTCAATAAGTCAAATTGCTCTTTAGTCGATGTGAAAACTTTAATGTGGTCTTTGTGGTATGTGACATGATAATTAGATTGTAAAGCATCTTTCAGTGCTTTGTTGAATTCCTTACAGGTTTGAATTGTTCCGTGGATAACAAGTGGAGGGGGCTTGTTGTTCCTTAATTTATGTTGTTGTTGTTGTTTATTGCCTTCTCTTTGTTTTCCTTTTCCGTTGTTTGGTAGATCATTATTCGTGTCACTTTCGCTTTCCGCGTCCATGTCCTCACTTTGATCTTGCAATACACTGAATCTGTTTTGGCACTTAATTTTTCCCTCTTTATCAGGTTTCTTTTTTGCTCCTTCCATCTTGTCCTCACTGTCTGAGTGTTTTCTTTTCTTTTCCTTGATTATTGTCACTTCGTTGAAAGCATTGTTCTTATACCCTGCTGTTCCGGGTACATGATAATCACTTTGTAGGTTAGGTTCCTCGTGAACCACGGTTTTTGTGCTTTCACCACTATTTATGTAGTTTATATTTATTGTTGCACTCAATTAGATGATAATATTAACTTTTTATTATTAGTACTTGTTATTTGAGAGAATTCACCAGTATAAGGAACTGATGTTTTCAATACTTATGCTATCGATCCGTTCCGGACGAGAACTTCAGACGAGAGGGGACGAGAACTGGTGCTTTCAGCGTGGTATGGTCGTTGGCTGGGAGAAACGGTCGAGGCATTGTATTTACCAATATTATCGGATCGGATATGTTTGGAGTATATTTAATTATTTATCGATGCTAAAATAATTTGAAGCAAAGGAAAAATGATTTGATATTGCTAAAATGTTTTGAAAGCTTGAAGACCGTTCGACTCGTATCTAGGAAGCAGAAATAATATTAAACGTCTCGTCCACTTTTACTCCAATTTTTTTTTTTTTTTTGAGTAACAAACTTAGAATTCCGCCCAGCAATTTGGCGAGTTGTGAGTTTAAAATATATGAATCATAGAACGTAAAACAAAAGATCAAAATTTTTGAATTTGTATTTCAATCCAATAAAATTATAAATTAGTGTTTCCGGAGGCAACAAAAATGAAGGCCAACGGCACGCGGTGTTCCCAAGCGGTCACCCATCCAAGTACTGATCGCGCCCAATGCTGCTTAACTTCAGTGATCGGACGAGAACTGGTGCTTCCAGCATGGTATGGTCGTCGGCTGGGAAAGATTGTCGAGGCGTTGTATTTACCAATTTAATCGGACCCGATATTTTTGGAGTATATTTAATCATTTATCGATGCTAAAATAATTTGGAGTAAAGGACAAGTGATTTGATTTTGCTGAAATGTTTTGAAAGCTTGAAGACCGTTCGCTTCGTACCCGAGAAAGAAATAATATTCGATGTATCGTGTGTTTTTACTCCAATTTTTTTTTTTTTTTTGAGTAACAAACTTAGAATTCCGCCCAGCAATTTGGCGAGTTGTGAGTTTAAAATATATGAATCATAGAACGTAAAACAAAAGATCAAAATTTTTGAATTTGTATTTCAATCCAATAAAATTATAAATTAGTGTTTCCGGAGGCAACAAAAATGAAGGCCAACGGCACGCGGTGTTCCCAAGCGGTCACCCATCCAAGTACTGACCGCGCCCAATGCTGCTTAACTTCAGTGATCAGACGAGAACTGGTGCTTTTTTTCTGTTTATTTTAAAAAGGAGACCAATATTATACAGATATATAACAAAAAGTTTATGTCAGTTAACAGTCTGACTACAGTAACTGATTATACATTTAAGACTAAATGGCCACTTGGGGCACTCGCAGTCATGGCCGCTATCCTTTTACGTACTTTGTTCTTATTAATTTATAACCATTTTTTATAATTATGACGACGTGGGATCAAGATTGACCGCAAATACAAGTTTGACAGGTTTTCAATTTTCCTTTTGCTAGAGCAGAAGGTCTCTCCATGGAAACTGCTCTATTCCTCTATTTAATTGAAACATTATAGTACTTACAAACTAGACTTACAGCTAAGGTAGGGTAGGAGGATTAAGGTAACGCTACAGTACCTTGGATAGAACATTCCTCAGCTTATTCATTCATAATAAATTTCCTTATTTCTAATTTTTATTATTTCTTTGATTGAAATACGTGTCCGTTTGTGTTGTAAAGTAGTAATTCAATACTGCTCGTTCAACCACCAATATTTCTTTATATTCTTTCTTTGTTTATTTTTTTCATCCCTCTTTGGTAACGACTTCGAATATCTCCAGAGGTTGATTGCTGTTTCGCTATTTAAGTTTGCGGGGTACAAAATTTCCGTGTTACCCGCTTTTCGGAATACATGATATATAATTGGGACATTTTTATTGTCTTGTAGATAACCGTGGGCATCTAAATATAGGAACGCTTCTGGGGGTATGTATCCGGTTCTTAACGTTTTTTCGATGTAAAGATGATTCGGATATGTTATTCCATAGATTAAACTGTTCGATTGGACCTTTCTTGTCTTCGCAAAATGGTCCCTGGATAGCATTAAGATTTAAGAATGACTTCTTTTAACGTTTGACGAATCATATAGTTCTTTGTTACTCAAGTAGTGGATATAGTTTGTTCCCGAAGATCTATATTTATTGACGCACGTTCTAATGCATTTTCTTTCAAAAACTCGCATTTTTTCGAGGGTGGACGCACTTAAATTATACCATATTGGAGCTCCATATGTTAAAATTGGTCTGATTAATGATTGATAAGCCATTATTTTTATTCGTGGATCTAACGTACGATTATAGAACAATCTGCTTACTGTAAAGAAGCCTTTTTTTGCTTTTTTTATTTGGATACTAATGTGATCCGTGAATGTAAGAAATTTGTCAATGTGTATCCCCAGATATTTAACAATATTCTTGTGTTCTAGGGTGTGGTTGTTTACGTTATCAGTTAATTGAAAGTGCTTCCAGTGTCTTTTTGTATCTCTATTGGCTTCGGATAGTCTTGGCCGAAATAGAATAGTTTCACATTTATTCGCATTTATTTTCAGTTTCCAGAAATCACTGCAAAATTTAATTTTATCGTAATCCTCTTGGAGTCTTTGATTGATTTCAGAGGGCTTTTTCCCTATATTGTACACTATCAGATCATCTGCGAAGGCGATAGCTTTTTTGCTTGGTGTGTCATTAAATCCGGAGAGACGCAATATGTCGCTATTGAAGATGTTAAATAGTATGGGAGAATTTACGGTACCTTGTTGTAGACCATTTTTTACTTGGAATACTTGACTCTTTTGCCCTGTACAATCTGTTACTGTGAAACTTCGACCTATTATCATATTCCATATCATTTTTATCATGTACCGGGGGAACCTTTTTTTGATTAGTTTGTATATCAGACCTTCGGTCCAGACAGTATCGAACGCTTTTTCGTAATCAATTAAACAAGCCCCCACGCACTCTTTGTTATTTAGGGCCCAACAAATGTCTGAGGTAAGTTTATTTATCGCATGGAGAGTCGAATGTTGAAAACGGAATCCGAATTGACTCTCAGGGATTATATTGTTTTTACAACAAAATAAAGTAATATTTTGATTTAGAACGGATTCGAAAATTTTACTTATATACGGGAGCAAGCTGATGGGCCTATAGTTTGACGGATTCGAAACATCTTTGTCTTTCTTTCTCAATGCTATAACTTTTGCGACTTTCCACTCGGTTGGGAAATAGCTGATGTTGAGCATATTGTTGAATAGAATGCAATAATTCCGGATAGTTTTTGGCGGAATTTTTTTCAATGCTACATTAGGTATGCTGTCGAAACCAGATGATTTTTAGTGTTCATTTTTTTGAAAATTTTACATAATTTTAAATAGGACGTAAAGTAGTCTCGTATTTCGTCTTGCTGTGGCCCATCAGCCGGATTCGTTTCGGAAAAATTTGTCAGCGTTGTATTATTTATTACGTCCGTTACTATTTCTTGTTTGAGGTTATTTACCTCGGTGTTTACCATCCTGCCTAGTTGTTCTCTACCAAGATTTTGATTTTGCGTATATACTTTGGCAAAGTGACCGCCTATAACATTTAGTTTCTCGACTGTTTTGCTTATTAAATAATTATCGTTCTCGTCTTTTTTCAGGTCACGCGGGTTAATAGCGACATCTTCGAGGATATCTTCTCTGTCAGGTGATATTAACAGTGTTGGTAGCGTGAGTTTTTGACTGGGCCTAAAAATTTGGTTGAGGTTTGGAAACATTTTCTTCGGATCGTTTAGCGGTATGTTCGCAATTTTAGTTTGCCAATAGTTATCGACTGATTTGGCAAATTGTTCTTTCAGGGCTGATCTAACGTTGATCAAGACTCGTAACAGCGTGTCGATGACGATGGTGAGACTCGGATCGAGTGTTCTTTTCAGTCTATGTATATGGGTGAGTAAGCTACTTTTTTGTTTCCGTAATCTAGAAATCAGCTCGTTATCATAGACCTCGGTGGAGTTAAAGTTTTTCCGGATTGGAGCTGAATCGTTCAAGGCTTTGGTTATTTCTTCATTCGTAGTCACCAAATATTCGTCTATTTGTTGCTGGCTCAAATTTTTGTTGTTCGGTACACTTATTGTGATGTCGGAAGTAAGTACATGTTTGAATTTATTCCAATTTGCTTTATGTAGCAATAGTTGTTTTTTTCCAGGTTTTGTTCCAATATAACAGAATTGCGATCAATTTTTTTTACGGTGATACTAATCCCGTTATGATCGCTATCATAGGGGATCGAGATTAGTTTCTGTCTGTTACCAACTGTTACAATGTCTATTCGGCAGTCAGCGATACAAATATCGAGAAACGAGTTGCCGCTCGGAAATGAAGGTAAGTCTGACGCATACAATTGAGCTTTAAATTCGATTTTGTTTTCGTCTAGCCATCGGTTGAGAAACACGCCACGCGAATTGTTTGAACTGTTTTTCCAATTTGTGTGCTTCGCATTTAGGTCACCTGCTAGAATGTAATAATTTTGTGGATAATTTAATTTCAAAAGATCGAATATCTGATGCCATTCTTTATGGAAGGCTCGTTTGTTGTTGCCTGGTGCATAGGCGGCGATAATATATAAATAGTTTTTTTGTGGCAAGTGGAACTTAATTATAGACACTTCAAGAACGACTGAACTGTTCAGATTTGGTAATTCAATTACTTCAAATTTGAGTGGTTTTCGAACTAATATTGCTGTGCCACCGCCTTGTTTGCTTCCCCGACGATCATTTCTAATTAAGTTAAAGTCTTTGAAGGATAATTTATATCTCTCACTGAGTTTGGTTTCGTTTACCAAGACTACGTCTGGGTTGTATTTTTTTGTTAGATGCAATAGACTATCCCTACGCTGGTTTTGAATCAGTGAATTTACATTGATTGAAATTAATTTAAAATTTGAACGAAATATTTAATCTGAGTGAGGAACAAATTGATTGGATCATTCTTGTGTTGTTTGATACTTCTTTTTTTATCTTACTCATTTCTTGGGTTAGACAATGTAATACTGCTGTTTTTACTTCTTCAGCCACGATAGCCCATGGTGTTGCAGAGTCTGTGTGTGGACGATCGTCGGTAAGTTGCTCCTTTGACTGGTATGTGTTGGGTGTAGGCTCTCTGTTGTGTTGTTGTGAGTGAGTGGATCGTGTTACTCTCACAACATTTGCAAAATTGACGTTTGGCCTAACAAACCGTTGCAGAGACATCGCTTTTTCAATTCGTATCTCTTTCTGTCGCTGTATGCGTTCCTTGGCTCGTTTTTTGAGTTGCGTGGTTTTCGGACAACCTCGGAATGAAGCTGGATGACCATAATTATTGCAGTTCACACAATAGAGATTTTCGATTTCAGTTTGTTCTCCTCTGGGAATGGAGCAATCTCCCGGGGGATGATTTTCTTTACATTTCACGCAGCGATATGCCATTCTGCAGTTTGAAGCTGTATGTCCAACACGCTGACATCGAATGCACTGAATTAATTCAGATTTTCTTAGCTTTTCCCATCACACTGTTTGATAGGCAACGAATTTTATAGCTTGTAGTTTCGAAGCTAATAATTTGCTTTAATTGCACTAAGAATATTGGTTTTAATTGCACTAAGCTTTAATTGCACTAAGAATATTGGTAGAGTAAGGTTGTTTTTGCGCGAGTGTACTGTTGAAAATCGATGTACTTTGACAAAATTTATGTCCGGTATATTCAACTCTTTGAGTTCTACTTCTATTTCTTCCTCCGTAAAACCATTATTGATTCCTTTCAGCAGGAAAGATTGCACTTTGTCATTTTTCGGAGTGTAACTATAAAATTTCGTATTCGCTTCCTCCAAGGCTTGTTTAATTTTTGCGAAATCCTCGTGTTTGTGTACAAACAGTATGTGATCACCTGATCTGAGACTCTTTGTTTGGAATTCTTTTATTTTGACATGATCGGTGCACAATCTCACTGTGTCCTTTGTGTTTTGTGCTGATATGAAAATAGGTGGTAGTCTGGGGCTCGTTTTCCGTTTCAAGGCCGCACTTTGCCTCATGATTTTGCAAGTCGTTTGAAGTTCCGTTGCTTCATTGTTATTATTTTTTTTTGAGATCTCTCGGTTGCTGAGTGCCCACAGACCTTTCGATGTCAAGCTGGCTATTTTTTCTTTTCAGCTGACTGAGAATATTATCATCATGATCTACAATGAGCTCTTGTGCGTCCTGTAAGTCATGGTCATCGGACAAGGTGTTAAATTTATTTACCGATTCAAAGTTTATCCCGTTGGTGTTTTTGTTTTGACGCTCGTGAGGCTTGACTGTTGAACCGCTCAGCTTTCTCTGTAGTTCAGATATTTTTTCTCTCAGAGTTAAGTTCTCTTGGAGTAGATTCAAATTCTCTGTCCTCGACATTTCGTTGGGTTCTACGGAATTTATGCCACGAAAATTCATTTTTCGAGTTTGTTTATCAGTCACTATACCCTGTGACCTGAAATCTGCACTTGGTGTATCAGAATCGATGTTGTCACTCTGTTTTGCCACTGAAAGTTTTCGTGTTTTACTGATTGAAATATTTGGCTGCTGATTTAATCTTCTTTTAACACTTTTTTTGTCACTTTTCACTATATCAGTAATATCAATTTTACGAAGTTTCGATTCAAATGAACCAACGTTTGCATGTTGATTGTTTTGTACATTTGCACTGGGCTGGCTCACGGCCAAATCCCATAGTTGATTTTCCAACTCAATGTCACCGTTGGAATTTGAGTCGTCTATTGTTTTTCAACTACATTTTGGCGCCTCTTTTGAGGCTGTGGGTAGGGTGGTGTTATGGTCCACTGTTCACTATTAGTAAACAACTGAGCAATTTTTAACAATTTTTATTTTATTGTAAAATTGAACTAGGAATTTACTCGCTCTATACTTTTTTACTTATGCTAATGACAATAAGCGCCGAAGTTAACGCAAATTCGACTCGGATCGTCCAGTGTTGTGATGTGAATTCAACAACAACTTGACGAGAACTGGTGCTTTCAGCGTGGTATGGTCGTTGGCTGGGAGAAACGGTCGAGGCATTGTATTTATCAATATAATCGGATCCGATATTTTAGGAGTATTTTTAATTATTTATCGATGCTAAAATAATTTGGAGTGAGGGACAAACGATTTGATATTGCTGAAATGTTGTGAAAGTTCACAAACCGTTCGAATCGTACCCGAGAAACAGAAATAATATTCGACGTCTCGTCTGTTTCTACTCCAACTTTTTTTTTGGAGTAACAAACTTAGAATTCCGCCCAGCAATTTGGCGAGTTGTGAGTTTAAAATATATGAATCATAGAACGGAAAACAAAAGATCGAAATTTTTGAATTTCTATTTCAATCCAATTAAATTATAAATTAGTGTTTCCGGAGGCAACAAAAATGAAGGCCAACGGCACGCGGTGTTCCCAAGCGGTCACCCATCCAAGTACTGACCGCGCCCAATGCTGCTTAACTTCAGTGATCGGACGAGAACTGGTGCTTTCAGCGTGGTATGGTCGTTGGCTGGGAAAAATCGTCGAGGCATTGTATTCACCAATATTATCGGATTGGATATGTTTGAAGTATATTTAATCATTTATCGATGCTAAAATAATTTGAAGCAATGGAAAAATGATTTGATATTGCTGAAATGTTTTGAAAGCTTGAAGACCGTTCGACTCGTACCCAAGAAGCAGAAATAATATTAAACGTCTCGTCCGCTTTTACTCCAATTTTTTTTTTTTTTTGGAGTAACAAACTTAGAATTCCGCCCAGCAATTTGGCGAGTTGTGAGTTTAAAATATATGAATCATTAGGGTGTCCCGAAAAAACTCGATATTTTTATTTTTTTGTTTACCGTCCTTTAAATCTTGATATATGGTGAAAGAAAAAACCTCGCGAAAAGAAGGCCCCGTGACTCAATTTTGAAAGGTGGCGCAAGCCATTTTTGTTTTTTTTTTTCACAATTTTATTTAAAAAATGGGGTTTCCAGAGAAAAATAATAATATAAATCATTGCATGAGTATTTGACATTATCGTGGTTCTATACACAAGTATATGTGGATGTAGGAAAAAGTTTTTTCCAATTAGATGTGAAAAAACTGAACATTTTAAGTTACGTGGAAAAATAATCAACAAAAAAAATGTTAGCGATTCTGTTGATAAATTTCTTAGGGCTTTGGAATATATTTCAATTTAAATTAATTATGATGTCGAAGTTGCCATTATTACATACATTATTACAATAATGATATGTTTAATTCTAAAATAAACCATTGAAGTAATTATACTCAATCTTTTTTTCAACGCAGTGTACTCAGGCAGTTATCGAATTCTCAGTATTACATTGTATGTTGTGTTCGGGGAGGTCACTTTGTCTCACAAAGCTGCCCATAATAACAAAGAGCTTCGACTGTGCCCGCTACGTACGCACAACAAATGTTCTCTTTGAACGCCTTTTCGATTATAACGTGCTATTAACACACCAGTTTTAGAATAGTGCGAGTTCGACAAGCAAGATGACCAGTCCGGAAGACCAAGATATTCGATTGATTGGTTGTATAAACAGCTGTCTTGATCAGAACAAATTGCCGCTTAATCGAGAAGTGTTAAGTTTTTTTTTCTATCATCATAAAATTCGAAAATCAACAATTAGACAAAGTGGGAAGGAAGTTATCGGTGAAGTGACTAGTATTTGGAGTAAGTGTAATTTAGTTACATCGCCATCGCATCGAAGTATCGAACGGTTGGAAAAATTATTTCACGAATGGAAATCATTGATGAAGAGCTCATCGCGAAGAGACTCTTCCGTAAAGCAAAAATTGAACAAGGAAAAATTTGTTGAACAAATGGATGCACTTTTCGATATTGGAAATCGAAATGCCATAAACAGCCTGAGTCAGGAATTTTTTTTGCAAGACCAACGTAAAAATCGGTGCATTAGCGTAGAAGATATTGCGAAAGAATCTTCAACGAATATTAATGGACAAGATGAGGTAGTAGATGAAATAAGTAAAGTATTTCTGAGGCTCAATTCATGTTTTAAGTATGATTGTCTTTATCATATGAGTTGATACGACGTCATGAGAAGACGGGGAAGCGTCATGTCGCTAAGTAATTTTTTAACCTATACATTTTGACGAATGATTCTCCGTAACTTTTCATTATAGTATTGAGTCAATCCTTCTCCGACTGTTCAATATCAAGAGAATCATCTAGCGGAACTTCCAATTCTATTTCGCTTAAACGAGCGCGAACAGTTTTTGAGAATGTTGATTTTGACATTGGTAGGAAGAAAAAAAAAATAGATATAATGACGCCAGAGTTATCATCTGTTTTGGATAGAACCAATACCACCAGCAGAAATGCAGCGCATATTTTGAGTAGTACCGTCCAAAGTCTAGGCCTCGATGTAAACGGCGTAAATTTGAGCCGCACTACAATTCACAAAAAGCGGATCGAATTCAGAAAAAAAGTTGTGGAAGATTTGAAAAATAATCTTCAAATTGCGACAAGTTTGGTTCTCCACTGGGATGGAAAATTACTCCCTGAACTCGACAATAGTGGTAAAATAGACCGTCTGCCTATCGTGTTGTCTGGATTGAATAGTGAGCAATTACTCGGCGTACCAAAGCTCAAAAAAGCTACTGGCGCGAGCCAAGCCGAAGTCATCTTGAAGACACTCAGCGAATGGCGTTTAACAGACCGCGTTAAAGCCATGTGCTTTGATACAACAAGCGTTAACACTGGTAAGGTTTTTATGTATTTATTTAAGGGCAACGTGACGAGCAAAAAAATGTTTTATTTATCGGGACTTCTTTACTCAAGTTGACGTTGAAAAAAAAAATCTTCATTGTCCCGAAGAAACCTCAGTATCGGGGCATTTGATAATGAAAAATAAAAATCTTTCAATATTTATATGAATGTAACTATGATTGAACAAGGCCGTTGGGCTTATTTAAAAAATTTGTTTTTTTTTTTTTCATGATTCGGTGGCAGTTTGGATTTTTTAAATCATTGTTTCATAATGGGTAGTTATGAAAATTTCTAAAATCAGTTACGGACAACCTTAGTCACTGGAATAAATAATGGCTGAAAAAAAATGAAATGGGCTATTAGTTATGAGTAATCCCTAGGACATGAAAGAAAACACGTTTAAATTTTTGGTCACTTTTTTCTTGAAATAAAATCAGCAGGTGTTAACTTGGATATTGATACTTATTTTTAACTTGAAATTTTTGTTTCTATAATTTTTATATTTGAACTCCAAGAAAACGTAGAAGAAAAAAACCAAATTATAAATTTTTTTGACCTATTACAGTAGCGTTCCCCCATAATTCTATATTTTTACACTTGTATTTCTTGATTCTTTGTCTTGGAAAGGTCGATTTAATGGAACGTATTCGTTGATAGAAAAGGCCATCAACACAAATTTACTGCATTTAGCTTGTCGTCACCATATATTTGAGCTTGTACTCCGAAACGTTGTTGAAGTTTGTTGGCCAACAACAGCTGGTCCAAACGTACTGATATTCAAACGCTTTCAATCGAACTGGCACAAAGTAGACAAATTAAAATATCAGACGGTATCGGACAATACCGTGGTGGTTGAGGAATTGAACTTAAAAAAAGATGACATCTTAATTTTCATATCCGCTCAATTCAAGGTATAAAAAACATTCGCAGCACTCAAAACTTATTGTTGGATGTAATTAGCTGGAAAATGGTAAGAACTTGTTGTAATTTTTTCATTCTGCTTTGATATTGCAGAAATTTCATCCAAGAGATGATTACAGGGAATTATTGGAGCTGTCATGCATTTTTTTGGGTGGCGTCCCACCAGGAGGGATCAAATTCCGAGCCCCAGGAGCTTCACATCACGCTCGTTGGCTTTCTAAAGCCATCTATTGTTTAAAAATTTATATGTTTCGACAACAATTTAAAATCACTCAAAAAGAAATCAACGGGTTACAGCGAATTTGTTGCTTTTTAGTTATGGTTTACCTAGAAGCATGGTTCAACGCTCCGAGTGCTGTCAAAGCTCTGTATGGGGTTTTGAGATTCGTTAAAGACTTGATCCTTTATCAAGAAATTGATAAGGAGATATCTCAAGCAGCGATCGCGAAATTCCATGCTTATTTGTGGTATTTATCTGAAGAACTTGTTTTGCTGTCTCTCTTTGATAACTCGGTGCCGTTCGAAATGAAAAATAAAATTGTGCAGTCAGCAAAACGAGTTGAAAGTTCAAACCAAAACACGAAAAAACTTCGAATTACCAAAGATGCTTTTCATTCATTGGGTTCACAAGATCTAAGCGATTTTGCTACAAAAAAATCCCTTGTTTTATTCGATATATTCGAACTCCCACGAGATTTCCTTGATTTGGACCCTAGGCTATGGGCCTTGAGTGATTCATATAAACATTGCTTGACAATCTGCAATAGCATCAGAGTGGTAAATGACACGGCGGAGCGCGGAGTAGCTTTAATAGAGCAGTTTCAGGGTCATTTAACAAAAGACGAAACCCAAATTCAATATCTGGTACAAATTGTCCAAAATCACCGAAAACAATACCCGACTTGCGAAAAACGAAATTATGTATCAGCAATGACGAGAAATAAAGATTGATGTCCTGGCTATTTTTTTTTTTTTACCTCTATATGCTTGCATATGGATAGAAAATATTATTTCACTGATATGGGTTTTCAATATTGTTGATTTTCTATGATAAAACTGCATTTTCTTATAATATCGCGAAAAAAACACAAAAATAGCTTGCGCCACCTTTTAAATTTCAGCTACAGAGTGTTCCTTTCACGAGGTTCTTTCTTTCACTAAATATTAACTTTTAGTGAATGGTAAATGAAAATTAAAAAAATCACCTCATTTTCGGGACACCCTAATATTTATATATATATATAATCTAGGTCTTCTAAAAAAGAATTGGACCTCAGTACACGGCATCATGACATCCCTATGAATTTGGAATGTCTTGAGAAGAAAAAAAATCCCAGTACACGTCGTTACGACGACCCTGCGAAATAAAATTACCCCGAAAAAAAAACCCCAGTACACGTCGTTATGACGTCCCTGGGAATTAGAATTATACCCTGAAAAAAAACCTCAGTACACGTCGTTAGGACGTCCCTGGGATTTAGAATTACTCTGAAAAAAAATTGCGTCCCAGTAAACGTCGTTACGACGTCCCTGGGAAATAGAATTACCCTGAAAAATAGCATCCCAGTACGTGTCGTAAAATCCCTGGAAATTCAAAGTGCCATGAAAAAAAAATTGTGTCTCGATACACGTCGTTGTGACGTCCCTGAAAATTTGAAATGCCCTGAAAAAAGAAAAAATAAAGTCCCAGTCCACGTAGTTATGACGTCCCAAGGGATTTAAAGTACCCTCCCGCGTAGAAAAAATTGGTCTTGGCAAGATTTTTTGCAAGAGTCTTGGCAAGAGTCTTGGTGAGAGTCTCGGCAATGTCTCGAATAGGCACGTTTCCAGGACTTGCGCCAGACTCTTGCCCAGACTTTTGCCAAGATGCTCGGTGAGACTCATTGCAATTTTTTTAATTTTCTTTGAGCCAATTATAATTAAAATACAATTGAAAAACATACGAAAGGAATAAGAATAAATAAAGAATATACAACAAGAGACGACATATGCACTATTGAACGGTACTTTAATTCGCCAATATCACTGAACCGGCCAAGAACTCGTCATGGAAAATCCGATTGAACAAAATTACAAGGACAGAAGCGTAAAAAAATCCCGTATACTAATTTTTTAAGTGTACAATTCCGATGGTTTGGGGAGGGGGGGGGGAGAACGGTCACTCAAATTCCATGCAGTTAACTCGCTCGATTAAATATTCATTGGGAACATCTTGAATTTTAATGTGAAAGCACACGGATTTCATTTGAAAAACATTTACGAGAACCTCGTCATTCTCAACATCTACTAGATGATGAAAATTTGAAAGAGGAACATTCACAATCCGTGAAAAAATTCTATTTTGTACTATGCATGGTTGTATTATAGCGTAACTGCCGGTTAAGCACTGACATAAATCTGGACATCTACAGTTTGTTGTTCGTACAAACGACTTTATTCGTCCAAATTTGAAAGAGCCACCGTGCGCTGAATAAACGGCGAAAGAGTTGTCAGTTTTCGCACCCTGGAGATACTCCGAAGAAGAAAACAACATTTTGTTTTTCAACAATCTCTGAAAAGTAAAACATCTCGTGCTATTGATGTTTTCTCGCTGAAAAACTTCTAGGATACGAGGGGGGAGGTCAATGATCTCGGTGCATACGCCAACAATATAAACTCCATTTGCGATAGGGAAACGTTTAATTCTGGCGAATTTCGAGCTCAAACTTTCGCAAAATTTCTCGGCCAATCCATCCACTTGTAAATATTTATTTTTCATGGTTGTCAAATTAATAAATTTCGATGTTCCTTCGTATATTTGCAACGGCACAGAATTACTTCCGTGCACGAGATTTTTTAATTTACCGTTGAGATCTTCTAGTGGAAAACACGATGTTGTCCACAGAGGGCCAAATCTTCGAACAATCTCCGGTAAGTGTAGTAGTTGATGGAGATTGTTGGACATGTATTGTCGACCATACAATTCATCAAATCTTCTTACATACTCATGAAGCGCACGAGAAGCGAGGTCCAGAGCGGTAAAGGATACAGTCAATTGCGAAAGCAATGAGATACTGAGCACAAGGAGAAGGTGGTGTTCGAAAAATTCTTCGCTTAATATACCGAAGAGACAAGGAATAAAGTAAACGAATAACCACAACTTATTTTCGTGTCCTTTCCAAAATTTTAAATGTTTCTGAATTGACCGGGGGGTTCTCTGCACTAAGGACTTGTCGAAAACCTTTTTCACTGAAAAAGGCAATTCGTTGATCACGAGATAGATGGGCCAAATTTCATTTTTTGACGATCGAAAAATGGATATGCCATCGGTGTACATCGTGAACGAAATATTTGCCTCAGTATTCAAAAACTCATGGTCTTGGCTCAAATTTTTGTACATTGCACCATCGTAAATATCAGTGTATTCTTGGCTATTTGCGAACCTTCTATCAAAATTCTGTTCCAACGAATCAAGAAAACCGGGCCGACTGTAGAGCGTTTACAATTGCGAAGTTATTGACGCTTCTAAAAAATAATTTTTCTTTGACGCATTTTCGCACATGGGACAAACTATCTCAGCACCTTCGACAGTTTGGAAGCACGAAGTACAATAATAATGTCGCGTCAACGGAATTTTCGAAGTTCCTAAACCTTTGTTGAATTTATATAGCGTGGTCTTGCACTTGTTTGGACTTGGGCAGTGCAATTCCACGAGCTTCAAAAGATGATCCTGGGCTTCAAGAGTCAGTCGATGTCGTGCAATCATTGAAATAATTGTAATATTGCTTTCCGCAACAGTTAACCGTGAGCCAGGATATAGAGGTTCATTATTCCTCATGTATGCCTCGTTTATATCGGCAGGACAATCATCATCAGAATCTTCAAAGAAATCATTGAGTGTGGTTTCATTGTGATCCACATTTGAAACACCATCTGAATCATGATCCTCTCGGAGAACTTCGCTTTCGTCGGATGAGGACTCAAATGAGCTGTCTTCTTGCGATTTATTCCCAGATCTTGAACTACTTTGTTCATCATGAAGATAATTAGCCCCATCGCTATAATTGCTGAGGTCGCTATCAATGATCGTATCGGAGAGACTCTCACTACTTGAAGCAAGAGAACATCTCTTCTTCAATCTTCTAAAATAATTCGACGAAAATTCTCGGCACCTCTTTCCCTTGCGGGGCATTTTTTAAGTGTACCGATGATCCGATATAATCTGTTGGGGAATATGAGATGAATTTTGTTATTCTGCGTCTGTGTCAATGGTAAGGTTGATAACAAATGTTTGAGTTAATTTTTATCATTATTCATTAACCTCCCTGAGCGAGGTGTCAAATACGAAACATAAGAATGGAGCGAAAAGAAAAAAAAGGTTCGTTATGTCCGTAGCTTTAAAACGAAAAATCTAGAATAATTTTGTTCACGCTTTCACATTTTATTTTTTCTTATCTTTATGCACGGAGAAAAAATTTTATTGAAAATTACTATGGTACCATCGTGGTCGGGTGCTATCTCACTACTTTTGCAAAGTTTTACCTAAAAACATAGTAAATTTCGTCTTCCTTCGAATCAAAAATTTCAAGTTACGAATTTTGTTCGGAGATAGTCGTAGAAATTTCTTCCTTCCAAAACTGATTTTCACAGGAACCATTGTAAAATTTCAAGCGTTCATGGACCGTTACTAAAATCGCCGTGCCACAGTTCAAGAAATTACTATGGTACACATTGCGAACTTTTAAGTTTTTCTGTGCGAATGCGGGAATTGCCGTGCGACTGTTCGAAAAATTACTATGGTACATTGTGAATTTTTAAGCAGTTATGGACCAATGTGGGAATCGGCGTGCTACGGTCTAAAAAATTACTATGCCACAATGTGAGCTTTTAAGCATTTCAGTACCAATATAGGAGTCGCCGTCCTACCGTTCGAAAAATTACTATGGTACGTTGTAAAATTTTGACCAGATAGCTTTTGTTTCGGCGGCAGCCGTCTTCAGATCGACATCAGCCTCATTAAGTCATCGTCAAACTGTCAAACGTCGCGTCTTTTTTGCTTTTCAAAAGTCTTGAAAGTTTTTGAAAAAGAGTGCATCTACAGTGAAGGTGAACGGCGAAACGGGTGAAGAGTGAACGGTGATTTCAAAATATTTTTTTCTCTTAATTAAAAGCGAGAAGATTTTGTGATTTTTAAATAAATTTACGAAAACGGCTGCAACTTCTTTTTTATTTAAAATTGAAACCTCGCCCACCGATCATTCTCTTGATTTTCGAATTGTCTGTGATAATTGGTGTTTTCTTATTTTTTCACATTTTTAAATTATTTTGAAGTAATTCGGTGGACGTACAACCAAGTTTTTGGCCGAAAAATATATGTCATTGATTCTTAGGCACTGTAATGTTTCGTCACTGATATTAACGCTACTTGTCCATCACAATAAATAGAAAGCTTCTGTAGATCAACTCCAAAGAATGTCAACTGAAAATTTCTTGGCTCAGTCATCCTGGGTATATTTATACTTTTACTTTAAATTCGCATACTATACAACATAATGAAAAATCCATAGTACAATCCATTCAAACTTACAGTAAATTTTTTAATGTCATTTTCAGTGGGACGATGGTCAATATCAGAACGGTCTAACCCCTATAGTGTCTAGCCTATTGCAAAATGACGTGAATATTTTTCTCTCAAAATAGTTGACCAGTATTCAATACTCGTATCAAATGCAATAGTTTATTTCAGTGCAATTTATTCTTGAAACAGAGCGATAATATCTTGGATTCGGAACGAACATTATTGCCTTTGTATTCCCAACAACAAATACCCCCTCAACGATCTTCGACCAACCAACTTTTAATAGGCCCAGGAAGCAACGACACGTCAAGCAACGAATCTCAAAATCATTCAGTAGAACCAGTTCCGATTGTTAGACTGAATCGTGATACGGTGTTTTTCTTTTTTACATAATTTAACCTTCGTGAAGGGACACCAGCCTTGTAGTATTTTTTTTTATAAATTCATTTTTTTCTGCCAATGCAGACATTATACAGGTTGTTGAATAAGGACTCGGATGGACGTATGGTATTAGGGATTTTTTGTCACCAAAATTTTCTAACCCCGAACGCGCGTAATCGATTGGTTAAAATTATTATTAAAAAAGAAAGAGACGACGCTGTAAAAGTTTTGGGAGAAAAGCAGCAATTACGAACATTTGAGTGAGTATAGTTTTTCAACAAATTACTATGGATTGTACCTTGTGCAATATGGATAATCCAACATTCTTAATGGTTCATAACAGAATCACAACAAAAAATTTCTTATTCTGGGCAAACCAAATTGCTGAAACGTTTGCTGGTGAACGCATTGAGACATACTACACGCCATTTAGGGCTGTAGGAGGTCAACAAATAAACGCTTCTGGTAAACTATACCACCACTTTACTTACGTGAAGGGACTTCTGAGGAAGAATCGAGTTTTGGGAGTTGGTGATGAATCTTCCAATACTTTGGTTGACCGTAATTATCACATGTCACACATTCACGTGGTTTTGAATGTTGAATGCTGTATAATCCGATAAAATGTATATATATTATTTCAGCAACTATAACGGAAAAATTGAACCTTCTCCGTACTACAGTAGACCCATGGTGTACAATATTGCAACTCTGGCATGATACATACGAAGCAAGGAAAAATTATTTATTCCACGATAAACCGACTGTTTCGCAATACCTAGAAGTGTATGCGTGTCTGCAAATGCAGAAAGCTACGGACTTGGTAGAATATCTTTTGATTGTTGGTGGCTCAATCTTCTTTATAATTTTGTAATTGCTGGTTATCTCTGTAACAGTTTGAATCGGATTTCGTTCGTCAATTCCCGGACAAATCCACCTTATTTCGAACGAATTGGGGAAGAACTCGGGCATATTTCACCCAACGTCTTCAGAAATTGAAGATTTCTTGTAGCGACGATAACGGTCTTGTTCATTTATTGCCGACATTGTCCGAAGGTACATTTACAAATAAATATTCTCAAAATTAAGAAAAAAATCTAATTTCAACCAAATGAACGATGAACAAGCGATTTAACCTCTGCATTAAGTCAAAGCTGTTTTTAAAATTTTGTCAAACTTTTGTCTAGTTTCTGATTGTTAAACAACCAGAAACTTTGATATATTTATAGTGGTCCGGAAAGTTCCTTTATGTCTGAAATAAATTGTAGAACGATTTATCAACTCTCTACCATAAGATATCGAATTTCCTTGAAATTTTAATTGCTTCCTGCGCTTCACTAAAAATGTTTATTTTCTAGAGATACATCCCAAACGTGTTATAATAAGATATCGATCTATATATCTATATCAATGTTCTAATACCTTCGTTCTCTGCTGGTATCCCTTAGACCTTCAAGATACCGTCGTACTCTACTTATTGCCTTATTTGATTGAACCTGGGCGAAGTTATAGGAAAAATAAATCTCGTAAGAGGAAAAATACTCCGAACTTGGAAGAGCAAGCAAGACAGGCCGACGTACCCCAAAAATTGACGCTCCAAGAACGACGAGATGCTTTTATTGTTCATTTCCCTGTAAGCTTTGCGACTAATTTCTTCGGAATCTGAACTTCATTGAATGTTCGCGAACTCCTTCTTATACACCCTTATATTGTAGGATGTCCTTCCGTTAGAGGAAATTCTGCAAAGCGCGCACAAGCGCCGTGCCGAAAATAGCCCCCTGTCACAACAACCAATCGCCGTGATCGTAGGACCATTGCTGCAGCCAGCAGCGTTCCACGTGGTGATCGGGAATCAAACATACACGACGAGAAATCTACTAGAATCAGTAGATATTTGTTTCAAGTGCACGTACGCTCTGGATTGCTGCTATCCTCCTAATGCTCAGACTATTTGGTTATTCATCCAGAAAGCGTTTTTTCGGATAGATAATGCTTACGATAAGGTATCGGTATCGTTAAATACCTTGATAGGTGAGGTGCAGGACATTCTCAGCAAAGATTAAACTACTTCAATATGATTTTGTGCTATTTTTGCAAGTGTGAGGTTCCTACAAACCAAGAATTATTTACACACATTGTAAATTTTCACCCTGACAGAAAAATATTCAAGTGTCTCGACAAGGGCTGTTCTAGAACTTTTTCTTTATTCAAATCTTTCAAACGACATCGTAAGAATTGTCATGCGTTAGAAGGTCTTGACGACAGATTAGCCGGTGGATCGCGAATTTCAGCATCTATTTTATGCGAAGATTCTCCACCTAGGCCAGTATCTGAAAACTCAATCACTGAGGAACACACACAAAATGAGGATGTCATAAGTGACCTCAATGAGCCCATGCATACTGAAAATTTTGATTCTGCAAATTCTAGTTCATTTCAATCAGAACTGCTATTATTCTTTGCTCAATTGTATAGTTTTCCGGAAATACCAAGAAGTAAAATTGACGAAATTATTGCTCAGTTTTTCAACTTATTGAAATTCGGTTTTGGGTCTTTGCAAAAAAAAATCCAAACTCACCTACAATCGCAAAATATGTCAGCGGACAGTTTCCATGCCGTTCAGAATATTTTTGAGACATTCACTTTACCGCTTGAAATGTTTAGCACAGAATCTCGACGGTTCAAACAGTTCGAAAAATCAAACACTTTCGTTAAACCTGAACAAATGCTGATTGGTGAACGGCAGGAATTTCAGGAATTAAACGGTGTTGTACTTTATAAACACATACCGGTATCAGTTGAATTTATACCAATGCGCAAAGTACTAAAACAGTTTTTTGAATTGCCATTCTATTTTGCAAATACTCTTTCATACATAAGACAATTAGAGAGTAACGGAAGTTCAGTTTTATCCAATTACATTCAAGACAGTCTCTGGAAAGAACAGAAAACGAAGTTCGGCAATAAACTTGTTTTTCCTTTATTTTTGTATTTCGATGATTACGAGCCAAATAATCCACTTGGTAGTCATCGAGGTATTAATAAATGCGGTGCCGTATATTTAAAAATCCCATGTTTACCACCAGAGCTGCAGTCCAAATTGGAAAATATTTTCTTGTTTGTCCTATTTAATAGTTTGGACCGGGGAGTGTTCTCCAACGGACGCATTTTCTCTAAAGCAGTCGATGAACTACGGTTTTTAGAAACCGATGGAGTAACAATTAACGTAGAGCAGAACACATATCACATTTTCTTTTCGTTGCAACTTGTTCTAGCCGATAATTTGGGTTTGCACTCATTGTTAGGATTCAATGAAAGTTTTCGATCGAACTATTTTTGTCGATTTTGTATGGTGCATCAAAACAATATTAATTCTATTGTTCATGAGAGATTGTGTAAAATCCGAGAAGAAATAAGTTATAACTCCGCTGTTCGAAACATTGATCCGTCTACTAGTGGCATAAAAGCTTCTTGCGAATTTCACAAAATTCCTGGATACCATTTGCTGAAAAACTGGAGTGTCGACGTCATGCATGATGTACTAGAAGGCGTATGTCAATATGACTTAGCACTCTTGCTCTATTATTTCATTTACGTTGAAAAAATATTCAGTTTACATCAGCTAAATATCTTCATTCAACCATTTCGATGTCCAAATGGACGGAAAAATAGGCCAGTTGAGATATCCGAAAACCATTTAAAAACTTTTCGCATTATAATGTCAGCTGCTGAAATGCTTTGGTTCGTTGAAAATTTAGGTTTTTTGATAGCACACTTAATTTCTGAAGGCGATGAGTTTTGGCGTATGTTCTTGATTTTAAAACGCATCGTCGTTTGTGTGACGAGCAAAGCTCTTCCAGTCAACTCTCATTTTTTGTTGGATGCCGAAATTGAAGAATATTTAATTCTACGTGTGCAATTATTCGATAGGAATTTAACTCCTAAGCATCACTTTCTCGTGCATTATGCAAAAACAATGAAAAAAGTTGGGCCCTTGTGGAACATTAGTTCTATGCGATTTGAGAGTAAACACCGGGAAGGTAAAGTAGCTGCCTATTCTGCAATATCACGGGTTAATGTTTGCCATAGCATAGCATTGAGACATCAACTGAAGTTGAATTTTAAGTTTATGCAGAGAAAAAGTCTATATCAATTCGAGTTTGGTCCGGAGTTACTCGAAATTGTCGAAAATTTGCCTTGTATAGTTTCAGAATATTGTACATTTAACAATCCGAAAGAAACGGTGTCCACATCGAAGTGGGTTAAGCAGTATGATCGTAAAATTGATCAAGGTTCTGTCATTATGATGGCTTCTGAAAACGGACCACAATTTTTTGAAATTACTCACCTTATCAGACGACGCGAAGCCATTTTGATAGTTTCTAAGTCTCTAGATTTTTACTTTGACAGTCATTTTGAAGCCTTTTGTTTAATAGAAAATTCTCTAACATCAAATTGGTCTGTGCTGACCACTGACAATATACCCTTGCAGAATTTATATATTATTCAAAAATTAAGGGGCATGAATGGCAAAACTTATGTACCGAAAACATGGATGTGAGTAGACATGAATGTGAATAATCTATAGTCTGAATTTTTTTTTGTAATTTCTGTTGTATTGAGTAATTATGTATCTTTCCATACTTGTTCATAGCAGCGTTTTTCCAGTTACATTCCTTGTAAAAATAAAAAATGTTGTTATTAAACAAAGTATTTACTGTGTCGTTTATTCTATATGTAAAATTCCGGCAATCCGCAATAAACTGAAAGAAACCTGCACCGGAAAAAATCTAGAAGAATATATACCGATTTTTAAATATTCATATAAAAGAATTGAATATTTGGTAGTGATGAATCGAAAAATTTTGCCTGGAACTTATTGAAATTTTGAACGTCGCACATAGTAAAATTTAACACGAGCACGTCATATTATTTCGCCAGGGTTACATAGTAATATTTCGACGCGAGTGCCACTTTGTATATTTTGACAGGGAAACATAGTAAAATTTTGGAGGATTGCGTTGTAATTTTCACTGTCTCGCAATGTACTTTATCATATAATACTGATCGAGGTTACCAAGCTTTTACATATCCAAAAATTACAAAGTGCGTTGTAGAATTAAATAAATGTGGCGATATGGCACCCGGCTAATATGGTACCATAGTAATTTTTGATGAAATTTTCTCTCCGTGTGAAAACTCATCGTGCTTCGTCTTCATTGTCATTAAAAAAAACCTGCTATAAAGCCCATAATAATAATCCCTAGAAGAGCTCAAAAAGGGAAAAAAATTGTTCGACTTATTTTGGCTAATACCTATTGCCTTGAAAAATAAACCAAAGTCGCCGACTGAATATGAAAATCTAGGGAAAATCTAATAATCATGCAATCTTCATTTTCCTGGCTGAATTTTAAAGAGTAACTGAATACGATCCGAATATGCGCAGGTAGAAGTCGTTCTTTATCAAAAAAATTAAAATAAATAATAATTACAGCGATTCGAATAGACCAAAAAGCGAGAATACTTTTTCTCGAGTTTTTGTATTGATTTTTTTTTTCTATTTCGAATAGAACTCGGTATGCTTCCTATTCAGCAGGGAATTTGTCAAAAAAATATCCCGTACGAAAGCCCAAGAGGAGAAAATAAATTTTGACTTTGTCGATAATCCTGAAATTCGCAACGTTGAGCTCCATCGAAAAATATTTTTTCTATTCATCGCTTGTCGAATTTTAAAAATCGTGCCAATTTTCCGTGTCGATCTTATTTTTGGATCGCAAAAATGCATCGTTTCACTATCTTGACGAAATATTGGATGGGAACGATGAAATTAGATCAAGAAAAAAGCGAATTTCGTTGCGTTCCAACGATGCAAACTTCAACATCGTTTTTTTCTAGCCAATGCACTGAAATAGAAAATTTACTCATTCTTTAACAGTTGCCTCGTTAATATTTAGTTCAATTCGATGTTAAATTTGTTCGATATTACGGACTTGCTTCCGGATTTTTTTTCCAGCGTAGTGTAGCTATCCGTAGCCATACATCCGTGCCTCTAACCTGATGTGCCTATCAATAATTTTTTTTTACATTTCTCATGTCAAGTGAAGTGCAACCACTCATTTTAATGCATTCGTATTTTGTTTTGACACGCGAAGTAAGTTATTCATATCGAAGCATGCGGGTTTGCATTATAACGAACAGCTTCACTGCGTTTTACAAAAGAAAAGAGCGGAAGATCTGTCAAGGTAAAAGAAACGTCAGACACGAAAAAAAAAATTAAACAAATTCTGGAACGAACTAATTAATATACACGGAGACAGAATACGTTAACGCGGTAGCTGTGAAAAAGGGTAAGTAAATTGAATTAGTTTACAAAAAATAATGCTGCATTCCGAGTTTTCGAGTTAAAAAAGAAATCCATATTTATCGTTGCATCGCAAGGATGCAAACTTCACTGTTAGTGCAACGAAATTCACGTTCTTTCTCGTGCGGATATCAAGGATGTGCCGTTTTGGGTGCGATAGTTCAACGATCGTTTTTTCTCACGTGAAATCTGGATTTTTCCACGTGAAATACGGATTCTCGAAAAAAATCGCTAATTATTTCCAAAATAAAGGAAAAACTCTTATCAATGACGAAATATGTGATCCGCTGTCACCATGACTACCGCCATCGTAACATGAATTTTCTTTGAATTGATTTTATTTTAACGATATACAGGAAGGAAGATATGTACGTTCTAATATATTGGATGAAATATAATAGCACGAACGTGTTGGACGCTTCAATATTGCGTGAAGGGGCTCAATTAAACGATGTTTTGAGAATTCCTTACAATAGCAAGCGATATCTCGGAAAAGTTTTAAGATTTTGCGGTAAGTGAAATTTAAAATAGGTTTCATGTTGCAATATGCAATATGTTGTTCTGAAAAGATTAAAAATTGCAATATTGTACGAAAAATATATATATATTTTTTTAATTCCAATATTAAAAAATTAAATAGAGAAGATGAAGAGTACCTGGAATCTCTGGACGTGCTTGAAGGTGGGATAATCCAGGAAAAGAAAAAGAAGAAGCCTAAGAATAAGGCAACCAAAATATCAAGTAAAAAAAAGCAGGTCATGGAAAAGCTCGAGAGTGATCTTCTTCGAAAAAATAATGAAAATCATCAACCACAGGTGAAGGCATATTGCACGGCTGTGTATTTTTGTTGGACCTTTTGTTGATGTAATTTTATTCTAAGAACTGTTACATATGCAGTACAAATAATAAGATTTCATTTATAGCTTCTCGATCACCCAGCATCGCCACGTGTCTGTGTAGATCGGTCCTCACCGGCAAGGCATGATTGTCGAGTAACACCGTGCGATCGTTCCCGATCACACGCGATCGTTCCCGATCACACGCGATCGTCGACGCCCCGCATCGCCGTGTAACCGTTCCAAATCGCGCTCACGGGTAACTCACGATTGTCGACGCTCAGCGTCGCCGCGTGAGCGTTCCCGGTCGCCCTCAGCGGTAACGCACGATTGTCGACGCTCAGCGTCGCCGCGTGAGCGTTCCCGGTCGCCCTCAGCGATAACGCACGATTGTCGACGCTCAGCGTCGCCATGGGACCGTTCCCGATCGCGCTCATCGATAACGCACGATTCTCGACGCTCAGCATCGCCGTGTGATCGTTTCCGATCGCGCTCACCGATACCACACGATCGTCGACGCCGCGCATCCCCACACGAAGAATAAATAACGTGAAAATAATATAAAATAAGGAAAATATCGCGAGAAATAAGCGAAATAAGAATGGAACGCCAATGCGCAGGCGCGTTTCCATGAGAACGCGAATAACAAAGCGAACGCGCATGCCCGGCGCTCGAACGTCTCTAACGGACATACGTGAACGGCCGCAGTTTCGGCGGCAAGTCAGAGCATTCGTCAAGCATTCTCCTCTTTCGAACTGAAGCTAATAAGCTAAAGAGAAGAACCTCTCCCCTCCCTGGCGGGTCTAGTAGATGCTTGGGATATTGGAGTAGTTCGGCGACGTTCGACTCCCATGCCCGAGGTCTTTATTATTTTTCCTGTAGATACTTCGGATATTGGAGTAGTTCGGTGACGTTCGACTCCCGTGCCCAAGGTCTTGTTTATTATTATAAATTTTCCCGTAGATGCCCGGGATACTGGGGTAGTTCGGCAACGTTCGACTCCCGTAGTCTGGGATCTCAATCCTTCATTATTATTATTATGTCGAATCCTCCCGTAGATGCTCGGGATATTGGAGTACTTCGGCGACGTTCGACTCCCGTGCCCGAGATCAAGTTCCTTTTTAAACCCTAGATGCTCGGAATATTGCAAAGGTTCGGTGACGTTCATTTCCCGTAGTCCGAGATCTATTTTTCTTATTCTTTTTAAATTTAATGAAATTAATTATCGGCATTGAACCGCAAATTTTATAATTCTTTCGGGAAAGAAAAATTCTTTCTTACCGACATAACCTCGCCAGGGACGGGAGACGTTGTGATTATTATTTCTTTTATTAAAAATAAATAATAAATTGAAAATTCATACAAATAAATTAAAAAAGAGACATTGTTATAAATTATTATTATTTTGAAAGCAGAACCATGTGAAATTGTTCTCAATTATTATTATTATAAATCAGCATTAGAAAATAATAAACGAAACCGAAAAGACAATAGAAAAAGCAACAAAGCATAGTAAGAATCAAATAATATTATTTATTATTAAACAAAACATTGTTAAAAATAAAAACAAACGAAAAACGTTTATTATAAAACAAATAATACAAATTAAGCGAAATAAGCATTGTAAATTCTAAAACCAAATAATTTTATTTTCTTTCAATAAAAATCAATTTTTCAATGGATTTTATTTTAAAAAACTCGTGTCGTCTCACTTCTTCTTCATACCTGCTCCTTTTAAATTAAGGAAGCTCGGCCCTGCGCGTAGCGAGTATACGCGTCAGTAGAAGCGTTCCGTTACAATATATATATAATATAATGTATTGTGACGTTATTTTTTTGGGGTACCATCACTTTAGAATTAAAAAGACGGATCTCCGGTATAAAATACTATTTTCCGTCTCGCCCGCTCGATGCTCCAGCCACACGACAACCTCACAGGGCTTCCTTTAAGAAATGATGATTATTATTATTAATTTGCGTCCCGTGGATATTTTCTATCTTTTTCATGCGAGATTCCCGGATAAATGAAGAGTCGAACCGTTGATTCGAACCAAGGAAATTACGTAGAGAAGGCCACGATTTTTACGATATTGAGGATACCCGGACTTGCTGTCACAAAACTCTCGATTCCTTGATCGTTTTGTTTAATCAAGATGTTACAAAACGAAAATATGTTGGGCGCCAGTCGCGTGAGCGACACGACCAAGGAAATGAGTAATTTTCTCAGCTCCCTTAGACACGTCTGTCTCGCTCGGTACTTAACGAAAATCTCCTCGAATTTGGAAATGCTCTGCGAGCCGTTGACTCGATTTTTCGCCCTTCCAATTTCCAAAATTCCCCCACATGATTGACAGGTCCGTCACGTTAAATATTCGCGCGAGCGTCAGACAGGGCACCGATTATTTTATTAATTTATCGAATTTATCGGGACAAGATTCCAACGTCATTTATATTATTCTTTACCTCTGGCTCGATTAATATTTTAATAATGACAGGACCTTAATGTTTCACGCGATATTTGATGACAATATTTCGATAATAACAATTCGAATTGATGACGGGTGATATATTACACAATACCACCCTGATCTATGAAACGGGAGACGAGCGTGCTCTCTGATGTCAACGGAAAATTCCTTGTTCACGAAAATTCTCAAGCCTTCCTTCGTTTAACCGTCTCGATGAAGCTCGACCTCGGAAACGATAACACGGAAACGGCCAACTGTACGAGCCCTGCTCGAAATACAGTAATATTGCGATGATTTGCCTTCTCTACGTAATTTCCTTGGTTCGAATCGACGGTTTGACTCTTCATTCATCCGGGAATCTCGCATGAAAAAGATTAAAAAAATATCCACGGGACGCAAATTAATAATAATCATAATGTTTTCCCTAAGAAAGCCCTGTGAGATCATCGTGTGACCGAAGCATCGAGCGAGAGAGAGACAGGAGACCGTTGTTCATGTCAGAGTTTTATCTTTTAAATGTTAAAGTGACGTTACTCGAAAAATACAACGTCACAATATATATACATTTCCTTATAAGGAAATTTGGCTTTGGCTTATAAGCCAAAGTTTGAATTTCCTCACAAGATTCCGAGAATGTTGAGCAAATGCCCGTAGAAGCATAGCAAGCGATATGTCGGAATTCAATGTTAGCGCCGTGAGACGGAATTTCGGTGAAGTAGTTTGATGACGTCGGTATCTCGTCGATAACTTTTTTCAAAAAAATTTCGAAACACGATTTCGTCGTCAATTTTACATCGATTTTGATGAAACAGGATCCAAAATGTGTGTTTTGACATTGCGCGTCGTTTGACGGGCCGAAATTTAGCTAGGTTGATTATTTTTGGAGTAATTGTATAATTACTCCGATGATAACACGAAATCCAAAAAAAATTTCGAATTTCAAAAAACGGCCCCGTCAAACGCTCCGTGCCATAACATTGTATACACAGTCCAATTTTTATTGCAATCGGTCACACGGTGTGGACGAATTCGTGTTTCGAAAATTCGAAGTGAACTGATCCATCACCTTAATAAAGACGCGGGCAATATGAACTCCGACTTGGTTTTAGGTGTTTTATTATTCGTTTCTTCCCTTATCTCTCTCCCCTTACAATTGCGTATTTTTTAAATTTGATTTCATAGTCGGGAAATTCCCCTTCTAGGCGAGGATCTGAATATTGTCGGAGCACGGTGCTCTGGGGTAACACCCGATCAGCGGCCCGACGCGCTCGCAAGCGATTGCTGAGGTTATTTTTTTTTTTTTTTTTTTGGGCATTTATTCCTGATTAGCTTACACTAGGTATAAAAATAATTTTATGAAAAAGGAAAAAAAACTCTTAAACGTATATATGAATAAAGAAATGAAAGAATAATGGAGCAAATTAAAAAAAAATAAGTAAAGAAAAAAAACGATGAGCTCGTGCCGAGCGTTGAGCGTGGAGTGAAACAATTTAAAAAAGCAAAGTAAAGAACACTGGGCTCGTCGAGCGTGGCGTGTAAGGTTGGTTGGATTGTACCATCGGCCTTGAGCGAGGGTCCTCCTCGGAAGAGTGGTTTATTCCCTTTCGGGAATTAGAGTCTTTCTTCTTTGCAGAAGTCCGACTCTGAGTGTGTCGATGCGGTGTGCCTGCCTCGGTGTTATAGCGGCTAGGGCTATTCAGTGCCCACGAGAAACTCGCCACCGAGAAGCCTCCTAGCGGATAATTTTTGAATTTCTGGCTAAGTTCTGTAGGTCTTCTTTTAATTTTTTTCAGAGTGACGAAAAAGTAGATAGGCTGACTTATACTAAGAAAAAAATGTGATATACGCGAGAATAAGTGTACAAGTGTGGAAAAAATAAAATAAAATGATAGAAAGATTAATTCTGTATGATTTAAGTAAAAAAAAGGACGCCAAGTATTAAACAGTCGCATCTAAACTATCATGTGATCAGTCTGTATCCTTCTGTTCACTCCAAACAAATTTTGGCTTTTTTTAAATTTCCTTTCGTTGTATAAGTTTTTTTTTTAATTTTCGGTAGAAATATTTTTCCACCTATTCTCTTCTTTGATCGCCATAAACGATTTCTTTCTGTTTTTGATTTCTCTGCATTCTCTTTTCAAAAAGAATTGAAATCAGTCTATTATTCTCATAGAGCCAAGAACAAATGCCTTAATTCCGATTTAAATTTCGTAATTCACCAACCATTTTTTCGAGATTTTGTTGTTAACATGAATGGATGTATATGAACTGCAGAAACATATGACGTACGTACCGCCGAAATTTTTAGCCTACTGACTACGCCCGGTGTATGACAATCTGTGCAAGACCGATTAGTACTTGATGATTTTTTCTCGTTGTGATCGATTATATATTGTAGATCAAAAGCCGATTTTCGTAATTTGGGCATAACAAGTGGAACAATGGGATTTGGATGAATATGAATCCATTTGGAGCTGCAGGTACCACATGATGTTATACAACTCATTTGATGTTCTACAAAATTTCTCAAATCAAGTAATTTTTCGGAAAGTCGCTCTCCCTCTCTCTCTCTCTCTCTCTCTCTCTCTCTCTCTCTCTCTCTCTTCATCTTCTGTGAGTACTGCCTGTAGTGTGTCAATTTCGGCTCCACCTTTTCGATCTATTTCTGCCGCTTTCTGCCTTCGGGCCTTTTGGTTGCAGGTTATTTGGCATGCTCTTTTTCTGCCATCTTCAATTGCACTATTGAACTTGGCACCACCGCAATGCGCAATGCGCAATTGGAACTGCACGCAATTTTTTGGCTTTTTGGTTGTGACGGATTTTATAACCTCACTTTTCCTCTCACCTTTTGGCGGACTTTTTGCTCATCTATTGGCTCCATTTTACTCGCTTTCGTGGACTTGTGGCACCATCTGTTATCACTACTGATAACCATCCATCGCTGACAACCATCCATTTTTTTTTTTTTTTTTTTTATTGAGAAAATAAGTGGTTAGGCTACGGCATCGCCATCTAGCCTCAGACGTTTACATTCATGTCCGGATTGTAACAACTTATAGCCTAAGGTGCTTACACTATAACAACTATATTACATCACAGCTGAGCATGTAATTCCTGGTAGGATGTTTATATTCTATATTACGTATGAAAAATATAATTTACTAATTATTACACTTTGCACTTTTCTCCTAACTTTAAATAGATATTTTAATAGATTGAATAAACTTTGATAAAGCTACTATCACTTGGTACTTCATCGTGTGTAAGAGAGACTCGATACAGTATGGGGGGCTTTCTTTTATTTTGTTTAAATTTTTTATGAGCAACGTTCGCTCTGTCTCCCATGTAGGGCACTGCCAAAATATATGGTTCGCTGTCTCTGTGGCTTCCCCACAGTCGCAAATATCGGAATCGATTATATTATGTTTAAATAAGCTCGCCTTGAGCGAGGTATGACCACTCCTAAGCCTATTCATTGAAACGATAGACCTTCGTTCCAGTTTAAATTTGTCGTACCATGGATAGGATTTTTTCTCATAGTATCTCTGGAAGTATTCCTTACCCTTCTCCCGGCTGGAGTCAATGCACCATTCCTCAAATTCGTTTTTCATATTACTACGCCAAGTTGCCCTCAGGTCTGAGCTGGGGATTAAGAATTGTGAATCGCGTCCCTGTCGGATTGCGTTCTTAGCCGCTGAGTCTACCATTTCATTATACTTAATACCCTTGTGTGCGGGGATCCACACAAAGAGTACTTTTTTCCCATCACCTTCTAATTTACGTAGTTTGTCTTTGATTAGTGTTATAAGGTAGGATCCAGCTAATTTGGAGTATCCACTCAGAGCCTGGAGTACACTTTTCGAGTCAGAAAAAATCATATATTCCCTGGAATTGAGCTTGGTTATAGTTTCTAAGGTTTCGACGATAGCTAATGTTTCAGCAGTATAAATAGAAGCCATTCCTGTAGTACGAAAGGCCTTAGTTTCCTCTCCAGCGACTCTAAGTGAAGCGAATCCTACGAATTCGGCTCCATCCATTTTAGATCCGTCAGTAAAAAAACATTCTGTTTCCTTCAATCGCTTACCGAATATCAGATTGAATTCTCTATCACACTCTCGCTTCTTACTAATTCTTAAACCTTCTTCAAATGATACAGTTGCTTTGAACGTAAGAGCATTGTAATGGAAGTTGTAACATAAAGGTCGTAATGCCTCAGCCACAATGTGGCTTTTATTCACTATTTCTCTGTAGCATTCAAGTAAGAGGGGCATTATATTACGGTTTATCGTTATCGGATTTTCCCATAATTCATTGCCTGTCTCTAACGATCTAATGATGTGGTTGTTTTCCAAAGTAAACGCCTTATTATTATTAAGGTTAGGGGGCAATCACTGCTGCATGCACTTAGGCCTTCGGCCCATTGTGCTCCCCTAGTTGCTATCGCCTAACTAGACTAACCTACTGTCCCTTATCAGGTCCAGTAGTCCCTTTAGTCTAGTTTTGGCTATGTCCCTAGGCTCCACGAAGGGTGCTCCCAGGTACCTCAGTCTCCTCCCAGCCAAAGCTGGGCATTGACAGACTATGTGAAGAGGTGTTTCCTCTTCTTCCTCACATTTCCTGCATGCGCTGGTCAAGCTTTTGCCCAGCGTGTGCATGTGCTTCCTGAGGCCACAGTGTCCTGTCAGCATTCCTACTGCCAGTCTTATGTCCTCCCTGTTCATCCCCAGCAGTTGATCCGTCAGTTTCCTGTCTGGGCCGTCTACAAACGCCTTCGTTTGCCTCATGCCCGGCATAGCCCTGAATAGATATCGGTGTTGCCTCTCTACCCATCTGGCTATGTCGGTCCTGATTTGGCATCCTGCGATGCCTACCGCCGGCTCCGGGCCCGTAAAGGGAGTACTAGCCCCTTTTCTGGCCAGCCCGTCTGCTCTCTCATTGCCGGCGACTCCCTTGTGTCCTGGGACCCAGTATAACGTCACCCTGTTGCTCTCTGCCAGCTCCTGCAGCGTGTCCCTGCAGTTCCTGACCAGGCGTGAGTTTGTCCGGCTCTTTACCAGCGCTTTCAGGGCAGCTTGGCTGTCTGAACAGATGCCAATTTGCTTCCCTCTGTACCCTGCTGCCCGGTTTTCTAGTGCACAAGCATGCACTGCTGTGATTTCCGCCTGGAAAACTGTGCAGTTCTTTCCCAGCGGGATGAAGGTTTCTCTTCGCGAGCCTTCTAAGCATAGGCCCGCTCCGGATCCCTCCTCTGTTTTCGAGCCGTCTGTATACCATATCAGTTCCTTCCCTCGAGTGGGCCCCGGTCTGGTGTTCCATTCGTCTCTATCCGGGTATTCTACCCCGAAGTTCTTCTTGAACCGGTAGCTCAACGGCTCCCTGTCCTGCATCATAAACGCTGCCGGGCTTGCTTCCCTTAACGTTCTCACAATCTCTGTGTGGCTTTTCCCAGGCAGTTCTCCCTGCCATTGGGACGTACTCTTTAGCCTATAGGCCGCTGCCGCCGCCGCTCCTTGTATCGCTGTCCCCAGTGGGGGCCAACTCAGCAGCGTCTCTAGCGCCATACTCGGGGCAGTCCTCATTGCACCCGTGGTGCCCCTGCTCGCCAGTCTTTGGATGTGTGTGAGTGCGTCCCTGGCTGTTTTCAGCCTGGTCCTTCTCCACCATACTACGGCTCCATAGATTATCGCCGGTTTTATCACCGCCATGTAAAGCCAGTGCATCACCCTGGGGCCTAGGCCCCAGGTAGCTCCGCAGGCCCTACGAGTGGCCCACAGGAGTGCACATGCTTTGCTGTGTATCCTCTCCACATGTGGCCCCCAGTTGAGCTTCGCATCTAGTATAACTCCCAGATGTTTCACCGTGTCTGTGGGGTTAATGGGTGTGCCTCGGAATGTTGGGTCCGTCCACCCGTCGAATTTACGTTTCCGGGTGAAGCGGACCAGCTCCGTCTTTTCGGGGTTGACGTTCAACTCCACTTCTCTACACCACCTGCTTACCAGGTTTAGTCCTGTTTGTGCCAAGCTGGATGCCGTGTTGGCGTCCCTTGCTTGTACTATTATCGCTAGGTCATCTGCGTAGCCCTGTGCGTATATCCCTGCCCTACTGAGTCGCTCCAGCAGCTCGTCAACCACCAGGCACCACAAGAGAGGGGATAGTACCCCCCCCTTTTGGGGGGGGGTACTATAGGGGAGGGACTTTTGCAGTCCCTCCGCCCCTGGCCACGGTAATCAGTCGGGTAGAGAGCATGTTTCTGATCCACCTCATAACTGTAGGTTCCAGTCCATGTCTTCCCATTGCTCGGCAGATCGACTCCACCGTGGTGCAGTTGAAAGCTCCCTCGATGTCCAGGAACACCCCCGCTGCTATGCAGCCCTTGTTCCTGGCCTGCTCCAGTCTGTATACCAGCCTGTGCAGTGCCGTCTCTGCGGATTTGTCTGCCTGAAGTAAACGCCTTACTTATGTAGTTTTTTCCTAGGAATTTAATTCTCGTCTTTAAGGGTGGTATCTTAGACTCTCCCAACACAACATTATTCGGGGTTGATACCCTGAGTCCCAACGCTAATTTTATGGCCTTAATTTGTATTCTCTCCAATCTACTCTCTTGACTCTTATTGAGTGGATGAAAAACTATGGCTCCATATTCAATTCTTGATCTTATCAATGATACATATAGTCTGGTCAGCAACCCGGGATCTGCACCCCACCAAGTCGATCTCAACCATCGAATGATCGTTAATGGTTTAAGGCACTTTTCTTCGATCGATTGTATTTGATTATTCCATCTCAGGTCCGCTTGAAACTGGAGTCCTAAAAACTTGGTGGAGTTTTGTGATTGCACATTTACCCCATTTACTTTTATGTACCACCCCGTCGTTCTAGTTTTCTTACATTTACTGAAAACTATTAAATTACATTTCTCGGGTGCTAGTTCTAACCCACTTAATTCCAAAAAATTGTGAATTCTTTCAACCGAGGTTTCAATTTCAGCTAGGGCTGTTCCAACATCAAAGTTTTCTCTATATATACAGACGTCATCGGCAAACTGTACAATTTTTAAACCCCCCACTCTCGATTCTAAGTTGCGTGTGTACAACGAATATAATAGAGGGCTAAGAACACCTCCCTGAGTCAGTCCCTTGTAACACTTCAATGTTTCATCCATAGTACCGTATTGGCAGTGTACCGTCCTTTCTGCTATCATATTATATATGAACCTTCTTAGCTTACCGGGTAGACCTATTTCTTTTAATCTTTCTATTAGGACATCTGCAAGTACGTTATCATATGCACTCTTTATGTCTAAAAATAACGACGCTACATGTTTATTTTCATCAAAAGCGTTTCTGATATCTGTGCATACAAGGGCCAAGTTGTCAATACACGATCTAGCCCTTCTAAAACCAAATTGAGAGTCAGGCAAGATGTTGTAGTATTCAACCCACCACGAGAGTCGGTTGTTTAAAAGCCTTTCCAATACTTTTAACATACATGGCGCTAGAGATATCGGTCTTACTTTATTAGAATCGCCCTTAGGGATGAAAAAAACCACATAATTTGACCATTCGATCGGAAATTGACCTTTGAGGAAAATTTCATTAAATAGTAGTAATAATATCACTTTGAATTCTTTGGGTAGGTTGTTAATAATTAAGTAATCTATGCCGTCATAGCCTGGAGCTGAATCCAGTCTCAGATTTCCTAACACTATCTCAAATTCTTCCCATGTAAAGGGTGACTCAAGGAAAGGATCACCTTCGCCATCGTCAAATTTAGGTTGTGCCTGCGGTACCCATTTTGGGCACAAGTTTGCTAAAGTACTTTTGCCGTTCTCCACCCTATTCTTGTTATAAGCAAATTTAGTCTCGGAATAATTTAACCTGTTATTAAAAGCTTTAATTTTCTTCCAGATAAAAGTTGGATTTGTGTACTTGGTGAATTTTTGTGCGAACTCTTTAAACTGTTCTTTTTTAATTTCTTTCAACCTGTATTTAGTTTTTGCTTCAATTTTTTTGTATTTGATGAAGTTTTCGTAAGAGAAAAATTCTTTCATTCTTAAAAAGGCCCCCTTCCTAATTCGAACGAGTTTGTCGCACTCCTCAGTCCACCAGGGAGCTGGAGGAGGTTTGCATAGTTTATCGGAACTAATCTTGCTTTGCCCATTGGGTGTGCAATTCTGAACCGCGTCTGCTATTGTTGCCACAATTGTGGCGTATTTTACCTGAGTATCAATATCTTTATGTTGGATAACAGCATTTACGGCCTCTAATTTATCGTGTAACATTTGTCTAAATTTGGTCCAGTCCGTTTTGCGGTTGTGTAACCGTCTTCTAGTAAAGTTCGAATTTCTCGATTCCGTGACTTTTTTAAATTCAATTGTGATAGGGTAGTGGTCACTGCCCCAAGGGTCGTCCCCCACCGCCCAGTAAAGAGCAGAGAGGGATCTATTATCAGCGAAAGCTAGATCGATATTTGACTCCGTTTGGTATTGTCGAGATCTAAAAGTAGCCTCTGATCCATTCAAAATCCCCAACTCTTCCTGTAACACTATCTCAGCAATAGCTATCCCCGCTTGGCAACATCGTCTATCTCCCCAAAGTGTATGATGAGCATTGAAATCTCCAGCCACGAGAAAACGTCCCCGAAATTGGCATAGGAACCTCTCCCATGAGGTGTGGTCAATCCTCGCATCTGGCGGCCTATAACAAGAGACTATCAACATTTCTTCCTGTGCTACAAATATCTTAATTGCACAGAGTTCTATATTACCATCGCAGTTGTATATGTTACCAACTAATTCATATTTAATTCTATTGTTAATGAGTATCAAAACTCCACCCCCCATTCGGTTATCTCTCTTATCTTTTCTTACTACATCGAACCCACGTAAATATATTGAATCATTAGTTTGGAGCCAGGTTTCAGATAAAAGGATAATGTCGTAGTCTTTCGCTCGCTGTTGAACCTCCGGCATTTTTTGCCTGACGCTCTGGCAATTCCACTGCAAAATCCTAATTCCTTTGTTGTTTGATTTGGCCATTATTTTAGTATTCCTCGTCGTCGTACATGTCAAAGTCCTCGATCGGTCCCGTAACGTCTACTGGTGTTGCCGTTGTTGCTGTTGATGGTCTGGACGAGTTTGGTTCCATTACCGCTACTTTGTGTAGTTCCAACGTTTTCCAAAGCCTCTCAAAGAATTTGTCTATCTCCGGCAGGCTTTCCAAGGACCGGCTGAGTCGTTCTAGTTGTTCTTGGACTCTGGATGAGCCTCTCCGTACTCGAGTATCAACCCCTTGGCCCTGGGCGTTTCGGAGCTTTTTCCATGGTTCAGAATTCTTGTTTAGCGGTCGATTCCAAGCTGATAAGCTTTCATTGTCCCTCATTCCTTGGGGTCTTTGTTGGTGGTCTGTTGTTTTCATCATCGGAAAGTTTCTGTTGTCTTTTACTGGTACTTCACCTTTGTTGCGTTTTTCTTGGCTCCTTTTGGCAGTAATATATGGTACATTGTCGCGAGCCATGATCTCATTCACTTCGATAGCTTCCTTTCTACGAGGGCATTCTTTGCTAAGAGCGTAATGTTGAAGGTCACAGTTAATGCATTTGGGTGTCTTTGAACATCGTTCTCCATCCGGATGTCTCAATTCTGTGCAAGTGAGGCATCTCTCTTGATCTTTGCACCAGTTACGGGAGTGGCCCAACTTGCCGCAGTTGTAGCACTGCCTGATCGCTGGGATATAGTGGTCAATTCGGAGGACTGTTTTTTCGATATAAATTTTCTCTGGCAGAAGTTGACATCTGAACGTGATACAGACCGATTGGGTGTCGACCCACTCCGATTTACCATCAACTTTCACCCTTTTCCGGAGTCTGAAACCCTGCGTCGCTTTGTATCTTGGATTTTCTCGATTGATACCTTCAATCACCTCTTCTACAGTCATGTCCAGTGGAATGCCCCTAATAACCCCTTTTCTGAGGACGTGATAGCTCGGCAAGAATATCTTTAGATTTAGTCCCTTGAGGTACTGATTTGTTAATGCTTTGTTAGCCTCGTCCCTGGAGTCAAAGGCAATATTCCAATTCTTTTTTGTGAGAGGTTCGATACTGGCAAACTTGATGCCGGCTTTAGCAACCAACCTGCTTACTTCCAGTGGAAGCAATGGTTTAACGTTACCGTCTCCGTCAGCGATTCTTTGTAATTGAACGATAAACGGTGCCCTGTCGTTTTTTTCAAATTTAAGCTCTTGACGAGATTTGTCTTGACCCATACCTTGTCCTGTATTTATCAGCATATTACTTTCGTTATTCCCTGTATTTACGATTTTTCCGTGATTAACAGTAACTGCTTCCGTAGTTGTTTCAATGTTGTTATAATTTTTGTTCGCATTTGCGTCTCTCTCTTCGGACCCTCCTCTCTTCATCCTCTTACTTTGATTTTTTTTAGTCATGCCTGCTTCTTCCATCAAGGAAGTATACAGTTGGGAATTTCTTATATTTCCATTCCTTAACATTTGATTCTGTCCATCTTCTTTGCCTGGATCGTCGTCCAGGTTTAGCCGAGTGCAACCCCACTTACCAAGTGAGGTTATGATACTGTCGATATTACTCTCTACCTTCCTATACGCGCTAATAGAAACACACCGTTATTTCTTTCCGTATACACGGAAGGTACCGTGAACAACACTTGTCTGATTAATTAATTATTTTCGCAATGAGTTTGCAAAATATCAGTATTTTATTCAACGGTGCGATGCGATCCCACTTCACCCTCACTCGCTTCACAACCATCCATCACTGGAACGACATTGTGACGCCATCTATTGGAATTTATTCGAACCATTGATAAGATATATCTCCTTATCTTTATCCGTGGCGCCATCTATCGGGATCTATTGGGTCTATAGATTACATTAGTTCAGTCAATCTTATTCGTTCTACGAGATTCTCTCATTACCGATTGCCGACCTTCCATAAATTTGGACATCACCGCCTAGCTGTTTTTCGCCTCGTCTTTCTACTCACCGTACATTTTTGCATCATGAACTGTGGCATCTGTAATAATCTGATTAAGCGCAAGGAGCCTTCTATTTCCTGCACGGGCGTCTGTTCTCGGGACTTTCATCACGCTTGCGTCAAGTCCACACTAAATTTCGACCCCCTAGAACATGGCGCTGCTTCTTTTAGATGTGAACCATGCATGAGACGCCGGTCGACCATAATGGATCGTTCGTTGAAATCTTCTTTGGAGCATTCGCGTCACGAAACCTCTATTCAAATCGAGGCATCCGCTTCATCACCTCGCTTTACAATTGATGATGTGATGCGCCAACTGCAGGCAAACGCTGTGGCCTTCGATAATAAATTGGACAAAAAAATCGAGGACCTAAAGCTCGATTTACATCGGCAGTACTCAGAAATTCAGTGCACCGTGGCAGATGTCATTGAGTCCGTTACCATGCTACGGGATGAGTTCTCGAACTTATCCGCAGCTCATCAAGCTCTCCGTTCCCAAGTCGAAGGTCAAGCTCGCAATACGGCTGAGGAAATCAGTTCGCTGGAAAAAATGCATCTTAAGGAAATCAACTCGGTAAAATAGAGTTGTTCACAACTGTCCGCCACCGTCAACTCTATGACCTTCAACATCGCATCAACTTCATCTCCGTCACTTTTTGATTCGGCAGCAATCGTCATCCGTGGTGTGCCTGCCGATATTACTCTTTCGGATTCCGAAATCGTGCGCTCCGTCTTCTCATCTCTCGGCGCTGCCCACCTTCTGGATGACATCCTTGACTTGCGCTTTATGACTCCTAAATCTTCTCAGCCTATCAACAATACTGCAACTCCATCGACGACGACTAAAACATCGCTAGTGTGCCGGATGAAATCGATCATCACACGTGACTTTGTTCTCGATAAGGCATTTGCGAGAAGGACGCTGTCAGTTCGTGACGTCTTCTCTCTTAACCGTGACGATCGCATTTATTTGAGTGAGCTTCTCCCGTCCAACATACATAAATTACTTCTTTTGGCTAAATCAAAAGCTCGTGCCCTTAAGTTATCTCGTGTCTGGGCCAAACATGGCGTCGTCAAGGTTAGGAGAGAGGGCTGTCCCGACGTGTTCATTCTTCGGTCCGAATCTGATCTCGATCAGTTTGCCTGACGTCCGTGTTGCCTGAGTCGGCCTCATATCTCTGTGGATCGGCAAGCACCCCCATCTGCTTTGAAAGTCGCATCTTTTAACGCCAACTTACTACTCGGTCACTTTCCTCTCTTCTCCGCGCATGTCGCTGATAATTTCTATCATATCATTTTCGTCACTGAAACATGGCTTCACGATCGCATCGCTGATGATCTCATCGCTTTACCAAACTATTTTCTTGTTCGGAATGATCGGGTGGGAAAGCGCGGTGGCGGGGTTGCTTGCTATATCCACACTTCTCTTCGTTTTAAGTTATTAGCAGTATCCGCACAGGAATATTCCAATGCTCCTGAATATCTGATTGGCGAGATCCGTAATGCACAAGACCGTACTATTTTATATGCTACAGTCTACAGGCGGCCGAAGGGTGTCTTATTTCATAATTTTGCTGAAATTCTCTCCAGTTTTTCTATTAATTATCAAAACATTATAATCACTGGTGATCTGAACTGCGATCTATTAAAAAACAACTTCGAATCCAACTCACTCCGCGAATTCGCCCACTCACAAGCACTCCATATTGTCGAGTCCGGTGCCACGTTCCACACATATATGTCTCATTCCTTATTCGATCTTTTCCTGGTGGATTGTCAGTCCAAGATCATCACTTTTACTAAGTCCTCGGCTCCATTTATTGCTGGTCATGATCTGCTGGAACTTATCTACAAATTTCAACCTGACCCTCGTCCTCCTCTCACTATCGCTCGTAGGGACCTCAAACATTTTGTGGTGGCCGACTACTTGACGTCGCTCTCATCTTCACTAGCTCGATTAAACCTTGCTTCTATTCCCTCACTGTCCTCTACCGTCCAGCTTGATTGCTTAATTAATGACTTCTCCTCTGTCATCAGGAACACATTTGACACTCACGCTCCAACCTCTCTCTGGACTATAAAACGTTCTTCAGCCCCCTGGCTCACGGATGCGGTACGTTCTAAAATCAAATGTAGAAACAGACTCTATAACCAGGCCAGACGTCACGGTGACGTGTTATCCATGTCTGTATATCGCAACTATCGTAATTCTTTGTCATTGGAGCTGCGTGCTGCCCGTAATAATTTCTACTGTAATCGTATCTCGAAGTCCTCTGATCCTGCTAAAATCTGGAAAGAGCTGTCATTTTTATCACTCACCAAACCTAGAGGTTCCTCCCCTTTCGCCTTCTTCTCTCCTGATCAACTCAACTCATTTTACGCATCTACTTCCACGTCATCAGTTCACTATCCTCAGTCCCTGTCTTCGCTTAATCTCCCACCCTTGTCTCCAAATCAGCCATCATTTCATTTCCTAGACATTACTCCTGAAGCTCTAAGCTCAGTGCTTGTCACTTCAAATTCTCTTTCTCAAGGCCCTGACGGTCTCTCAAGTTTTCCTATTCTTAAAGCTAGCCCTGTCTTGTTTCAACATTTATTGAATATTTTCAACTCTAGCTTACGTCTTGCATTTTTTCCCTCACTATGGAAAAAAGCTTACATATGTCCATTGCTCAAGACCGTTCCACCTGCAACGCCGTCTGATACCCGACCGATTGCTAATCTGTCCGACTTGTCTAAGGCGCTCGAACGTGTTGTTTTTAAACAGATCACTAATTTCCTGACAGCAAATTCTCTCTTTGGTCCGCTCCGATCCGGTTTTAGACAAGGTTACAGTACTCAGACTGCGTTGCTTAAACTGAATCAAGACATCCGACAGGCAGTGGATGATCGAAAGTTGACAGTACTTGTTCTCTTCGACTTTAGCAAGGCGTTTGATATGGTACCGCATCACTTGCTTCTTCACAAACTTCGTCTCCTGGGCTTTTCGGACGGTGTACTCGCATGGTTCTTTTCGTATTTATCGAATCGATCCCAGGCAGTCGTGGATGATAAGTGACCTCTCCCTGGCGGGTTACCAATACTGGTGTCCCACAAGGTTCGGTATTGGGGCCTCTCCTCTTTTCTCTTTTCATCCGTGATATTGGTAACGGCCTTCGCTTTACCCATTACCTTACATACGCGGATGATACACAAATTTATCTCACGTGCTTTCCTTGCGATCTGGTTCGTGCATTGTCCGACTTGACCCAAAGTCGTACCGGCCCATTTGTCTCCTCTCCGTAATCGGGAAACTGTTCGAAAAACTAATCAAGGGGCGCCTCGAGAAAACGGTATTCGCGGACGGGAAAACTTCGGGTAGGCAATACGGTTTCACAAAAGTTAAAAGCACGGAACACGCGATAGTAGAAATGCGCAGGATTGTAGAGGACGCGAGGGATACTTACACGATCGGTTTGCTTTTCGATATTTCCGGGGCGTTCGACAACGTATGGTGGCCCCTTGTATTAGCGGGATTAAAAAGTAGAGATTGTCCGCGAAACCTCTTCCAGGTGATTAAAAATTACTTCAGCGATAGAGTCGTAGGGATTTCAGGGGTGGGAAATAAGGTTACCAAGCGGGCCACGAGAGGTTGTCCTCAAGGTTCTGTCCTTGGGCCAACCTGTTGGAACCTTATGTTCAACGGGCTTCTTCGAGTTCTCGAGGAAATAGTTCCGAACAATTTTGTAGCGTACGCCGACGATCTTCTGGTGTCGGTGCAGGGTAACTCGCGAACTCAACTCGAGACTAGGGCACAAGCCATCGTTGATCGTATCGTAGAATGGTGCCGGGACGCCAAACTTGAACTTTCGGAAAAGAAAACGGAAGCAATTCTCCTTAAGAGCAATTGGATCCGTCGGGCTCCCGTTGGAGGGCGGGGAGGAGACTGTCCCGATCGTGCGCGTAGGGCTAACGTCAGGCCGAACCTGGCGAATAGATATCCGATAATACGTATTGGGAACACAAGAATTAACTTCAAGAATAGCGTCAGGTACCTCGGGGTACACTTTGATAAAGAGTTGGGTGTTGGCACACATTGTGCCAATCTCAAGGCAAAATGCATGGCTCTGTTTCAGAAATTAGCTAGACTGGCAGGAACGGGGAGGGGTCTTCGCTATAGAGCGCTGGACAAAATTTACAAGGGGGTATTTGTTCCGACAGTGGCATACGTCGCTGCGGGATGGTCAGACCTCTGCAAGGCGGCTGACCTTAGGGTTTTGAGGACTACTCAGAGGCTCGCACTTATTGCGACAACCTCTGCCTATAGGACGGCATCATACGCAGGCTTGTGTGTGATCGCCGGTGCACTCCCCGTGGAGATTCTTTTGCAGCAAAGCAGAGCACGCTACGATATTCGAACTGGTTGGGACACCAGGATCAATAATGTGATGGTTCCAGCGGGCGCACCAGACGCCGTGGACATCATCAAGGGTGAGGCACTTAATATGTGGCAGACCGAATGGGACTCTTCTACCAAAGGTCGCACCACCTATGCCTTCTTCGAAAGCGTTCGGGAAAGGATGAACGCTAGCTGGTTCCGGCCAGACTACTATACGACGCAGGTCGTGTCCGGCCATGATGATTTCACGGCGCGCCTCGCGTCACTTAGACTCGCCGACGGAGATGAATGCGCGTGTGGACGTCCGGAAACGGCTCAGCACTTCCTCCTCGAATGCCCCGAGTTCGAACCGCAGAGAGTCGCTCTGCGGGAACATCTCGGCGACCGAGAATGGCCCTCGGCGGCTCATCAATTAGTGGCCAACGCCGAGGCCTTCTCCGTCTTCTCCGCCTTCTGTCGCGTGTGTCTGTGGATCAAGCGGGGATTAAACATCATTCAATAGATAGGCAGGCAGGGCCCACCCGGTGCCTGGAAGTTTGGACTGACAGTCACCGGGTGACACACTCACAGCTCTGTTAATAAAGACATGTAGCTTTCGCGATAGAGATGAAATTCCAAAGGGTCGCAAGCCAAATTTGAAGTGAGCCTAGCCGGGAGTGTATGTCGGGCACCCCCGGTGACGGAATACCGGATCCGCATTACTTCGTGGGTCATCCGGTAGATCCAGGCAAGCGCAAACGAAGCAAACAGGACGAATAGGAAACACGAACATATATATCACATACGCTACACACACAACCCCAACACCAAAAACACATACACACACTAACACCCCTACCACTTAATATTCCAAATCCCTAAATCCAAGTCATCTTCTGGGCCGTGTCCGGGCGGGACACGAGAGCAGGCCTTCCCGAGGTTCCCCGTGAGTGCGCGAAGGACCGTTCGGTCGGGCCCCCCGTGGTGTGAACGGACGCTCCTTCGCGTAGCCAAACTGCTCTTTTCGCTAACACGCCAGCGAAGGTCAAAGGATTTTTCCATCGCCCCTCCGGAGGCAAGGTCTCTCGCTATAGAGTAGATTGAAGCCCGTTGCGTATGCCTTTAAAGGCGAGGTAGCATAGGTCCGCCTGTCGTCAGATGGGGGGCCTTTACAATAGTTGTCCGACTTGACCCTGGATGTTAATTACATATCCGAATATTTTGCCAACAATGGTCTCAAACTAAACCTTGCGAAGTCGAAGGTCATGGTTCTGGGTAGTGGTGCTTATTTGAATCAAATAGATTTTGCTCTAATCCCCCGTATCCTCGTAGATGGCGTGGAGCTTCCTTTCGTCAATAAAGTTCGTAACCTCGGGGTTATAATGCAATCTAATTTATCCTGGCACCATCATATTCTGCACATCTCGGCCAAGGTTAACTTCACTCTCTTCCCTCTGAAATTTAACAAAAACCTCTTGTCTCAGAGACTGCGTAAGCTGTTGATCACTACTCTTGTCTTTCCTTTGATCGACTATTGTTGTCTCGTTTTTATTGATCTTTCAGCTGAGCAGAATCTGATCCTAGAGCGTGTCATCAATAAATGCATCCGTTTCATTTTCAACCTTCGTCGGGATGTGCATATTTCCCCTTATCGTAACAGTCTGGCCTGGCTCACCGTTTCAAACCGCAGAAAATATTTTCTGGGATCTTTATTTTCAAGTTGCTTCAGGGTAATGTCCCAGCATATATTTTTAATCTTTTCCTCCGTGCACCTCCTCCCATTCGTCCATCAAGGCTTCCTTCCCCGCTTACCTTTATCATCCCACCGCATCGCACCTCGACACTGCAGAAATCATTTGCTTTGAATGCCTGCTACTTTTGGCATTCTCTCCATACCGCCATCAAATCCTCAACTTCCCTCTCCTCTTTCATACAAAATTTAAATACCTTTCTTTTGGCTTCCCAACAATCGCAATAGCTATCTCCTCCTTACGTCCCACTCCATTCTCTATTATACTTATCCTTTTCTTTTTGCTACCGCTTAATTTAGTTTATAAGCTGCGCTTTATTTTTATTTATTTTTTTTAATTTTTAAAAAAAATTTTTTCTCTTTCCTTTTTTCTTTTCTTACCACTGTGTCGACTCTTATTATCATTGTCTTAGGTTTAAGTTTCTTACTTACCATTTCTTTTTTCTTATTGTAGTTTTAGATTAAGTCTTTTTGTATCTTGTTTTCTTTTTTCTCTTTTGTTTTCTTTTTAGTATTAAGTTCTAGGTTAAGATTGTATACCAATTTATTTTCTTTACATTGCCTACGAATTTTTATTCATGGCATAATAAACTTAATTCATTCATTCATTCATTCTCTCTCTCTCTCTCTCTCTCTCTCTCTGTTTCAGTTTACCTGGTGATTCTGACAGACGTCAAAATTTTCTACTCCTCATTTTTCACGGCTTTTCGAGGTTGATTCTGCTGGGTTCTGCCTGCGGGCTACTTTGTTTCAGGTACAAAGCATGCGCACTTCTGCTTTCCATCTTTTATACGAATTTTAGGTAGGGTAGCATTTCGGCCTCGCCCGTTTCGGCCAAAAACCGTTGCGGCCAAAAAAAAACAAAGACAAAATGTAATCGCCTAGTTAAGTACATCACCGCTAGATGACGCCGTAATTGAATGCCGGTAGATTGAAATTTGCGCGAGTGGAAACGTTTCAGCCAAAAGCTTTCCGGCCGGAAATATTTTCAGCCAAAATCTTTTCGGCCGAAAATCGTTTCAGCCAAAACCATTTCAGCCAAAATTTATTTAATCTGAAACTGATTCGGCCGAACATCATTTCAGCCAAAATCATTTCGGCCAAAGACCATTTCAGCTAAAACTATTTCGGCCGAAAATCATTTCAGCCAAAACCGTTTCGGCCGAAAATCATTTCAGCCAAAACCGTTTCGGCCGAAAACATTTTCGGCCAAAAGCGTTTCAGTTATGAAGTAGATAAAAAAAAAAATTACAATTCTATCACACGGTTCCTCACAAAGGTGTCGCCACGTGTTTTGCAATTGTAGTTCTAACATCAAAGCATTTGAAACTACTGAGGTTCTCAACGTGATTAGGGTTTGCAAAAACGAGATATGACATACTTAAGGTAGGTAGTTCTTCAATGTATTTATTCAGTGATTGTGTCTGCTAAAAATTTGGATTCTCGTAGATGAGCAGTTGTCATACAGATGTCACCGCAAGTTTTCGTGGCAATGGACTAAAACTCAGCTTTATAAAACAGGCCGGGTTATTTTGACTTTTGTACTTTTTTTTTTTAATTTCAATGTTCATCGTTTGTTCTTGTTTGTTCACTTAATTAAACATTTGTTCATTAATATTTTTTGAGAAACAAACAAAATAAAAAACAGCATTAAGTTAGCCGGCATTTTTTAAATTTTATCCAATTGTATTTTTCCAAATGTTAATCGATTCCAAATCGTTTGTGCATCACTAATAATTCAGTCAGGACGTTTGTTCATTCGTATTTTTTCTATTAAACACTTTTTTTGTTCGAATGAAAACTTTTTTTTAGCCGGGCCATTTTAACTTTCGTACTTTATTGTTTTTTTTTTTTTGATTGTTCGTCGTTTGTTCTTGTTTGTTCACTTAATTAAAACATTTGTTCATTAATATTTTTTGAGAAACAAACAAAATAAAAAACAGCGTTAAGTTAGCCGGAGTTTTTAAAATTTTATCCAATTCTATTTTTCCAAATGTTAATCGATTCCAAATAGTTTGTGCATCAATAATAATTTAGTCCGGACGTTTGTTCATTCGTATTTTTTCTATTAAACACTTTTTTTGTTCCAATGAAAACTTTTTCTCAGTTGGGCCACTAACTTTCATAGTTTATTTTTTTTAATTTGATTGTTCGTCGTTTGTTCTTGTTTGTTCACTTAATTGAAATATTTGTTCATTAATATTTTTCGATTTCAGTTATAAAATTATAACTATAATTACTAATTGTATATGAGTACCCTAATTATTACTCTCAAGTATTATTAGTAATAAAAAATAGAAATTTAGACTGAAATTCAATAAATATTTCGATTACAATTAATCTAGGCTTTAACCCATGCAATTGGTTATATCTTTAATTCATATCAGGTTCATTCTTTCAAATCTATGCGAAAAATTTCAAATTTTCACGAAAAAAAAATTGATTAATTCAACAAAAAATAGAGAATTCTTTGGGGGAAAAAAATAGCAATTACCTTTAAAAAAAATAGTTTTCACTTTACATGCAGAAAAAACGTTGACAAAAATTATTAATATTTTTTTTCTATTTTTTTTATGAGAGTTTGAACCAAAATGAAGAAAATCGATGTATTGACATTTGTCGATATGCCTATTAGATTAAGAGATATCGGCGTTAGAACATTTTCGAACTTCCTGAAATCTGGAATTTTCGAAAAATTGTAACTCCTAAAATACGTGCGATAAAAATCTAAAAATTGGTGTGAATTTTCCTTGTATGGGATACTATTTAAAAATAAAAAATAAACAAAAAATCAAAAATAGTTCGGTCCACAACCGCAGGAAATGGCGTGGAATACCTCATATATACAATCACCATAATTTATTTTTGCATTCATAAAAATAATGTTTTCGTCCCGTCCAGTCATGGCCACGGAGATACGCTTCAGCGACATGTCCATGGGTCATTTGTTCTCAGCTTTATTCAACTTTTCAAACAACAGATGCATGTCCAGTCCAAGCCGTGACGTTTCCGTGATCGGTTTACGTAAAAAAAAAAAAAAATTTCGAAAATGGGTCGAACGGTGATCATAGCCAATGGCCATGTCACACATCGCGCGACTAGTTCGCGAATAAACAGTGTCGTGAAAGAATCTCGTGAAAAGCCGATCATTCCGTATAAGATGACGGATAAAATCTTCGATGGATTCAGTTATCATCGACGGGGCTCTCGAAAAAATAAAATGAACAATATCATAACGTGAGTCGGATTTCTATTCAATTTATATTTCCATTTTCATTAAATTTTCTAAAACCGAATCATTACTTTTATTCAATTCTCAAAATTCAATTTCGTTAAACTAATGATTGATATAATTTCATTATTTAATCACATTCATCCAATTTTTTATTTTCATTACTAATTTCAATGAATTTTCTTATTAATTCATTTTTTTGTGTTCCTGCGTATATTCTTGCGGGTTTTTACAACCCCATCCCATCACCTTAACCCCACTCATTTCAATCACTTTATTTAATGAATTTAATCACTTGAATTAATTTATTCGATTAATTCAAGTAATTAATTGAATTTCGATTGATTTGAATTAATTCAAAATGCGAGTTTTAGATTACTCGTAAGTCATTAAAATTTTTTTAACCTTAACGTTGATGATAACCCAGCATGACCGTGTTGAGGTGTCGGGTGAACGCAGGGTACGGAATAATATGCCAAATTTGAGGAAAATATTAAGTAAAGTTATGTTAAGTGGAGGAAAACGAGGACTAGGACGAGGAAGACAAGGATTGGGACGAAGAAGACGAGGATGAAGATGGAGACTAGGACGATGACGAGGGTGAAGACGAGTATGAAGACTAGGACGAAGATATCGACGACGAAGACGAAGACGAGGACGAGGACGAGGACAAGGATGAGGACGAAGACGAGGACGAAGACGAAGACGAGGACGAAGACGAAGACGAGGACGAAGATGAAGACGAGGACAAAGACGAGGACGAAGATGAAGACGAGGACGAAGACGAAGACGAGGACGAAGACGAGGACGAGGACGAAGACGAGGACGAGGACGAAGACGAGGACGAGGACGAGGACAAGGATGAGGACGAGGACAAGGATGAGGACGAAGACGAGGACGAAGACGAAGACGAGGACGAAGACGAAGACGAAGACGAGGACGAAGATGAAGACGAGGACGAAGACGAAGACGAAGACGAGGACGAAGACGAGGACGAAGAGGAGGACGGAGACGAGGACGAAGACGAGGATGAAGGTGGCGAGGACGAAGACGAAGACGAGGACGAAGACGAAGACGAGGACGAAGACGAGGATGAAGACGAAGACGAGGACGAAGACGAAGACGAGGATGAAGGTGGCGAGGATGAAGACGAGGACGAGGACGAAGACGAAGTCGAGAGCGAAGATGAGGATGAAGATGGGGATGAAGGCGAAGACGAGGACGAATACGAAAACGAGGACGAAGTCGTCTCCAACGACAAAAGTCGTTGGAGACTTGTGAAAATACGATTGTTCTTTCGTATAAACAATATAAATTGTTTATTTAATTCCTTTGCATTTCCAAACGAGAACCCAGTGATTCTCATCACTGTAGAGTTCAACTCACATTGAACTCGATGGAAGATGCACGCCGTGACAACTGGCGATAGTCTGCGGAAGCTCGTTGGCGAGTCCTGCAGTACTGCCAGGAAGAGGGGAGGGCGACGAAGCTTTCCGTCGTCTGATACATCACCTTAATTGTAGTTTTTCTCCGCTTCAATAAGTTTCATCTAACTGGAAGAACAGTAATTCTTTTCGAACATATTTCTTCTGTATCGCACTTGCACTAGGGCGAAGGGAATTTTTTTAAAACTCGGCTGATAGACTGCTGCATTTTAGCTGAGTTTTAGTTGGGTAGGGTCATCGCAAACTCAGAAAAACTGGTATTCGATCAGTGATCGATACGCGAGTCGGTGCATGGCAAAGCAGTCACCCAACAAAGTACTAGTCTCCTCAGAAAAAGGGGGATAGAAAAAGTTTTTTAAAAGTTAAATTGAGTTTGGATTTCATCATCATCATTATTATTAATACATCATTAACAGTTTATCATCTCATTAATTTTATATCTCAACTAAAAAACCGAATTTCCGTCCCACAGCTATCTTCGGTGTAGCAAATTTGAATCATCGGGGTGCCCCGGCAAGGGTCAACTCGATGAAAGTGGTGACTTCACGTTAATTCGTGCTCATAATCCTGGGTGCAAGGATCCATTCCTGTTGGAAAAGGCACAGTATGGTGAAGCACTTTATCATAAAGCCAAACACGAACCAGCCCCATTAAAAGATATTTATGACTCAGCTGGAAAAAAGTAAGAAACTTCCAACTTTAATAATTGTACATAACCGACATCAAATGTCCGGACAATCATTCGACAAATCACGGGGTATATTTTTTTTTGGGGAATGCTTTGAAATTCATATCAAAAATCGCAATACAACGGTAATTGGTTTTCGCTAAAATATTCATACCCCGGGGAAAAAAGCTTGGACAAGTACATTTGTTGACCCCTGTTTCCATTTGTTGCCCTAGAAAAAGAAACTACCCAATTCAGTACGAAATTTTTAAAATTTGGCAAAAATTGACAAGATTATATATGAGTAGAGTTATATAGAGAACTAAAATTTATAATATCAATAATGGGACAAGTATTTTATTGTCGCTTAAGGATGGAATATTAAAAAAAAAAAAGCAAAAATTAGGTGGGCATTAAAAAAAGTCACCAAAACGTACAAAAATAAAAATCGGTCAGAAGAACAGAGTCCAGAAAAGAAATCGGATCGAGAAGAAAACTTGCAAAAAAAATTAAAAACGAAAAAATTCAGATTGAAAAAAAACTTTCGGCCGCAGTACTTAGCGAGTTCGTAACCATGAGAAATACATTATGTGATCCAAGGTAAGCAGAAAAACTCGCTGAGTACTTCGGCCGAAATTTTTTTTCCAAAAGTCCAAATATCACAATTTTAATTCTGATAAATTACCAAATAGCCATCCAATTGGCGCTCAATTCCAGCCCTACCCCTAAATTAAACAATCATTGAGTAATTGGAGAAATGAATCTCAGCCCATCATCCCGAAAAATATTTCGGAGATGGCTGACTTCCTCCAAAATGATGTATGGGTCCGAGAATGAACGTACAAAATTACGTTCGGTGATGTTGACACGGGATTAACTAAGGATTCGGTCCATACTATTGGGGCATGGGGTGTTGATATCGAGATACCAAGTCATAATAATCCTCCAGAACATAACGTTCAGTCACATGTTGTTTTGGGATGCAAGACATTCGGTGCTGAGTTTAAAGACGTCGCCATCATTTTTGTTGATGGCACGTTCGATGTTGCCCCAAACATTGAGGGTGCATTCCAAGTATTGACGGTCATGGCCGAACATTCATCCGGAGAGGTAATTATTTGTGTTTCTGAAATGAAGCAGTTTCGCCAGAAAAAAAGTCGATGCATGGTCGTTACGATTTTCGCTGTGGTAGAAACAAAAAATTTAATTACAACGATTAATCTTTTGGTCTACTAGGGTGTGTAATTTTTCCTTCCGCAGCATAATTATAATCAAAATGTCAACGGAAAAGAAGTTTTTTTTATAACATTTTTCAACCGTGGTGACTGCAAAACAATAAGTCTAACTCGATAACTTGAACGATATAACAATTTTTATGAAAGCTGCACTCTGTAAAAACTGTTCGTTAAACTACCTCCATTTTGACTTCGTACACGGAGATAATATAATATCAAAAATCGCTATGGCATCATAGTTCGGAAGTATACCATATCGTCCCTCTGGGACTTTTGAGCAAGAACAGTTATTTATTATCGGGAATTGGCGGCGTTTGTTTGGAGGAATCACTTTCACTTTGTATATATAATAACCATAATACACCACCAAAGTGACTTTATTTTGCAATTATATCACTCCTCAACTAATTTTGACATGTTTTGAAGCAGATATTCACATATTATATTGTTTACTATGAAGAAATTCTGAAACATACCTATTTTTTTGGCCAGTTTTACTGGTGAAACTCCTTTAACGCATTCAAAAAATGTCTTCATTTGCATAAAGCTGTCGAAATATCATCGTAAGTGAACCATCTTCATTAGGTATTTCCAGTAGCATGGGCAGTAATGAGCCGTAAAACGGAAGAATCATACATAGCCGTTTTAGAATGCATGAAACACAATATATTGCCTCAGCTGAATCCTGAAACTGTCGTGACCGATTTCGAAAAAGCATTGTCTAATGCAGTTTGTGAAGTATTTCCCGGAACTTATCCACGTGGTTGTCACTTCCATCATTGCCAAGTAAACGTTTCTATTCTCCCCATCATATTACACTACAATAAAAATTTAAGGATAATGTTCTTTGCCATTTCCGAAAAAAAAGTTTGTGGAACTTCCTCGTAACATAAATTGTGGTTTTAAACGGAAAGAAAACGAAGACATTCGAACAATTCCGGAAAATGAGAAATAGAAGTAGTAGAAAAAAGGGAAAACATGAACCAAAACTCGCTTATTTCGGAAATTGTATGGTTAAGACCATTGGAATTTTACGATAAATTCAAGGATATTTTGAAAAATATATCAACAACAAAATTAACACATCTATCGAAATAGATTTTTCACATACATCCTTATGAAACAAAACTGCGAGGACTCACAAAATTGTGTTTCATAAGCATTAATTCATAATGCACTACGCCGTAGCATTTTCACGAGGTTACTGAGTTTCAGTAGGTTAGCACCATCAGAAACTCAGAAAAACCCGGTAAGCGATCGATGCGTGAACCGGTGCATGGCTACGCGGTCACCCAACCAAGTACTGAACTTACATGAGGCTGTCTAATTTGGGAGATCGCCGGAGCCACACATCGACCACGGACCTCTGGCTGTCGGCAATAATAATAAAATTTCAGCCAAACTAATAACATTAAAATTTTAATACATATATCAAATGAAAAAATCATACCTTAGGCTATTTTGAAAAGACGGAAGCGAGCAGCAGTAATGAGCTTGGTCAGCAGTCGTTGGCCTGAACTTTTGCCCGAAGCTTACTTATTCGAAAAAAACTTGATGAAATTAAGCCTGTTGCCACCACAGTTTATCGGAGATGCGTTTGATATATTGGAACAAGATTTAGAAGTATACCCGGAGCTTGTCGAAGCTTTCAGTGATTTGCGAGAATATTACAGGACTTATTGGTTGAACGAGAAAGGCCCAGAATCGTATAGTGTTTACGGTGAAAAGCGGAGAACCAATAACGTCCTAGAGCGCTATCACCGGATGTTCAAGTGCAAGTCAGCCATGAGAGCGGAAACTCACAAATTTATACGTAAATTATCGTTTTATTATTATGTAAATGATGGCGTTAGAAAGTTATATAACCTCAGTATTGAGGGCTTACAGACACCTGAGGGGTCTGACTTTCGATAGTTCAAAAATATTGTTCTTCCATAATGTCACTCTCCCTATATAACGTATGAAAATTTAGAACGGAATTCTAAAACATCAGGTATGAGAAAAAAATTTCATCTCGATTTCAGATGATATCAACTGCAACATGTTTTCATTGAGAATGGTGTACTTGGAAATAATACTGATTTCAGTTCAATAGCTCATTGACCGCTATTAACAAAATTTAGGACAGAGAATCTTTGCACGATATTTAAGTGTCTGTCGAGCGATTTTTTTCGGTGAAAAGAAAACAAAGCGTTATCTTTTTACAGAAAAAAAAAAAAAAAAAAAAAAAAAAAAACACTGGCGAAATCTGGATTTTGCGATTCAAACCTCTACTATATTGCGCAAATTGCAGTTAAAAAATCCGACCTCGACACACTGATTGTTTTAGTCAATTTCAAGGATAAAGATTTTGTTTTATTTTCGGGTTACAGAATGTTTGAATAGTCAAAATCGTTGTTACCACAAATGGTATTTTGCAAAGAACTGTTTCACAAAAAGTGCCATTGCATCTTATCAAATAGTTTTTTCTATACATTTTTCGTCTTCCATGGAGAACGAAATGGATTTTTCAATAATCAAGAAATTTTTCAAAATGAATTCTTTTAGCTTAAAAAAATAATTGTTGAAATTGATCATATTTTTCGCCACTTCGAGTTTATGTAAGCCCTTTAAGACTAGGTTGATATTTTAAAATTCTTGGCCTGAAGATTTTGAAATCGACAGTGAACGTATTTATTTATGTAGGCGTACTAAAAGACATTCAAGAGCGGGCTCATGCTGACTTGCTCTTAGTCAAGCAGGGTTTGAAACCGCACCGCAAACCAAGTGTCACTGAAATGAATAAAGAAAAAAATTTAGATCGTTCTTGGAGAAGACTTGGCGATTTGTCGTCTTGTAATCGTGAGGAACGTCTCAAACGAATAAGACGTTTTTTAGATGAGGTGGTAGGATCAACTGGTATGGAAACTAATGATTTTTTTTTTTCGTTTTAGCGATAAATCTATTTTAATTGTTAAAAAGGATCGATTGCATTTAAACTTTTGTAATTACTAGCAGTGTCTACGGCTTCAATACCGCCAACAAATATCTTTACGATATTAATTACCATATCATCCAATTTTTAATACTTCACGGCTATAGCCTTAATCTTTATTCCATTAAGAAATGCAACCCCAGTCATCTTTGATTCTCTGTTCGTTTTCGGAATATCTCAAAATGGGTCATTAATATTTTTGTTTTATCTACATTCTGTACTACCAGTGAGGTTTAAAACTTGGGCGTGGGATGAAAGTTTCCTGTCTTGGTTTGCGTCTCCGTAAAGAACAATTAATCCAAATGTTATACAGCCTACATCTTATTTTAATTCCACAGCTTTTAAATTGTTAAAGCAAAAAAGTTATTCGATAGTTAGAAATTGATTAAAATCGGTTCAGTGGTAATTTTTCAACTTCAATTGAAAAACATTTATTTCAAAATTGAATGTACTAATACATTAATAGTCAATTTATATCATAATAGTTTGTCGATCATACATTTTTCACTAGGGAAGCCAGAGATTGATAGAGGGTGTGCTGAGGAGGGTGGAAAAAACCTAGGAAGAGAACCTAATAGTACTCGATATTTCCTGGATGAACCCGGTAATTTATAAACATTCTATTTTTAGAATTGGAGGGGGTGAACGTGTTCGAAAAAAAATTATAAAAAATATGAATATTTATGGAAAATGTGAACCTGACAAGAGTTCTCGTTGCCCCCCGACGAGTTCTACAAATCTTCCCTGCAAATTATTTTGATTAAGTGAAAAATTAGGGTAGTAGATGAAGACGAAAAAGAATAAATATTACAAAATATTAATATTTTTGGAGTATGTAACTTCTAACAAAAGTTCCCGTTGCCCCCAAAGAGTTTTACAAATGTTCCCCAGAACATATTCGGATTCAGAAGAAAATCAATGCACAAGGCCGAGACTAAAATGAATGGTCAATGAAAAATATTAATATGTACGGAAAGTAAAATTTCTGACTGGATATATAGTTGTTCCCTGAAATGTTCTACAAATGTCCTCTGCAACTTATTTTGATTCTGTAAAAAAAAAGTACGAGGCCGATACGAAAAGAAATAATCTATAAAAAATATAAATATTTCTGCAAAATGGGATTTCTGGAAAGAGGTCTCGTTGCCCCCAGAAAAGTTCTACAAATCTTTCCTGCAACTCATTTTAATTCAGTGGAAAATTAGAGTACGGCCTCGAGAAGAAAAAAAGTTGATAAAAAATATGAATATTTTTGTGAAATGTAATTTCTGACAGGAGTTCTGCAAGCCTCTAGAAGGGAGTTCTACAAATCTTTCCTGCAACTTATTTTAATTCAGTGAAAAATTACGGTACTAGGCCGAGACGTAAAGAACTAGTTAATAAAAAATATTAATATTACTGAAAAATGAAATTTCTGTCAGGAGTTCTCGCAGCCTCCCTAAGACCTCTAAAAATATTCCCTGCAACTTATTATGATTTAAAAAATATCAATACTTTTGAAAAATGCTATTTCTGACAAAAGTTCTCGTTTCCCTCCAAAAAGTTCTAGAAATTTTCCCCTGCAACTTATTTTTATTCGGTAAAAAAAAAGTTACCAGGACGAGATGGAAATAAATCAATAATGCGACATATAAATATTATTGGAAAATGTAATTAATGACAAGGGTTCTCGTTGCCCCCCGAAGAGTTCTACTAATCTCCCCTGCATTTTATTTTGATTTGGTGAAAAATAGAGGTATTAAGCTGCGACGAACACAAATAATTTACAAAAAATATTAATATTTCTGCAAAATACAATTTCTGGTAAAAGTTTTCATTTTCCCCGAAAAGTCCTACAAATTTTTACCGCAACTTATTTTGATTAAGTAAAAAATTAGGGTACGAGGCGAGGAGAAAAAAAAATGGATAATAAAAAATATAAACATTTTAGAAAAACGTTATTTCTGTCAGGAGTACTTGTTGCGCCCCGAAGAGTTCTACAAATCTTTCCTGCAACTTATTTTCATTTCATAAAAAACCACGGTACTCGGCCGAAACGAAAATTAATAATGAATAAAAAATAGTAATAATTTTGCAAAATCACATTGGCGAGAGTCCCCCCCCCCCCAGTGTTCTATAAACCTTCCCTGCAACTTCATTTTATTCGATAAAAAATAAAGTTTTTAGGACTAGACAAAAATAAATGAATTATAAAAAATAAAAATCTTTTTACAAAATGTAATTTCTGACAAGGGTTCTTGTTGCCCACCCAAGAGTTCCACGAACGTTGCCTGCAACTTATTCTGATTCAGTAAAAAATTGCGGTATTAGGCCGAGTAAAAAATAAAGGAATAATAAAAAACTTAAATATTTTCGAAAAATGTTATTTTTTACAAGAGTTCTCGTTGCCCCCTTAAGACTTCTACAATTGTATACATTATGATAACCATTTAAGGATATCTTTCGTAATAGACATGAATGCGGAACAGGTTGACGAACAAGGACTCATGACGGATGTCGACCACGAAATCGCTTACGATTCCACCCATGAACTCAGTAATAAAAAAAATTTTATCTACATTGTCATTTAAAAAAAAAAAAACTACAACAGAATTAATAAAATATTATTGACTCAGCAACAGAAACAGGAGACGTTAAGGGAGTCATGTTACAGCTGAAGGCAAATCTAAATTCAGAATGCTCTCAAACCACTGAACTTCGAAACCCATCCTCACGGAAACTCCCAAATATCAAATCCAACATCCCACTTACGACGAAGATTATTTTGATTAAAGATCAAATTCAACCGAAATCACCAGAACCATCAGCAGATGGTCTAATGACACGAACCGAGCCAGAACAAAACGAACACCCTATGCCACCGACGAAGAAAGCTAAACTAACCGAACCAACCAAACATATTAAAAAAATCGAACCAACCAAACATATTAAAAAAATCGAACCAACCAACCATATCAAACAAACCGAACTAACCAAATGCACTAGACTAACAAAACAAACGAAACCAACCAAAGAAACGAAATCAACGAAACAAACTAAGCAACCAAACCGACCAAACAAACGAAACGAACCAAAGAAACGAAATCAACAAACCAAACTAAACGAACCAAACCAACCAAAGAAACGAAACCAAATAAACCAACCAGACCAACTAAACAGACGAAAGCAACGAAACAAGTGAAACCAGCAAAACAAGTGAAACCAACTAAAGAAACGAAAAAAACCAGACCAACCAAAACAGCCAAACCCAGCAAATCTATAAAACCATCCATAACAAACAAACGAACTAAACAAAATTAAACGAAACAACTGAACAATTAGAAATGACGAATATTGCAGTTTTACTTAATAATAAAGACAAAAATTAAAAGAAAAAAAAATTATCACAATTTTTGAGGACGTTGTGTCGTTACCCAAAAGTTCGTCAATATATAATCATCGCAATCATCTGCTGCACTTGCTTGTAGCGAGCATTAATTTTTGAGCATATCAATCTCGACACAAATTCCTTAAAGAGACTTTATTCTTTTTCTGATTAACGAGATTAGTGTTTTTGTTATATACCTGGAAACAGTTTAAAAATAATTATTTTTTCGAGTAGTATTGGCCAAATTTTCCCTCCACACCCCTCGCAACGTAACAGGTCGACGTTCAAAAGATATGAAAATACAATTGGATGACGGGATCGCGCGTTGAAAAAATATTGCCCCCACCACCATGACTCCGAAGAAAAAACCACCAGAGGGCTTCGTTCTCTTCGTTTTCATGAAAGAGCAGCGCCTTGTTGACTATCAGTTTTGGTTAGACGAGGAAATTGCAACAAGCGTCGTGACGACCTGGTTTGTGAACAGGTAAAAAATTATTTGCTAAAAATTCTTGACGTCCAGGGGACGAGTGAACGATAAGCAAGAGATCAGCATTCAAAACTCTTTTGCCACCAATTTTTTCATTATGTTAACAAATTTCGTTTCCAACAGGCCCATACATTTATCATTATTCAAATTTTCTTATTCTTAAGAAATGCTGCGAAACGAATTGTTGCGCTAAACGGTCGAAAGGGGGGATAAATAAATTTCAATTAATTGTAGAAATCGTAATTTTCCAGATAGTGTCAAATGCGTGTCCACGTACGAAAAATCGTGTTTGGCCGAACCTTTCCTCTTTCCCCGCTATTCATTCGTTTTCGTCAACTAAAATTACTACCATAGTATAAAAGAAAATAAAAGCATAGGCCCGTCGATGTTGTATATCCGCCTGATCAAGAATAATAATAATTGCAGCAGCAGCACTTTGTACAACGTGAAAGAATGAAAGAACTACTTGTACGGTTTTTAAAATTGTTCACCATTTTCGATGGAAAAATAGATGATAGCACTGTACAGGAAAGCATCAATGATGAAAACAAATCATGTCTTTCCTGAAATTTCATAATGACGGCTACACAATCGAACTATCGTTGACAGCGTATAATCGTTTTCAACAAGTCTCGATCGCGATCGGAAAAAAAGTGACCAGGAATAATCGATAATCAATCTCAAAAAAATACATGCTGTATTTTTCAACTCTTTATGTCGGAGACCAAAAATTGCCCGGGGACAAAGGCGGTTATTCGACCTTCTCTTGTTACATGAATCGCATCCTCGAGGGTCTTCATGATATTTCGATTTAATCACAAGAAGCTGCTAGGGCAAAAGTTTCGTGATCGATGCGTTAACGGCAAGGAATAAAAATTCACATTTTTTAAAATTGAGAATTCGCATAAATTCCACGGAATACGTACTCGCGATAAGCTAATCATTTTCTTGCTACCGTTTATGGAAACAAAATATTACAAACATCTTTGATCGATCATCGTCTTAAAAAAGATTATACCACAACAAAAATACTCCATTTATAATAAAAATTTGATTAATATAATAACCGTATTTGAAAATTTGCTCCATTTTTTATATTTCAATAACTAATTGATGGTTTCTTTTTGTCCAGCGACAGAAATCGGAAAAATAGTCGAATCAAATTTAGAAAAAGACGGTTCTGCCATGGTCCAACATTCCTATCCAGCAAATCCTCAGCCCCTGGAATCTGAAACCCATTCACACGAAAACTATACTACGAATTGGAACACGAAGTATACCGTATCGCCAAGCACGAAACATTTTTTTCATACAAGACCCAAATCTTATGTCAAAAACAAAAATAAAATTGTATAGCAACATGTATAACAAAAATAATTTACTGACATTTTTTATAAAGATATTTAAAGACCTCCTCCTAAGCATACCCAATCTCGTTCTCGGCCATTGTAATGAGGTTTAGAATCTCAATATCCTCTAATTTGTTACATCGTGTTCATCAATATAATGACGACTTACCGTGACATCTGTGCGAGAATCGTTAAACTACAATTTCAATGAAATAAGTGAGTTTTCATTTTTAAACATGGTTATGTTTTTTTATGTTAAAACACCCAATACTGTTCCAAAGTTATCAATGTGACCTGTATTCATTTCAATGTAAATTCTAGCATAGAATAAAGTTTATTGCAAAGAAAAAAAAATTTCAATCATGAGTCTTATAACACTTCCATATACTCAAGAATAGTTGTCGGAATCACAAAGCACCCTCATCAACAAATTCCATTTTGTGGCTCGATAACTATTACAAAATTCATAACCTCACATATGAGTATACCCCATCTCGTTGCCAAAGTTTTACTTTACGTTCGTATCATTCATCGTCTCAAATATGTGGATTTTAGTCCATTGCCACGAAAACCTGCGGTGACATCTGTATGACAACTGCTTATCTACGAGAATCAAAATTTTTAGCAGACACAATCACTGAATAAATACATTGAAGAACTACCTACCTTAAGTATGTCATATCTCGTTTTTGCAAACCCTAATCACGTTGAGAACCTCAGTAGTTTCAAATGCTTTGATGTCAGAACTACAATTGCAAAACACGTGGCGACACCTTTGTGAGGAACCGTGTGATAGAAGAGTAATTTTTTTTTTTTTATCTACTTCATAACTGAAACGCTTTTGGCCGAAAATGTTTTCGGCCGAAACGGTTTTGGCTGAAATGATTTTCGGCCGAAACGGTTTTGGCTGAAATGATTTTCGGCCGAAATGGTTTTAGCTGAAATGGTCTTTGGCCGAAATGATTTTGGCTGAAATGATGTTCGGCCGAATCAGTTTCAGATTAAACAAATTTTGGCTGAAATGGTCTTGGCTGAAACGATTTTCGGCCGGAAAGCTTTTGGCTGAAACGTTTCCACTCGCGCAATTTTCAATCTACCGGCATTCAATTACGGCGTCATCTAGCGGTGATGTACATAACTAGGCGATTACATTTTGTCTTTGTTTTTTTTTGGCCGCAACGGTTTTTGGCCGAAACGGGCGAGGCCGAAATGCTACCCTACCGAATTTTATTAGGCTTATTCTTTACGGCTCGTGGTGTAAATGAGTTGGAAACAGTGACATTTTTCCTAACCTTACTCTGGCCGGCATGCGGATATAACGGACTTTCTACGATTGCCTCACCTACACAAGCTCAACTCTGCTTGTATCGACTACCATCGCTATATACCAAGCTATCGTGATCTCTGTGTCAATATTATTGTTGACGGTTGACGCCCAACTACTACACTAGATCACACTACTACTGTGATTATTGCTTCTCATCACATCTACTGAGCCACATCTACAGTATAAACTTCTTCAACTGTTCTTCACACGAACTCACTGTCTTGCCGTCGCAATAGACGTGTGTTCATCGCAAGTATTCAGTCTCCTACGTTTGATTACCTACGGTGGCTTGTGGCCGTTATCTGCTAATGTTATTATAGACAGTCACACTTTACCACGGTGCCTGTGTTATCCTAAGACATTAGCCGATATTATAGATTGACGATTTTATCAGAGTATAAGCTAACGGAATTAACTGTCCTCTTCTAGCAACGCACAGTGGTTTATACTTTATTCGATTATCTGCCCTTTTTTTGTCGTTATAATCACCAAATTATTCGGCTAATTTCGTATAAACTCCCATCGCAATCTAATTGTAGTTCAGGCACGATGTCATATCGATGTGGCATTTGTAACAGGGCAGGAAAAAAAGGTGATAAATTATTCATATGCTCCGGTGATTGTGGAGAACGCATTCATTCCGACTGTGCAATAACAAATTTTAAACTCGATACAGCCAATTTATACGATGAATCGATCTTCTTATGCAACTCTTGCACAATTTTTGCTTATTCTATCTGCAAACTGTCCACAAAAAAAATGATAGTGACACTTAGGTGCATTGGGGAATGTGGTGAATCGTTCCACCTTTCTTGTGCCATGTCCAAGTTTGGATTGACCTTGGATGACCCGAATCATGTGACTGATTTTCGATGTGACTTATGTCTAATGCAACGTTCGACGGTAACACCTAGGACCCCTACCGGACTCCCTCGTGGCAATGCTAGAATTAATATTTCTTCGGAAAGTATTGTAAACGACAATAATTTAAATCTTACGGAAGTCATGACGCAAATAAAGTTACTTAGTGTTTTAATGACAAATTAATTTGATGCTTTAAATAATACTCTTGGAAATATGGGTAAAAAATCTCGAAGAACTACGTACCAATATCACGAATCTGTCATCATCACATCGCGAACTAGGACGGCGCTTAGATAGCATTGAATCGAACTTTGGCCATGATAATGCTGTCCTCTCGTCAAAGATTGACGATGTTGCTACCAGGGTCGAGCAGATTGAATATTCCAGCAATAATGCAAGTGAGCTTTCATTATCGGGGCTCCCTTTAGACATAACCGATTGTCCCAAAGAAATTGTGGAAAAGGTTTTAACGACATTGGATATCCCTGAACTGATTGGAGATGTCCTGGAAACATGTGACATACTGCCAAGACAAAACAGACCTGACGCCATTATTAACTCAGCCCCTGACAATTCGGGTCCAGTGCGTAAATTACAAACAATTATAGTAACCCTAAAATCCCAGACACTACGTGACTATATTATCAAGAAAAAGCGTGATAAAAAACAATTGTTCATAAAAAATATCCGGTCTGCGAGTCACCCGAGTCATCCAGGCCAAATCTTTATCAACGAAGTTTTAACTCAAACGATCTACAATCTCTATCGGCGAGTGAAAGCTAAAGCGAGAACGAGCAAATGTCAGGTTTGGACTCTTGGTGGTCGCATCTATGCACGGAAAACCCATGGCGTTCCTGCTTTTACCATCAGTTCTGACAATGACTTAGCGAAACTCGACTGACTATCGGTAAACCTGACCTCTGAATGTGTGAGCTGTATAGTTGACAGCGTCACTTCTACCGTCCTTTAGTCTTCAAATAAACTGAGAATTGCTCACTTTAATGCGAACTCCAACATCATCATCACAGGCGATCTGAATTGTAACCTCTTAATTGCGAATTCTGAATCGACTTATTTAAAAGAACTAGTATTGTCCCAATCTCTGTTTATTGTTGAATCGAAGGCGACTCATCACACCTGCTCATCTGACTCGTGGCTCGATGTTTTCATAACCGATAGTGCAGATAAAATAATTAATTACTCTAAATCGATTGCCCCCTTCATTGCAGGGCACGATCTTATTGAACTGACTCATAGTATTGAGAGTATGTTACCCATCGAACGAATCATACTGACTTCTTAACTACGTTGTCGCAAATTTACAAATTTGATGACACAACTCATGACCATCTTAGCCTCAATGACGTAAATGTTAACTACTTACTTGTATATTTATATATTGTATAAGCGATGCGGATGATCTATATCATACTATTGTTATATTTAATATTTAATTGTTGAAAATGATTGCATACTGTCTCTTGTTCCTGAAACTCGTTGTAAAACTATACTACTGTTTATATCGTGAGGCTAGTCCTCAAAAAAAAAAAAAAAAAAAAAAAAAACATCATTTATACTTATTATTTATATATTTGCCTCAAGGCGCATGCCATGGCTTAAAAATAAAAACAATCAATCAATCAATCAATCAATCAATCTCTCTCTCTCTCTCTTTCACATGGCGGTGAGTACTACAGTCGCACGTTAATTCTTACTGTCCCTAACTCGCTCTTTACTGCTGGAAAACTGCCTTCGGGCGTTTTGTTTCAGTACCGAAGCATGCATAATATTGCTTTTCACCCACTAATTCCACCACACAATTGACTATTCTGGTGCATAGCAATTTATCGTCGTCTTTTTCGTCGCTGAAAAATTTAGGAAAATTTTACTAAGCAGCTTTCCGTTATCAACTGTCAAAAAGGATCATACTGCGCATGAGCGGATTACTCCCACCAACACCAACCATTATTCAGCAAGACCGTGTGCCATTGTCTAGCTCTGTCTAGATAGTTGGGTTCGCGCACGGTCCGCAGATCCGGATCAATTTCGACTGGCGAAATCCCCACCGTCAGGCCTCTACAGCTAATATAATCATTATCTTCGAATACGGCCTACACTACGAGCTTTGCCAAGTTAGACCGAAGAATCAAGAAGCTTCTGCTGCTACCCGCAGCTTTCTGGCTCATCGTTTCACGTAACGCACACGTAAAGGTTCCTGTCTCTCACGTATATCTACGCACACTTTACAGCGTCCATCACTTATCACGTCTATTACGTGAGTCTCACACACATCCTCGTGCAGCTCGCCCTCAGCTGTCATAATTAGTTCACACTTTCTTGTGAATATATTTCGTGGTCGTTCGGTTTTGGTGTCGTTTAACGTTCTTGCGCCTATTAGGACATTATTTTTTAATCAATTTTTAATTTTGCGTCGATTGAACTTTTATATATTTACATTTTTATAAGCTACGTTCATGCAATGGTGCCTTCCAGTTACAAATGTGAGCGAAATATTGCATTAACTGCTATCTCATGTCGAGATTGTAATCGTTCCTTCCACCCTAGTTGTGCGCAAGGGTATCTAGACTCGCGAGGTATACTAGTATGTTGCACCAATAATCTCCCGCCTATTATCTTGGCTTCCTTACGTGCATCAACACAGCGCACTACCCCTGAATTGTCTCCAGTTGAGTTTCTTAACTCAACCCGTTCTGACACTCATGGACCAGCAAGTTCTAGTAATCCGTTATTGACCACTTCAGATTCTGTGCTCTCACAGATTCTTAGCAAGCTTGACTCGACTGAAGCAAAGATAGATCAGCTAAATGAGCGTCAAAGATTAACTAACGATGCATTTCGTAGAATTCTTGAAAGAGTACCAATTATCGAACAGTTGGTTGGTGATCACTCTGCCCGTATTGCAAAACTAGAGCTAGCTCATCGTACTAATGATCATCTATCTCGTATCGAACACCTAGAACAAATAAATCGTGCGCTACAAAATGAAATTACTACGTTAAAATCGGGTAATTCAGCTAATTTTATTAGCTCCAGCCACACGAGTGAGTTCAAGATGTCGGGCATTCCATCTAACGTGCCATTCTCACCTCATGATATTGCTGCACGTATTTTTGACTTACTTGGAATCTCCAACCTCATTCCTCATATTCTTTCTGTTCGTGCTCTACCTCCAAATCACGCGGGACTACCGATAATCCTGAAACGAGAATTACTAGTACTTATGTTGTCGCGCTTACTTCCGGCTCCGTGAGACGAATTGTTTTAGATAGAAAGCGCAGCAAGCACGAAATATGCCGATCAGAAATCTTCCCTGACTGTACTCTGGAAACTGCCAACTTGAGAATAAATATTAATGCAATGCTTTCTGCCCAGACGCACAAACTATCTATCGATGCTCGCGCAAGAGTCAAAGAATTAGGCATAGGTCATGTTTGGCTAGTTAATGATACTATCTACGCACGGAGGGCTGATGGGCAACCTAGCCGTAAAATTAATTCACTCTCTGATTTAGAGACCATTCTGTGACTGCCATCTCCTAACTCTGTAAACGATAGTGAGGCTCGGCCCACTGAAGCACCACCTGACAGTCTAAAAGTTGCACCGTTCAATGCTAATTCACTTCTTAATCACTTTGAACTGTTCTCTGCTCATATCACTCAAAATTTTTACCACGTCATTGCTATCACCGAGACCTGGCTTCACTCTCGTATTCCTAATAGTCTAGTTGATATTGATAACTATACGTTAGTACGCCATGATAGGCATTGCGCGAGAGGAGGAGGAGTGTCTGTTTACGTACACGAGTCGCTGAAACTATCCGTTCTTGAATTGTCTACCAATCTAGTTTTAAATGCACCTGAATATATTATTCTGGAATTACGTGTGGCTCAACAATCTATTTTATTTGCTGCTATTTACAGGAGACCGAAAGGTCTTCTTTTCTCGGATTTTGCGACTGCATTTTCGAGACACTTCATTGCTTATAACAATATTATTATTACAGGCGATCTAAATTGTAATCTCTTATGTAACAACTTCGAATCTCTATTCCTCAGGCAGTTAGTAAATTCATTATCATTATTTCTGGTGAACTCTGGAGCTACTCATCATACTAGTACTAGTGAATCTTGGCTTGATGTATTTATCTTGGATAGTGTGGATAAACTCGTTGGCTATCGCAGGTCTCAGCCACCGTTCATAGCTGGGCATGACCTTATTGAGCTTAGTTACAGGCTGCGTTCACTAGCACAACCTGTGCGTGCTCTTATTAGACGCAATTTTGCTAAATTCGATCCTGGTCGATTCCTAGTCTCGCTGTCTAATTATATTCAAAATGACCCTCTACTCAGTACCCTGAGTGATAATCCACCATGCAATGTCGATTGTATTTTGAACAGTCTGTAGAGTGCAGTGGTGAGATCACTTGATTTGCACTCTCCACTCATGGAATTCAAGATGAACAAGCTGAGAGCCCCATGGCTGACTGATGACCTGCGATCGCGTATCAGGAAAAAATGGTATTGTTTAAACAGGCTAAGCATTCCGGCGATCTACTGCGGCTTGCGATTTTTAGAAACTTTAGGGATGAGCTCACTATCGATTAAAAAAAAGCCAAGGCTACTTATCACTATAGTAAACTATCTATAATCTCTGATGCATCACGCCTATGGCATGAACTGCCTCGGACTGGTGAAGACGGGTGAAGTTTCTTGCTTGAGTTTTTTCTCTCCAGATGAACTCAATGCACATTTTGCCACGGTTTCAACAGTTTCGAGGATGTCAGGTTTTGCTGAGCTTGCGGACGGCGTAGTGAATCTACCTCATTGCTCTCATATTTTCAAATTCAATCCAGTTACAGCAGAAAGCGTCTCCTCCTTGATTTTATCCTCCATTTCTCAGTCTCATACAGCTGGCCCTGATGGCATTTCTCCATTTGCTATTCGGACTTCGCTTCCACACATTAGTCACCTATTAGCAAAACTTTTCAACCATTCTCTCTTTTCTGGCTACTTTCCCACCCAGTGGAAACTTGCTTATATTCGACCCTTGCTTAAAGTTTATCCATCTCGCTCTCCGGCTGATTGCCGGCCCATTGCTAACCTGTGTGAATTATCAAATATCTTCGAGCGTATTGTTCTAAGATCTTTGATATCCCATTTAGACACTCACAACATGATAGATCCACGACAGTCGGGGTATAGAAAGGGGTTCAGTACTCAGACTGCATTGCTCCGTGTTAATCATGACATACGCCAGGCAGTTGATGAGCGAAAAATTACTATATTAGTACTGTTCGACTTCAGCAAGGCCTTTGACACAGTCTCTCATCTAAAACTCTTGACGAAGTTGTACAACTTTGGCATTGAGGCTGTTGAGCTCCATTGGTTTTTTTCATATCTATCCGGTAGATCTCAGGCGGTTGTCAGCAGCAATGGGTCTCAATCTCAGTGGTTGCCCACTACGTCGGGTGTACCTCAAGGGTCTGTACTTAGACCAATTTTTTTCTCGCTTTTCATTAATGATATTGCCTCCTACCTTGAGCACATTAACCATCTCATTTTTGCCGACGATCTGCAGATCTATCTAAGCTGTAAGCCTACTGAATTACCGGATGCAATTGCAAAAATTACGCGTGATGTAGGAGCTGTGTCTGGGTTCGCCGATGAGAACGGGCTCAAGCTAAATCTCTCCAAGTCCAAGGTAATGGTTTGTGGTAGTAGCATATTTTTGGGTCAAATTGACCATAATCAATTGCATGAGATTTCTGTGAATGGTACTGTTCTTCCCTATGTTAGTGAAGTGCGAAATTTGGGTGTTGTTATGGCGGGTAACCTCTCATGGAAAAAGCACGTTAACTCTCTTTCCTCCAGGATTCACTCAGCATTATATAGGTTAAGATATCATAAGAGAGCTCTATCACAGGGCCTAAAAACGCAGTGTATTAAGACTCTTGTGTTCCCCATTTTGGATTACTGCTGCTTAGTTTATAATGATCTCACAGACGAACTCAATGTGATTCTCCAACGGCTCATAAATTGCGCGATTCGCTTTATCTTCGATCTGCGATATGATATGCACATCTCACCTTATCGTAGACAGCTTGGCTGGCTAACGGTTGAATCTAGGCGATTGTATTTTTTGGGCATCATGGTATTTAAGGTTATTAATGGGCTTGCACCACCTTATCTCTCTGAGCTATTTCCACCATCCCTGCCGTCTACTCGATCCACGCGCTTGGCTCGTCCTTTAGTTTTTCTTGTACCGACTTGTCGTACTACAACTTTACAAAATTCTTTTGTTTCACTCGCAATAAATTTCTGGCATTCCCTTCCGCCTCACTTATCCTCGACGCTTACGCTGCCAGTTTTCAAGGCTAGTCTCTATCGACACCTTTTCTCTCTAGAAGATATTCAGTACTGAAAGAGGACGGTTCAACTGCGTCCGTGCGCCATCTCAGTAGTGCGTTTCTGGGGTCATGTCCTCACGTTAGGGCTTCGTGCTTGCTATTTGGTGTAATTGATTTTATTTTCACTGTATTTTCTATTCTCGTCTTTATTTCCCCTTGTAAATGCGAGCGTTCTAGTTGTAATTAGTTATACGTACGAATATATCTTCTCTTATTGTTTGCGTTTAGACTTAAGTTAGCTGTAAGTTCTTATATATTGTACTGCTTGTACTTATATATACTGCCTCAAGGGAAACCAAGGCAATAAACTTTCATCATCATCATCATCATCATCATCATCATCATCATCTCTCTATCTCTCTCTCTATCTCCAAACGCTGTTCCATTTGCAAACGTGTTGCAAAAAATGACATCATTGTCTGTAGTGGCGAGTGCAAAAACACTTTTCACATAAACTGTGTGTCTACTGAATTCGAGTGTGATCTACATGATACTGATGCATTTCATGAATTTCTGTGTGGTCCATGCCGTCTTAAACACCGAGATCAGTCCTCTAGCTCAGGCAATATCGAGTCTCAGCTTTCCTCGGTTAATCCACCTCAAAACAACCTACGAACAACAACCTTGGATGAGATAATGGCACAACTTCGTGTAAATTCTGATTGTGTTGATGCGAATTTGAAAGCATTTCGAACTAAAATGAACACCAAGATGACAGAAAACTCATCGTCTCTTCAAAACAGTGTATCTGACCAGCTTACGTCACTCTCTGAAACCTTAAATGGAGTAGTACGCATCATAGCTGACCTTCGTTCAGAGGTTTCGAATTTAACATCTTCTCATAATGCCATCGTTCAACAAATAACCACCTTGCAAACCGATCTCGCAGCTTTGGATAACGAAACAAGAAATGCAAAAAATAACAACACAGCATTGAGAACCAAAGTTGATGAAATCACAACTGCAGTCACTGGTCTATGCTCGCAAATTCATGAACCAGGTATAATCATTCGTAATCTGCCAATAACTCCACGCGACACACCAAGGCTAATGGTTGAAAAAGTTCTTAATGCATTAGGCATTCCTGAATTATCATCGGATATTCTTGATATTCGTAGCCTAACGAAGAAGCAGCAAAGCGCTATTGGTGAGCAACAGCACGCGCAACCTCAAGCTCAACCGTCATCTCTTTTGGTTTGTTTCAAATCTCTAGCAGTACGAGATCATGTGATGATGAAAAAACGTGAAAAAAAAAAATTCTTCCTGTACGCGAAAGCTTCTCAGGCAACGCAGATGGTAACATCATCATTAGGGAATTTTTTCCTCAGGATATCAACAAACTGCTCATTCAAACGAGACAAACCACCAAGGAGAAAGGCTGGAAATATTCCTGGGCAACTTCACGTGGCGTTTTTGCTCGCAAAACTGATGGGTCTCAAATTATCACTATTAACTCGGTAACAGACCTTGATAAGATAATCTGACTACCATCACGAACCGAGACGCATTCACCTCCGCCAACACGAAACTCATCATCTCCAACTAGCTACTCCAATAATGACATCAACACGCTGCAGATATCCCAACTCAACGCAAATTCACTATTGCTGTGTGGTGTATAATGATTTGACCAATGAAGTGAACACGAAACTCGAAGTACTGCTAAATAGTGGTATCCGCTATATCTTCAACCTCGGGCGCGATGAGCATATAACTCCCTACCGAAAGAGACTGAGGTGGCTCACAGTCAAATCGAGAAGACTCTACCTCATTGGCATTATCACCTACCGAATTTTAAAGAACGATACTCCTGCATATCTCAGCGAACTTTTCTAACCTGCAACTCATTCTCTCCGCTCAAACAGTCGACGTGCACCTGAGACATTTCACATACCCAAGCAGCGTACGACGACTTTTCAAAATTCGTTCGTCCTGACTGCAATTTATTTCTGGCATCAACTCCCTATCGATTCGCGATGTGCCTCTACTTTAGCTGTTTTCAAGTCTCAGTTATTCACGTACCTGTTTGAGCATGAAGACCCAAATATCTTACGTTAAGAATCTTAGCACTTAATACAAACAAGCTCAAAACGACTATAATACGAAAATCGGTTTCAACATATTTAGCGCAGAATTTTCATTGTATGTCATCAAATTTGCTTCAACAATTTATGTACTTATTTTTTTATTTATTTATATTATATTTATAACAACATAAGTAGATCTTAAGCGAAAATTAAAAACGGAAGAATATCGTCACTGTACTGATAGAAATTATCACAAATTGCACTGTGTGCAATTTCTTTTTAACGCACTATTTATCGTTCACATTATAGCAAGAATTTGCCGTTATTTCATGCAAACATGTAATTATTTGTACAATTCCTAATTTTAAACACTTGTATAATTTAAATTGTAACATTGCCCCAAGGACTTGTCCTAGGCAAAAAATAAATAATCAATCAATCAATCTCTTTCTCTCGCTTGTTCCTTCTCTCTCTCCGCCCCCTTGAACCCCCTCGCCCGCCTTTGAAACACTGCCGTATCATCATCTATAACTATTATTTAAGTATTATTTTAAACCCCTTCCTATGTGGGAGTGATTTCAAAACATTGTGACGTCACAAAAAGCCCATATTGGAGTATAGAAGAGTGCGGCAGGGCTCGTGCTGACTTTTTTCTTTTTAATACTTGGCGTCGAGCCGCTACCGTGTCTCTTGATATTGGTATGCTAGGCTAGACTGGGCCAACGCTAGGAGTATTCTCAGTTTGCTGAGAATAGTGAGAATTCTCGCGGTATGGTATACCGTTGGCTTCTAGTGGGGTTTCTCCTCCTCTTCGAAAGAGTGGGTGTTCCATTTCGGGGAGTTTTCATGGAAGAAGCTTATTATTCTCCTTTGCAGAAGTCTGAACTCTCATGAGCGTATCAGGTCGAGACGATGCCTCGCTTCTATGCCTGCTTGGGCTGTACTCCGTGAACGTGAAACAACGCCATCTCGCGGTGTTTCGTGAACTGGTTTTTCGAATTTTTCCGAAAAGATGCGTTTTCATGGAATAAGCTTGTTTTTTTTTTGTGGCGAAATCGTTTAAATAATTGATTAACAGTGAAATTATTCCTGTTATATTAATTATGATAAATAACAAATTCTAAAAATGGTCCTGTGACTACAGGAACCACACAATGAGTATAATAGAGCACACGACAATTATTGTGACTTAATAATTGCGAAAGACTTTGTTCATTAAGTCATTATTATTAGTTAAGTTTTTAATTACAAGTTCTTTGGAGATTCTTCAATTTGGTAAGTATTTCTTTGTTTTGGTAAGTATTTTTTTTCTAAGAATAATAACTTTTTTAATAAATTTTTTTTCTTTCAGGTGCAGCGGAGTCTGGTGATTTGACCCAACTACATGGTGAGTTGTATTACTTATAAATTAGATATAATTAATTTGTTTTTTAATATTTTTTTTTTCGAACATAATTATTATTTTAATAATTATTCCTTGTTCATTTCAGATAAAAAAGGAGTCAATGAAGTGGAGAGTTGGCGTCACAAGGTGACGTACAACACTTTTTTCTACCTGAAACAAACAAGAAATAATTATTAAGATAATAATTATGTTCAAAATATTATCAAGCAAAAAAATACAGAGGAACCTCTCTGTCTGTAAATGGTCAAAAAACACAAATTAAAAACAATTAATTGTATAATTTCTAAGTAATGAAACTCACTACGTAGTTGGGTCGATTCCGTAGACTCCGCTGCACCTGAAAAAAAATATTATTATTATTATTATTAAGAATATTGTTGTTAAAAGATTATTAATTAAAAGTAGATATAAATGATCGAATCCAAAGAAAAGCAATACTTACCGTACGAAGAATCTCCAAAGAACTGCGTAGAACCTGGGAATAAAACGTAAATAATAATAATAATTGAATAAACCAATTTTCTCGCAATTATTAAGTCAGAATAATTGAAGAGAGAAGTTGTATTATGCTCATTGTGCGGTTCCTGTAGTCGCAGGACCATTTTTTATATTAGTTATTTATCATAATTGATATAACAGGAATAGTTCACTGTTAATTATTTATTTAAACAATTTCAAACAGTAAAGATAAGATTATTCTCATGAAAACGCGTTTTTCATAAATTTCGAAAAAATAGTTCAAAAACTGCCGCGAGATGGTATCGTTTCGCGTCCGCGGAGCATACGCCCTAGCTTCGATATCCTCAATTCAGGCGGAGCACTAAGAAGCTTCCAAAAACCTCCACTAGGCGGCGTTTTGAAAGTTGTATCTCGTGAGCGGAGTATAGCCCAAGCGGCGATATAAACGAGACATAGTCTCGACCAGAGTCGGACTTCTGAAACGAGGAAAGACTCTAACTCCTGAAAGCAAATTACCACTCTTCCGCAGAGGAGGAGAAACGCCGCTGGAGGCCAACGGTATTATAATACCGCGATAATTTTCAGCCCACTGAGAAGTCTCCTAGCGTTAGCCATTCAAAATATAAAATATAAAAAAAGAATTCGTTTTTTCTCATACTCAGCTGAAAGGAAGGGTCCACACCTATTTCTTGAACTAATTCTCATTTAGTCACTTCCTCGAAGGACTTGTAAAATTACCCATTCAGATTTTTATTCACCTCTATAGTTTTTCTACTTTATTAAACTTTTGCATATAATCTTTCACGTGATTCTTTCACACTGTGAAAATTAAAAAAAAAAAAAATCTAACAGAGAATATAGCTGTCAAGCACTCCTATACAGAACTTCGGGAATCATCCGCTAGGTGGCTTCTCGGTAGCGGCTTCTCGTGGGCGCAGAATAGCCTTAGCCTCTACAAAAGCGAGGCAGGTTCGCAGCATCGTTTATGCGCTCCGAGCCCGCCTTCCGAAAGGAGGAACGACTCACATTCCCGAAAGGGGAGGACCCTCGCCAAGGGCCTATGCTATAACCACATAAACGCAGAACCCTTTATCAATTTCGCTCAACATTGATTAGGGACGGGTATTACCCGAGCAGAATTATACTCCACCGTAATGTCCACGGCATGATCTCTTTTATTTTTGTTAGTCATTTAATTTCTTTCACTCTGTTAAGAGTTTACTTATTATTTTCGTTCATTACTTTTTTATTCATTATTATTATTATTTTAGGATATTTTACTTTTCTTTAGTAGTTTAAGTTCAAATCGATCAGGCTTTTAAATGCCAAAAAAGAATAATAGGAGCATTGCTTACGAGCACGCCGCCACCGCAGTCCACCGCGCTCCGCCAGTATTCCGACCCTCGGCAAGAGGACGAGTTTCCCGATTATAAGGAAAAGTTCATAAAATTCGTGGTTGTAAGGAGAGGTGCGGGAAAAGATCTGACCAATAAAGAGAATCATCCAAAAATGTCGGAGTTCAAGCTACCAGCACCTTTATTAACACCCCCTCGAACCCCTCTCCCGATCCTTCACCTCACAACGGTGGAAACCAAGGAGGAGTTCGACCAACTCCTTGACAGAGGCACGGAACCAGCGATCGTTCAAGGCAAAATACCACCCGGATCGCATACGCTACCGACACACGCCGAAGAACCATCAACAAAAAACCTCGCATCGTTGGTGACGTGATTCTGTCTAGGGAGGCTTGACTCCCCGAAGATGTCCTACAAAAAAATACCGTCGCTAAAACTTGAACCTCAGTGGCCTCGCGGGTAATCGTCCACGAATCATTCTCTCAAGATCTCCCAACAACACCGGTTGAGATCCAACCACTGACCCCGCAGGGGAAGGACGTGATCAACACGTTGGCCAGCATTCCGGAGCTGTACTAACCTAAAAAAGAAAAAACAGATCCTGAAAAAAAAAACATAACGAAACCCTGAAAAAAAGGAAAAGAAAAATAAAAACAACCTGATAAGAAAAAAATAAAATAAATAAGTACAAAACCCTGAAAAAAATGAAATAAAATAAAATAAAAAAAAAAGCTAATAAATATCAATCAATCAAAAGGATACTTACGTCATTACCTTACCTGATCCATTACGTACGTAATTCGGATGCTGGGGCAAACGCCTTCGAAACATCACATGGACGTCGGTGGGTCGACTTCCGTCATTCGGAGAAAACGTAGCTCATATCCACTTCGCGTCCCATTGTTGAGACTCGCATTGTTCGCCCTTCTTTGGAAAATAATCGAGTATTTTAACAGAGCTTAATAGAAATTTATATACAAAATGAATTGGTGGCTCAATTCGAGTCAGTGGACTGATGCCATGATGATGGTGTTAATTAGTTTGAGCCCGAAAAGCAGTATCCATTCATGGTTCGTCAAAAGTAGCTGATGATTAGTTTGAGCCCGAAAAGCAGCATCCATTCGTGGTTCGTCAAGGCTAGCTGATGATAGTACGTTTACTCTTTCGATGTCCCCGGACTGTGCATCGCTCACATGCACAAAGTCCTCCGTGGTTAATGATGCATTTCAACAAAGAAGGAGCAGGTCCGTCATATATAAATGCTTCAATACTGACATCGAAATGTTGTTCACTTAGAGAAATACCATGGCTTTAAAGTTCGTTAATTTCTTCTATGGATTTTTTAAAATATTTGTATACATTTCCGGGCTTACTATCACCACAATAAATGGCCACCGTAAATAGTTTATAACTGTCAGGAACGTTGAAAACTTTACAAAGTATTGGCCGAAATTTTTTGGAACTTGACTTGAAGAGGGGTAAGCGGTCGATATTACAAATTAATTCAATTGAATTTATTTCATGTACCACGGGATTAATAATCCTTTTGAGATTCTCGGTAATGCTCATGTAGACGAATTGTCCACCGACATTTTCAGTGAAGTTTTCAATGTTGAACGTTACACTGTTGGTTGCAAGAAATGTATAGGTACTTTTAAGTAAATTAGGGTAATCATTTCTCAATATATTTAATAGTCCCTCTAAACGAGAATGAGGGATTGGTGGATTTGTTAAAGCCCATTTTCGTGCTTCTTAGATCGTATCATATTGTTCACTCTCATCGCTGCCTTTTTCTTCATCACTGTCACTGTCGTTTTCATCTTCATTATAATTTTCAATTTCTTCTCTCGCATCTGATCCTTCATCCGTTGTTACTTCTTCATCCAGTTCTTCATTCAGACTAGTAGCAGCATCAATTGAACGATCTTCGAAATCACTAACCTCTAGAGCTGTATGATAATCAACATCATCACCATCATCACCGCAACTATCGGAACTATTTAATTCTAGGTTGATCCTAGAACTCCTTTCTATTCGACGAGGGTCAATTTGTAATTGGTGAGATTCTTGAGAAGTACTTGCCACCTCACGGCCAATCTTACGAAATTTTTTCACTCGTAACCGCGTTAATTCTCGAGTTCTCCGGCGTGAATTTTCAGTTTGATCAGCAATAGCGTGAGTTGAAGCGAACTACACAACCTATTCAGGAACCACTGTGTGTGTGTGTGTGTATTTTTTTAGATTCTCGTGGCGTGAATTCACTATTCTTGGACGCGGAATGTCGACGGGTACCGAGAGATGTAGATATTTAATGTAAAATCGTAATTGGTGAAATAAACTGTCGAGTACGAATGGTGAGTTTTGATTTATTTTTGCCACACACTGAAGTCAACACTGCTTCGTCAAAGCAACGACTTTACTTCATTGTGCTTAAGTAATAATACTTGGTGGAAAAAAACTTTAACGCCGCGTATTAATTTGAGGCTTATCGAAATATCTAGAGACGCGGCAGCGTCTTAACGCCAAGTACAAAAGAAAAAGAGTTTAAACGGCCAATGCAAGTCGCGCTGCGTATCTATACTCGAGATTCGGCCCTTTTTGTTACGTTCAAACTTCAATTCGATCCCATTTAAAAGTGCGTCGACGTAGCGAAAATCTAACGATAGTTTATTCATATAAATCGTATTTTTCGGATGTAACGGTATAATTATTTTTTTCCTACGACCTCTAGAAATGTGTCAACTCAGATTATGACCCGAATTATTTTCAATTTTCAGTATCGAAAACTATTCCACACTCATATATACATATACGTAGAAAGTAAGGCTTCAGCGGCACTCGCTGGGCACCTATACCCCTTCCCGCGCGCTGCATCTGCGCGTCGCATCGAAATATTGTAACGGAACGCTTCTACCGACGCGTATACTCGCTACGCGCAGGTCCGAGCTTCCTTAATTTAAAAGGAGCAGGTATGAAAATGAAGTGAGACGACACAAGTTTATAAAATAAAATAAATTGAAAAATTGATTTTTATTGAAAGAAAACAAAATTATTTGTGTTTTAGAATTTACAATGCTTTTTTTGTTTAATTTGTTTGATTTGTTTTATAAATGCTTGTTTTTATTTTTAACAAAGTTTTGTTTATGATGATAAATAATACTATTTGATTTTTACAATGCTTTGTTGCTTTTCCTATCGTTTTTCGCCTGCTTATAATTTTCTAATGCTGATTTTTAATAATAATTGTTGAGAACAATTTCACATGGTTTTGCTTTCAAAATAATAATAATTTATGACAAAGTCTCTTTTTTAATTTATTTGAATGAATTTTCAATTAATTATTTATTTGTAATAAAAGAAATAATATTTATTACGTCTCCCGTCCCTGGCGAGGTTATGTCGGTAAGAAAGAATTTTTCTTTCCCGACAGAATTATAAAAACTAAGGTGCAATGCCGATATTTGAATTCAAAAAGAATAAGAAAATTGATCTCGGACTACGGGAAATGAACGTCGACGAACCTTTCCAATATGGGTTTAAAAAGAAACTGGATCTCGGGTACGGGAGTCGAACGTCGCCGAACTACTCCAATATCCCGAGTATCTACGGGGGAGGATATGAAATAATAATAAAAATGAAGGATTGAGATCCCAGACTACGGGAGTCGAACGTCGCCGAACTACCCCAGTATCCCGGGCATCTACGGGAAAATTTATAATAATAAACAAGACCTTGGGCACAGGAGTCGAACGTCACCGAACTACTCCAATATCCCAAGTATCTACAGGAAAATTGATAATAATAATAAAGACCTCGGGCATGGGAGTCGAACGTCACCGAACTACTCCAATATCCCGAGCATCTATTAGACCCGCCAGGGAGGGGAGAGGCTCTTCTCTTTAGCTTTTTAGCTTCAGTTCAAAAGAGGAGAATACCTCACGAATGCTCTGTGCACCGCCTTTTATACCCGACTTGCCACCGAAACTGCGGCCGCTCGCGCATGTCCGTTAGAGACGTTCGAGCGCAGGGCATGCGCGTTCGCTTTGTTACCCGCTTTCTCATGGAAACGCGCCTGCGCTTTGTCGTTCTATTCATTTTTCGCTTATTTCTCGCGATATTTTTATTGTTTTATATTATTTTCACGTTATTTATTCCTATTTTATTTATTTAAATATTATTCTATAATAAAATCTTTTATTTTTAATAATGATTAAATATCGATTACATAATCGATGCCAACGATTGTTGAGCGGCCATGTTGATTGTTTGCGCGTCGCTGTCCGCTTGACAGTTTTTCAATATGGCGACCGGGCGCCACATCGATCAACGGTCGTGCGGTTTTTAATTATTATTTTCTTTTATTTTACGTGTAAAAATTGGTGTCGTCACAATATATATATGTCTAAAGTAAGACTCAGCTGTAGCTCTCTCTCTCTCTGTCCCTCTACCGCATTCGCGCCTTTGCGCTGTCTCTCTCACTCTATTGCTTCCGCACCTCGCACGATCTCTTTCAATCCGTGACGCGTCAAATCTAGAGACGCGGCAGCGTCTTGACGCCAAGTATAAAAAGAAAGTGTTTGAACGGGCAAGGCAAGTCGCGCCACGTATCTATACTCGAGATTCGGCCTTTTTCCGTTACGTTTGAACTTCAACTCGATGCCATTTAAAAATGCTTCGACGTAGCGAAAATCCAACGATAGTTTATACATATAAATCGTATTTTTCGGTTCTAATGGTACCATTATTTTTTTCCTACGACCTCCTAGAAGTGTGTGAACTCAAATTATGACCCGAATAATTTTCGATTTTCAGTATCGAAAATTTTTCCACACTCATACATACATGTACACAGAAAGTAAGGCTTCAGCGGCTCTCGCTAGGCACCTGTACCCTCTCCCGCGCGCTGCGCCTGCGTGTCGCGTCGAAATATATATATGTCTAAAGTAAGACTCAGCTGTAGCTCGCTCTCTCTCTGTCCCTCTACCGCGTTCGCGCCTCGCGCTGTCTTTCTCACTCTAATGCTTCGTGACGCTGTTACGTCGTAGCCTTCACGCTAGACCCCCATATATATTTTTTTCCACATTAACTATTTCTACCTTATCGATAACCAACCGTCGGTAGACACTTACCAATCAATATCATTAATCGTCGATAATTAAGGAACAGTAGATAATAAATAGAATAATTCAGTACTTTCCGAAATTACAATAATTCACAATTATTCATTTCTATCATAATTGTTCACCTAAATAATACCAATCACCACAACGCAACCAAAATCTCTTACACATTCCTTTCCCACGGCAAAAGCCACACCAAACGAAACACAAAGAGCGAATCTCTCGCAATATTAAAACATATCAGATAACGAACGCATAAACAGGATGTGATTCTCCGAACACTTCCAACTCAAAATCTCGAACTCTAACTCACCAAAACAAATTTGATACTTTTTCATAAATAATCAGTTCGCCAATTCAAAAATAACAAGATGTAAAAATCATACAAACCAAGATTTGCGATTCGCCAACACCTATCCACCAATCCAAAAATCGCAAACATTCCCCACATCTTAAAACTCCAATCATAAAATCCAACGAGCATCTTAGCCAATCAGAATAAAAAACGTTAACAAAAGTAAACCTTTCCAATAAATATCCCTCTCCCAAAATCCTCAACAACGAACTCCAGCCATTCGAACTCACAAGTTTAGCAATCAGACTTTATCCGAAAGCCAAACCGCACAGTCGAATTCACCGAAATTCTCAAAAGACTCAGAACTTCAAAATCCGTAAACTAAAATCAGTGTGAAGTCTTCGGTCATTGATCATAAAATAATATTGAATAATTATAAGTGCGTGAACTCAAATATTCAACGGAAAGTTATAACCATTATAATATTGTATCATTTCATTATCTCTTTACTAAAATAAAATTATATTATTCATTCAAAGTGTAAACGAGAGTGAAACTGTGGATTTGATTAACCCTCATCCTTAACTCGGTTAACCAACAATCGCATACATCAAACTTCGAATCGAAATCTCAGAAAACACAAAAATATATTAATCTGTTTACGGGAATCGTGCGGAAACCAAAAGACTCACTGGCGATAGTTCTCAGAATTTCAAACATCGCGCTCTAAATCGGCAATTCCGTACATTCATCTAAATCTCCCTCTTGGGACGTAACAAATTGATATATTAAAACTGGTGGCAGCGGAAACAGTGGAAAACTCGCGAAAAAACACGGACAATTATAAATTCAAAACCTAGTTTTAATGTTAGATTAAAACCGGTGGCAGTAAAAAAAAAAAAGAACTCGCGAGGAACTCAAACCAAAACGCAACCTCAATGATTGAAATCTTTAAACCGTGAATTACACCATTTTTTTTAAATGTCATATTAAAACAAGTGACAACGAAAAACTCTCAAATTAAGAACACTAGCTTTTCCTAAATCGTGTACAAAATTAGTGACAGTAAAAAATCTCAGAACCTAGTAAAACACACGACTATTAAGTCTATATTAAAATTGGTGGCACTGAAAAATTTAAAAACTCAATAAATCACCTGCAAGTGAAATAAAACAACATCGGTGATCAAACAACGCGCAACAGACTCTTTGTGTGACACAAACATTCACTTCGCACCAACACAACATTCATCGAGATAACTACAAGGAACCGAGCCGTATATCAGCAGAACGCAGAGAGCAGGTCAAGAACCAGCGATAACTATAAGACCATCGCCACAGCTGACAGCTGACGGACCAACAAACACCAACATCTACAAGACCCTCGACTCGTAAGTCATAAACAATCACAATGCCTTATCAAGGAGACCCTATGGACATTTCTGGAATGGGTGCAACGTCAAGCGCACACAGTCAAATACCCCCACAACCAGTCACAATAGATATAGATCGACTTAGCCAACAATTAGCGGCAAATCTTAATCGACAAGATCAACCCAATTTTAATCAAACTTTTGAAAATCCTGCATACCCTGTTACGTCCTAGCCTAACGCTAGGCCCCCCATAAATTTTTTCAATTTACCCTTCCTAATCAGGTACCATCAGAAGGTACCCTTTCATACCTACATCATCATTCGTCGATAAATAACGTATAATTAATCACATAATCGTAAAATCGAGTATATACTCTTATAATAGTATATACTCTCTAACGTTAATATGTAGAATATAAAGAGACACACAGTCCTTCTCCATATACCAACTTCCCATATTATATTTCCTCCAAACACATGAACGCAGCATGTCCTCTAAACACCACTCGACTTTCAGTCATTTCAATAACACAGCATCCCTTATTTTTTCTACGAAAAGCCATAAACCCAAGTACACGTACTTTACAGACCCGACTTTCTGTCGCCAAACGTTAAAACTCGAAAGCAGCTTTTCCTTCATCTGCTAATCTCAAATTTCACGAACACGGTTTCACCAGGAAATCATAAATCTATTAATACTTCAAAATCATACCACTCCAAAAACGCCAAACGTTCCCATACGCCTTAAGTCGTAAAAACCCACTTTCCCAAATCTCAAGAACGCACGTGCAACCACTCGAAATTAGAGCAATCCTGCTATCTTCCAAGAAAAACATAACGACTTTTCCTCCAATCATCATCCGGAAAAGTCTCCCCCTTAACTCGACCAATAACAAAAAAGCAACATCAAATTAATGACTCTTCAGCCAATCCTCCAATTTAACTATAACAAAATCAGTCCCTTCCACAGCATGCTACCCCCAGAAGTCCTACAAAAAACTCAATCTTAGGACCCAAAAAACAGAATTAGAATAATCAGTTAGCACCAAAATCTCGAAGACTGAACAACTCCAATAAAACAGTCTCTCTCAAAATCTCGACGAACATATAAAGAGTTCGCGTTTAAATAGCAACGAATAGAATTGTTACCTAAAATCATTTGACTCAATCAAATAATATTTACAACATCGAAATAGCTAACTCCGAACAATTGTAAACGTGAAGATTATATAAAAGTTAAAACGCGTTCTTGACATTTTCCGAAAACCTGTAAACATCGAACGTGTCAAACAATTTATAACTCAATTAAACTAAACGTGACCGAAACAAGTGTAACTCTTAACCAAGTGTAATTATAAGTGAATAAACACCATATTTTATTGTGTAAATTCCGGCATCATTTGGTCCATCATTTCTCGAAATCGAGAAAATGATTGGACCAATAGAAACAAAAATCACAAGCCAATCAACGTGCTTACCAATAAATCAACATAACAATAAAAATCAGCAAAATAAAAATCAGACAAGTCAAAACTCAAATAAAAAAGCCGACAAATTTTGTAACTTTTGCAAAAAAACCAATCACGTGACTGACGACTGTTACGAACTCAAAAAACAAAACAAAACAGATGGGACAGAAAATCAAAACAAAATAATTTGTAATTATTGCAAAAAACCGGGACATATAATACGCGACTGTCGCAGACGAGCATATAACAATGGCAAAAATGCAACTACCAACACTAACAATCAGCCGGGAAACGAGCCAGCAGCCCCTCGACCGGGTACGTCGACGGGACAAAACGAATAAGCGTACCCAAACCAAAAAGTCCCGAAACAGTAGAACAAAATATCCTTCGGGCCTATTGCAATCTCAGCGTAACTTCAAACAATTACTACGCACCCACAATAATCATAGAATCGCAAGACCTAATGAAACCACAAACATTATTTCTCGCAGATTCGGGATCGCAATTAAATTTAATTAAAAACCAGAACATCGCTAACCCAAACCGAATAAACAATTCCATAATTTATGAATTATACGGAATCTCGAACTCCGATAGACCAAAAACCCTTGGTCAAATTAACATCGCTATTTGTGGTAAATCGGAGCTATTTTACGTTGTTAAAGACGATTTCCCTGTAGAATTTGACGCTATACTTGGACATTAGACTCTCGGTATTAATAAAGGGAAAGTCGACTGGAAAGAAAGGTGTGTGCAAATCAATGACGTGGACGTACTATTCACAAACACAGAGTCATTTCTGCTCAAAGCCAGACAGAAAATGATGATGTTTATACGAGTGGGAAACTCACTAGAGACAGGTTATGTACCCCGCATACCGTTTCCAGAAGGCATTTACGCAGGCGAAGCCTTATGCTGAATTTTTATTGTTTTGGTCGTTCTCGTCCGAGCTACTGTCGAATGGGTAGAGGGTTATTACGGGAACGTCCACCTTGACATCTTTATCGAGAGTATTGATGGCATAAAGGTAAGCTTTACCGTTGGTATTTTTTACTAATTGGCAAAACTAAAGTAAACGATACTCCTCGGACGCGAGAAGATCGTACACAAAACGTGATAAACCTTTTGCGCCTTCACCATCTCAACAACGAAGAACGTACCGCGGTATCAGCACTTGTTGCAGAAAATGCGGACCTCTTCGATATACCGGGTGAACCCCTCAGATCAATCAGCGCTTGTAAACACAAAATTCTCACGGTAGATGACAAACCCGTTAACACGCGACAATATCGTCATCCACCTTTTCAAAGACCGGAAATCGAAAAACAAATTAACGACTTATTAAAATTGAACATCATAAAGTCATCCAACTCACCATACAATTCACCAATTTGGATAGTTCCCAAAAAAGAAGATTCGAAGGGAAATAAATGATGGAGACTCGTAATCGATTTTAGAAAACTAAATGACGTCACAATAGAAGACGCATACCCTCTGCCTTTAATAACAGATATATTAGATCAACTCGGCGAAGCAAAATATTTTTCAATATTCGATCTAGCGTCAGGATTCCATCAAATAGAAATGGACCCAACCAATAAACACAAAACGGCATTCACGACCCCTCACGATCATTACGAATTCAATAGGATGCCCTTCGGTTTAAAAAACGCACCAGCCACTTTCCAGCACTTAATGGACCTCGTACTCAAAGGGTTGCAAGGTAACGATCTATTCGTATACCTAGATGACATAGTTATCTACGCTCGATCCATTGAAGAACACGAGTCCAAATTTAAAAAACTTGCGAAACGCTTACGTGATGCTAGTCTCACATTACAAACCGATAAATGCGAATTTTTGAAGACAGAAGTACGATATCTAGGACACCTCATTTCGGCAGACGGATTAAAACCCGACCCGAAAAACATGGAGGCTGTAAAAAAATTCGAAACTCCAAAAACTCCTAAAAACGTAAAAGAATGTTTAGGTTTAGCAGGTTATTACCGTCGATTCATCAAAAATTTCTCAGGAATTGCAAAACCTTTATCGGATTTAACAAGCAAAAATTCAAAATTCCATTGGAACTCCGAACATCAATTAGCATTCGAAATATTACGCGACAAGCTGTGCGCATCACCAATCCTGCAATATCCAAATTTCTCAGAACCATTCATTGTAACAACAGACGCATCCAACTACGCTGTTGGGGCAGTCCTCTCCCAAGGTAAAATCGGAGAAGACCCCATGGTAGCAGCAGCCTCCCGAGTCTTAAACAAAGCAGAACGAAATTATACAACAACTGAAAAAGAAATGGTCGCAGTGGTCTTTGCATTAAAAACTTTCAGACCGTACCTTTATGGTAGGCAATTCACACTCCTGACCGACCACCGACCACTCGTTTGGGTTAATTCCATGAACGACCCAACATCCCGTGTACTAAGATGGAGAGAACGATTAAAGGAATTCGATTTCAAAATCCAGTACAAACCGGGAAGAGTAAACACCAACGCTGACGCATTATCGCGCAACCCAATCACTCTTCCAATTAAATTCAAATGGCGCATCACTAACACTGATACAGGAGGGAAATTACTCAATCTAAATCCAGGCATCGCCAGGCCTCACTCCTCTTCTTCTAACGCAGACGAAAATCAAAAGAAACCACGAATTTCGAATCCTACTTCAGAAGAAGATGTAATAAACGTCTCAATAACGAAACCTGTTCTGGAAGTAATTGATTACAACGATACGGTAATTCCGAGAGAAACGTACAGTAATCAATTAACCAACGGTGCAAATCAAATCTCGACTCCAAATCGGCAGCCCGATCAACTGTTCGATAAAAATACACCCACACAAAAACTCAGAAATGTAATTCCGCCTAAATCAATAAACGCAAACTCTTATACGAATTTACAAGAAGCGACTTTGTCTAAATCCACTACTCATGAGACTCATACAAATTTGCAAAACCAAGAAAAAACAAATTCGCCAAAATCCAGTAATTCAGAGCATCATACGAATTTGTCACAAAATCCTGAACAAAATCAAGAACAAATCAAAATAAATTCGCCCAAATCAATAAACCCAGAGCACAATACGAATTTATTACAAAATATTAAAATCCAAGAAACAAATTTGTCCAAACCTGTCAACTAAAAATCTGATACAAATTTGCAAAATCAAAAAATAAGTTCACCTCAAAATATAAATCCAGAAAAAGTGAATTTATCAATAAACGAAATTCAAGAATTCCAAGTTAATCACTCAGAAAGTCAAGTAACGTATTCAGCGTACGACAGATGCAAAAGAAAAATCTTGATGAAAAGGAAAGATCGCGTTAGACGATATTTACCATTTCACAATATCTCAAAAAATCAATTATCATCTTCATCAGATGAACATGAGGACAATCCTGTCCACGTGGTTCCAGTAGACACAACTCAAAAAACCATTGCATCACAAAATCAAGAACCAAGCTACGAAATCTTAGGACGATATAAATTCAGGGGATCACGTGTCCCAGCAACCCAAACATCTGCCGAACAAACGGTTGAAGTTTTCGTCGCCTCAAAAAACCAAAAAACACCCGAACCAAGAGTAAACAGAGAAAGCGACACAAACCTTCTTAGCTCAACCCCCTTAACGGTCAAAACCTCTCAAATTAACTCCATGTCAAAAGGAAACAATTTTCATCGTAATCTCGCACAACAAATCCTTGAAAAACGAAAACCTAGCTCAGCCTGCTTCACGCCGTCCCCTTCGAGACGTGCGAGAAGGAAGATAGAAAACATCACGAGCTCTCTCGCGGCTGAACAAAATTCAGATCGTGAAGAAAACTCGAGTTCCCATTCAACATTAAAACAAGAAAAATTACCAAATCCTCCTCAAGACCAAAAAACCATTCAAAGAATTAATGTCATCCCAGTAGAAGAACCTATGGAAGTTGCTTCCTCAAATGAAGAAAGTAATTCTCCTAAAAACACAGAAGGTTTTGTCAACAAACAAATCGAAATCCCAAAAACTCAAGTAATACCTGAGGTAACGCCTGAAGTAGCACAAACAACCAACACCGAAATTTCTTGGAAAATTCCAAAAGTTCCCAAGAAAACAAAAGTAAAAAATCCACCATTAGAAGCTATACGTAGATCCACAAGAGAACGAAAACCAAAACGATGCACGTGTTGCACAGTTAGTGAACAACACAACCACGAAATCAGAAAACCTACTCGTCAGAAAAAACCAACCCACAGAGAAAATCACTTTCAAAGAACAACACAAAATTTAATGCCCATAAACATACCTATTCCGATAAGTACAGCAACCCAAAATCATAACGATCAAGTAAACGAAAACTATACACCCCCAACGACGGAAAATCGCGTACGATCAGATAATGAAATTCATGTTCTGTCGGAAAACGAAAACCAAGAAATTCCCGAAAACAACAATGAAACTCTCATAAATCAGGACAATATAACACTCATAGATAACTAAATAAGCGAAGATAACAGAGAACCTGATTCCACTAACGAAAGACCATTGAGCCCGCAAATAAGTCGACCAATTACACCTATCGTGACAATCATTTATCCACCTGAAACTAGCACCCCAAGCGGAGGACCGTATAACGCGACATTCATAAACGAAGATTCGGATATCGACACGGTCAACATTATAGAAACTCAAGACAATCTCGAAATGATCAAGGGCAATTACGTCTGCTTCATCGCAGCAGACGGAACGGTATCAAACGAAAGCGGAAAAAGATTAATCGAACTATAGTCCAGTCAAATTAGGCCATATTTTACGAAGTTCTATTCAAATGGGCCACCCACTCGCCAATTTTTTTTTAGGTAGTTTCGACCTATAGGAACATAGTCCCAAGTTTTCGTAAAAATCTGAGCTGCATTTTAGCAATAAAAAATTATTAAAAATTAAAAAATCGCTATTTTTGAGTTATTTTTTTTTAAACGCGTTTTATCGAAAAAAGTTTCGAATAAAAGTTGTTCATCTAAACGTCCTCTATAAAAATGTTCCTGTGAAAAAATTTGCTAACATTGTTAATTAAGCGGTTAATTGCAATTGAAATTAACAAATCCCGATTTCTTTGTTGGAACCGCAATTGATTGTTTAACAATTTGTCGATTCCAAGTTCATATATGTTGTAAGGGCGCCGGACCCCAAGAGAATCGTGCAAGGTTTTTCGATCTACGAGATATAGTTTAGCAACAATCTGCGATAATCGAAAAAACTTTGCCCCTCTGTGGAATTTCCCGACGAAGGCCCACAGCGTAGAAAAAAATCGAGGAGCTTCGTATCATAGTGCCCAAGTGATATAGAAAAAAAAAATCATTTCCGGTGATAATAAATACTGTTTTTGGACGATTTTAGATTTTTGCTTATAAACAAATAGCAATTGTGACTAAAGTTACAGAGATATTCCAAAAAAACTTAAACCATCTGATGCGTTTTCGAAAAACGAACAATTGAAAAAAAAAATTATTGCAATATCTTACTTACAGCCGGAAATATCGATATTTTTACGTTTTTGCAATTTCCTATTGTGGTAATTAAGATTTATGCAAAATTCAAATTCGATAGGCTTCCATACGCTTTCGGCTACGAGATTCAATAAAATAATAAACTTTGGGAGAAATTATGGCATCGCTGTTATCAACGTATTGTGATCGACGGCGCGCGGCCAAGCGCTCGTGGTCCGACCCTCGGCTGGGCGGCGTGGTGGGAGTACCCCCTCTCGCTCCGCAGCCCCGCGCGAGCGCTTGGTTAACAAATTTAACAACTCCCTTAAAAATGGTCGTAGAACAATTTTTATTTTTTTATTTTGTGTGTTTTTTTCGCGCGAACACGATAAATCAACAGAAAAATGATTTCAAAGCATGATTACACATAAAACAAGAAAAAAAAACGATCGTCACGGGTTTGCTATGGAGTGAACAGAATTTTCAAAGGCTCTATCGTGTCAAATTGTTAAACAATTGTTATGCCCCGCATAGCAACCACAAATTAAGAATATTATATTCTATACGATAAAGTAGAATCGGGACATTTCTCGATCACAAGCGTGGGTCTATCGACCCCGAGCGAGCTAAACCCCGAATCGCTGACGACGCAAGTTCATTGAACATTAAAGGTGTCATGAAGCAACAGTCATGAAGCAAATCATGAAGCAATAATAACATTAGAAGGGGTAAATTATCAATATTCTGGGGGAAACTTGTAAATCAATGAAAGTAGTGACAATGCCCAAAAAACGGCAGTCTGCACGCAAAAGTTAGAAGTCTTTAACTATCTAACTACGAATTGGTCTCGAGGCAAATACACCTTGACTTTGTAAAACTAGCTTATTCTCAATAAACCTTATAGTATTTTGTATAATATTGAGTTGGAGATTGACTCATTTTGGCAATTCCTCGAATTACCTGTCCTCGACAACTTGTCCCCACGTGACGAGATTCGCGGGCATAACACAAGCAATTGCGGTCCCAACAAAGAAATCGGGATTTGTTAATTTCAATTGCAATTAACCGCTTAATTAACAATGTTAGCAAATTTTTTCACAGGACCTTTTTTATAGAGGACGTTTAGATGAACAACTTTTATACGAAACTTTTTTCGATAAAACGCGTTTTAAAAAAAATTACTCAAATATAGCGATTTTTAAATTTTTAATAATTTTTTATTGTTAAAATGCAATTCGGATTTTTACGAAAACTTGGGACTATGTTCCTATAGGTCGAAACTACCTAAAAAAAAATTGGCGAGTGGTCGGCCCATTTGAATAGAACTTTTCCTAATTTGACTGGACTACTAGGGTATCTTCACTTATCCCCTTCAAACACATTAAAAGTCGGACAAATTCTAACCTTGAAAGAAAAAAATAAGAAAACTTTTGCCTTAGTATGCCAAGAAAACGATTCATCACCTCTGACAGAAGAGAATTTTACAAAATGTTTCGAAAACCTAAAAAATAAAATGCTCGAACTAAAGATAAAATCAGCAGCAGTTTCCGGAAAACGAAGTAATTTTGATTACCCAACTTGGATAAAAATAAAAAATATCATTCGCAAAATTTTCAAACACACCAACATCCAAATTAAAATTTGCAAAGACGAAATAATTACCCCACCGGAAGTAGACAGGCAGGGAATAATCAGAGAATGCCACGAATCCCCAATTGCAGGTCACAAGGGCGTAACGAAAACGTATAACAGGATTCGTCGAAAGTATTTTTGGGACAATTTAAAGAAGCAAGTAGAAGACTATGTTAGACAATGCGAAAGTTGTCAAAGGAGAAAATTAGTCCGAATAGAAACAAAACAACCTATGGTCCTCACCGATACCCCGATCAACGTATTCGACAAAATCGCTATGGACATAGTTGGACCAATAACACCGATATCAGACCAAGGTCATCGTTTTATTCTCACAATCCAAGACAATCTTTCCAAATTCTCCTTTGCAATACCTCTTGTAAACGCAACCGCAAACGAAATCGCTTAAGCATTGGTAACGGACTTCATATGCTTATTTGGTTGTCCAAAAATAATTCTAACCGATCAAGGAACAGCCTGCATTGGTCGAGTCATGAAACAACTAACTAAAGTATTGAAAATTAAGCAAATCAAAACAACAGCTTTTCACCCACAATCAAACGGATCTCTCGAGCGTAGTCATCAAGTTCTCACAGATTACTTGAAGCACTACACCAATAAAAAAGATTGGCACAAATGGCTCAAATTAGCTACATTCGCGTACAACACAAGTGTTCACAAAGGAACGAAATTTACACCCTATCAAATAGTGCTAGTGTTACGTCCAAGTAACAAAATCCAATTTTAAATTTGCCCTGTTTTCGACCTTAGCAGAAGCTAATTAATCGGGGATTTGGGCACGGAAGTTTGTCAGAATGAGGGGCTAAGAATTGAAGATGTTTCCTTTTATAAAATGTTAGTTAATTCATTCTCTCAGATTTTGGTTTTAAGACGCCCCGGATCATCACTGAGAATCGTGATATTTATTATCCCTTTAATTTCTCTAAATAGAACGGACGATGGGGATCGCCATTCGATATATATTTAGGATGAAGAAATTTTATTGAGTACTCGATTGGAGACAATTTATATGAAGTTACTACCGGAGGTTTGAAGTTAACAGCCTCAAGGTGTTCTTCGGTGTAATACCCGTGGTTGTTACCCCGAGAATACCCGTTGTATTCGGCGGTAATCTTTCTTAAATAGTTTTTTCTTTCCCCGGGTCTACCCACTAAATAGAGAAGAAAGAGATTCTACTTTTAGATTGTTGTCAATAAATTATCAAGGTACGATATTCTATGGAAACTGATTAGGATTTGAACTCATTCGCGGTGGGCCGCGCTATTAGTTCGAGGAAAGGAAAAGAAGTTCGATGTTGTCCGCGCAACTTCTTCTATGGCTTTATATAGAAAAACAGAGCACGAGGTGGTTCGCGCTGCTCCGTTAGGTTGAGTAAGGAAGGAGGAAAATTGAGAGTACGAGGTGGTCCGCGCTACTCTGAATCATCTTGTAAGGAGCAGGATAGAAATGAGAATACGAGGCGGTCCGCGCTATTCTCTAGGGATGACGAAAACTTACTGATGATTCTGTGATGGTTAGTTTATTTTGCAGCTCCTTCCAGAAAATATTCCTTACTAACTAAAAATTACAAAAATCGGGCTTTTTATACCCGCAGAAATTGAGGGTGACAGAGGGTGAGTCCTCGTCATTGGTGGTTCACCATCTCCCACCCTTCACAGGGTTTGGTCTTACATCCTAGATGGGGAGCCTTATCTTAGAGGTTGCCCCATAGTCTTAGGTGGTAGTCTTAGTTTTGGAGGGGAGAAACTTCTTATTTTTAAGGGTCCTACATCCCTTCTCTTGGTGATAGATATTTCTAGTGCACAACTATTGTGAAGGCCGTCCATCCGAAGACGGAACAACCTATGCTACCTCGCCTATAAAGGCATACGCAACGGGCTTCAATCTACCTCCCTTTGAAAACCAACTGCCGTAAGTGGTGTCACAAGCTTTTGGCAAGTGTTTATTGGGGTTCGGCCGCACCCGAACAGACGAGGAACGGTGGCTCCGAATCCGTCGTTCCTTGGGTGCGTTTCCAGGGAACACGTCGCGGACGTACCCAACCCCGGGAGAGAGATGTTGTGCGTTCGAAGAGGCGAGCAGTTCAAGATCTCAAAATCCCGGGCACCACCGCCGGCATGGAGCGCAGTGCAAACCGTCCGAGGACGGTCTCCCTACCGACTGGGCGCTAGGCTTGTGAGAGGGCACGAAACACTGCGCGTTTAGAGTTCAGCCGCTGCCACACGAATAGGGAGATTAACCCTGCCTCTGGAGCCGGTCCAAATGGACCCCGGCCTCCGGGGCGATCTCCGTCTTCGTTTTGCGAAGCGCCTTCTACAATCAAGTGGCCGCAAGCGACCAAGAGACGAGAGGTCTGATTAGTGGTCCCAATAGTCTTGTGTACTAAAGGGCATTCCCATGATACGCCACGTGGAGGCTCAGACTTCATTTGCACCACATTTCTAGTGCACAGCGCCCAGGGCCTGCACCAAGAGTGGGGAAGCTGAGCGTTGCGTCACGCGCGAACGCGATGACGTAACACTAGGCAGAGAAGCTCGCCTACCCTCACAATTCGCATACAAGAACGAAATCCTCACGTATGCCGATCACGTACAAAACCTCGCGACACAATTACAAGAAGTCCGAAAATTAGCTCACAATAACCTAGAAGCAGCAAAACAAAAATCAAAAGACTACTGCGACAGAAAAATCAACCCCGTAAAATTCAGAGTCGGTGACAAAATCTATCTAGTCAAAAGTCCGAAAACAGGCAAATTTTACGATAACTATAAGGTCCATACGTAATTACAAGAACATTCGAAGATCAAAACGACATCGAAATCGAATTATAAAACAAAAAAAGAAAAATAATTCATTGCGACAGAGCGAAAATAGCACATTAAAAAAAAAAAAAAAAAAAAAAAAAAAAAAAACTATACAATAATAACTCAGAAAAACACTCACGTAGTCGATCCTTTCCAGGGAAATGGACACGGACCGTAAGATGTTTTTGACCATCGCTATCCTCACCTCTCTATGGCAAGGAACCTACCCACTGATCGCATACGACTATGGAGCGCCAGCAATGAACATCACAACACTATCGTTGCTAGAAATACAAGAATGCGACATACCCATACACGAACCAGCAGTAACAGCAACAAACATTAAGTTATTACAACAGGTAGAATTTTCACACATTAAAGTCCGCCAATGCAAAATCGAAATCAAAAGAAACGTAAAATACTGTGGCATGCATTCACACACATCAGAAGTAAAAAATGGCGAAATCGAATATATTCAAGAAGTTTTACCCGAAGAATGCTACAAAATCCACTTGACTAAATCATATCAAGCACACAACACCCTTTTCAATAACTTAAGGATAAACTCTTCCAATCCTAGACTTATCGTAATGGCAGGAAGTATCGGTAGCGATTCATCCTGTAAAGGAACATCTTATTCAGACCCTTACGGTAATTGGGACAATGTTACATATATTAACTGGTCAAATCCATATCAACCTCCATGAGTACGTAGCAACAGTAAATTTAAAACAAAACTAAATCATTTTACGATCCGGAAGTAGATGCAAACTCAATGCAGGCACTTGCCTTGATTGGGAAGGCGGAAATACTCATTGGAATTCAGTACCAGAAGAAAGATGCACATTCGATAATTACGAAGTTATTTACGAAGGTAGAGCAGAAAAAATAAGAGATACAAGGAAAACTTTAGAAGGAGAAGAAATATTCTCTATCACTTCATCAGATATCACTTTCGCATTAACAATCAAAGGAAAAACCTCAGTCTGCGGTTATAATCTCTTAAGAACAGAACACCCAAAACTCTTTATTTCCGAAATAACTATCGGAGACAGCTTCCCGTCAAAACAAATATCAGTAATAAACATGGACATATTCGCCTATGTAAACGCAAGATTAATATACGTAGTAAAAAACATCGGGAATCAAATAACAAACTTTTATAACAACGTAATGAAACAAGAATGCGAAATTGAGAAACGCGTATTCCGCAACACCCTAGGATTTGCCTCATTCGCACCCGCAGAATTTGCGTATCATTACATGAACAAACCCGGATATATAGCACACGTTGCAGGAGAAGTAATTCGTTTAGCAAAATGCGTACCCGTTGACGTAATAACAAGAAAAACAAAAGAATGCTTCCAAGAACTACCCATAACACGCGGTAACCAAACTTTATTCATGATGCCAAGAACCAGAATAATAACGCGAACTGGTCACCAAATCGAATGTAATTCATTCTTAGCACCCATGTACCACATAAATAACAATTGGTACCAATCTTTACCTCAACTAGCCCAGGCAGCAGCCCCTGATCAAATCCCAGCCATTACAAAACCGACATGGAAATTTGTCACACCTGCGCATCTCGCAGATAGCGGAATCTATTCGCCTCAAGACCTAGAAAACCTACGTACAAGTATCATGTTCCCCGTAGAAAGAACAGCAGTTCTCAATACAATCGCACGCGGAGTAACCGGAGAAAACACAGTCGATCAGGGAATAACAATAACACATTGGGTTAACGAAGAAGTCATAGAAGAATCTGTAAAGAAAATCTGGGGAAAAATGCATTCATTCTTTAATACAGTCGGCACATTTAGCACAACATTCATAGGAATATGGGTAACACTCAAAAGCATTAAATTCGCAATCGACACCTTAGTACATGGCTATGCCCTACACACGATCTATGGTTGGAGCATATGGCTCATTGGATCAATCTGGGACTCAGTAACGAATCTCCTTTTCCATCTATCGAAAAACTCCGAAAACACTCACATTCAAACGCCCGCACAGATAAAAGATAACGAAAATACAGAAAACTTACCCCTACAGGAGGTAACTCAAACAAACTTACCCCTACAGGAGGTAACTCAAACACACTTACCCCGACAGGAGGTAACTCAAACACATATACCCAATGTGTATAATACCAACCCAGAACGTCTTTACCCACCATGTCCATTACCCCGTGAGGTAACGCACACACCATCGGTATGGCAAACACGAAACCATACTGTCGGTAAAGAAAACGTGTAAAAAAAAAATCTTTTACCATATATGCATCATTACCATGAAATCTTTTATCATACATCAAAACCTTTTTTACCGTGCTTGAAAGCGAAATTCCACAATTAATCGGGATTCTTTCACCCCGAAGCCAAGCATTTCAATAACAAAGGACCTATCTTAAAAGGCCGACAGTAGACGCACGCAAATAATTGATATATTAAAACTAGTGTGTCATATTAAAACTTGAAATACTACTAAACTTCATAAATTTCACTCAATTAAATAAAATTGATATATTAAAATTTTTAATTTCAAATTTTTTTTGGATGTATTAAAATTGACATATTAAAATATAAAATTTTAAACATTAGTTAAAATTTGTATACTTAAACAAGAGAAAACTTAAAAGGGAAAGGAGAAAGGAAAAACATAAAAAACAAATAAGACGGATTAAAAATTTTTTTTACATTTATTCCTCCTCCCCTCACTGAGAGGAGAAGGCTTTAAAAAATATTACAAGTCAACTTCCACGCTTCTCTCTTCTCCGTCTCTCTTCCTCTCTCGCCTTAATAATCCGGGTGTCATAGGTCGAAAAAATGCCGTCAGGCGATGACCAGGCGGGATGATCCCAGTCGTCCTCGGGATGTATTTGCCCACACCTTCCCTCGAACATCCAACGGATGTCAAAGACGTCGAAACCCTCGTAATCCCAGAGGGTCCAGACTCGATTACTACGGCGAGTGTTACGCCTCTTGGAAAAACCCCGGAAAAGGACGCGCTAAAAAGAGAAAGAAAAAACGAAACATTATAACACAACACAAAACAAATTTTTATAACACATAAAACAATATTTTTTTAATAAAACGAATTCCCCGTAAAAGCCTCCTCGTACGTACGCACTAAAGATCGCAAGATCGCCGCCATTTTTTTTTTGAATTTTTTTTGGTAAGACAAAGTCAAACAAAACTTTGAAAATTTTCGAATCGAAGTAGTCTTCAAGACGGTCGATGCGGTATTGAGAATGATGTGGACCACGATCCTCATCCCGAATATCCAGACAAAGCCCGCACTCTTTCTCTATCCCTTGCAACCAATCACCCGTCGAGAACGTATAAACAAACATGCAGATAACACCCCCGAAAAACGCAGCGTAGCTATAAAGCTAGCAATACGAAAAACCTCTGACGAAAAACTCTATACGTAAGAATATTATCCATAAGAAAATCAATTATAACATTATTCGCAAGAAAAAAACTATTGTTATTCATAACTATTGCTATTCACAAGAATGAAAATAAAGAAAATAAAAATAAAAAATAAACTCAATTATGTAATCAAAGAACCAAACTTCAGCAATACAAGTTTGTTAATTATACGTAATTTTAAAATCTCGCCTTACTGTAAATTGACAAACGATGATATTCACAATTTTCAGTCAAAAACTCAATTTTTAAATTAATTGAGCGAGACGCTAAATTTTAAAGGAGGGAGGTGTTACGTCGTAGCCTTCACGCTAGACCCCCATATATATTTTTTTCCACATTAACTATTTCTACCTTATCGATAACCAACCGTCGGTAGACACTTACCAATCAATATCATTATTCGTCGATAATTAAGGAACAATAGATAATAAATAGAATAATTCAGTACTTTCCGAAATTACAATGATTCACAATTATTCATTTCTATCATAATTGTTCACCTAAATAATACCAATCACCACAACGCAACCAAAATCTCTTACACATTCCTTTCCCACGGCAAAAGCCACACCAAACGAAACACAAAGAGCGAATCTCTCGCAATATTAAAACATATCAGATAACAAACGCATAAACAGGATGTGATTCTCCGAACACTTCCAACTCAAAATCTCGAACTCTAACTCACCAAAACAAATTTGATACCTTTTCATAAATAATCAGTTCGCCAATTCAAAAATAACAAGATGTAAAAATCATACAAACCAAGATTTGCGATTCGCCAACACCTATCCACCAATCCAAAAATCGCAAACATTCCCCACATCTTAAAACTCCAATCATAAAATCCAACGAACATCTTAGCCAATCAGAATAAAAAACGTTAACAAAAGTAAACCCTTCCAATAAATATCCCTCTCCCAAAATCCTCAACAACGAACTCCAGCCATTCGAACTCACAAGTATAGCAATCAGACTTTATCCGAAAGCCAAACCGCACAGTCGAATTCACCGAAATTCTCAAAAGACTCAGAACTTCAAAATCCGTAAACTAAAATCAGTCTGAAGTCTTCAGTCATTGATCATAAAATAATATTGAATAATTATAAGTGCGTGAACTCAAATATTCAACGGAAAGTTATAACCATTATAATATTGTATCATTTCATTATCTCTTTACTAAAATAAAATTATATTATTCATTCAAAGTGTAAACGAGAGTGAAACTGTGGATTTGATTAACCCTCATTCTTAACTCGGTTAACCAACAATCGCATACATCAAACTTCGAAATCTCAGAAAACACAAAAATATATTAATCTGTTTACGGGAATCGTGCGGAAACCAAAAGACTCACTGGCGATAGTTCTCAGAATTTCAAACATCGCGCTCTAAATCGGCAATTCCGTACATTCATCTAAATCTCCCTCTTGGGATGTAACAACGCGTCGATATATATTTCTCTAAAGTAATAATCAGCTGTCGCGCGTCGCTAGCTCTCTCTCTGTCCCTCTGCCGCGTTCGCGCCTCGCGCTGTCTCTCTCACTCAACTGCTGCTCATTCTGTCTGTTTTGCACGTACGTGAAAAGTGAATTAAGGAGGTTGCATCACGAAATCAAAATAATTAGAATTTGATTAAATTTGGTGATAACATTCTTGGGCATCAAGTATACAAACACAATTTTTTTCCAAATTTTTTACGACATGGTTATCAAATAATTGAGAGTTAAATCTAATTTCTTATGCACGAGATGTAAACCTGTATATATGTAAACTCTATGCTTAAACACGTGAACTTTAGTGTTGAATAACTTGATTACTAGGTGGTAGAAGACTGTAAAAAAATTTGTATATATATTTTTTTATATATTATATAAAGAATATATATTATTTATATATTTATATATCATATATTATTTATATATTTTATATTTTTATTTGTTATTTTATTATTAAATTTTTTATTTATATATTATTAAAGAATATATTTACCAAATATTATTAATGGTTCAGTATGACAACATTGTATCGACGTGATCCAACTTCTTTAAAAGACAATTCGTTACTCGTTACTCGATACAATTGTAACAAGTAACGAATGAAGACATTTTTTTTCGTTACTCGATCAAAATGTAACGCGTGGGTAAAAATTCTGTGATGCTCGATCCAGAGACGCTCGGCTAGCAATAGATGGAGTACGCTTCGCTCCGGGTCAAAATAACCCAATGGTAGTAACCGGTTATTCCTCGGCTACGAAAAAGAGTAAAGACGTTAGACCCGAGTCAAATGGATCCAATGGGAGTAACCGCGCTCTACTCGGCTACCAGCCATGGTAGCAGTGTTTGCCCCGGGTTAATTAGACCCGATGGCAGTTACCACCCGTTATTAGGCTATCAATAACGGTAGCGGTAGTTGCTTCGGGTCAAACAGACCCAACCGTAATGGAGACATGGTGCTTGGTTAGGAGTATGTGGAGGGCGCTTTGCCATGGGTCTAAATGACCCATTGGTGGTAACCGCTTGTTCCTCGGCTACTAAAAGGGGTAAAGACGTTAAACCCGGGTCAAATGTGCCCTCGGTCGAATTTACCCAAGGCAAACACTGCTACTACCATCGCTGGTAGCCGAGTGGAGCGCGGTTACTCGCATTGGGTTCATTTGACCCAGGTCTTACGTCTTCATCCCTATTGGTAGTTAACGAACAAACGGTTACTACCATTGGGTCATTTTGATCCGGAGCGAAGCGCACTCCACCTATAGCCGAACATTTCTGGATCGAGTATCACAGAATTTTTTGCCACGTGATACATTTCTATGGAGTGAGGAAATTTTATAAGTTATTTTTTTTTTCGTTACAATTATATCGAGTAAGGGAAAAAATTCCTTACTCGTTACAAGTGTAACGAGATTATTAATGAGTTTTATTTAAATTTAGGCTATGGTCATTTTTTTCTTGCATAAATAAAATATTCATAATCTCATTTGTGTACCACGGGTAATTTGTCTAATTTTTCGGATATTTCTTACAAAAAACAATGAAATCTCGGGTAAAAACTTCAAAAAAGTAAAAAAAGGGCGCCAAGTATAAAAAGTCGCACCTTAGTTATAATATGATCAGTCTATACTCTTGTTACACTTTACAAAAACCAAAAACTATTTTTTTCTTTGTTTTATTTTACCTTCCTCGCTCTTTTTTTCTTTATCAGGATATATTTACTCTCCTAGCTTATATTTTTTGTCTGTAAAAAATTATTTTTGTTTTTTCCCTCTACCTCTTACTTTTTTCTTCTTCTGTCATGTTCGTTGTCCGTCGTTCGTTGTCATGTTCTTTTTTTTCAAAAATAATCGAAATCACTATCTTTTCATGTAGCCAAGATAAAGAAAGGTGACACTACATTCCGTAGGAAATTCTTTGAGGATGTGTTAAAATAAACTCAATCATTATTTAACAATGATTGCTTCTCGTTAATGCGGATAATGTAAAACAACAAAACAAAACGATGAACAGAAGTATATACAAAAAAATAATATTGTTTATTGCTCGATGCTACATATGAACTTCTTTTATATTATTCAAAAACAACGAACGAATCACTTAATTTCACCACAAATTCGATGCAGAGATAATACAAAAACTTGGCGTGCATGGTTAAGACAATAAGCTCGGCGAAGGAACGTCTCATCTTTCCATACCTTTAGACCTATCTATTCCATCCGTTCCACGCATCTCGTGCGCAATCATGTATCCATTGCGTCCATTAACTTATTTGTCCACACCATATCATCCCATTCATTCCATCCTTTGCTTCCATATCGTCCATCTTTATCCGTGTCCATATTTACTCATATCCTACCACTTTACACCATCCATCGATCCCGATCTCCCATCCATTCAATCTTATTAATTCTTCCCATTCGTTCATCTTATCTTATTCATTCTATCAATATCATACCATTATTCCATTCCCTAATTCACGATTCTACCATCCCTTCACCCAATTTCATCAATGCATTCATCCCATCCAATCCATTCCTTCAACATCCTCTATTCGTATCATCCGATCCATTCCATCCGTCGATCCACGATCAATTTCACCCGTCAATCCGTTCATCTCATCCGATCAATTCCATCCATTCATACATTCATCCCATCTCATGAATTCTATTGATTCATCCCATCCATCTCATTTCATCAATTGTATCAATCCCAACAAGTCCGTCCACCACGTCATATCAATTTCATTTATCGGTTCATTTAGGTTATCCCATAAATTTCATCCATCGATCCTTCCATCCAATCCTGTAAATTCCACCCATCGATCCATCTATCCAATCTTACAAATTCCATCCAACGATCTATTGATCCAATCATATGAATTCTATATATCTCATTTCATCAAGCTTATCCCATCCATTCAATCCATCCACTTGCGCTACGAACGCTCTGAATCCGTCCGCACATATGCCGTTGCTCCGGAGCTAATGATCTGTTGAAGCATTATATAATTTTTTTATCTTCCCGGGCTCATTGTCTGAACCATGCACGCCAAGTTTTTGTATTATCTCTGCATCGAACTTGTGGCGAAATTAAGTGATTCGTTCGTTGTTTTTGAATAATTGTAACGTTGTACAATTTTCCATACTTACCTTTTTTGAGCGTGGTGGAGTCAACCACAATATTCGTCCGTCCTAGAATATTTTTAGATAATAAGTCCAAAATTTTGTAGTCCGTCTCCGTCATAATATGTTTCTAAATGAATTTTTCTCCTCGTCCACCGTTACAAATAATTGTTAAGCCATCATGAAAACCTCCTACGCTAGCGAAGGATAAAGACACTGAAGATCCTTCGCCGAGAAGACCCTAAGGATCTCTAGCCGCAGTGACGGCACCTGCAATATATTGAAGAGGAATAAGAAGAGGAACACAACAAGATCATCCAACCCCCAATCACAAAGAAGACCAAGAACTGAAACGACCCAATAATAATTTCTACAATCCTCCCCAAAAAAAACAACAAACTCCTTTCCGCGACATTCTATCCTGCCCATCGTATTTTCCTTCCCAAAATTCCTACAAACCGAGTCGAGCCCCACGAAAATCAAAGGAAGACTAGAATAAGAATTGGAACAACTCACCGGTAGTAAGGGAAAATCTTCCCTTACCAAAACAAGAATCCAACGAAGTCCCACGATGACAGCTGAAGTGTCGAGTCGAGGGCCTAACCTCAAATAACATCGCGATTTCGAGGCCGGAGGTTACATCGAGCGGCCCGAACAAAAATCACCAAGTCCCGCGGCGTCAAGGCACGACATCGAAGAAACAAGTCACCCAGCACTGTCCACTCCTCCGTCGACACCAAAAATCGAAGAGATCGCGATTTTTGGCCAAGTCCACACGCAATCACAACACTTCGTACTAACAACGTGATGACGTCATCCTTTGACACGAACTCCCCTGGCGATTTCAAAAGTCGCGCGTCGAATTTACGAACTCCGAGACCACTCAGCGTTCGTTCGAGAGCAACAGGTGGCGGCACAAGCGCCCCCTTTGTTCCCAGGCAGTGCAAGACAAAGCTCGACTCGCAAGCCTCTCTCTTTCCCTCTACACCCTTTACCATGGAACGAGACCAACTTTGAAATAACGACGATTGTGATTGGTTGGTTGTTGCCGGGCCGGCAAAAGCAACCAATGAGCATCGAGGTAACAAGGCCACGCGTGCAAGGGCTTCGTTACCGAGTCACTTTGCCACGACTCGACGTGCTGTACGGTTGTCCCTGACCCGTTCTCCGTGTTAATTAATACTAAATTAATTAATTATTGTTTATTTCATTTCTAAATTCCTTCCCGACGACTTTTGGACGGTAGAGAGAACGAGGAGATACTTTCCTCGAACCTGCAGTTTAATCGTAAGTCGTTTTTCGTATTTTTATAATCACGGCTTCGAGAAGCGTCCTTTTTCGTAGCCATTGTACGCCCGATCGTTCCTATTTCGTTTGTCCTTCCTTTACGATATTTTTGAGCCCCTCTGGCGATTATTGAATTATTTTTCGATAAAAATAATGATTAATTAAGAATTGAGACGCGACGAATATTGTGGTGATAGTTTTAAGGTTTTTATAATTACGAAAATTGCCCATTTTACCCCCCCCCCCCATTCCCCTCTTTTGTCTATTGTTCGTTCGAGCGTCGTTTGAACAGTCCCCTTTGTTTTTTTACATGATTTCGGCCTCTCGCAATACTTTGTCATCGCCGTTTAACATCGCTCAATATTGCGAGAGAGGATAAGGCGAATTAATTATTAATTATTTTCCTATTATTTGTTATCTCCCAATTATTAATCCCATTGCGTCATCTTTTGCCGCATCGTTGTCAATCTCGTTTACGAGTTTATTTATTATTTTTATGTAATAATTTCTGTATTTTGTGTTAGTCCAAATCGTCAAATACGACGATTAATTAAGAAATATTATTTATTTTTCGGACTTCGAATATTTCGAGTCCAAGTTCTTCCCCCACCACCCATTCTTTGTTCACGGGTATAATAAGACGCCCGAGTTGTCAGGAGCCCTCAGCAACTGAGATTATTTTGTCTTTTGCGTTTTCAAATTAAAGCTAGTCCCATTTTTGTATTTTACGTTAAAAATTCATATTTATTTTTGTAAAAATAATAAGGAGATCGAAAGTTATCTACTTTCTTTTGTTAATTTATCATAATTAACTGGCGCCCACATTTATTAATTTTTCTTTTTTGTATTTTTGATCAAATAAATTTGTAATTTCGATTCTCCCTTTTTAATATTCCGGTGTTGTTTTATTTTATTTTTGTATTCTACATTTCATTTCGTATTTTACATTTTTATTTATTTTCAGTTATTTTTAGCCAAGAATATTTATTTCTTTTAAATATTTTTGGTGAATTTGTGGCAAAATCGTCACATAATATAAAAGAAGTTCATATGTAGTATCGAGCAATAAACAATATTATTTTTTTGTATATACTTCTGTTCATCGTTTTGTTTTGTTGTTTTACATTATCCGTATTCACGAGAAGCAATCATTGTTAAATAATGATTGAGTTTATTTTAACACATCCTCAAAGTACAAAATACATCAAAACCGCTCAGCCGGTCGATGTCGATTGCCCTCGACCACGAGTCCTCACGGCTCTCGCGTCTCCTTTTTGACAAGGAATACACCACCTTCTGTAACACACAGAACACAAACAATTCATTACTTCATCAAATGAAACACTGTTCCGATTCGCCCAAAAGGGAATACTCACTCCAAACGCTTGCTCGTAAGTCCTCACCAAAGTCTTAATGGCGGTAAAATCCATTTTTTTTGTTGATTGTGTTGTATTAAAAAAAAAAGAAAAAAAAAAAAAACTTTTACTTCCTGAGGAATTAGGAAAATATCCAGAGATGCTTCCTCGGAAAGATCGAAGAGAGTTGTGACAGACCCTCCAAAAATCCACGACGAAGTAAACTTTTTCCCCACTTTTAACCCTAAAGAAAATTACCCCACTCGTTGAAAATTTAATCTCCACAAAATCTAATTAGTTAAAAATTTTTTTTATAACTAGTTACCCAGCCAATAAAAACAACGAACTCAAACCGACCGCCTAGAGCGAGTGAACGCAAGAGAAAACCCATTATTTTTTGGTACCCCTCGAACTCTGGAGTAAGTACAAACTGTAAAACCCATGTACGACAACGTACATATATCTATATAGATACTGTGACGTGGCAATTTTGCTCGTCACGAAAATGTTTAAAAGAACAGAAAAGGCACGGGACGATACGTCTTTCGACATAGGAACAATTTCTCTCGAGCAAATACTGGAAGGACTCTTGCGATAGCGTATTGTTATTTATTGATTTTTTTTGTTGTATTTTGAAATTTGAACGAGACGAGACTCAAGGTCGCCGGAGAGAATCGGAGATTCAGCGAGCATCGAGGGGTCGGGTCTAGCGTCTGTCGTACTCGTAATCGGAGAGAAGAGCGGGGGTAGCTAACTCGAAGTCCTCATCCCGAACCGTCGAACTCGCGGTGCATCTATCAGCACTGGTAACGGCTGGCCTTGTCTATCGTTGGCGAAGTATTCGAAAGTCACCAGATGAGTAGGGATTGGAGAAAATATCGGCCGAACTTTCTCAAAGGAAACGTTAAGGTTGCGAGGAGGTATCGGGTGGGGGGTTAGTACTCATCGTCGCATAATCCAATTCGAGAACAATGATCATTACTCTAATTTTGGACTCCAGCGAGGAAAGACGTATTTTCCCGTGTTGCTATAGTGCTCATCAAGAAACCAACGTCCCGAAATATCGAGGATCAATTCCGAGGTTTAATTGCTGGATATCGATCTTCTGAAACCGTAGCGGTGAGCCGTTGTCTCGTTCTGATTTTTAGCGAATTTTATTGAGTGCTCCATTTGCGAATTATAGAGAATTTCGAGAGTTTGAGAATAAAAGAACGATATTGTTAAGTACGTTGTCGCACGGGCAAATAATAGTAAAGTATCTGAGTTAAATAAGAATCGATTTTCCTGGTTGGATTGAAAGAATTGCCGAGAGGAATTCTAATTTAAATACAACTTGTTTATTGTTCAGATTAGAGTCTAGGGTTAAGATATTATTTTGTCTGAGTTATGTGAGAAATGTCAATTAGTTGACCAAGATCAACGATTGTATTGGAGTATCGTAGAAAATTGTCAGTTACATTTTCCGGGAATTTTATCATTCTGTTTATCTGTTATTGGCTATCTTTAGAAAACCCTATCGTGCCAATTGATAAATTAATTTTTATTTCAACTGAATAAATACAATTTTTGTGATCCCAGAAGTACCAGTCTGTTGTGAACAATTATTTTGTGAAATAACCCTCGTCACTCTACCATCTCGGGGCTGTCTAGTTGGGAAAAGATCTCGAATAATTATCGTAAATAAATTTGTAGTTGGATCACCAACGGCTGGTGCCCAAGAAACGATAATAATTTGTGCGTTGGTGGGAAAAAGTGTTACAATACATAACCCATTCCCTTTTAATGCTAGAACTTAATACATACCTGTGTTACGTTCGGAGCGGCGCGAACGCGTACAAGCGTCACTAAGCGGGTACTGGGCAAGGAGTTTTCTAGGAGAAGCTCTCGCTTTTAAGACTCGAATAAGACTGCTAATTCGGACTCTCGTATGCGACGAGCTATGATGGTCCCGGAACGAAAGAGAGCGAATCTGATTCATGAAGCTAGAACTTGTCTAACGTTCATTAGAGTCGGTTCAATGGTTTTTGAGTAAAAAGCGGTCAAGAATATCAAAGCAGGAGAGATTTATATATATAAGAACGTGTTATCTTACTTGTTTATTTTTTATTCTTTCCTGACGATGGCTCTGCTGGTGCTACTTTTTCGGCCCGAGAAGTCGACGGGAAGTCGGAGTGGGCTTGACTCTCTGGCATGTTTTCTGAACTCTAGCGGTAAATGAAATAAATGGCGTCAAGATAAAGCTTGAGCGTAACGGGAAAAGGCTGAATCAAAAGTATAGGGCACGTTCCACCAATTGTGGGGGAACGATTGTGCGCCTATTTTTTTTTCTTCATAAAATTGTACATATGTTGGAGACGACAAGAAAAGCTCTGAGCTAAATTTTTAGATCCCTATCGCTATTAGGACTGGAGATGAACGATATCCTATTTTTCACCTTTTCAAAATTTATCTAACTTTATGGGTCATTTTCACACTCAATTTCGTTCCTAGGACATTTTCGACGGAGGCATCTTTTTCGTGGAAAACTGTAAATTTTCCAAAAAAAAAAATATAAATTTTACTCTATTGATCATCCTTATGACTAAAAATTGTCTTTATTTCTTAAAATCACGTTCTTTTGGTCTTCCACCCTATAAAATGGTCTTTTTTTTTTTTTTTTTTTTTTTTTGAAAAAACCCGAAAAGACCCCGAAAACAAACAAAAAAAAACCCCGAGTACCAACTTTCGCTTCCATCAAAAAACTTTTGTATTTATCGTTCGCCATGTTGGATCCGCCATTTTGAATTTCGAAATTTTGGGTGCAGATTTGTAATTAGCGACCCCGAAAACCCCCGAGTGCCATATTTTGCTTTCATAAACAATTTTTGCATTTTTTGTCCGCCATATTGGATTTGCCATCTTGAATTTCTAAATTTTGAGTGCAGATTTGTAATCAGCGACCCCGAAAACCCCCGAGTACAAAGTTTTGAGCTAATTGCACGTCAGGAAAAATGTGCGTTTCAAAGGGTCAAATTGATATTTTTTTTGCGTGAATTATTCCGGCCTTACCATCTGTCAACATTCTGATAGAATTTGCGACTCTGACGTACAAATTAGTTCAAATTTTGCCCACGACGGATGTACGAGAAGTCCGCAAAAAACACGCTGTTTACGCGTCTCGCATCAAAATTACCGTCAAACTTTCCGTGGTATGGGTACAAAGGAAAGGACCAATGGGAACTCGTTACTTTATTCGTCGCCGAAGACCGGCTTCGGTGGAAACGGGTTTTGATGGGCATCAAAACGCCTTTGATTGTGTCGTCTGCGCGCATATACAAACACACCAAATCCTTCAATGTGTTAGAATTTTTGCATAATCTTGACCCTGTGCAAAGTTTTTTCTCAGCAAATACGGCATCAATCGTGCCGAATTAAGGCTTAATCGAAAGATTTTTTCATAATTAGTCTCCAGTTCAATTTTCAAGTCATCATCTGTCTCCTAAGCTTCGTAATTCGAGAAAATGACTTTCAGTTTTTACCCCCACTACCGAATTTGACTTTATTCAGAGATAATATACTCTGGCGAGCCTCGGGCCAGCAGACGACAGAGCTGTCAAATGTACTTGTCCCGAGACTCTACCGAGTCTCTTGATCAAACTCCATCGTTCTGTAGAAAAGAGCTTCGATAAAATAGCATATTTTTTAAGAAGAATTATTTATTCACTCGCAATAAGGTTGTGAATCAGAAAAATCATGCTCCATCTTTTCGTGGAAAGCAGCTCCGATGGTACTGCTCGGTATGCTGTACTTGTAGGAAACCTTTTGTCGAGTCGAACCACTATCCCGATCATTTTTTGGTGCTGAAGAGTATTCACCGGGGATTCAAGCCGTTCTTCTGGAGCAAAGATTCATGGGGCCACATTATTTTTGACCTGTTTGGAATAAAAATTCAATCTCAATACAAATCGTGATCGAAAACTGCGTTTTCGTTTTTTCATTATAAAATGGAATGATTTTTCTCATTCACAGGAAGATTCGTGGAGAGATTTCAAGGCAGGTCGTGTCGCTTATCTCTACTCGGGATTCGATCGTTACTCACGCCAGCGCGTTGTATTTACCGCGAGTTCTTGGAGAGTTCGAAGTAAGCAGCTCCAACTCGTTTCGCCGCTTTCTTTTAGGCTTTGGAGCCTCTATGGGCTCGGGCGGCCGCTTAGGTGTCGAATTCCTCGTCGACTCCAGTGTTTTTTTTTTTTTTGGTGATGGCATGCTGTGGCCAGGCGACGTCTTGGTTGGTGATGGCGTGCTGTGGCCTGGCGGCGTCTTGGTTGGTGATGGCGTGCTGTGGCCCGGCGGTGTCTTGGTTGGTGATGGCGTGCTCAGTCCCCGCTGTTCTGTTGGTGATGGCGTGCTCGGTCCCGTGCTTTCTTTTGTTGGTTTTCTCTTTAATTCGGAAATTTCTGCTGTTAATTCCTCCCTATTTTGCCTGATAAATACCCTTAGGTATTCTATTCTGTCACGTGTTGGATTTACGTACAACTCTTCGGCTACCTGTTGCAGCAAAGGAGCGAGAAGATTCCCTGAGCCTTCCATTAATTTAACCTCCAAGCGAAATAAGATTTCAATCAAATTTTTATACAGTTCGTCATTTTTTGCAATGTTTCTTGGATATCGTCCCATGGCGATACACAAATAATTTTCGAACAGCACAGAAATTTTGAATTTGGAAAAAAAAAACGGTTAGATTGGAGGGTGCCGAAACACATTGACCGAAAGGGATGTTCGAACTGTCGCAGCTATCGGGCTGTCTAGATTATTGATATTCGACTGCATCCATTCGTGGATAAAAAGTTCGTTAGTAACAACCCATTACCATCGATTGGTAATGTAGCGTGTTTCAGGTCACGCTGTTGGTATGAAAGTCGCAGTCCCGCTGTCATTTTGACAACTGCGTGAATACGTTTAACGCGGGGAAATCAATAATTCATTTAGGAATTTATGCAATCAGATCGAAAATGCTTTCCACAAATTCGTGAAGTTCGATTTATTCGATTCAAAAAGATGATTCGAAAAAAAAAAAAATTCTTCCAGCAGACTGAGGAGTTTTATCGAAATTCTTTCTACAGAACGATGAAGTTTGATACTTTTGATTCGGAACGATTATTCGAAAAAAAAATTAATTATTTCCCGAGCAATTTATGCAACTATATTGGAAATGCTTAATTCCATTAGGGTTCCCATCTTTATCTAATTTTAATGAATCTACTGATTATTATTAATTTTATCATAATCTACAGGTCGAGTGAAGTCAATTCTTACGCCGGGAAGGTTAGGCAATAAATTTTTTGTTTCCTTCGATATTTAATTGCAGATTAATTCAATTTTTCTTTTCTTTCAGGTTCAATGCAGGCCTCTGAGGCGGAATCAATACAGCGGTTTTATCGGTAAGTATTATGTGCATGGTTAAGACAATAAGCCCGGGAGGATAAAAAAATTATATAATGCTTCAACAGATGATTAGCTCCGGAGCAACGGTATATGTGCGGATGGATTCACAGCGTTCGTAGCGCAAATGGATGGATTGAATGGATGGGATAAGCTTGATGAAATGAGATATATGGAATTCATATGATGGGATCAATAGATCGTTGGATGGAATTTGTAGGATTGGATGGAAGGATCGATGGATGAAATTTATGGGATAACCTAAATGAACCGATAAATGAAATTGATATGACGTGGTGGACGGACTTGTTGGGATTGATACAATTGATGAAATGAGATGGATGGGATGAATCAATAGAATTCATGAGATGGGATGAATGTATGAATGGATGGAATTGATCGGATGAGATGAACGGATTGACGGGTGAAATTGATCGTGGATCGACGGATGGAATGGATCGGATGATACGAATAGAGGATGTTGAAGGAATGGATTGGATGGGATGAATGCATTGATGAAATTGGGTGAAGGGATGGTAGAATCGTGAATTAGGGAATGGAATAATGGTATGATATTGATAGAATGAATAAGATAAGATGAACGAATGGGAAGAATTAATAAGATTGAATGGATGGGAGATCGGGATCGATGGATGGTGTAAAGTGGTAGGATATGAGTAAATATGGACACGGATAAAGATGGACGATATGGAAGCAAAGGATGGAATGAATGGGATGATATGGTGTGGACAAATAAGTTAATGGACGCAATGGATACATGATTGCGCACGAGATGCGTGGAACGGATGGAATAGATAGGTCTAAAGGTATGGAAAGATGAGACGTTCCTTCGCCGAGCTTATTGTCTTAACCATGCACGCCAAGTTTTTGTATTATCTCTGCATCGAATTTGTGGTGAAATTAAGTGATTCGTTCGTTGTTTTTGAATAATATAAAAGAAGTTCATATGTAGCATCGAGCAATAAACAATATTATTTTTTTGTATATACTTCTGTTCATCGTTTTGTTTTGTTGTTTTACATTATCCGCATTAACGAGAAGCAATCATTGTTAAATAATGATTGAGTTTATTTTAACACATCCTCAAAGAATTTCCAACGGAATGTAGTGTCACCTTTCTTTATCTTGGCTACATGAAAAGATAGTGATTTTGATTATTTTTGAAAAAAAGACTGACAACGATGTAATGTTTATATAAAATCTTTTCGAATTTCCACATAATTATTATTTATTTTATTTTGCACATAATTCGAGCAACCATTAATTTTACATATATATATTTTTATCTTAACGTTTTGCGATCATTTTAATTTTATCAAGAGACTCGGTAGAGTCTCGGGACAAGTACATTTGACAGCTCTGTCGTCTGCTGGCCCGAGGCTCGCCAGAGTATATTATCTCTGAATAAAGTAAAATTCGGTAGTGAGGGTAAAAACTGAAAGTCATTTTCTCGAATTACGAAGCTTAGGAGACAGATGATGATTTGAAAATTGAACTGGAGACTAATTATGAAAAAATCTTTCGATTAAGCCTTAATTCGGCACGATTGATGCCGTATTTGCTGAGAAAAAACTTTGCACAGGGTAAAGATTATGCAAAAATTCTAACACATTGAAGGATTTGGTGTGTTTGTATATGCGCGCAGACGACACAATCAAAGGCGTTTTGATGCCCATCAAAACCCGTTCCCACCGAAGCGGGTCTTCGGCGACAAAAGTAACGAGTTCCCATTGGTCCTTTCCTTTGTACCCATACCACGGAAAGTTTGACGGTAGTTTTGACGCGAGACGCGTAAACAGCGTGTTTTTTGCGGACTTCTCGTAGATCCGTGTTGACAGATGGTAAGGTCGGAATAATTCACGCAAAAAAAAATATCAATTTGACCCTCTGAAACACACATTTTTCCTTACGTGCAACTAGCTCAAAACTTTGTACTCGGGGGTTTTCGGGATCGCTGATTACAAATCTGCACACAAAATTTAGAAATTCAAGATGGCGAATCCAATATGGCGTACAAGAAATGCAAAAATTGTTTGCTGATGCAAAATATGGTACTCGAGGGTTTTCGGGGTCGCTGATTGCAAATCTGCACCTAAAATTTAGAAATTCAAGATGGTGGATCCAATATGGCGAACAACAAATGCAAAAATTGTTTGATGAAAGCAAAATATGGTACCCGGGGGTTTTCGGGGTCGCTGATTACAAATCTGCACCTAAAATTCAGAAATTCGAGATGGCGGATCCAATATGGCGGACCACAAATGCAAAAATTGTTTGATGCAAGCAAAACATGGTACTCGGGGGTTTTCGGGGTCGCTGATTACAAATCTGCACCCAAAATTTCGAAATTCAAGATGACGGATACAATATGGCGGACAATAACTGCGAAAATCGTTTAAGAAAAGCGAAAGTTGGCACGCGGGGTTTTTTGGGTTCACCGATTAACAATCTGCATGCAAAATTTCGAAATTCAAAATAGCGGATTCAATATGGCGGACCATAAATTCCAAAATTTTATGATGAAAGTGAAAGGTTCAGAAAAAAGAAGTGATATCCTGGCCAAAAATCCCCTGCCCGGGGAAAAAAAACCTTGGACAAGTACATTTGTTGAACCCCGTTTCCATTTGTTTTCACAGAAAAAAACTACCCAAAAAAGTACAAAATTTTCAAAAAATTGGCAAGATCAAGAATGATTTACATTCAGCACTAAAATTTATAATATCAATAATAGGACAAGTATTTCATTGTCTCTTGAGGATGGAGTATTTAAAAAAAAGCAAAAATAAGTTCGTTATTGAAAAAAGTCACCAATGTATAAAAATAAAAATCGGTCCAAAAGAACAGAGTCCAGAAAAAAAATCAAGATAAAACAAAACGTGGAGAAAAAAATTTCAAACGAAAAAAATTAGATTGAAAAATAATTTCGGCCGTAGTACTTGGCGAGTTCGTACCATGAAAAATACATTACGTGATTCTACCTAAGCAAAAAACTCGCCATAAGACCATAAGGCATACGGAGGAAGTGGTAGAATCCACGACCTGGTACTACAAACGCTGTGATTTCTTGCGATTCCGGGTCTAGGGGTATTTGAAAATACGCCTGACTTAAATCGAGGGTGGTTATATAGTGGGCTTGACGAAGCTCATCAAGAATCCCAGTCATGTTAGGGATAGGGTATGCGTCTTTCTTGGTGACTGCATTAACCTTCCTAAAATCGATGCAGAACCGGTATTTGCCATTGGGTTTACGCACCATGACGATTGGGCTAGACCAATCACTTTGCGAGGGGGTGATGACTTCATTGGCTAGCATAGAATCGACTTCTGCGCACATAATCTCACGGATGGCGGGGGTGGTATGGTAAGGCCGCTGCCTTATCGGTGGGCTATCGCCAACATCAATATGGTGAGAGGTCAGAGTCGTAACTCCGAGTTTGTCCCCTGGTTTCGGCAAATTTTTGTCAAGAAACCCTTTGAGCTGCTGCTCCTGGGATTTCTCGAGGGTGCGAAGCCCATTGAGGACAATGATGTGGGTGGCGTGTTCTACCGGAGTAAAGGAGAAGAGTTCCTCCGGGTTATTCCGGTAATGCCACGCCCGACCAAAGAAGTCGATGACGATCTGGGCATTTATCAAAAAGTCCATACCAAGGATGAAGTCTTCCGAGAGGCTCGGCATGAGAAGTGCATTCAATTGGGTCACTTTTCCCTCTAGCTCCGCGTAGCAAGAGGTTACGTATCGTACGGTCTCGAGCTGTCCTCCAGCAAGGACGACTCTTCGAGGGGGTATCTCGACCGAGGGTAATTCCGATTTCCGGAATAAATCTATGCCGGCCATACCAGCAAATGAGCGGGTGGCACCAGAATCGATTAGGGCGCGTATTCGCGACCCGTTGATGATAATGTCAACGTGGAAGGACGTCGACACGTCATGCATCGAGATAGGATTCAAAATATCACTGAACGACATCAATTCTGGTGTCGAGGGGGTCTCTGAACTCACCTTGTTGTGAGAGAGCGCATGCATTTGCTGCACAGGGAGAGTCACCTCCTCCCCGAGGGTTTTTCGCGACTCCACGTCACATGATTCGTCATGTGACACTTCCGGGTTTGGAGATCGAGAGGGAGGCGCAGTCACCGGACTTACTCGCCTCATTTCTCGTTTCCCGGATTACAGAATGGGCAAGTTTGAGTCGTGACACCCGAGTATCGACAGCGGAAGCAAAATACTCTGCGAGGATCTGGGCAGTCTCGGTGGCGGTGCCCTGCTTGGCCACAGTTCCAACAGGGTGACTCGGAGTTCTGACGTGGACTCCGAGGAGGGGTTGGTGCAGGGGCATCTACCGCCAGCCGGGTATGAGTGGGCTGTGGAGCTGAAACATCCTCCTGCGCTGGTGGCGTTGGAGGACGAGGTTGGAATCGAACTCGAGGGGGACGCGTCTTTGAACGAGGTGCCGAGTTGCGACCCGTCGATGATTGCGATTTGGGCGTCTTTTGACGAGGGTTGGATTCGGTACGAGCGACCTCCAAAGAATCGCAATCGTCGGATCCGACCGATTGTCCCGACTCATCGCCCTGCTCATCGCCTGACTCTTCGGACTTTGCGACTCGAAGAGCCGAGGGTCTTCGATCGTAGGAGCTGCCCCTAAAGGATGGCTTTTTCGAAGTCGAAGGGCTTTGGAAAGCCAGGCTCGGGCACACTGAGTGCTCCGGCTTAGGGGGTGGCCTACGTTCAGCTGCATGTAAATAAATGCGTTCTTGGCGCAGCGCAGCCATTTCTAAATGGTCGAGAGTGAGGCCATCCCGAAGAGGGATACCAATCTGGTATGCTGGTAACATCTTACGATGTGTCTGATGTACCTGCTCCCAATCTGTCCATCCCGGGGATAGACGGGCAAAGTACCCACGCATACTTGAGAAGTAATCGCGAACGGACTCCTTCTCGTCCTGGGTTCTCTGAGCAATTTCTTCTCTCAGAGCAATCTGATAATCAGGGTCAGCGAAGTGATCCCTGAGAGCGTTCCTCGTTACTTCCCAGCTCGTGAACGTGTGGATATGTCCACGGTACCAGGTGAGGGCTGGGCCTTCCAGTAAAAATGGAATGGCTCGGATCAGATCCGATTCCCGGATTACCAGGAACATTTGACCTTCGTCAATACGAGTGATGAAATTCTCTACGTCTTCATGAGGACGCCCAGAGAATTTCAAATTCCATTTCTTCATGGTATTCAGTAACGCCTGAGGTGAAAGTGGGCGAGAGGGGTCTCGAGTATAGGGTTCATCGTCAGAAAGATGAAAGTCATGCGAACCGAAGGGCACTTGGTAACGTTGTGCACCAAGAGGATTCCGAGCACCTTGACGATCTCGAGCAGGAGCCTGATGAACCTGGGCTCCCATGGGTCCTGCGAACCCACGAGGTGGCAATTGCCTCGAATGACCAGGATCGACCTGGTTGTTAGGTGCACTCAAATACGGTTCAAATGACCGAGGGGGTGGCCGCGAATCCCGGTTGCTGGTTGCTTCCGGATGGGAGCCACCAGAGGGTCGGTGATCTAGGTTAAGACCCCGTAACGATATTGACGCCGCCGTAGAATCGGATTCAAAGTCGTCATCTGGGTTCAAGGCACTATGTGTACCTTGAGGGGTATCTTTGGTCATCTTGACACTACCTTTGGGTCGTCCACGCTTTTTCTGTAAGGGGACAGCCAATTTACTCGGGTCAACTTGGGCTGAGTCGGAGCAACCCGGTATCCCAAGAGGTGGACGAGCTGATGGATCGTCAGAGGGTTGCTGACTTGCGTCAGTAAAGACCTCGTCCAGGTCATCCTTAGGGGTAAGGGGAGCGTTATTATCAGCCATCCTAATGGACGAGAGTTACCTATAAGGCTAGATTGAATTCAAGTGACCTGAATTTCAGAACAAGTTCAAACAATTGAATTCGAGGGGTAACTCAAGTAATTAAACTCAAATAATCGCTTATTTAATTAAATACCGAATAAATTCACTAGTGGAATCTAAGCAATGATTAAATTAATTAAATATCGAGGGGTAATTCCAGTAATGGAATACGAGCGATGCTTTAGATAACTGAAGCCTAACGATTGTTCAATTAATTGAAAATCGAGATGGCTGCTGGATTGTACCAGTTTACTATCTTAAAGTCAAATAAATGCAAAAAAAGAGAAAGGGAAGCAAACCTGAACTTCGTCAGTAAAGGGAAAGGTTCCGAGTTCCGATCGGGTCGGAGTTCAGAGCGCAAGTGACGGGAGAGCTCAGCGTCTCCCCGTAATAGCTCGCTAACCGACACCACAGGTGGTGGGGAGGGGTTTCCCCCACCGCTGGCCACCTGAGGTTCCAACGATCTCATTGGACGCGGGCGTGGCCACGCGAGGGTGACGTAACGAGAAGCTGGCATACGCAACTTCTCGAGAGACAGGTAATGGCGAAATTGCGTCATTTTCGTAGAACATTACGTCATACTTGTTGACGAGATTCATAAATTCCACCGGAACTTTCCGCGAGGGATTTATACACGCCTCTAGATGCGAACTATGTCCTACACACAACAATACTGTTGCGAGGGTGATAGAAAAACGATGACCTTCTATCACATCACTCTTCGTGACGAGGATAATGGATTTCGCGAATTCCCCCTTCCTTTTCTAATTGAATTTACAGCGACCTACTCGCAGGTGACAAAAGGAACGAGATAGTTCTTTATTTCGTCGGTTGTAGTCATGCGCTAGTTTGGATCGATCTATTGGATATTTATGCGTGTCAAAAATAAATGATAATAAACAAAATGAATGATTAATAGGAACCCAAAAGTTGAATAACAACCTACATATTCTTAAAACGCAACGATAAAGCAATTATACTAAAACAAAAACGGATCAGCGCCCAATTTCAAGAGCGAGCCCCACGTTGGGCGCCATTTGTGACGTGACATTTTCACCTTGGGCGAATATGCCGTCACCTTCGGCCAGCTTTCCCCAAAAACCCGATCTTTCCATTATGCCGTCGGCGGTGTTAGTGCCGGTGTTGGGCGCCAGTTGGTTTTATTACGCGATACCAACAAACGCGAGATTAATCCCAAGCTAAACTTAGAAACTAGACTCAAAAGAGAACGGAAACGGAACGTAACTTAAGCTAAACAGGTTGGCGTCTAACATGGAAAGAACCGGTTTTCGAGGAAAAGGTTACGGAAAGCTCCGGGGTTGCTCAGTGTGTAGGTTATGTAGAGAGGGCGAGGTCTCGGGCTCGGATGGAAGAAATTGGGTACAACGTAAATAAATCACAAACACTATAAATTATTTGGCTTTCTTCACCTGGTTCACTATTGAAAATAAAAATCAATACATGGGTCAATTGTGCAGATATTCGTAATACAAAATAAAGTAATCAATTATGGATTGGCAACGCGATGATAACTGACGCAATCGAAATTGATATTACAACATAGAACGAAATTAAAAGATAGGACAAGATATTTCCGTAGGTCTCGATCGTTAATATATTTTAAGATTAATTAACACTAGAGTAGAGGCCCAGGGCGTGAGGGAAAGGAAATAATTATCGCGAGGATCGCGAGATTCGGGCAGAACGGCACCGAGCGCGAGGATATTTCCTCGAGGAGGGCATCTTACTCACAACCGATAGTGAAGCCCCGAAAACGTTCCTCTCATACATGAGAGAGAACGAGACCGCCATTTTGGCGAGCGACAGCACGAGGCCGAGGAGGAGAAAAACTAATTTTCTCCGCATTATGCGTACTATAAATTTATTATTAAAGGTAGGATAAATAAATCCTAATTATTTACACGATCATCCGATGATCGCGAGAGTCGCATTAGGCGTGGTAGAAACTTATTATAAGATAAAATACACCGTAGTCATTTACACGATTATTAAATAATCGCGAGAGTCGCATTATGCGTGTTACAACCTTATTATTAAATTATAGATAAATAAATTCTAATCATTTACACGATTATTAAATAATCGCGAGAGTCGGTATACACCCAAAAAGGCGAGGAGTTGTCCACGGGCTATTTTTCAGCCACGTGCACGGCGTAGCCAAGATGGCCGCCGCGAGGGTCTGAGCATCACGCAATCCCTTATACCAGAGCCCTAGGCATAACTTACGTATGAGGAGCGAAGAGCGAAACGATGTCTCTCCGTCGAGTCTCGGCAGCAACTGTTCGGTAGGCCGCTCTCGCGCTCACGTGCCGGCTGGTTACGGCGGAACGTGGAGGGGGTAGACACGGTGCGCGAGAGGCTCACCGCGAGAACGCCAAGTATCGCGAACATCAAAATTAAATCGGCGCGAAATTCAAACATAGCAGGAAACTCAGAAACTGATTTTCCAAACGCTTAATTCGATAAAACGATATCTTCTAAAAGAAAATACGAGGGTTCACTGTACGGGCAGTCTCTCCGGGATGTTAGATTATCAGGGCAAACGGAACTCGAAAAACGCAAACGTAGCTCTCAAACTTCAGCCACGGGTACCTGGGGGCAGGGTTGGCTGTAATCCGACCCCTCAGCCTCCCAACTGACAACATAAACGGAACTCCCGTTAAATCTAACATCCTCTAGACGGAGCACTAGCATCTCAGCTAGATTTTTACCGTTCCCGAACAGATAAACTCGGAAAGCATTGAAAATCGAAGGGTAACACGGTAATATTTCGATTAAATTCTCCTCTTCGTTTCAATGCTGACCTGACGCGACTCAACTAAACTTAAAGATAAACGTAACCCGAAAACACCATATGGCGAGAGATTTAACCTTAAATCACAAACTCTAAAGAGTTCGAGAGGGTCGTTCGATAACCTAAACCGTATTAAAAAAGGAAAATAGGAAGGAAATTATTGTTTTTCGGGCCTCTACTCACGCTTTCGCTGGATAGACGGGATCGACGAAAGATCCGCGTCACATATCAAATTTGGGGCGAGCGCTCGCACTTATCTTTTTATATTATGCTGTTGTTTTCCCTCGATGGCTCGATTCCTCCAGAACCTCTTTTTTGTAGTTTCCTTTGATTATCCTTCGTATCATTGAATCGAGGTGGCCACACCCGATTCGTGATTACGATGTTATATAGTCGATCGAAAATCCTCGGAAAGAAAGTCGGAGAGATGTCCACAGGACGACGGTTCCGGAGGAAGAGAGCGAGATTCGAGAGTTACTCGCCTTCTTCGTAACTTGGTGGGGAGAAATCTCTGACCACCTGATCGGAACCGTATTCAACATAATATCGATAATCGATATTATTTGAGGAGGGAGATTTTGAATAAGGTGGATCCTTATAACGAACATGACAGAAGAAGAAAAAAGCAAAAGGTGGAGGGAAAAAAGAAAAATAATTTTTTACAGGCAAAACATATAAGCTAGGGGAATAAATATATCCTGATAAAGGAAGAAAGAGCGAGGAAGGTAAAATAAAACAAAGACAAAAATAGTTTTTGGTTTTTGTAAAGTGTAACGAGAGTATAGACTGATCATATTATAACTAAGGTGCGACTTTTTATACTTTATATATATGTTGAAAGTAAGACTCAGCTGTCACGCCTCGCGTTGTCTCTCTCATTCTGGCTGTTTCGCACGTAATATTAAGGAGGATGGCTACACAGCTTGGGGGGCAGGCAGTAAGGGGGGCAAGCCTATGCTTAAACACGGGCTCTTTTGACGGTTGCCAACTGCGAAGAATTGAAAATTTCTGTGGTTGAAGTAGATAAAAATGAAAAAAATACCGATAAATTTTAACGTAATATATATTAATTAGGTATATATAAACGTTTCAAATAATTATTTATAAAATTAACATCAAAATATATGATTATCGATGTTGAAATCTTGCAAACGCGCAATTCAGTTTTCAATAGCTGGCACGCCTGATGCACTTGCACGAGACTCCACAAGACTCGAGACGTAAACAAACGTAACGTTGGTGTGATAGTGCTCGTGGACATCTGCAGTTTTCTCTTTTGCTATAAAAATGCCAAGGTGGAAAGGAAAACTGGTGACCGAAAAACAATATAATCGCCGATTAAAACAAGTGGAAAGTGGGAAGGGTCGGAAAAAAAAAGTCGAGGACGAAGCAGAATGTGCGGTAGATGGGCGACGTATCGTAGATGTGAAGGTTATGACGAGGTATATGCGGTGCTCTTTCTGTCCGGAAGAACTTTCATTGCAAAATATTCAATCCGAGATCCAATATGGATTGGCTTCAGTATTTAATATACTGTGCTATCACTGTTTGCTCACCAATAAAGTACCGAGTGGAGCTCAACATTTGGGAAATAAAAGCAAACCACTATACGACGTCAATACTAAATCGGCGTTGGGTAAGTTCACATTCTATTCATTTTCTAATCGCTGTACATGAATATCCTGTTAGATAATACCTAATCATTAAAAAAAAAAAAAAAACAATTAAACGATGGAAGACTGAAAAAAACTCTGAAATGAAATGTATACTTTTTAACCGTGAGAATTTATCATATAGGGACACTCCATGCCGGACTAGGGTATACATCAATCAACGAGTACTTGCGAATTTTGAACATCCCATACATGACACCGACTTCGTATAAGCGATATGAGAAAGAGATCGGACCTATGATTGAAGCAGTTGCCAAGGATTCTTACGAGGAAGCGACCGAATTGGAACGATCTCTAACAATTCAAAATTTGCCATTATTAGAAAAACTTCTGTGAGTCCATCGACATCATTACGCTATCATATGTACGAATGTTATTAAAATTAAATTTCTTCATCATCTATGAATTCTTAAGAAATATTTGATAAGATAATAATTGTATATAATTCTAAGAGCATGACTACTCGGACCTTCGATTTTTTAAGAAGAAAGTTTATAAATGATCATTCGTAATTTATATTCATGATTTATAGCTCATAGTTTATGTTAATAATTTATACTTCATTCTTCACTTCACAATCAAGAGACTCAGTAGAGTCTTGGGACAAGTACTTTTGACAGCTCTGTCGTCTGCTGGCCCGAGGCTCGTCAGAGTATATTATCTCGGAATAAAGTAAAATTCGGTAGTGGGGGTAAAAACTGAAAGTAATTTTCTCGAATTACGAAGCTTAGGAGACAGAAGATGACTTGAAAATTGAACTGGAGACTAATTATGAAAAAATCTTTCGATTAAGCCTGAATTCAGCACGATTGATGCCCTATTTGCTGAGAAAAAACTTTGCACAGGGTCAATATTATGCAAAAATTCTAACACATTGAAGGATTTGGTGTGTTTGTATATGCGCGCAGACGACACAATCAAAGGCGTTTTGATGCCCATCAAAACCCGTTTCCACCGAAGCCGGTCTTCGGCGACGAAAGTAACGAGTTCCCATTGGTCCTTTCCTTTGTACCCATACCACGGAAAGTTTGACGGTAGTTTTGACGCGAGACGCGTAAACAGCGTGTTTTTTGCGGACTTCTTGTAGATCCGTCGTGGGCAAAATTTGAACTAATTTGTACGTCAGAGTCGCATATTCTATCAGAGTGTTGACAGATGGTAAGGCCGGAATAATTCACGCAAAAAAAAATATCAATTTGACCCTTTGAAACACACATTTTTCCTTACGTGCAATTAGCTCAAAACTTTGTATTCCGGGGTTTTCGAGGTCGCTCATTACAAATCTGCACTCAATATTCAGAAATTTAAGATGGCGAATCCAATATGGCGGACAAGAAATGCAAAAATTGTTTATGAAAGCAAAATATGACTCTCGGGTGTTTTCGGGGTCGCTGATTACAAATCTGCACCCAAAATTTCGAAATTCAAGATGGCGGATACAATATGGCGGACAATAACTGCGAAAATCGTTTAAGAAAAGCGAAAGTTGGCACGCGGGGGTTTTTGGGTTCACCGATTAAAAATCTGCATACAAAATTTCGAAATTCAAAATGGCGGATCCAACATGGCGAACCATAAATTCAAACGTTTTTTCATGGAAGCGAAAGTTGGTACTCGGGGGTTTTCGGGGTCGCTGATCACAAATCTACTATCAAAATTTGGAAATTCAAGATGGTGCATACTATATGGCGAGCGATAACTGCGAAAATCGTTTATATGAAAGCGAAAGTTGGCACGCGGGGTTTTTTGGGTTCACCGATTAACAATCTGCATGCAAAATTTCGAAATTCAAAATGGCGGATACAATATGGCGGACCATAAATTCCAAAATTTTATGATGAAAGTGAAAGGTTCAGAAAAAAGAAGTGATATCCTGGCCAAAAATCCCTTGCCCGGGGAAAAAAACCTTGGACAAGTACATTTGTTGAACCCCGTTTCCATTTGTTTTCACAGAAAAAAACTACCCAAAAAAGTACAAAATTTTCAAAAAATTGGCAAGATCAAGAATGATTTACATTCAGCACTAAAATTTATAATATCAATAATAGGACAAGTATTTTATTGTCTCTTGAGGATGGAGTATTTAATAAAAAGCAAAATCAGTTGGTTATTGAAAATAGTCACCAATGTACAAAAATGAAAGTAGGTCAAAAGAACAGAGTCCAGAAAAAAAATCAAGATAAAACAAAACGTGGAGAAAAAAATTTCAAACGAAAAAAATTAGATTGAAAAATAATTTCGGCCGTTGTACTTGGCGAGTTCGTACTATGAGAAATACATTACGTGATTCTACCTAAGCAAAAAACTCGTCATGCCTTAGTTGTAATATGACCACCTTGTCAATCCCTCTCATTCTATGAATAATCTTTTCGCCTTTTATCTTTCCAATTTAATTTCTGTACAATTAAAAAAAATTAAATTGGAAACGAATCAAAAAATTTCGAAAAAAATTGATACAAAAAAATTTCAATTGAAAAAATTAGATTAAAAAAAAAAAACTTTCGAAGCACTTGGCGAGTTTGAAATAATGGATAATACATTATGTGATTTGAGTGATGCGAACAAACTCGCCAAGTGCTTGGAATTTTTTTTTTTTTTAATTTAATTTTTTCAATTGTTATCAAACACGGAAGATTCTACGCATGTGAGCGGTGCACAGTACGGGGACATCGAAAAGATAACCGCACTCTATATTCAGTAACTGGTAGAGAACCGTGAACTGATGCTGCTGATCGGGCTCAAACTAACGAGCACCATCATCATGGAATTAGTCCTTTAACTCGAATTGAACCACCGATTGATATCATAAATCAATTCGTTTTGGACTCCATGCATCTAGTTTTCCTGGGTGTGACGAAAAAACTTTTAGCGTATTGGTTAGAAGGCAATGTAAAAACGGTCAGACTAAGTAATAATGACAAAAAAAGATTGTCTCGTTTATTAATAGAACTGCACTTTCAAGTACCAAATGATTTTCAAAGGGCCACGAGATCACTTTCTCAAGTTGAAAAATTTAAAGGAACAGAATTTCAATTTATATTGTTATATGCTGGACTTATCATTTTCAAGAAAAGATTATCAAAAAACGCTTATAGACATTTTTTGTTTTTACATATTGCATGCATAATATTATGGTCTAACGACTTAGCCACAAGTAAATGGAACCATGCAAAATATTTATTGAAGCTATTCGTAGCATGTGCACCAACGTTGTATGGCGAAAAATCTCTCATCGTAAATAGCCTGATTCATGTTGCTGATGATGTTCAGTACATGAATTGTCCAATGTCAAAAATAACAGCTTACCCATTTCAAAACACACTGGGACGAATGAAAAAATTGTTGCGGCATGGAAACGACCCTCTAGCTCAAGTGTGTCGTCAATTAAATGAAATTTCAAAGTACGCAAAAAATCCACAGAAACCGAAAACCAAGAAAATATTAAGCCAATTACATCCAAACAATTTAGGTGAAGTCAACGTGAAACGGATTAGATATAAAAACTCAATCATTACTGACAAATACCCAAACAACACGGTTTTATTATAAAATGATCGCATTTTCCAAATCAAACGTCTATATATTCCAGCTGGTGAAAATGTCAACTCCATGATGATAGAAGGCAAATCCATAAGTAAAAAATGTGTGGTTTGTGAACAGCCTTGCAGTTCGGAAATGTTCAAAATGTGACGAATTTCCAAGAATAAAAATGATCATACCGAAATACGTTACTTGAACGAAGTTCAGCGGAAAATGGTGCACTTTTGTATTGAAAATGGATGTGAAACAAAAATTTACGTACTGCCTTTACTTAATTAGTAATATTGCAGTTAGAAATGTTTCCAAGTTCAACGAAGCAAAAAATGGGGTTAGAAAAAAAACGTACATAAAAATTTACTAAAAAATTCTCAAAGATATTTTTAAAAAATATAAATTTGAAAAATATATATATTTTAAAAAACTGAAACTGATCGAAAAATTTATTCATCTGTACATTTCACATTTTTCCGAAGTACAATTGAAATTAAAATTCGCACGCGGGAGAAAAATCGCACGGGAGTTAGTTATCAGCTGTTACTACTGTAGCGCCATCAACGCGCCTGTTCGCGCGTTTTCCGTACGTGATGCCACCTCTTCAGCAAATGTTCCCGCGTTTTTACCGCGTGCCTTTGGCTCATTATTGTCGCTTATTCGCGAAAACGGGTCGTGTTGTGATAGTTACGCGTGATTATTTTTATAGTACGAGAAAAAAATAGAGAAAAGTGATTTCCTCGTTTGGTACACGTTCTGAACTTATTCACAAAAAAAAAAACATAATAAAAAAGAAAAGAAATATTTGTAATACAAGATGGAATACAAATATAGGTTGGTCATGTTTTTTAATTAAAAAAAAGAAAAAGAAATAGATATCGTTCCAACATCGTGGCTCGAAAACGCTGTAACTTCGGACATATTGCGGTGCAAATTTATGCCAAAACCATGCACAAAAAAAATTTAAGTGCTCTACACGAAATGATGAAAAACTGTGAAAAGCCGCTAGACGAATGGCTCAGTTTCCCGGTACACCTCTGAGGAAGAGCATATGAGTTTTCTTTTCTATTTTCTTATTTCAATGATGAATAAATGTTTCGAATTGCCAATTCATTTTTGTAGATACTTATGAGGAAGCAGAAGAAAAAGCTCTTTTACTCGAAAGGAAACCGTATGCTTATTCAACGGATAATGAAAAAAATGCACAAAAGAGAGCGACCGATGACGGAAAAAGTTTCAAATTCAAATCTTTTTCATCGAAAGAATCTTCGGCATCTCAAAAACTGAACGAGATAAGCATTGACTTGAAAATTTCGTAAATGTCGATAGTGAGGAAATAATTTTACAGCAAAGAATTTTAAACGCACGAATATACAGCTCAAAATCTCAGGTTTCTATAAATTTTTTGCAGGAATAGACAAAAAAATGCTACCCGAACACCGGAAGGGAAAATTTCTCAAAAAAGAACATCTCGAAAAGTCCCTTTGGACATTGCAGAAAGTTCTAGCAAAGAATCCAGAGACAACACTTCATGGGAGACTTCGGATAGTTCGTCAATAGGATAACCACAAAAACATAATTCTCAAAAAAATCCAGCGAAATCTGTGGCTAATAAACGAAAAGATACACCTTTGGCCCGCACTAGCAAACATTTTGAGTGTTTGAATAATTCGTCGAGCCTCTCACAAACTGTCAATAAAGATTCCAATAAAAGTCTAATGATATTTGGAAATGAACAAAAGAGAGATACACCGCCTGCGAGTGCCAACAAATGTTTCGAAGGTAAGACGAGATTTTATGAAAATTTTAATACTGCGCAGCTGTAATGATTACTGTTCATAACCCCATAAAAAATTTCTAGATCGGCTGTTCAAATTTTTTGATGACAATTTTAATACTGCGCAGGTGTAATAATTGCTGTCGATAACTCTGAAATTTTATTTCCAGATCAGTCATTCAAATTTTTTGATGATAATTATAATACTGCACAGTTGCAATAATCACTGTCGATAATTCTGTAAACATTTGTCTAGATCGGCTATTCAAATATTTTTATGACAATTTCAATACTGCGCAGCTGCAATGATTATTGTCGATAACTTTATAAGTATTTTTCTAGATCGGCTTTTCAAATTCATTGATGACAAGTATAAGTTATTGAATTATAAAATTGATGAAATGCATAGGACAGATCATTGATATGTCAGTGGCTTTGCGTTCCATTCAGAACTCTATGGAGAAATTTAAACCATTGGATGACGATATTGTCAATGCGGATAAAGATTTGACTGCAGGAGCTCTCCATTTTCCACTTTCATGTCAAAACTATGACGAATTCAAAAAACTCGATGAAGAGATAACAACGAGTAGAGAGTTTCGCAAAAAAATGGTAAAATTTCAAAATCTTTTCCAATTGCTTTTAACTTTAGTTATCAAGCTTTTGTTATTATTTCTTTATTTTCCCAAAATGTTTGCAAAACCGTATATATATATTGCATATAAATACATAGACATTAAATATATATAAATATACAAATATGAATATATATATTGGGTTGTTATTTATGAATTACCATAATAATTAAGCATTTCGTTTTTATTCTAGATGCAACGTTAAGAGTTTTCAGAGAGCAAGATGGTACGGATTTAACAGAGCCAACATTTAAAGAATGTGTACGAGTCATTTTCAACAATGTTAAGGACTGGGATGGCCAAGGATGTATTCGAAAAAAAATTCACATAAAATTTAAGTAACACAAGTAAAGAAGTCGGCGCGAAAAGGAAATCATAAAAATCTCCAGTTCTTCACTTCTGTTCATTGAATTCTTCACTTCCATTCATTTACTTCTTCAAAAACTAAAATTAATCAAAATGTGAGTCCATGATTTTTTTGTTTTAATTTTCCACACGAGTCCAAAAATTACAAACTTAGTTATAAAACATTTAGTTTTGTTCTACGCCAAATTACTTTTCATTTACTTTTTTTTTCTAATTAAGTTACAAAAGATTTTCATTATAGATATCCATTAAGTATTCGTATTAATTTGCTGTGCAAAAAGCTTTAATACCGTGTAAGGATGTTTTTTCTTCAAGTTCCTTGTTGATTCATTGTACTTGTTACTAAATAAATAATAATTTAAAGTGAAAAATCCAAACTGTAATTAACAGGTATTACGTTACTCTCATTCTTTCCTTGCGCCTTTTCTTTTTTCAATTCAATTTCTTTACAATTGAGATAATTAAATTGAAAGAAAAAAAAATCGAAAATATTGATACAAAAAAATCTCCATTAAAAAAATTAAATTGGAAAAGAAAAAAAAAATTTCGAAAAAAAAATAAAAATTTCAATTGAAAAAATTAGATTGAAAAAAAAAAACGTTCGAAGCACTTGGCGAGTTTGGAATAATGGATAATACATTATGTGATTTGAGTTATGCGAACAAACTCGCCAAGTGCTTCGAATTTTTTTTTTTCCAATTTAATTTTTTCAATGGAAATTTTTTTGTATCGATTTTTTTCGAATTTTTTTTTCTTTTTCAATTTGATTATTTCAATTGTAAAGAAATTAAATTGAAAAGAAAAAAGGCGCAAGGAAAGAATGAGAGGGATTTGTTATTTTATAGATAAAAAGAGAGGGATTGACAAAGTGGTCACATGCAAACTGAGGCATGACTTTTTGTACTTGGCGTTCTTTTTTTACTTTAAACCATACTTGAGCTTCATGAGGACATGATCGGTTTAACCTTACACAGGTTTCCCAGGGCATATCGTACTCCGGATAACCTTATCAGGACCTTATGAAAAATCTGGATATCCATACAGAATTTCTAGTCGGGATCGTTCGGATAATTGAGGGTTCGGATAATCAAGGTTCTACTGTAACGCGTCAAAGATACATAAAATATATTTGTAGGTAATTTTTTTTTGTTCCTGACGTATACCCTTGTCGGGTTTTACGTTTTTTTTGCCTCTTTTTCCCACACCTTTCGAAATACCATTACTCTCCTTTTTCCGAGGCTTCCATATCTCCGCCTTTACCAAGGCAACCACATCTACTTATTTTTCGACGCTCACTCCCATTACTCCTCTCCCCTGTGTGGCTGTAGCCGTTTTACCCCATACTGTATCGCATTTGCCGAGGGCGAAGGGAAACTGCAGAAAACCTTGCCGATACAGTCACTCATGGTCTCTACGTGATCATTTTCGGGTAGCAATGTGAACACGCTCCAATACGGCTCCCAGAGGCGTCTCAGGCAGGGACCTCCTCAGCTTTGATGCAACGAGCCAGCCAGTACACAGAGAAAACGGATTCGTTTTGTTCAGTAAAAATTAAAATCTTCTTCAAGAATGTCCTATATGAAGTATACGAAGCAAATGAATTGTGGCACTAATTGCAAAAAAGCATAGCATTTATTACAACTGGCACTTTTTCTTCACTTGAATTATAAACAGTTCTATGTAAACAAGAAATAGTAATGCACGTGAAAATTATTCACAGCTTTCCCCGTATGTTTAATTTACCATGTCAGACAAGAACTCAGTAACAAGTGAGAATGCCTTGGAAATCGCAAATTTTGAATGCCAGCATAGCAAGAATCTACAATCAGTATATGAATATATATCGAACACGTATGAGATTTTGCCACACATATTGTTTCGTTCTCATGGCTGCCGTATCACCCTTTGACACCATACATTGTTCACGGTATATGAAACGTGAACGCTGTTATAATTCAAATATATATTACGATACGACATTGTAATTTCATCAAGTTGACGACGCTCCTCGTTGTAAAATTTACTATGCCCATTGCAATTTTCTTCGTAACGAAGTTCGTATACCAGCATAGTAAAATGTATCAACCTGTATGAGAATTTATATAGACTGCTTACTAAATTTTAGTGGAGACGGTGCGTTGTTTCTATGTAAACAAAGCATACATTCGATGTCTGTACACTAGTTGCCCACTTCGCTATGCCAAAAGAATATAAGTCCTGGTTGGCATAACAAATTCCCGATATTTTATATTCATAATTGCTCGTCGGGAAGCGTAAACAGTTACGCTCACGACATGTATTTACATTGTTGATCTTTCGTTCTGTGAAACTGAGGGGTGAAGGCGATACACGCCGTTTTCAGACAAAGCACAAGAAGCAACAATAGACAGTGCTCTAGTACGGTGCGTTCTGTGCGTTTGACGAACGACTTTTTTTCGAAGTGAACAAAGTGTCCCACGAATCGCATCAATGAACGAGGCAACTTTTAAGATTTTGGAATATTCTTCGTGATACTGTGTATCATTCGTATTATCAGTGATTAATGTGGAGAGTGTAATTTAAATTTTGCAGAACATTATTTTCGGTAATGATGATGGAGTGGGCAACAATTTTTCGCTGCCAATACACATTAGACTCGATTTCCCGGTGATTTCATCATTTTTGTGTAAGTCTGGACAATTTTTTTTCTATAATAGGAGATAACGATAATAGACTATAAGAAAAAAACGTAGTGTTTTATTACGAGGTTCACACGCCATAATTATAATAGCATTGTTATGTTTAAGTAATAATTACACAATTTTGCGTTTACTTAATCACTTTATTAATATGCAAGGTCGTGATACGTCTATCTTAGCTCAGACCCGTTTCTTTTTTGCTTCTTTATTTTCTGTTGTCAAGGTGATGTCTCTCTTTTATTCTCGTCTTAGATCGTATTCATTTGTGTATCGATCTTTTTATTCTAGATCGTGCCTAATGTCATGTCATAATCGTAACAGTATATACAAAAAACGGCAAAATCATCAGATACAGTTGTTTCCAAGATAATTTTTTGAAATTTTGCGTGAATCTTCTTGAGCATTTTATTATAATGTGTTAAAATTTTGAGAAGGTCTAGTCATTTTCTAGTCTAGTAATTGAGACACGAAATGACTTTTGGACAAAGTAAAAAAAGAACGCCAAGTACATATAGTCATGCCTCAGTTGCCATGTGCCTCTCTTTTTATCTGGAAATCCCTCCATTCTTTAAATAATCCTTGCATCGTTTCTCTTTTCAATTTAATTTCTTAACAATTGAAATAATTAAGCTGAAAAATAACAAAAAATTTTCGAAAAAAATTAATATAAAAAAATTTCCAGTGAATTTCCCTCAAACATTATAAATTTAAAATAGAACTCGTGTTTGAGAAAATTAAAATCGGGTAAAGAAAACAAAAATTTTTAGTTCAAAACAAATAGTTGAAAACAGTGCGTGCAGAGCCAAACCTATAACAACGCGAACCAGAGTGTGAACCACAACTTTCATCCAACCAATTTGTAAGTCTGAAATGTTTTCTTATAAATAAACCATTTGTAATTTTGTTAAATTTAAACCGAGTGTGTTTCTTGAGATTACTCCCATCCTTGGTAGTGGTAGAGATGCCAGCCTATAAATGGGAGCGAGCTGCGACTTTAAATTTGTTTGGGTAACGTCGGAAAACTAAAGAATTCCCGACATGACAATGAGAAATGCATTACGTGATCCTAGCTAAGCAAAAAACCTTGCTAAGTACTTCGGCCGAAATTATTTTTCATTCTAATTTTTTTCGTTTCAAATTTTTTTCCCCACATATTGATTATCTTGATTTTTTTTCTGGACGCTGTTTATTTTCACCGATTTTCATTTTTATACATTAGTGACTTTTTTCAATAATCAAGCGACAATGAAATACTTGTCCTATTATTGATATTATAAATTTCAGTGCTGGATGTAAATCATTCTCTATCTTGCCAATTTTTAAAGAATCTATTACTTTATTTTCTGTGAAAACAAATGGAAACGGGGTCAACAAATGTACTTGTCCAAGGTTTTTTTCCCGGGAAGGGGATTTTTGGACAGGATGTCACTTCTATTTTCTGAACCTGTCACCTTCATCAATAAATTTTTGCATTTATGGTCCGCCATATTGGATCCGTCATTTTGATTTCCGAAATTTTGGGTGCAAATTTGTAATCGGCAACTCCGAATCCTATTTCCCCGAGTACCAACTTTCGCTTTCATATCAAAGGATTTTCGCAGTTATCACCCGCCATACAGTATCCGCCATCTCAAATTTCCAAATTTTGATAGTATATTTGTAATCAGCGATCCCGAAAACCCTCAAGTACCAACTTTCGCTTCCGTGAAAAAACTTTTGAATTTATGGTCCGCCATGTTGGATCCACCATTTTGAATTTCGAAATTTTGATTGCAGATTTTTAATCGATGAACCCGAAAACCCCCGCGTACCAACGTTCGCTTTTCTGAAACGATTTTCACCGTTATTGTCCGCCACATCGTATCCGCCATCTTGAATTTCGAAATTTTGGGTGCAGATTTGTAATTAGTGACTCCGAAAACCCTCGAGTACCATATTTTGCTTTCATCAAACAATTTTTGTATTTGTGGTCCGCATATTGGATCCGCCATCTCGAATGTCCAAATATTGAGTGCAGATTTGTAATCAGCGACCCCGAAAACCCCTGAGTATAAAGTCTTGAGCTAATTACACGTAAGGAAAAATGTGTGCTTCAAAGGGTGTAATTAATATATTTTTTACGTGAATTATTTCGGCTTTACCATCTGTCAACACTCGAATACAAATTTGCGACTCTGACGTGCAAATTAGTTCCAATTCTGCCCACAACGGATCTATGAGAAGTCCGCAAAAAACACGCTGCTTACGCGTCTCGCACTTTACACTATCAAAACTACCGTCAAATACAAACTATCCGTGGTATGGGTACTGAGGATGTAGTCACACTCGTGACCAATCAGAACACAGGGAAGTGATCACACTCGTGACCGATCGGAACACAGGGAAATGATCACACTCGTGACCAATCAGAACCTCGATAGACAGACTGAAGCCTTTTATTGTGACATATACAAAAACATCAAATTCTTCGATGTGTTAGAATTTTTGCATAATCTTGAGCCTACGCAAAGTTTTTTTCTCAGTAATTACGGCATCATGTGAAGGCTTAATCGAATGCTTTTTTGTTAATTATCCTCTAGTTCAATTTTCAAATCATAGCATTTCTCCTGGGATTCGTAAGTAAAGAAAAAGACTTTCAGTTTTTACCCCCACCACCGAAATTTGCTTTATTCAGAGATAATATACTCCGGCGAGCCTCGGGCCAGCAGACGACAGAGCTGTCAAATGTATATACTTGTCCCGAGACTCTACCGAGTCTCTTGATGTATTACGTTTTTTAACCGTTCATCTTTGTGTTCTTACCTCTTTGCGTCTTCATCATACAATTCCTTGGGAGTCCCTGGCTCCGCTCTTGTCCTCTGAAATAATCTGTGACGGAAGTCTCCTTTTTCATGGCGGAAGGGATCTTGACAGACTTCGCTGTGGCCGTAGGTCATGGTGAAAGTGTCATCTCCTTTCAATATTCCCCTTCCAGGACAACCCTTGGCATAGAATGCGCATCGTAGATAGCTACGGTTGAAAGAATTCAATTTAAAAAAATCATTTACTCCAATTTACTCCAATTTACGAATAAAAAAAATTTACTCGTCAATTACCGAAACGATGTAACGGAAATGGAAGGGTTTGATAATGAATTGCATATATTGTAACGGTACGATAACGCTCATAGACGCTTCGAGTTACGCGTAGGTTCGAGCTTTGAGAGAAAGGAGCAGGTGTGAAGAAAAAAACGAGAGTTTTGTTTTAGGTTTTAACAAATAAAAGAAATTTATTCAAAATTCATGTATTATTTTACAAATAAAAATGTGTTCTCTTTATTTCGCGTTTGTTTTTGTGATTGCAATTGAATGTTGAGAGAAAGACGGTTTTTCTTTGATGCGATACAATTCTATTTATCCGCACGCAGGTTTGTTTTATTTAATAATATAATTGATTTTGACAAATAAAACGCGCTTAATTGATTTGGACGAGTTTTCTTTGATGGCGCACGCTTATTTCGGTTTTATGATTTTTTATTTAATTATTTGGATGGGTTTTTATGATCAGGATTCTGACTATTATTTTTATTAAATAAATTTGATGCGTTGAGCCTCTTCAACTCTACGAAAATGGATTTTTGAAAAAAAAAGAATAATGTGTGTCGGCTGCGGGAGTTGAACGTAACCGAACCACTCCGTCGTCAAACGCACAAAAGAATGTTGGGAATGTACAACGGCTGCGGGAGTCGAACGTAATCGAACTACTCCGTCGTCGATTGCACACAAGGATGTTGGGTTAGGAAAATTTTATTTAGTAGATATGAAGAGAGCTCTGTGCTGACTGTCTAAAGATTGCCTCGAGTTCTTGGGAAAGAATGAGTCCCGAGTGCTGTTCTGCACCGGCTTTTATACTGTCAGAATCCTTTGTTCTCCGATTTTCGTGACTTTCTAAAAATAACTCGCATTCTTATTTGATCAAATCTTTGTGGTGGGGCGCTTGCTAAAAAGTTACTGGAGATCTTTTTCTCCCACTCCTTCATTCATCATTTTCATTCGCTCATCACTCCCCACTCTTGCGCCGATCGGGCTCACAGTCACTCGCTTTCCCCCACTTTCACTCTCGCATCTTCGTGGGCCACGATATGGTTCGGCCATCGGCCGCTTGGCGCTACCGTAGTCGAGCGACGGATGCCGCACCGGGCGCATCGTCAGCTGTCGCGAGATCGTGCCGTCACGATATATGAAGATCTTATAATATTAATTAAAGTTACGTTTTCATTTTACCGTCACTTGAAGTATAACGTTTGTAGGTATGATACGCGTGGCCGTCAAAAACTGTATGCGGCATGTTATACGGATTTTGTACAATTTTCTAGATGTGTTCGTTCTGTTGAAAACTCATCGTGAAAATATGCCACGCACCTGCGTTTTTGTCACGGAAAAGTTTTTTTACAGCAATAATAAATCAATTGGTAAATAATATAGTTTCTTTCGTGGGGAAAACGGTTGGTCTAGTGGATGAGGGCTCGGACTCGCAACTCGAGGGTCCCGGGTTCGATTCCCAGGCCGAACACCAATGAAAAAATGAAAATTTTTTCAAGTGTTTCTATATCGCAATCCCCAGTCTATACCTCTCTGTGATGCCTGAGCGGTCAGTGCACGGCTCCGGGTGCCTCCCGTGGACGGTTCTCATCGTGCGGATGATGGCCCCCTAGCCGTGTACTGGCTGGCTCATTGCATCACAGCTGAGGAGGTTCCTGCCTGAGACGCCTCTGGTAGCCGTGTTGGAGCGTGCTCACATCGCTACCCGAGGATGATCAGGTAGAGACTGTGACTGACTGTATCGGCAAGGTTTTCTGCAGTTTCCCTTCGCCCTCGGCAAATGCGATACAGTAAGGGGGTAAGACGGCTGCAGCCGCAAACGGAGAGAGCCTCAGAAGAAAGGGAAGTGGTTGCCTTGGTAAAGGCGGAGTAAGAAAGAAGCCTCGGAAAAAGGAGGATAAGAAGTAAGGAAGGCGCGGTAAAAAGAGGCAAGGAAAATACGTAAAAACCCGAAAAGGGTATACGTTAGGAACAACCAAAAATGAAATAAATAAATAGTTTCTTTCGTTTTTTTTCCATAGCAACGATGCTTGAAACAATTTAAAAGCAGTGGCGCCACAGTTCACAGTAACATCTGTGATCACATTGTGACACCATTGTGAAGAAGAAAATGCGCACAACTTGAATTTAAAAATTATTTTCTCTTTTACAATTTGATTGTTAAGAAACAATGTAAATTTATTGCATAATAGTTTGCATATTATAAACAATTTATTGTATGAACAGCTCTGATGAGCAGATACCATTTTCCAACATTTTGTATCAAGTACCCTTATAGGAGATTGGGGTAGAACTAAACTTCCGATATGGAGGATCAGAGTTCAATTCCTCTTCGGAGAGCTTTTTTTTCATTAATCATTAATTAACAATTCATTTTTGGTCATGTTTTTTTGACCTTTTGTTGATCACATTTGTCTATCGCGAGTAACATTTCGGCCTTGCCACCAGGTATTCCAAGATCTTCCAATTTCCAAATATTGTTCAGCCAAGGAGGGTAAAAAAATCCATATAAAAATAATTCGGGGTTATGGATATTGCACTCGGTTTAATCGTGCAAAAGTTTGAGATTAAAGTGATTATCTGAAAGAGATTAAAGATTAATTTCTCAAAGAAAATATTAAACTAAGTTTACGTGTTGATTTTCGTTAGTTTGGGAGCGAGCCATCGGTAGTAAAAGTGTAGCAAAACTGGCACGTAATACACGTTCATATTAAAAATTCAGCTGTACGTAATTTGCGCGCCCAAAAAATGAGTTTTGAGCTTAAAAGCAAATTCGTAAATTACATTCCATAAAAAACTTGAATGTTTTGTAAATTTTCGTTGCATTAAATTTGCTCCCACTTTTATCCACAGTAAAAAAAAAAGAGAGACATGAATATGGTGATAAAAGCGGTCAGACCGACTTGTCATGGAATGGCCTCGTATAAATCCATAAACAAATTAATTTTTTTTGTTTTTTATTCAAAATTATATATAAAAAAAAAAAAACAATGAAATCCCGTGAAATGACTTTTGGAAAAAGTAAAAAAAGAACGCCAAGTACAAAAAGTCATGCCTCAGTTAGCATGTGACCACTTTGTCAATCTCTGTCTTTTTATTTGTAAATCCCTCTCATTCTTTAAATAATCCTGGTGCCTTTTCTCTCTTCAATTTAATTTCTTTACAATTAAAATAATTAAATTGAAAAAGAAAAAAATATTTCGACAAACATCAATACAAGTAAATTTCCATGGAATAATTTAAATTGGAAAAGAAAAAAAAAAAAAAAAATTCGTTGCACTTGGCGAGTTTGGAAAAATGGATAATACATTATGTGATTTGAGTTATGCGAACAAACTCGCCAAGTGCTCGCCAAGTAAATTGAAAAAAAAAAAAAAGTTTGTTCCCATAAACAAATGAAAACCGATCACGAAATTCATTTGTCTCATACACTATGAATAGATATTCGTGTGTTGCTACGCCAATGTGGATTGCTTTGAAAAAATTTGAATTGATATTGCGTTTCTCTTTTGTTTTCGATGAGCGTCGAATAGTATGATAATAATTTCAATGGTCTCAAGGTATTATAAACATTTCATTTCTAAAATTTTCTTTATAAAATCAACAGTTTATCGATCAAAATGATCGTGGTGCCAGGCCAACGTGACGGAGCTCTTAGATTATTTTACGAAGGCCATATCTATCATAAAGACCATCGGTATGAACCGGACGAAAAGCGATAGTCGGAGAGCTGACGACAGAAACAGCCAGGTAATTTGATCATTCATAAAACTGAGTTATCAACTTACCTGAGGTACTTTAAGAATAAAAACGTCGACCTGGCAGGATTCGCGTGGTGGATGCAGGTGCTATGGGGTGGGGAAAAAAAAAGGTAATAGTATCAGGGTTACTTTTTGTAGCAAATGGTTTGCCTACCTCCCCAAAGTACACAAAACAAATCTGGCACCATTTGGTTGGTGGAAAGGTATCGCCCGGCTTAATTATAATGAGGGAAAAAATAATTATTTTTAGGTAATAATAACAAAGCTGGATTTTTTCGTGCTTGAAGTTTATTATTCCCAGAAGCTAGGATAAAAACGCTAGTCAATAAAAGTGGTGGGAACGGGTCGAAAAAAATTATTGAAAATGTTGTATTTAGCACGGGTAAGAGTGAGAAAGAGCGAGAAAGAGCCGAGAGAGCACGCACGCCGTCGTCGCGCGATCCCCTCCACGCGCTCTTTTTCATGCCCCTTAGCTCTTTCTCGAGATAAATCTCGGTAACGTCGAAGGTGCTGACGGTAGCATGAGATTCATTTTCGGCTCGCAGGAACTTTTGGACGAAATAGGTGACGTCACCGAACTTCATCTGGATGGCACATTTGGAGTAAGTGTTTTCTCATATCACTCCCATTTTATGCTATCAAGAGACTCGGTAGAATCTCGCGACAAGTACATTTGATAGCTCTGTCTGTCGTCTGCTGGCCCGAGGCTCGTCCGAGTATATTATCACTGAATACAACGATTCGCGGTGGTGGAGGTAAAAACTGAAAGTCATTTTCTCGAATTATGAAACTTGGGAGGCATGTGATAATTTCAAAATTAAACTGGAGACTAGTTAAGAAATTCCCTTTCGATTGAACAATTAACGCGCGATTAATTGCGTATTTCCAGAGAAAAAAACTTATCACGGGGTCAAGATTACGCAAAATTTCCAACACATTGAAGAATTTGGTGTGTCTGTATGTGCGCGCAGATGGCATAATCAAAACCAATTTTCACCAAAGCCGTTCTCTGGCGATAAAAGTATCGAGTACCGATTGGTCACGACTGCCTGGTTTTTCCTCTGTACCGATCCGGTGAAAAGTTTGAACGTTCGACGATTATCAAGAGTTTCAGGACAAGTACATTTGACAGCTCTGTCGTCTACTGGCCCGAGGCTCACCGGAGTATATTATCTCAGAATAAAGCAATTTTCGGTGGTGGGGATAAAGACTGAAAGTTATTTCCTCGAATTACGAAGCTTAGGAGACAGATGATGACTTGAAAAATGAACTGGAGACTAATTATGAAAAAATCTTTCGATTAAGCCTTAATTCAGCACGATTGATTCCCTATTTGCTGAGAAAAAACTTTGCACAGGGTCAAGATTATACAAAAATTCTAACACATTGAAGGACTGAAGGGCTATAAGAGTATTTATACATCGAGGATAATGTGAATACCATGTCCTCGTGGGAATTTCGAATCAACCGACACGCTTACTCTCGTTTACTTTTCCTCTCTTATTTCTATGATTAAATAAATTGGTAGCAATTTGTCGTTACTTGAGTTTCACCTTTTATCAAGGTGTAAAACAAAGTTTCCTTTTTTTTCACCAGGCAGATTCAAAAAATAAGAGTCAAAATAGAATGATGTTTGAGTTGTTCTTATAATTTAAATTTACAGGCAATAACAGACTGCCAGAAATAGGGATTAATTTTTAATCAAAATATTTCAACGATAATATTTACGTCCTCGATTTACCAAACCACACAAAATGATGGTTTGCATATACTTTAACACGGAACTGACGTAAATATATTAAATTTATTACTACGAGACGTTTATTATCGAATCGTTGAAAACGCATTTGCAGAACTCACGTGTGTGGTCTGTGTATGCTTTCTGAACGATGGATATCGCAAAGTGCGGTGTGGCACTCCAGATTAGAGAAAGTCTGAGGATTTCACCACCCTATGGTAGTGTAGCTAACGAATGCTTATATTCTCTCACATCGTGGGTCTCTCATGTTGCCCAGATTGCCCTGTAACGACGTCGTAATTCGGTAACATAATTTCAGTGAGTTCTACATGGCATGAGATTGCAAAAGGAGCCCCTAAAACACACGTCCGTCTCTCACATATATGTCCATGCGGTCTTGATAATGGAGTAACCAATTGCTGCATCAATCTGTGAAGATGCATTCGGAGAGACGGCCAGAATTCTAGAAACTAATTCAGCCTAAATTCTATATATCTCCATTAGTCAAAATTTTTGATTAATAATATCACTGTTACTGCATTATTATCATCGCCATCATTATCGATCGATGAGAAAAATTCTGTAGTCATCCATATCTTCTGCATCAACGTCTATATCAATTTATTCACGCCCTCTCTACACACTCTCATCTCCTTTTGCCAGAAAGTAGTGCGGGATACTGACAGCAGCCGTCGACAGCCCAACGTCCAGAGTTCAGCCCTCTTTCTCGTCTCGTTTTCCTCATCATCCTTATTTTCGTTGCTGGTGGTTGCTTGGTGACTTGCACGTATGAATGACTCGACAACCATTGCAACGAGAGAAAGAGGCTCAGCCAAAGTTTTCGTAGGATTACGAGCTCTTTCCCAATAGCGTGTAACACGCGTGTTCGTTCGTGATGCCATAATGCTGAGTGGAACGGAATGATCTCGCGAAATTTGACCTATCGTTGCTTTTTAATATCTGATGCTTTCACGCAAAGAATGTATAAATTTTTTCGTCATCATATTTAGATTGGGAGAAATGGATTGCTTGCAATTTAGCCCGATACAGTTGATACCAAATCTTTCAAAATCAGTTTCTTCTGTTTTATTTTCTATCATGTTCACGAAGTAGCCTGTAGTAAAAGCTCGTAACAAAAATATTTATTTCTCACTATTTTTTACTTCCCTGGGAAATGAGGAAGCTTCGAAGAGTCATTCAATATTTCAGTTAATATAATTTCATGCAGATGCGCAGGAATTCAGTGACAACGAGGAATAAACGAGAGAGAAAGAGGAGCCATGTGACAGTTCGATGAAAAAAAAAAAAAAACATCCCCATGTACCGTTCACAGGCGCACTGGGCGGTGGCGAGTGATTGCCGATTATGATGGACGAGCCGAGTCGCATATAGAGGACAGTAAAAAATTTTTGCGGATAATAGAGCATACAGAAAACGTTGCATCGATCGATTTAACGGTTACATTTTTCATTGCGCGAGAATTTTATAAAGCTGTGTGGCCAGACGAGTTGTGCATCCTCAAATAGTTTTTCGTTGAGAATTTTTCATTTCGTCATATTTTGTGCAATTTGAAGTCCAATTAACTGGGCTGCATTTTATTTTTCTTGTAATAAATCTGGAGGGTTATAAAAAAACAATGATTGCAGGATATTTGTGCTTTATCGGGGAAATACACACAGAGAGGAGTAAAACTTGCGGTGAGAACAGATGGAAGACTAAAAAAAATATTTTTTTTTTTTTTGAGACGAGTCCCTTATTGGATTTTTGGTCAATATAATGGTTTTGTTCACCCCAAATGTAAATTTGATTGCATCGATAAGTTTTAAGGAAGTATTATTCCGATAAAATTTGGGGGAGGCAGTTGTTTCCGATCAAGACAAGATCATTTTCCTCGACCTACCCTCACATTCGTAATGCCATTCAATCGATCGTCTAGAAAAATCGATGTGTCAAATTCATTCTAGGGTTCATTTGACATTCTTCAATTTTTCTTCTCGTAATCCTAGCAAGAAGACTATAAGAAGTTATTCGTCGCCGGAACCTAAAGCGGGAAGCACGATCATAGACGATTCGAAATATCCAGTTTCGCAGTAACAGCAGGATTTTCCTACTGGCAAATTTCTTATCCTCGGATTTGTATTATGGTTTTTCTATATATTTCTTTTCTTTCTTCTAACTGTATTTTTATATTTGTCGGAGATCGATATAAAAGACAACTTCAAGTAGACGATAACTTGAAGTACGAAAAGAATCAATCGATATCTGGCGTCAAGCGTTATTTTCAAGGAATAAGGATATTGACTCGGGTCGCTAAGCAACGGGATGAAAAAAATAGAAAATAACGCTTGGATGAAATCGACAGTCGAGAAAAAGAAAGAGTGACAGCTCGACGCGTCGCGATCATCTCGTCGATAATTCGATAAGTTATTTAGTCAAAATGACCGACGATAATCCTCGTTTATCCTCTCCTCCTCCTTTCGGTTTCTTTGCTCGGGTGAGGGTAAATCGTTGCCAAAGGTTGAGGATGATTTTGTGGCTACGTATTATACGTTACATCTATTTGTCACTGTGAAAACGTTCGCTAGTACGGAGAATGATACTCAGAACTAGAAAGACAAGGATGAGTTTATAGGAGATTAGAGTATGGAGTAGAAAAGACATGGGAAGGAAGATGCGATGGTTTGCTGGTCGTCGTGACGCCCGGATGCTCTTTCTTTCGAAGCTCCTGGCTTACTCCCCTCTCCAGGGACCACTCCATCTTTCCATCCTCATCCCTCCGATCGAGATGTTGCCTCGATCTCTCTTATTTCGCTTTCTCTCACTCACAATCTCATTCTTTATCATTCTCTTTCTCGCGTAACGTCTATTGGACAATACGCGCGGGAGAACTGGACAGTCCGATGGAGCGGTGTCGGGAACTCTCGAGCCCCAAGTTAAAGAGGTAATTTGTGTCATGAGCAATCCGGAGGGTTTGTTCCAAAACTGTCCCGCACATACACAGAACTATGTTCCCGATCTACTTCCACACTCTGTTTTTTCTGTGTCGTTTTTTCTTAGCTGCACAAAATGCGTTGATCTTCGTCGACGATCCTTCACGATTTTCCACAGGACACTGTTTTAAAAAGATAGATTCTCTGAAGCTTTTTTCATCAATGTATCGGATACTCGGAGAGTCTTATTTTGTTTCTTATCTTATTTCGCTTGATGCCGCAAAGGTGGCTTGCATAAAAACTCTAGTGGCTGCGTCTTTACGATCGGACAAAGTCACTGATTTACTTAGGTCTTCCTTTGCTTTCTTTATCCTTTTGCTCTCTTTCTTTCAGCCTGTGTTTTGAGAACCAGCTCTCGACTTTAGAATAAACCCCGGGCGGGGCGAAATCCCTATTTTACTTAGCTACCCGAGTCGCGGGCCTTCTAACGGCGAGGGAAAAGTCGGTCGTGTACTAAATTTAAAAGTAAAACCTCCGTCTTTGTAGGCGAATCCCTGCGCTGAAAAGAGCGAGCTGGTTCTTCGCTTTTCCCGTTATATTTCTATCTCTCTTTATCTTGGCCTCTCGCATTTCGTTTCTTTCGTTTTCTCTCTTCTTTATTCGCTTCTATTCTCTCTCTATCGCTCTCTCATTCTTTTGCGCCGAGAGCCGCTCTAGCCATTCAACAGATTTAAATGGAGCTCAACCGTTCACTTCGCTTCTCATACTCTTTCGACTTTGCTATATCGGACTCCCTCACAAGGCGCTTCATTGTCTCAAGAAAATTGAGTCCTCGTCTCCTTTTGCCAGTCAAAAGAAAAGCAGGCTCGAGAAAAAGTCGATTATCGATATTCATTCTAGTAAAGTAGAATTTCTATTAAATGATGTCATTCTGATATGGCGAGGCATTCGGTGTAGGATATTCATTTTTCGTAGATGATAATATATTATAGTCAGCGCATGGCAGGACACTCACCGCCGTCAAATTATCGCCTTTGCAACGGAACAAAGTGGAACGAAAAAAGGGCTTCCATTGTCCGACGACTAATAGAAGGTTAATACGTGAACAATGTACAATATTTGGAGGAACGGAACGATCATATCACTACCGTTATTGCGTAAAGGTCTGATATATATTTCATCGGGCTCCGGACAGGGCTAAATAAGTTCATAAAAGATTTGTAATTAATCGTTTTATTGTGAGAAACTCGTTGGTTGTTATGGGGATGAAGAAAACGAAAAAACAAAACAAAAATTCAATTCGAACAATCACCAAAAGATCGAAACTTACGCTGTTTAATGCTTAAGAATATAATTTTATCCAGAACGCAACAGAAAATCCGTGGATTACATTTCGCAGCTTTCATTAAACTATTACACACATGGCAGCAGGAAAAAAGAACAAGGGACTGGAGTCAAACCGCGTCGCGTGTTGTTTTAACCCAAAAACATTTTTCTCACCGTGCTCGAATCTCTATTTAACGTAGAAAACATAAAATTGGGGACAAAAGTTTACCCTAGCCACGACCGTTGTGCACACAAAAACTATAACCTTTGACCGCTTGTAACACCTGCCTCTGTAATAAAGGACAATGATATTTTTATAATTGAAATTAATTGCGAGTGTTGCTCGCACCAGCAAGCCTTTCTGAACGCTCATGTGCACATGTGTCAACTTATGTCGGATTCCAAGAGACGTCATAAAAGTTTAGAGGAAAAGTCCTGGGATTTTCTGGACTGACTTGACAATTTCGTCAAGGGTAATGGAAAGAATGGCAAAAAAAAAGAGTAAAAAAAAACATTAAAATATCGTGATTGCTAGGCACAAAGAGACGCTTCGATTTTCACGGTCATTAAGTGGGTCAAAAGAAGAAAAGATGCAGCTATAGGGAAACGGTGATAGACATATAACCACCCATCACTGTCGATCCTTCATCTTTCATCAATGGTATTCTTCCACCTTCTCACATATACTAAATATATTTGTTCCAAATTCATTCAAACAAAAACAAGAATTGGGACCACGCCTCTTCAAGAAATTTTTTGAGCAGCAGGGAGAAAAAATGACCATCTGTTCCGAAATACTCTCTTGGTATTCTCCGAACTCGGCCTCAAGGCATGGGAGATGAGCTTGTACTGCGAAATAAGCTTATCAAAAATTGAGACGACGATTATAAATATAATGAAGCATATTTTGACTCGAATCTTGGGTGCTTTGCTGTTTTACGAGAAGGGAGAACCAGAGAGAGCGATAGAGAGAAAAAGAGAGAGCGAGAAAGTGGGAAGGGCGAAAGCAAAGGGAATTATAAAGTGCTAACATCCCCGCTGGACCGTTGGATGAGATCATGGGAGGGAAAGAGGACCTGGAAGGGCAGACAGAAGCGATGGAGGCGTTTGCGCGTTTAGCTGTTACCAGCGACAACGCGCCCAGTATGCGCGCAGACCACGTCTGCCCATACTGCTTGTTCAGTCATTTGGCTGGACTACACACGCCCGATCAGGTCAACGAAGCCACCAAAGAGCTCAGCGAAGTGGACTTATGGAGTAGACTTGAGAAAGGAGCGCTCAACATGGGATGGCTGCACGCAGCGGCACAAGCGCACAACCAAGAGATGCACTCGCTCAACGGCAATATAGATGCACCGGGCGAAACAGCATCTAGCAGAGTACCCGCCGTGACGGCCGCGCGTGCGATGTTCTGGGATGCAGCAACGATACAGGCTGAGACACGTGCGTCAGCAGAAGTGGTAATCGAACGGGCACTCATCCACCAGCCTAGCGTTTTTGTCAGTAGGTCAAAAGATTCAGCGAACATGGCTTTTGCTAACGCGGGTACGCTGTATCAGTTCTTCGCGGATCTACATGAATACACCGCAGAAGAGGATGACAACCACACACCCGACCATGACCAACCCCCCGACGAGGGTCCGACAACATCAACACCACGGCAGCCGACAAGTAACACCACCATTACTGCCTCAGAATCTGACCCAGCTCTAGACGCAGCGACGAAAGAAAGACTACGACACGTGGCGGATATAGTACACGTAAGACCTGACGAACCAGGAAAGAAAGCGCCGATTCAACGGCAGACCATCATCCGCGGTATACTTAGGAGTGTGGTCAAGGAAGTGAGCGCCGTTGCGAAGGCCGTGGCAGAAAAGAAGACATCACCACCAGGAAGTGGGCCACCCGACGAGGATGAACCAGCAGGCGACGATGCGGATTTAGACGTTGCGCATTTCAACCAGTACGCGAAGCGTATGAAGTGGATCGCTGTCGGGGTAGAGGCGAAGAGGTCCCACGGACGTTTGGAACTATCAGGGGGTGCCGCGCCTATGATTGAAGCAGCTACCAAGCCTACTCCCTCGCAGCCTGGATTAATCAACCCATCGAAAGGAGCATACGTATTCGGCTACTTGGCTAATACCCCATTACTGGCAGCAGGAATAGACTGAGCCATTGCCGCGGGTAAATACGATTATCGCAATATGGCGATCAAGGTCGATCTCTACGATGAGTTACGCGAACTAAGGATGCTTCAGCCCACGGGAGTAGATTACGCATGGACCGAGCCCGAGATGCGTCCCAGGGAAGTGATCACCCTCAACAAGGCTGGCATGTGGCACTACGACGCCGTATTTATATCAATCAACGTGCTCGAGGATGCTTTCAGGAAAGTAGGCCGTTTACGGGTAGGTGCCGAAATAGGAGCAGAGTGGTCGCTTTCAGACCCAAAGGTCCAAATCATCCCACTGGGCGAGAACGATGTGACGAACGGAGTTGGCCGCGACGCTTGGATACTAGCACATCTTACGTATCCGATGGCCTGGGTTGTCGAACAACACGCGATTCACACAGTCGGCGAAGAAGCACCGCGAGACAAGCTGTTCGCACGAACTGCGGGCCTGGTAGACATAAACAGTAAAGTCGACAAGCTCATATTCGTTGTCATGAGCAAGACTTCAAACTCAATCGAACTGGGAAGGACAACATATACCATAACACAGACAGATCACCGCAGTAATATGCGTCGGGATGAGATAATACCCGTCCGTGCTGTAAACGACGACTTGGCTTATGTGATTGAACACCTACTGACACAATCTAAAAGTTTGAGGGACGCCTTCTCGATCTATACGGCGACATACTTCCCGAAAGGTATCAACTGGCTGGAGATCAATGCGCTCACAGTGGCGCTAGCAGTACGCTGGCATCAACGTATAGAAGGTTATACGGAGGGGAGGAGGGCAGCGCCCCACTACTTAGGCGCTCCGCTACACGTACTGGAGGCATATGGTCTCACACCTGCGCGAGAAGTAACCCCCGATTCGTACCCCAGTTATGGCGGCAATGCAGCGGTTAACGGCTTTGATCATCGGTATGTCAACAGGAAGAGAGCTGTGGCTAACCCGGCCTTTAGGATTGGCGAATGGACCGGCTTGGCGAGTCTTGCACTCGCCTCTGGGTATGCCGTGTATGACACCTTCAACGTGGGAAGTCCAATTCAAGTAATGCAGCGGAAACTATCAGGCGGGTTGGACAGGATGATGCGCGGCGCGTATCTCAGGAAGGAATTCGAACAATGGGAGCGGGCAGCAGCACAGACCGATAGAATTGCGTTCCCGCATGTAGACCCTTCGGCACTTAACTACTGGCCAAGACTCATTTACGACCCTCGATCGACAGGAGGAACAACAGTGAACTGGTTTGCAGAGCAGTTCGTCACCGATCAGGTGTCATGGTGCTGGAATGTCAATATGAGAACGAACACGCCAGGTACTACGGTTACCGGTGTTAGGACGCTGTCTTCTTGGTGGCGTTCACAGATAAATACGGAATGGTGTCGGGCAACCATCGCCAGCCGCGGCAGAGAAGAAATCAGCATGTACAAGTTTGATGACACACCCGACCGCTGGACGAACCAGCACTATGCCCAGTTCTCGCAGGGCGAGGACGACCCCGAACTAGAACAGTTGGTTTACCGATTAGACATGTGCGCAATGCGCACCCACAGATGGGACTTGTGTTACAAGGATCACCCACAGGGTGACAGAAAGGACGGCTTGACCTGGATAGTCGATTCAACGATAGGAGGCATCCTGGCAAGAGAACTCGGATGGACGGAGAGTGGGTCATCTGACCCGCCACGCGATGTGTGGGGCTGGGGACTGCAGGTTAGGGTGAAGGACTACGGACAAAGCACACTCAAGACTCTGGTCATCCCTCGTGGTACTGCCACTGTGCTGACAGCAGCACAGATTTCACCCGGTACAGTACTATTACGTGGCTCACGCGAGCAGCGCGTCAGCGGTCTACAACAACACTACCTTGACAGGGCGATGGGTCTGGAAGTACCTAAATTGGGTGCTAGAGCACCGCAGCAGGGTGACCCTAAGTCACGCGGAGCAGTCAAGGGTATCAGTCCGGACGACAAGATACTGGCCCTCGAGAAAGAGATCGAAGCACTTAGGGCGGCAGCGACTGCAGCGCAGCGAGTGTCCAAAAAAAAAAAAAAAAAAAAAAAGTGGGGTCCAGCAGGGGGCAATTATGGCCGCGTTGAGCGTCGTGGTGCTTCGAAGGTTGGTCGGGTGCTCGTGATACCTGTTGATTGCGCCTGCGAGAGAATACAATTTATACCATCATAGAGATTACAAATAAAATGCACCTGCATTTTCAAATCTATCTTCAACAAACACGGAAACAAAAATTTCCAAAATTCGACTTTGATCAATAATGTTTCTGATTTGAATGAATGTCAATTTTGATAAGAACTAAGTTTGCCTTCTTTCCTTTAGGAGCATTGTGTAAAGATTCAAAAATATAAACAACGTAGATCGCTTCGCAATGGCGCAACGGACGCTGCGTTTCAAAGACGGACGCTACGTCAATTTCTGTGGCGCGCGCATTGCACCCGATCATCAAAGTCGCATTTGAAGCATAAAAGGTGTGTTTAGGCTGCCAAGAAAGAAAGGGGACAACAGTAAGCAAGAGAGAGAGGCAGAGGAAGCAAAATAGTGCGTTCGAAACCAGAAATACGAGTGAAAATGTAAAACAAAAAGAAATAAAAATAAAGATGAGAATGGAGTGAGAAAGACCGAGAGCGGTAGGGAGCGCCGATCGGTATTATGGAAGAAAGGCTGTAGGACGCTCGATCGTGATCGAGTCCTATTCCTCGGACCAATAATCATCGCCCGTTGCCGCAATCACCGTACCCTGAGGCAACCAATAGCTTGCGAAGAAAGAGAGAAAAAAAAGATCAGATCTTCCCGCATCGAAGTCGCGGGCCCCGTCGCTGCACTCTGTTATTAGGGAATATTATCGTAATGAAGGAACAGGGAAAGAAATCGGCCTCTGTGGTCTTTTCTCCCTATGCTATATCAGAAATGCGAGCGTGCTATGGGTACAGAATGGTGTACGACGTGTACATATGAGCATCAAAACATCGAGAGAATCTTCCATGTTCACTTTTTTGTCTAATAAACGAAAAAAAAAAAAAAAAACACAACACACGGCTCTTTATTCCAGGACTCTGTTTTTTGCTTGAGAAAGAAAAATCTTTGAGGAAGAAGAGCTGGTAGTACGAGCATTAAGGCATAATTTTTTACTTCTGGAATATGTTATGGGAAGCAATTCCTTTATCCAATTTATTCAACTTATAAAAATAAAAATAAAATAAAACACGACTGACAATGAATACTGTAAAGTATGAAAATTGCTAATAACAGTTTGATAGATCAGAAGTTGAAATAAAGTTTGACAATTATTTCAACAAATATATCGTGTTTCTCATTGAAAACTGAAACATTTTCATTCACAACATTACTTATTTAGATTTGCTTTAGCAACAATAAACACTCGGTATTATATTTCGTAAAATATTCTTTTAAAATGTAATCAAACAGATACATTAGTGTCCGATACTCTTCATATCTTAGACGCTTTCATATTCTCGCTTGCACATATCTTCCGACCACAACTAGAATCGAGGGCTCGACGTTTTCCATAGAGAGAATGAGTTGAGAGAAAATACTGGGATAAGAAAAGACGAAGATGGTTTGAGGGTTGTTAGTCGGGGGTAGATAGAGATGAGAGAAATTTCTGTCTTTTTTTGGTGGGATGTTCCCGTGCGCGCGGGGAGTATTGAGGGGTGCTAATGTTCCCCGGGCAGGAAACGGCGTCTCCGCATCTCGTCCTTTCGCTCTCTTTCTCTTTCTCCGTGGCATCCCTTTTGCTCTCTTTCGCAAGTATATTTATATATATGTGTGCACGTTGCTGTTGGAATCGTTATATCTTTCTTACTCTGGTGTGTTTTTCTCTTTCTTTCGCTCTCGCCTATTTTTATTTTTCTTTATCTGTGCGACTCGAGTCGGTTCCTCTCCATTTCCTCTTGAGGACACGGAGGGAAGGATAGGGTGCTGAAGGGAAAATGGAAAGGGAGGCAAAATGTGTACGTATATGAGTGTGAGCTCTCTCCCTCCATTTCTTTCTCACTTTCTCGTTTCTTTTCTGGATCTCTTTGCATCATCGTCGTCGTTGTCGTCGTGGTGAATCCTCTCTCAGAACGCTACCCTGTGAAAACCACCCTCGGGGCATCGATGCGGTGACAACAACATGCAAACATTCTGGTATTTGCAATTCAAATGCTCGCAAAACGGGGGCGGCAGTTCGGTGCGGTGTGGGTCTCTTTCAAGTGAGATGAATATAGAGAACCCACCAGAGACGATGCAAATTTCTATGTGTGTGTTACTTATTTGTATAAAAGTTTTCGTATACATACATATCTATGTACAAAAGTGTAACCAGCGGCATAAGAGTAGCACGCGAGAGTAAACCGAGTTTCTATTAGGTTTCAAATATGTACATATATATATTGTGACGACACGAATTTCGACGAGACAAAAAAATAAAAGAATAAAAATAAAACCGCGCGACAACTATCAACTTGGTGCCCTGCCGCCATCTTGAAAAACTGTCAAGCGGACAGCGACGCGCAAACAACCAATATGGCCGCCTTTCGGATCGGTTAACATCGATTACATAATCGATGTTAACAAAAATTAAAAATAAACAATTTTATGATAAAATTAGATTGGAATAAATTAAAAGAAATAAAATAACAAGAATTTATGGTAAAATAAATGAAAATAAAATTGAAACAAGCAACATGCCCGCTTCACGGACATCGCGCAACGCGAAGTTAGCATCGATTATATAATCGATGTTAATAATAAATTCGAAATAAACAATTTTATGATAAAATTAAGTTGAAACAAATAAAATAAGATTAAATAACGTGAAAATTATATAAAATAATATAAAAATCGCGAGAAATAAGCGAAATAAGAATGGAACGACAATGCGCAGGCGCGTTTCCATGAGAAACGACGCACAACAAAGCAAACGCGCATGCGTGGGCGGCCGCAGTTCGGCGGCAAGTCGGGTATAAAAGTCGGTGCGCGGAGCATTCGGCAGACATTCTTCTCTCTTGAACTGGAGCTTGAAAGAGCTAGCAGAGAAGAACCTCTCCCCTCCCTGGCGGGTTTTGGTGGATGCTTGGGATATTGGAGTAGTTCGGCGACGTTCGACTCCCGTAGCCCAGGGTCTATTTCTCTCCATAAAATTATCCGACTGATGCTCGGGATATTGGGGTAGTTCGGTGACGTTCGACTCCCGTAGGCCGGTGGTCATTTTTATTATTATTCAAACATTTTCCCGTAGATGCCCAGGATATTGGAGCAGTTCGGTGACGTTCGACTCCCGTAGTCTGGGATCTCTCTCCCTTATTATTATTTAAACATTTTCCCGCAGATGCTCAGGATATTGGAGTAGTTCGGCGACGTTCGACTCCCGTAGTCTGGGATCTCAATCCTTTATTATTATTATTATTTTTTCACATCCTCCCGTAGATGCTCGGGATATTGGAGTAGTTCGGCGACGTTCGACTCCCGTAGCCCGAGATCTCATTCCTTGCAAACTCTTAGACGCTCGGAATATTGGAAGGGTTCGGCGACGTTCAATTCCCGTAGTTCGAGGTCTATTTCATTATTATTATTAAATTAAAATAACGGCGTGGTTCCGTAAATTGATTCTTTGAGCCACGCCAGGGACGGGGGACGTTAAGAACATTATTTATTTTAATAAAAATAAGTAATAAATGGAAAATTCATTTAAATAAATAATAAAGGAGATTATTATTATTATTTTGAAAACAAAATGGTTCTCAACCATTATTATTATTATTATCAAACGAAAAACGAAAGGAAAAGCGACAAAGCGTTGTAAAAATCGAATAATATTATTTATTATTAAACAAAACATTGTTAAAAATAAAAACACGCGTTCATAAAACAAATCAAACAAAATAAAGCGAAAATAAGCATTGTAAATTCAAGAACCGATATAATTTTGTTCTTTTTCAATAAAAATCAATTTTTAAATTGATTTTATTTTAAAAACTCGTGTCGTCTCACTTCCTTTTCATACCTGCTCCTTTTAAATTAAGGAAGCGCGGACCTGCGCGTAGCGAGTATACGCATAGGTAAAGCGTTCCGTTACACTATATATATACCATTGTAGAACGATGGCGACATCGAGATCGCAGTCCCTTTCCTCGAGAGAAACTGCAGCCATTTTGTCGAAACCCTACAGGCCTCTTCAGGTCTGTCTCGTTATTTCTCGTCATGGAATTTTTCTATTTTTGAGTTTCCACACCGATGTACGATGGAAAATTTCATGTCTCTTCATATATGACCATATTTTCGGGCAAGAATTACCGTATAAATGTCTTTACAATCATTGTCGTTATAATTTTTTTATTTGACTTTTTTTTGTCATGCTTTTTTTTTTGTAAATCTTGCAAATTATAACAACCACCTACACGCGATCTCTCATGCAATATACAAGTTCTTTAACGCGCCCTGCCACGATATCGCCATATTGCGATCTATACCAGTCACGCCTGGTACCTCGAACATCCGGTTTCCCTTTCCCCCCTCTCTTTCCCTTTCACGCGATCTCCATAGTCGCGGGGATTTTTAATCAAAAATTATTCACATAAGTTCTCTCGAGAGTAATAAAATAAATACATTTACGTCTATATGTATGTGCACGCTCCATGAGACATATGGAAAAAAATATATTTCGGGACGAATGCGAATAGAAGAATGGTGTACACCATGAAGTACTTTTTTTTTCTTTACTCGAGTTAGTCTATGCGGTATATAAAACGGTTTTGAGAAAAAAAAAGATGCATCGCGTGACTCGTGGGCGTGCCGTGTGACACGCTTCGTCGATCGAAGAACCGACCAACCGGCTTTGAGATACCGCCCTGTACAGTATATGTGTTGAATATGGATACAGCAGACGGATAAACTCGACTGTGGATAGAAAAAGGGCACGAAAGGTGTTCCATGGAAGAGTAAAAGGGACAAAGTCTAAGCCATTTTACTTGCAGTTAATTCTTGCAGCCTATATACAAAGTATATAAATATACGTCAGAATTCAACAGGAAAAAGAACCTGAGCTGAGCAACTTAAGGTGTTGAATCTTGCAAGTTAAGCCCTTTTGTTGTTTTCTTTCTAAACGTCGATGCACGGGAGCTCGGAGATAGAATACTTTGATGTTTCTAGTCACGGTAGCGAGAGAGTGTGTTGTGTGTACTCCCTTCCAATATCAATTCCTGATGCTAACTACGACTTCGCGTGTGTACTATCTAGTAACACAGTATATAGACGAGAGGATAAGGCAAGTCTGGCTTGTCTCCGAAAAAGAAAAGAGAGTGAGAGGGTCGACGTTACCGTTCGAAAAATCGGATTACTCTTGTTCTTTCTCATCGTGCGATAAAGAGGATTACGAGATCCATTGGAGTAAGTTTGATCACAAAAGGAACTAGACGCTTAAAAAAGATTTATCTTAAGAGATACGCGTCAAGATGTAGGCATTGTTGAATACATTTTATAAAGTTAATGAATACATTTATTAAGCGAGAACGTATGAGAGAAAATTTAATCTCACATCTATATTCTTTCCTTGTCTTTCGATTGATGAAGATCCTTCGAATAACACAAAAGAAGTGCACTTAAAATATCTATCGTGAGAGAAAAACGAACGCGCAGTGTTAATATATGAGAGAAAGATATGGGCTCAACCATTTGATTCCCGCGGTGACGTATTAAATATGTGGTAGCAGCCACGGTGTCAAAGGATTGCTTTCATCAGTAGATTAATTCGTCATGGCCTCCACCGTGTGGATCTTCCTTTGTCGGCTCTCTCTTCGACCTCTCTTTTCCATACATACATATATATATTTTATCTATCTCTTTCTTTTTCAATGGTGATGCTCCCGCTAATAATAACGAGTGTGTGAGCGCGTTCGCGCGAGGGCCTTCTATACGCTGTGACGTACATTTTTTCTAACCCGAAACGCCACAAAAGTTGCTCTCTCTTCTCTGCCGATTTTTCGATGATGTTAAAATAAATGTTGGGCGCCAGTCGCAAAGCGACTCGGCAGCGAAAAGAGAGAAACAAGTTTGCCAGCTTACTGCAGCGGGATGGGCAGGGTGACCACGAGAATAATTCGAAAACACAAAATTACGTTTTGAATAACAATAACAATTATTTAATCGTTCTTTCGGAAAAATAAAGTTAACTCGAAATTATACAAAGAAGCACGCAGGTGACAAGTTTCATACGTGATAATCAATTTACATGAGTTGATTATAACAAGAAGAATCTACGAAATTTAATATAATAAAAAAACGAGAATTTAACCGGGATAACGAAAAATATGATCACGCGTCTCTAATGAACCGCGGGGGAAGAATCGCGAACTCACTCACACAATAACTCGCACGCTTACACACAAAATTGGTCGGGATCCTGCATTCTTACAATTTAACACGAGCTCGAATTTATTCTCTCCGTGGCTCTACTCACGGTCGAGAAAATAAATCTTAAAGATGGTAAAATTATGTCAATTCACAGATGTTTTATTCGAAATACCGAGCCCCCGATATTCGGTTACTCGGCCGAGCTATCAAACGTTACGCGATTATCATCCCGACCCACTCACACACACACACGCAATTCAAAACTTATTTCGCGACTCTTCAGCCCGGGAAACAACTTACGCCAACCGGAACAATTATTTACCGAAACACGAAAATTGAAGATCTCGAGTACGGCCACGATTACTCTTCGACATAATAAATTTACTTTAAACGCGAAAATGCCAAACGGGCGAACGCGGGAACAAAAATCGAAAGAGCCGACTAAGAAACGCGTGACGGAGTCGTCACCGCGACCAAATTTCTCTCAACACAATGAGAGGAACGATATTTATTTTAATTTACAAAATTCACGAAAAATGACCCGGGAAAGATGTGCGAGGGCCCACTAACCAAACCAGAAAGTGAAAAGGAAGGAACTCACGGTGTTTCTTCCCCATTTTCGCGACACGTCCTCTCTGCTCGATACTTCACGAGAATCTCCTCGAGATCATGAGCGTTACGCGTAACGAGGAATTTGTCTCCCGCCCCTCTCCTAATTTCGAATATTCCCGAAAATTGTAGACAGGTCCGTCGCAATTAAAAATAGGTCCGAGCGTTAGACAGGGCCCCAAGAAATTTGACAATCGGGAAATTGCACTCGAAGTGGATGCATTTTACCCCTGGCTCGACCATTACAATCTAACGTGGCAAGACGGACCACCGAGTTTTTAATAAAATAAATTTCGGGATATTTGCGAGAAGGTGCGATGATCGCCGTTCGATGATGATTGACGGCGGGAGAATCCGACAGACAATACTGCCCTGACGTAACGATAGCGAAACCAAGTCGTCGATGTGAGACGAATATTCCTTGGGCCACGAAAATTCTCGAACTGTCCGTTACATATTTTTCCTTTGCCTCGTCCTTGGGTGAGGCCTGGTTGATCGAGTTGACAACAGAATGCGAAATACCCTCTCTCTCTCTCTTTCCCGAAATCGCTCGCACATGAAAATAATATTCCGGGACGCAAATTAATAAGACATTGACAAACTAACGCCGTAGGCAAGCCCTGTGAGATAATCGCGTGGCCGAAGTGCCGAGCAGGAGTACCGGGATGTTCTTCTTTACCAACATTGTGTTTTTGTGACGGTCCCAAAAAAAAACCGTCACAACGCACATAATCAATTATTTGTGGTAATGAATATTATGCGCTCCGGACGCGTGTCATTAACACATAAATTTGTTCAACAGTACAATACGGGTTTTATTGGCACATTCCGAAAGAAATTTACAAATAGTCATTTTCCAAAATTGAAAGAGAAGTACATTGTGTGTAACAGAGATTAATCATCGACAAACATCGCTTATATTTGTCGTACAGTACGGAAAATCGTGACGTCTTAGTTTTTTATAAAAAGATACCCAAGGTCAGCTTCAAATTTCACTTATATCAATTATCATTTTAAGGCGTTATGTATGTATGTATATTTATATATATTATATATTCTTATAAAAAAATATATTATATATTCATTTATGTTATATGATTAATTTACAAAAAAAAACATGTACACTGGGGAAATTTTAGCTGCAGGGTATTTTTTTAGGTCTAAGACAAAAGTACGTTTGTACATTATTTTCTAAGGATTTTTTCACATATTCTTTTACACTTTACCTTTTTTCACTTTACTTATTCATTTTCTTTCGCAAAATCTTTTACAAAAAAAAAAAAAAAAAAACTCGTTTGTAACAATTACAGTCCCATTTCCAAGTAAAACAGAGTCAACAAGAATGGGATTCACGGCAGGATGCCGCAGTGAGTTTTATTATCATGTGCATTATTTTACTATTTTACGCTTTAGTACTTTCAATTAAAATATTTCAAATAATGGAAATAGTATCACATTTATAAATTGATAGTAGGGAAAATAATTGATATTTACAGGTTCTCCTGTTTACAAGTGATTATGGATACTACACGGAGAAAACGAATCTGTTTCGTCAAGTAAAATTTAAAATTTCGTTTTGAAATATCCTTTAAATTTTGTACATAATATGAGAATTCAGGTAAAATTTACTGCGAGGCATAGTAATTTTTGCAACTTTCAGAACATTTTAAATATTACTTGACGAAACAGATCCGTTTTCTCCGTGTGGGGAAAATAACTTTTGAAATTTACATATGCCGCTTTCCTTTCAGATACTTTAAAAATCTGGTAAAAGCATGTTAAAATAAAAAATTCCGTTGCTCGGTGGTCCGAACCAGCTATCAAGTTCTTCCAAAATTGGCAGTTCCGACGTACGGAACTATATAATTGTGAGCTCAGAATTGACATCAGGGCAATCGGATTGTACTTCACTCGTCTGGGATTGTTCGATGTTGTTGTCCGATTGTATTTGATTATGAATTGTCTCGGGTTGTTGGATGTTGTAGTGGGATTGTACTTGATTACGAATCATCTGGGATTGTTGAATGGTGTTGTCAGATTGTAATTGATTGTCAATCATCTGGGGTGTTGGATGTTGTAGTGGGATTGTACTTGATTACGAATCATCTGGGATTGTTAAATGTTGTTGTCAGATTGTAATTGATTGTCAATCATCTGGGGTTGTTGGATGTTGTAGTCGGATTGTACTTGATTACGAATCATCTGGAATTGTTGAATGTTGTTGTCAGATCGTAATTGATTGTCAATCGTCTGGGGTTGTTGGATGTTGTAGTCGGATTGTACTTGATTACGAATCATCTGGGATTGTTGAATGTTGTTGCCAGATTGTAATTGATTGTCAATCTCTGGGGTTGTTGGATGTTGTAGTCGGATTGTACTTGACTATGAATCGTCTGGGTTTGTTGGAAGTCGTAGTTGGATACTGTTGGATTATAAATCACCTGGAGTTGTCCGTAGTCGTAGTCCGATTGTACTTGACTATGAATCATCTAGGGTTATTGGAAGACGCAGTCCGATCGTACTTGACTATGAAACGTCTGGGGTTGTTGGAAGTCGCAGTCCGATTAATTGTACTGGACTATGAATCATCCGCGGTTGTTGGAAGACACAGCCCGATCGTACTTGACTATGAATCGTCTGGGGTTGTTGGAAGTCGCAGTTCACGATTTCCGCAAATTGGACTGGGTGGCGGTTCCAAATTGTTGGCTCGTTCTGTGAGTAGGCTTCAGTGTTCTTCAACTGATAATTTGCGTAATTGAACGGTTGCATCAACGACGTTATCGTCGACGGTACCGGTTTCGACGTTGCTGGTATCGGTGTTGATTGTATCGTCTTTCTCGGTATCCTTCTCTTTACCATGTTTGGCGGTATTATCTTTCTCGGTATCGTCGTCGACGTCTGTACCATCGTCGTTGGTATCACGGTCATTGGCATCATGGTCGTTGGCACTATGGTCGCTGTCACCATGGTCGGTGGCATCATGGTTGTTGGTCTCATGGTTGTTGATCTCATGGTTGTTGGCACCATGGTCGTTGTCACCATGGTCGGTGGCATCATGGTTGTTGGTCTCATGGTCGTTGGCACCATGGTCGTTGTCACCATGGTCGGTAGCATCATGGTTGTTCGTCTCATGGTCGTTGGCATCATGGTCATTGGTATTGTCATCGTTGCCATCGCTGCCGTTGCTGCTATCGACATCGGTGATGTCACCGTTGCAGAATTCATCAAATGCGGTTGAAATAATATCCCGGAGTTGGCCGGACGATCGTTCTGGCTACAATTCGACTGACTTTGTGATTCCACGGAAGTGGACGAGTCTTGATTGGAGTTTGACGATCGACGACGCGCGTTGTTTTGTCGGGGCCTCGGCGTCGGCAGTTCCAAGCCTTGCGCCGCTGCCCGTCGAGCCATATTTGTTTGTTTCATCCGACGGTTCTGGAACTGGATTTTGATTTGTTTCTCGGTAAGTCCGAGCTCCATCGCTACCTTAATCCGCCGATGACGCAGCATGTATTGGTGCCGACAGAATTCAATTTCCAATGTACCCAATTGCTCACTGGTATATGCTGTCCTTGTGCGTTTACGCTCAGGTGGGTTCGGTACTTGTGTTCGATCTGTAATGAAAATGATGGAAATTTTTGTATTAGTATTTTGTGGATATCGCAGATCGCATCTTTAATATTCTTAAAGTTACCATGTAATATCGACGTAATTATAATAGGGTGGTTGAAAAAAGTGACTATTTTTTTTTCTCAAAGGCCACAATTTCATACTTGCATTTTTCCAACTTGACAAAAAGTATTATTTCAAAAAATATTCTAAATAAAATAAAAAAAATTCACATATGATCTGAAATTTTTATCGACGATAAACATCGCTTAGTGACACAACAAAAATTGGAGTATTTTCATAGTTGTTTTTTGTTATTACAATGATTTGTTCGATGGAAATCGCAGTTTCCCCTCAAGAAAAGAACTTATAATGTAACAATTCGATTTGTCAATTATCTAGGAAGATGATTGTTTCACTTTACTGCAACTATTGAAGCGTATAGACAACAACGAAATTTAAAAAAATTATTTGATCATAAATATATTTTGACAAAGTTTGTGATCGATGTAATCGTGTCTAATAAAATTTATCATTTGCGAATTCAAATTAGCTAAGATTTAAAAAAAAAAATTTTTTTTTTGTTTTCTTTTTTTTTTTATCATCCGTATCAACTAATACGAAGCGAGGATGCGTGCCTGAATCTTCCTTCTCCAATTAAGCTTTATAGTTACAAAAGTTTGCCGCTCGCTCGAGCTTTCAGCATCAATCACTCGACTAATTAAGAAACGTCACACCGGGGCGCAGAGCTCTCGCGTGGTCGAACGTTGGATGGAAACGTTTCGCGTGCTCGTCCGTGAAGTAAAGAGAAGAGTAAGAGAGAGAATGAGACGAAGAGAGAGATAGAGAGAGAGAGAGAGAGAGAGAGCGAGAGAGAGAGAGAGAGGGGGGGAAAGAAAAGTGATCGAAAAGACTTGTCTGTGTTGTACATACTTGTGTATACAGAACGTACCTTTTTCTCGTTTCTTTATAATAGACTTTTGCTTCGACCTGTTACGGCAATAGACATCAGGAATTATGAATATAGCCGCTTGAACGAGCGCATGTTCGAACACATTTCCAAATGGATTCGCAAACGCTAATTTTAAATCATACATGCAGATATATATATAATAAGTGTGGGTTATCGAGTTTGCATGTATTTGTGATTATGACAACAGATTTGTGCACATGTATTTATATAATGCATACTATATATTTATTATTATTTATGATCAATTAAGTAACTATAAAAAAAACATACTTTGCAATTGCAAAAGTAGACAAAAGATCGCCAAGTATTAAAAAATTTTTTTTTTTTAAATATAATAAAATAACAAAAACGGCGAAAGACAGTGCGGGCTACGAAAGCGGTAGAGGGAGAGAGATAGCGCTATAGGCGCGACGGCGGTAGAGGGAAAGAGAGATCCGATATAGTCTGTCTGTCTCTCTCGCTCAGTGACGCGCGGAGAGTGGGGGTACCGCGTTCAGTGGAGCGCGTGACGTCACAGGCCGAAAATGTCCACCAGTCTCGCAAAGGACGTATGTCCAAACGTCAACAAGCGCGACTTACACCCTTCCGACTCCAAGAAAATGCGATTTCAGAAAAGTGTCCCGGAACTCGCGACCAAAATCTTTGATGTTAGATTTCTCTGGATTGGCTGAACGGATTCTCTTCAACCAACAACCATTCGAAAGATAAAAAATCGTAGAAAATTCAAATCTAATATGAGATTTTTCCCTCAACCCGTTTCCTTGTGAAAACGATTTAAAGTTTCTGTGACGTCATAAAACCCCTATTTTACTGTATATTAGAGTGCGGCGGGCTCGCGCTACGCTTTTTTTAATACTTGGCGACGAGCCGCTGCCGCGACTCTAGATAAATATAAAAATTTATTTATACACAAAATTAAAAAAAAAACATCTTTAGCGATTTATAAATCGCTAAAGATGTTTTTTTTAAAGATGTTGCTCGACGTGTGATGTGGTACAAACTTTTTTTTTGTCAATTAAAAGAAGAAAAAAATTTTTTTTAAAGATTTTCGGTAACGTCTAGCTCCACGCGTACATTTGCAGTCTTTTACACCCCTTAAGGTCTGAAGGAACACCCTCGTTACTAAACACAACCTTTCTAACAGCTTGTATGGTGTTACTCTCATCGATTCGATCATGACATCTGAGTCGCAAATCGTTATCTCGAAAATATTCTGAGACTCGATCAATACGACGTTTCTTATGAAAAGTAGCACGTTTACATGTTAAATAATAAATCCACTTTCTTTTTTATTTCATCTCAATTATTAAAAAATATCTAAATATACAGCTTTGGCCAATGCTATAAGGCACTCTGTGAAATTTCTATTCAGACGAAAAATCGACTATCTGAACGAGACACAATTCTAAACAATTTAACAAATAGCGATATAAAGCGGATGAATTCTGCTCCACTTTCTTTTTTATTTCATCTCAACTATTAAAAAATATCTAAATATACAGCTTTGGCCAATGCTTTAAGGCACTCTGTGAAATTTCTATTCAGACGAAAAATCGACTATCTGAACGAGACACAATTCTAAACAATTTAACAAATAGCGATATAAAGCGGATGAATTCTGCTCCACTTTCTTTTTTATTTCATCTCAACTATTAAAAAATATCTAAATATACAGCTTTGGCCAATGCTTTAAGGCACTCTGTGAAATTTCTATTCAGACGAAAAATCGACTATCTGAACGAGATACAATCCTGAACAGTTTAGCAAAAAGCGATATAAAGCGGATGAATTCAGCTCCACTTTCTTTTTTATTTCATCTCAACTATTAAAAAATATCTAAATATACAGCTTCGGCCAATGCTTTAAGGCACTCTGTGAAATTTCTATTCAGACGAAAAATCGACTATCTGAACGAGACACAATCCTGAACAATTTAGCAAATAGCGATATAAAGCGGATGAATTCAGCTCCACTTTCTTTTTTATTTCATCTCAACTATTAAAAAATATGTAAATATAGAGCTTTGGCCAATGCTTTAAGGCACTCTGTGAAATTTCTATTCAGACGAAAAATCGACTATCTGAACGAGACACAATTCTGAACAATTTACCAAATAGCGATATAAAGCGGATGAATTCAGCTCCACTTTCTTTTTTATTTCATCTCAACTATTAAAAAATATCTAAATATACAGCTTTGGTCAACGCTTTAAGGCACTCTGTGAAATTTCTATTCAGACGAAAAATCGACTATCTGAACGAGACACAATCCTGAACAATTTAGCAAATATCGTTATAAAGCGGATGAATTCAGCACCACATACTTTTTTATTTCATCTCAACTATTTTTTTGTATCGATCGAATATCGATCGCGATCGTTACAATGAAGTAAAATATTGAAAATTGTAGTTAATTTAATCAACGACATAGTTTTTGATATTTAGTTTGTTTAGTTAGTCGATTTTTTTTTCATTCGAAAATTGTACTCAGAAAATTCTAAACAAAATTTCAATGTGTTTGGCTTTTTGAAGCTCACCGTTTCTGTTACAAAAAATTGAATAATTCTTGCAAAAAAATCGTAATTATTCTTCTTTTTCTTCAAAAAACGAAATTAAAGCAATAGTGTCTTCTTCGAAGATCTTTCTACTAAATTGGAAGACCACTATATTCGTTAAGCTCCACGCGCGGTTTGTGGAGTAAAAAAATTCAAGAAAAGCCGGCATTTCAAAATTGACTTTCTAATTACAAAAAAAAAATAGAAGAGATGAAATTAAAAAAATTTTAAAAACTTAAAAAACTGAAAACTGCACAAACCTTGAGATGTTGAAGACGATGCTTGATGGACCGGATATTGTTGGTCTTGTCCAAAGGTTGGGCTCGGCCAGCTTGTGGTCGATCCAGTGCTGTTCGGTGATACGGTGTGATAGGTATAAGGAAGCGATAATCCTCCTGATTGCAGGTTGATGCGGTGTTTTTCAACTCCGTTTGCCCCATTTCACACATGTCGTCACTTCACTTCACTTCCCTTCACTTCACTTCACTTGTTAAAGTCGTCAGTAAATATTGTTCAGCTTTTTTTCAAGTGGAATGAATCACTTGGAGAACAATTCACGACTGATAGAGTTGTCCCGATCGCCAGGCTAGTTATTACAATTTGGTCATCCTGGCGCGACAAATCAGCAACGTCTTTACAGATTCATCGAATCCAGAAAGGGATGTAATCTCAGTACCTGAAGTAAACTTACCTCCCACTCTGTACATGAACCTTTGGTATGAGTGGTGGGACTTAAGCCTACGATGTCCCTTCGGTCACGCGGCGGGCCTTTCCCCTTCTTCTCCATCGCAATAATTTTCTTTGCCAATCAGAAGACCGCTTAGTTTTTCTTCGTCGCCTTCCTATTCTCCAACTATACATTTTGAAAACTCTGCCTTCTTGCCCCCTCTTTAATTTTTCAGGTGAGCATAATGACGGGGCAAGAAAAATGGTCGTTTGGCGCGTGCCAAAAATGCTATCGTGTGAGCTCAATTTCACCCCGTAAATGACCAAACTGATGCTCAAATTGATAAACTAGAAAAATGATGCATTCAAACCGAATAGATAAGATGAAAAATACAAATTTGTTTTTTTTTGAGATCGTAAGAATGTAACGTTCTTGAATGTTTACGTGTTAAAGAGAGTTATTGCACTTAAACATCAGGAAGCACTAATACATTTCCGACTTTCACGTTCTTAGAGATAAACTGAATGTAGAAGCGTGCCAGCGGATAACAAAATGTTAAATAACAGTTCCAATAACAAGTAAATAAGAGTCAAGTGAATGTGAGTAATTTCAAGCCTGGAGGGCCTAAGCGTCACGACTCTTATCCAAAGAAATACATTTCTTGATAAAATGAACCTGTGGTGCCGAATACTTACAAATAGTTCTATTAGCTTTTGAAAATGCATGAAAAGTTATGAAATTTTGAAAAAAACGGTTTAAATTTTTATTTTTGTTCTTGAAAGAATGTTAAAAAGTTGCAAAGAGAAATTTCATTTTTTCAATCAAATTTTGGAAATTTGCCCTGTTTTGCCCCGGCAGCCCGTTTTGCCCTGGTCTCCCCTATTCGTTTTTTTTTCGTAGAACTCCCATGCAAGTTAATCTACAAGAAACAGGCTTCGAATATTAGGATTATTTGTCTAGAATAAGAAGTATATGGAAAAAGAAAGTGGTTGGTAAAAAAGTGACCGTGAGAGGGTGAACGAAGGAAACGCGCAAAAAAGGTAAAAAGAAATAAGGGTGGATTGGTTGGTATAGTTGGACGAAATTCGAGAGCGAGAGATTGATCAGCGTCATCCTGTCGGGATGTTTCCTCGGCCCTATCTTCTTATTCTCCTTCTATATCTCTTTTCGTCTTTCTATTCGTTTCGTCGCAATACCTCGTCCTATATTCTCGTTTTTTTTTCATTCCTTTGCGCTCGACCTTGATGAATCCAAGCTCCTTGGGAGCTGATGCGCCCCTTGGATCGCACCCTCGGTTTGAGTCCACCCATCCTACGTTCTTTTTTTCTCTTTTTCTCTTGTGCTGTTAACGCGCAGCGAAGGTGTGGGTGGTAGATTTCCTCCTCACGGAATCAGCCATTCTCCATCCGTACGAGAGCTGTCTGCAGATCCGCGCCACCGGTTTTCCGAGACTCGCTCTCTCGCCTCTTTCTTTCTTTCTTGCAACCCCCTCACCTCGTCTAACGCCATGGAGCATCCCTTGTACTGAGAAAGATCTTTTTTCCCATCTCTCTCTTTCTCTCGCAGGCTCACGATATTTTTTTTACTATTCCCATCTTTTTCTCTCTTTCACCTTCTTTCCTTTTATCTCTAATATTTTTACTATCACAGTCTCTTCCTTTGTTACTCTTTTGCTCTTTTCTCGCTCTCGCCAAACCCCCTGCGATCTCGTTCGTTTTTCTGTCTCATTTCTTTCCTATGGTATCTCATTGACTGCCAACACAGATGGAGGCGTAATTTACACGATTCAATCAGAAAAATGACGTTGATGATGCCTTTTTCTTTATAAACCTCGAGAGTCACACTATTTCGATGCCGAGTTGTGTTTTCTTTCTCATTCCAAACGTTTTTCTGCAACTCTTCGAGTTCTCAAACGGACAAAGATCCCGATGCTTTCCCATCTCATGCGCACTCGTATAATCTATGTACAGCATGCTGGTGAACCAGATCAGAACAGAGGGAAACTTCCCCAAGGTGTTCAAAGAACGAAAAAAAATTCAGCCTTGAGCTATTTCTTTTCTCGCAATCAACTTTTTGCTGCCGAGTTCTCGCAGAATTTCGACTTGGGTATAATTTCTAACAACTTTATCAAATTTGATTACTCTGAATATGCTGTCAAATAAATGCACCAAGCAACGCAAAAATCAACCGTAAAAAATGAGTGCGCTCATGAAAAACGCTTGACACGAAGGTCTTAAAATGTTCAAATTTCTCGCATTGAATATAAACTCTGAATGACTCATCGATCTTCTCTCGTCTCAAAATTGAGACGTCACTTTGAAAAGTTATATATATATATATATATATATATATATATATATATATACAGGGTGATTCAGAAAGACTTCTCGTCCGGGTACCCCCGGGTTCGGAACGATCTTCGAAGCAATCCTACTTAACCGTTTTTCTTAATTAAAAGTAGCTTTTAAATGGCAAGCAATAGAATTTGCGTTTTTTAAGCCAATGAGAAGGTCGATCGCCGCCATGATAAGCGACGCCTCAGGCTCGTCTAATCTGGGGGCCAAGACGGGGCTCGTGCTCGCATTCACAGCAAACATTTTTGTCTTTTGTTTCAAAGACAATTTCGCACGATTGAGTTTCGCGCGAGACGCATCTACATCTGTCAGATGAAGTTAGCGATGTATTGTGGCAGACGCGATGACAGAAACACACATGAATGTCTCCCATATGTTTTTGACAGATTCCAAGGGTTTTGTAATTCGAATAACATTATTATTATTATTATTATTATTATTTTTTCTCTTCTCCTTTCCTCCCTTCGAGAAGGGAAGAAAAGAGAAGAGAACAGAAGTTGCGGAATCCTGTTTGAGCCTACCCACTAAACCGCCGTCTCCAGCCTGTCCTCCCCCAGCCTCCCCGTTGCCGCGTCCTTTCGTCCTATGTCCGCGCTGCTCTCGTAGATCCTCTTACGCTCAAAGGCAAGAAGATCCACGGGAATGACGCCCGCCACCACCAGAACAGCCTGTGCAGAGACAGTCCGGTAGGAGCAGGCGATCCTCAGCGCACCCTGTTTCTGTACCGTCGTCATGGCTTTACTGTACTTTTTTGTCCTCAGAGCGTCTGCCCAGACTTCCGCGCCGTACAGGAGAATCGAGTGAGTCGTCGCCATCAGTAGTCGTCGTTTCCCTGGTCATGGTCCGTTCGTGTTTGCCATCAGGCGGCTTAAGGATGCTGTCCTCTCGGCCGCCTTCCGGGCTGTCTTTTGTATGTGAAGCCAGAAGGTCATCTTCGTATCCAGGGTCACCCCCAAATACTTGACTTCGCCTCCAGCCTCAATTTCATCCGTCCCGACCCTCATGGGCAGTCTCGTCTGTATGCGTCTCCTCGTAAGGAACGTCAGTTCTGTCTTTTCTGTCGCGAGTTGCAGTCCGTGATCTGTCATCCATCGTCCTATCCGTCTCATTGTCTGGTTCAACTTCAGCTGCGCCAGATCCGGGGACCGCTCGGTGATCACCGCCGCCACGTCATCAGCGTAAGCGACGAGGAGAACGCCGAGAGGAAGTTCCAGTCTGAGCAGGCTGTCGTATAAACCGTTCCAAAAGTCCGGTCCCAGTATTGACCCTTGAGCAACCCCCGCGGTGATCTGCCTCGTCACCCGTCCTTCGGTCGTCTCGTAGGTTATCCGTCTGTTTTTCAAGTAATCGTCCACCACCCGAGCCAGGTATGCTGGAATCCCGAAACCGCCTTTGAGCGCCTCCAAGATATCCACCCACCTGGCCGAGTTGAATGCGTTTCGTATGTCCAGTGTTGCCAGCAACAGGATCGGTCGTGCCGCATGGCAGTGTCTGTCTAGTTCCAGGAAGCAGTCGACCACCTTTCGGATTGCTCCGATTGTTGATCGCCCCCTCCTGAAGCCGAATTGCAGGTCCGAGAGGCCACCCCCGGCCTGTATCGCGTCTGTCAGTCTCGGTCTCAGTAGCTGTTCGAATAGTTTTCCTGTCGTGTCTAGTAGGCTCAGCGGTTGGTAGGCCGACGGCGTGTTCGGGTCGCCCTTACCCTTAGGGATAAGGACTAGCCTCGCCACCTTCCACCGATCACCGAACGTTCCTGTCGTCAAGCACGTATTGTACAGGTCGAGAAGTATCTCCGGTCTCAGTCTGACCATCAACCGAAGAATTTCCGCCGGCACCCCGTCTGGTCCCGGCGCCTTCCCGGTCTTCATCGCATTGGATGCTCTCGCGAGCTCCTCCGCAGTGAAGGTGGGGGGCGCCGGGGTCTCTGTGTCGTCCGTTCCGTTTGTCCGTATCGGGTGTGTCGGGAAGAGTCCGTCCACTATCCGCCCTGTGGTTTCAGCATCCTTGAGTTCTGGTGGATCTCGGCCAACCAGTTTGCCAGTTACTATTTTGTAACCGGTTCTCCAGGGGTCCGCGTTCACCTCCTCGCAGAGCTTCTTCCAACAGTGCGTTTTACTGTCCCGTATGGCGTTCGTCAGTGTATTCCGTGCTGTCTTGTACGCGGCTTGGAGATTCTCCCTTTCGGGTCCTCCCCTTGCCCTCGTAACTCGTCGTCGGGCTGCCAGACAGACGTTTTGCAGCTCGGCTATTTCGTCTGTCCACCAGTACTGTGGTCATCTGTTTCGTCTTTGTCGGGTTTTCGGCATTGTGCTATTGCACAGCCGTTCTGTTAGTTTGACCGTCTCGTCTACCAGTCTTTCCGCCCTTCGCCGGCCAGTCAGCTCAGGGGGGATTTTCGTCATCGGAGCCGGTGCTGCCACCAATTCCTCAGAAAATTTTCGTACGTCAAGTTTATTGAGGTTCCACCGCGGGGGCTGTTGGATCCTCGTCCGTATCGTTGTACTGCGTCCTACCACTTCGAAGGCGATGTACTGGTGATCGCTGGCCGTATAGTCATCGATCACCCGCCATCCCCGTACCTGTGGTAGTATCCTGTCCGATGTCATTGTTACGTCAGGGATTGAGTAACCAAATCCCGGTCTTCTGTACGTCGGCGTATTTCCGGTGTTTGCTACTACTATGCGCCTGTATCCTGCGCTCCTCCAGCGCAGCCCGGAACACCGCGCACGTCCCGGATCCCGCGATGTGCGCCGCATCACCACGCCCCGCCTCGGCGCACAGGGGACAGGCTGGCTTTTTTTTGCAGTCTGTTGCGTAATGTCCCGTCTCGCCACATTTCCTGCAGCTTTTTGTCCGGTCCTTGCTCTTACAGTCTGCCTTGATGTGCCCGTATCCCAGGCACTTGTGGCATTTCGTCACTGTCAACCGTTCTCGGACGCGGCAACGCACCCATCCAATCGCCATCCGCCCCCTCTGGAGCAGCTCGTTGGCTTCCCGCGCTTCAAGATCGCATACCGCCATGTACTGCTCCGAGCCGTTAGGACCGAAGATATGGACGTTGTAGTCCGCGTTTCGTCCTGTTTCTCGTCTCAGTGCCTGTCTTACGTCGTCTGCTGTTGTAACGCAGTCCAGGTCCATGATCTCCAATTGTGTTTTGGAGGCCACGGTCCTGATGCTGCCCGCGTCGCCAACGGCGTTTTGGAGCGCGCGTTGGAACTCGTCTCGTCCGTTGTCTGCGTTGGTCCGTATCTTCAGAAGACACAGACCGTTTTTGGTCTTCTGCAGAGTCGTCTCCTGCACGTGACTCTTCGTTGGGTCGACTTCTGTTCGTATTTTCCGTACTATGTCCGAGTACGTCTTGTCTGTACCTGGCTTGACCAGAACAGCCACTCCCCGTTGCTTGGGTCGTGGTCTGCCCCTGTCCGCTCGAGGTTTCACGTCCGTATCGTCCGGTCTGTCTTTCTGTCCTTTCTTTGGTCTGGTCTTACCTCGTCCTACCGTCTGCCAGGGTTCGACCTTTCCGCCGTAGGGGGCCTCCGGGGAAACGGGAGACTCCGGGGTAGCCCGGTCTTCTCCCGTTTCCGTTTTGTCCGTGGCGTCTCCTGTTCTTTCGTCTCCGTTTCCGTATCTGTCGTCTCGTATGCTGTGCGGTGCGGTTTCGGTGCCACTTTCGCTAGCGTGTGCAGCGCTACGTCGGCGGCCTCGAGTACCGTCTTAATTCCCGTTTTCACCGTCATATTCATGTTTTTCTGTACGGCGGCTGCCTCAGCCATTCTTGTCGCCGTACTTCGTATGAGCGTTAGTAGCTCCGTAACGTCTAGTCCGTCTTGTATTTTGGTCAGTGCCGTTGTTGGTGGTGTCTCAGTGCCGACAGCGGAGGCGTAACTGGCTCCGCTGCCTGCACTGGAAGCACTGGCTGTCCTTTCGCGCGCGCGCAGTTGTAACATCTTGGTCCTACTCTTTCCGTCCGTTTTCTTCGTCGTTGTCGTCGTCGGGTCGTCTTGTTGTGTTGGGGTTAGGAGCCCCGCGATTTTTGATGCGTTTGTACTTTTTCCTGTTTGTTGTATTTCCATTTTTGTTTGTTTAGCCGCCCTTCCTCTCTCTGTTCTTGTGAGTGTATGTGTAGTTTGGGGATGGGGTGTTAGCGCCCTCCGCCGCCCTTTCTCTCAGCACAGGCCACCCCGCCGCGAGAGCCAGTGGCCTCACCAAGGCCCCCCCGCTGTTGCCGCATGGTCCTAGCCGGGCGCCACCCGGCACTACGACAACATGGGGATTTTTCGCCGGCTGATAGGGCAGCCAGGTCCACCCGGCTAAGGGGACCCGGGCCCCTGTACTATCCAGCGGCCCAGGAGCATCAAGCCTGGTTTTCTCGGGGTACCCTCTAGCGCCCCGCGACGGCGCTACCTGCCCCGAGGAGCGACGTAAAGGCCCCAACTCCACCGCCCGGTGGTTCAGTGTGCGTGTTTATGAGTGCCCGTTACGGTGCCATATCCGGTTCATTAACTCAAGGGTAGCCCGTTTATAGGGACCCTGCTCATTCGCTTTTCAGGGGATCCCGTTTATAGGGAGGCCCGAGCATTCGCTTTTTGGGCAGTCCCGTTTATAGGGGCTCCCAATCATTCATTCGTTCATTCGCTCACCAAAATGTCACCCGGGCGTGTTTGGGAAGGTGTCTGTGATTAGTGTATCTGTGTGTGTATGCTAGTTTTGGTCCACCCCGAAAAATATCGGTACCGGCCGTTTCCGGTTGGCGTCCCCCTATCCGCCACCTGGGGAGGCGCCCGATGCGGGACCAGCAACCCGGTACGAGATTATTATTATTATTATTATTATTATTATTATTATTATTATTATTATTATTATTATTATTACGGCATGGAAGTATTGACGGGGTTCAAAGACAGGGGCGAAGACAAAGACGAGGACGACGACGAAGACGAAGACGACGACGACGAGGACTGACGAGGACGAGAACGACGATGACGACGACTACGACGAGGACAACGACGAAGATGAGGACGAGGAGGATGACGACGAGGACGAGGATGACGATGACTACGACGAGGACAACGACGAAGATGAGGACGAGGAGGACAACGATGACGAAGACGAAGACGAAGACGAAGACGAAAACGAAGATGAAGATGAAGACGAGGACGAGGACGAAGACTTGAAGAGGAAGACGAAAACAAGAACGAAGATGAGAACGTAGACGAGACAGAAGACGAGAACTGATAGGGGGACGAAGACGAGGACCAAGATGAGGACAACGACGAGAACGAAGAGGAGAACGAGTATGAAAACGAGGACGAGAATGAAGACGGGAACGAAGATGAGAACAGAGACAAGAACGAAAACGAGAACGAAGACGAGAACAGAGACAAGAACGAAAAAGAGAACGAAGACGAGAACAAAGACTTGAAGACTCGAAGACAAGGACGAAGACTCGACGACTGGAAAACCAGGAAGAAGGCTCGGAGACGATTACGAAGAGAGAAAACGAAAACGAATGCGAAAACGAGAACGTAGACGAGAACGAGGACGAAATAGTTCTCGTCCTGTTAGTCCAGGGGGACGAAGACGATAACAAAGACGAGGATGGCGACAACGAAGAGGAAGACGAGGTTGAAGACAAGAAGGAAGACGAAGACGAGAACGAGAACGATGAAAACGAAGACAAAGACGTAGACGAAGACTCGAAGACGAAAACGCAGACGGAGCCGAGGACGAAGACTCGAAGACGAGAATGGAGACAAAAAAACAATCAGAAACGAAGACAGGACCAAGACGAAAACGAAAGCCGAATTCTGAATTAATGAAAGGACGAAAACAGAATCAAAGTCAACGAAAAAGATGAAAACGAAAGCAAATATCGAATAGACGACAAAAATAAAAATGAAATTGATATTTTATTCGAAGAATTTGTTTTTCACAGGGAATAAACATTTGTAAATCCGGTGCTCTTTTTTTCTGGCGGAGATTCGTGCAGAGTTGGGTTAAACAACGTTTAAATTGTTCTGATGTCAACCGACGATCTTCCGCTGCACTCTTTAATACGTACCCTGGAAATGAATACTTTTAGTTGCGATCCGTTCGATCTTGAAAAATTTTAGGGAAGTTGATTTCAACTGCTTACTTTCAACAGCACTTTTGATGTCATTCGGAATTGGGAGATACTCGTTATTGCCCGTAAGGCTCATTTTCTTCAAATCCTCTTTGCCAATTAAAATTTTCATTAATTTACCAACCATTCTGCGAGGATCATCACTGAATTGTTCGTTTATTCCGTTCAGAACAATCGGTGATATCATAACGCCACTATTCGATATTAACTCGACCTACACGGGTTATAAAGGGTTTCGAAATACTGTTAGGGAATGAATATTGCAATAACACATTTTTGATATTATTAGTTTTTATTTGAGATAACGTTTTCTTAATTTCATACAGTTAAAAGAAACAAGGAATTGGGATGTACTACCATACTGTTGTCGGTATTAGCATCATCATCATTAATTGCTTCCTCCGCATGATCAGAAGTCGGTCGAGGAATGATGTTTCTTGACGCATCTCCGTTTGATTCACCGGTTATGATGCCATCCGTATTAACGTGCAAGCTTTTCAGCCAAAGCTCGTCGCCTTATGTATTAAAAATTAATATTTAGAATATTTTTAACGGCGGATGGATTTGCGGAGACAGCTAGTTTAATATTACACTAATTACCTGATTGGGCCAATATTCTTGCATTGAAGTATTTTTGTCCCCACTTCACTCGTGCCTTACATCCAGACACAATACGAATATTAGCCGTTGGTTCAACGCTAAAAGATTTATCTCCGGTCCAATGAATTAAAGAATACATCTCGAACTCCGTTGTAGAATGACACGTGTATTCTTTTATGTCACAAAAAAAACACTGTCAAAATTTGTAATCGCATATAGGATAACTTCCGGTCTCGTATTCATTTTTTATTTAAAAAAAGTATTGAATATCTTTTATTCATACCAAAGCAATGATTTCTACGCGTTATTATGCTTGTTATTTAGATCAGGTACTTTAGTTTAAGGGAAAAAATTATGCGTTTTCGTAGAAAAATCACCGTTTTTAATTAAAATCGATGTTATAAGCAAAAAATTATATGTCATGAATGGACAATGATATCTCTGGGTTTTTGTGCTTATTCTTTAGGTCAGAAACTTTAATTGAAGGGAAAAAATGACCATTGCTGTGGGATTAACCAGACGCAAGAGATCGAAATATCGATTTTCGTAAAAAAATGTCAATTTTTAATTAAAATCGATCTTTGCAGCGAAAATTTTTATTTCACGAACGGACAATTATCACTCCGCGTTTTTATGTTTGATTTTTAGGCATGTCATTCGATTTATTTGAAGCATGGTTAGGACAACCAAACAGTATGGTATCCTAGCAGTAGTGTTAAATAAAACGGCAGATAGTTGTTACAACTTTTTCATATTGCTAATTTGGCAATACTGTTTGGTTTTACAACTATGCATCTTCAGCTATTTTCTAGATAGTTTCTGGAGCCACTCTTTTTTTTCAATGCAGGGCTAACATCACTACTCTCGCTGGTAGCCCAGTAAAGCGCGGTTACTCCCATTGGGTTCATTTGACCCGGGGCAAACGTCTTTATCCCTCTTGGTGGCCGAGGAACACGCAGGTACTACTATCGGGTCATGTAGACCCGGAGCAAGCTGCACTTCTCTTGCTGGTAGCTGAGTACCGTGTGTTTGATACGATTGGGTCCATTTGACCCGGGGCAATCACCGCTACCGCTATTGATAGCCGAATAACGGGCGGTAATTGCTATCGGGTCAAATTGACCCAGGGCAAACATCACTACTCTCGGTGGTAGCCGAGTAAAGCGCGGTTACTCCCATTGGGTCTATTTGAACCAAGGCCAGCGCAAAAAATTTCGCTACTCGCTACTTTTGTAGCGAGCGCAAAAAATTTCGCTATTCGCTACTTTTGTAGCGAGGAGCGAGTAGCGATCGCTCCGAATTTTGGACATCTCTGGTACCGACTTTACCGTCCTCATCTACGTGCCAGTGTGTTTTGTGTTTGTTTAGTGTTTCGCTGTTTCCAGTGTTACTGTGTTTTTCAGTTTTGCTCTTTCGTGGTGTTTCCAGAAATTATGCATATTTTATTCGAATATCATTGTTATAAACAGATGAAGTAAGTTCATCTATGGGAAAAAACAAAGTTTTCGGTTCGTGGCACGTGGCTCGTTAGCGTTAGAGGTCAGTGAGATCGCGTAGGCGAAGAAACCGAGAGGAGCAACCGAGTGAAATCTTCAAAACAATAAACAAAACTGTGAAAGTGCGAAAAGCTAAGTGACGTACCACGTATCGTCCCAACATATTTCGTGTTACCGTTGCCAAAGTGTTACTTTTTACAAGTGTGTTTCTTCAATTGTCCTCCTTGTAGTATTCCCGGAAGTTCTGCACATTCCATTGGAATATAACTATTGTACCGATCAACCAAGTTGTTGCTATTTTGCGTAACCGTCACATAAACACAAAATAAGAATATCCGGCGCGTAGCTCGGGGCGTCGAGAACCGGGCGGTTGAGCAGTTTTTTCATTCGAAACCGATTTCCACCAACTTCCAAAGTAAGTGCTTTTGTTTTCGCGATCGCGTGACCTACTTACTAGTGAATGAATGGAATAAAAAATATTTTAAATATTTAATAATGAAAATTAGTGGCGTTAACATCAAGCGGTTTAGTAGTTTTTCCTGTTGAAACTGAATTCCATCAATTTCCATAGTGAGTACTTTTATTTCCGACTTTCGTGATCATGTAACGTACTGCCAAATGAATAAAGAGAAAAATGATTAGTAATCAATCTGCACATTAGCATTCCAATTGACTTGGAAGTTTTTGGTTTGTGGCTCGTGCCATCGCGCGCGGTCGAACAGTTTTCTAATCGACACTAAATTTTATCCTTTTTTCAACTTCCCAATATAATACTTGTGTTTTGTTGATTTCGTGGCGTATGATCGAATAAATGGTAACAAAACTAATTAAAAATCAAAATTCAATTTGCTTTAGAGTTTTCGATCCGTGGCTCGTGGCGTCGAGAGTGGTCGAACAGTTTTTCCTGTCGAAACTGAATATCATCAACGTCCAAAGTGAGTGCTTTCGTTTTCGTGATTGTGTGACGTACGACCGAATAAATAAAACGAAAATAATTAATAATCAACACTTGCACTTCAATTTTCTTCAGAATGCCGAAAGAAAAAACAAAAAAATACCAGCAGAAGTATGCAGCGTTGGGAGACCGATCCCGAACTTCAAGGTTAGTAAATATGCCATTGCTATAAGATGTTCTTTGAATTGAAATTCCTTAAATGAGTAACAAATATCTATAACGCAGGAATTTTATCAAAGGTCGCAGACCAGCCAAAATTGTTGAAACTTTTTCTTGGAAAAAGTAATCTAGGTAACGTTTTAGTGTTTCAGTTTTCAGTTTTATTTCTCGTTTGTGAGCTTGATGACTGGTTGACAGTTAACCGTTGACTTCACAGTTGGCAGTGGTTGACTTTTATCTTCAGTCATTGAATATTTATTCGATCTAACTTGAAATAACTCGCTTGATCGGTGTGTTTATGCATGAGTATGTTTCCTCAATCTGACCTGGCGACTCATCCCGAAATATAGAAATACATTTTCTTATTTTACTTCCTACATTGAAATGAGACAAACTTCAAACTGATTATGAATCATTCAGGTTAAATTAAGCAGATTACACAGTGGCACAGTGCACTGAAGTATTCTTTTTTTCTTTTCTGGGTTCTCATTTTTACTCGAGACGAACTGGCATATAGCATTCTTCGACGCTTCAATTTTCCTGTGTGACAGTCCCCACTCATAACGTTTAACATATTCGTGAAGTGAAGATTGCCCATCATAACCACAATTTCAATATTTATCCACTACCTTATTAAATTTGTTGAGTACCCGTTACTACATAACTATTTCCTAAAGCATGTCAATGTGGTCCACTTCGCAATGATCGATGTTATTATGATTTGTCATTGAATACTATGTTATTTAAATTACAGATTGGTGAGCACCTGATCCAACTGATGCATGTTCCGCAACCTGCAAGTATTGTCGCATAACGTTGAAAGCACACGAGAGGAATCTTCTGAGTCACGCAAGGACTGAAAAGCATAAACAAGCTGTGTCATTGGACACATCTGCAAAATTATGCAAACCATTGACTTCGACATTCAAACCAGTTTTGTCGGAAAAAACGAAGATTGCTGAATTGAAAATCGCAGCATTCATTCCAGAACACGGTTCATTACAGACTGTAAATTACATGATCGAAATACTGCCACAGTTAGACCCGTCGTCACATGCAATTTCGAATTTGAAACTTCATCGCACTAAGTGTTCGATGTTGATAAAAAACGTTCTCGGCCCTTGTATGCTTCAACAATTGATAGAAGAGATCGGTGATGGTCCGTATTCAATCATAATCGACGGGAGCACCGATCTATCAACGCAAAAAGTTCTGCGCATCATGCTAAAAAATTTTTCGGTCCAGAAAAAGCAAGTGATCACAACCTTCTATAGATTGATTAAAATAATCGATGCTGGTGCAAAAACAGTGCATAGTGCCATTAAACTTCAATTGGAACAAGATGGTTTGAGGATTGAAAACATGGTTGGGATCGGTGTCGATGGAGCGAATGTCATGGTTGGTAAACATAATTCTGTCACTGCTTTGTTCAAACGCGAGATAAGCGACGTAGTCGTCATGAAATGTGTTTGCCATTCGCTTCATTTGTGTGCTGAAAAAGCAGTGGAAACATTGCCTCGCCAATTAGAATTTCTCGTACGAGAAAAACCCACAACTGGTTTTCTTATAGCCCTGAACGGGTGGAAAAATATAAGTTGCTGTACGAAACCATAAATGGCAACAGAAATCCAAAAAAAAAATCCAAGGTCTTAGTGGGACTCATTGGCTTGCACGATCCGAGGCTATTAAGACAATACTGGATAAGTGGGAAGAATTGAAATTGCTTTATTCACTCGCTAAATCAGAAGACAAGTGCTATATGGCCGAACAATTGCATGACATTATGAAAAGATTGCCGTTCAAAGTTTTTTTGGTTTTTCTAAAGTGCGAACTAAAAAGTATAACTCAATTGAATCTACTTTTCCAAAGCAATCACGTGGCACCTGTTAAATTGCTCGAAGATCTCTTTTTGATGTTCAAAAGCTTGCTCCAAAAACTCGTTGTTCCGTCTAGTGTTCAGAAATTCGGTGACCTTGAATGAACTAATTTCGATTTTCAATCCCATCTGATGCATACGTCAGCGATGTATTTTGGTTTTGAATTCTATTCTATTGCACAAAATATCGAGGAGAGAAACTTATTAGTACATGTCAAAGAAAGATGCAAGAAATTTCTGTGTACTTTGGTTCTAGATATTCAAAACGATTACTTTGAATGATAACTTATCTGTTCTAAGGAAGATATCCAATCTTCATCCGAAAATTGCATTATCTCAAGTAAAACCCAGTCTCAATGAAATTTTTACGAAATTTCATCGAACTTCCTTATACGGCAATAAAAGTGATGTAGAGTCCGAATGGAATCAATTGCAAAATAAATCGTGGTCAAACGGAACTAATTCTGTTGAATTTTATGCAGAGATTTTTGAAGATTGCGATTCTGCGGGAAAAAAGCGATTCGAAAATATCGGGAAACTTTTGAGGGCGCTACTAACATTGCCAGTTTCAAACGCGAGCCAGGCTGTCGAACGGGCTTTTTCGATATACAGCGTAATTAAAAATAAATTATGGAATAAGCTGTCCCGCGAAGTACTCCAGTGTATTATGATGGTGAGGTTTACTCTTCAGAAGAACGACGGTTCATGTACCAAATTCGTTCTTTCCGCCCGTATGCTCAAAATGTTCAACGTGAACATATACGATTTTAAAAGTAAAGCGCAAAATGAGAGCTAAACCGATGATTTCGGTAGAATTCTCCATAGCTTTCCTGACCTCGATGGAATTAAAAAAAAATCGGAACGCGTTTTAGTATTATCAATATTTAAGTTTAATATAATATGTAATCTTCAAATAAACCTCCATTTCATTGTTAAAGTGTGTCTTTTCTTTTCCTTCAAATTTGTCCTTGAAACCAGATGCCTATTTTGATTAAGAATATTTTTCAATATAATCCAGGGTGATCTTGAGTTAGAGGTAGGAGGAGAAAAGGGGATTTCGAGATGACGCTAGGGGAGGACGCTCAGTCGAGGTTGGCAACACTGTACGAAGCCTATTTATAACACGGGCAACATTCCCTATTTAATTAATTTAATTAATCACTCGACCTATAGATTATGATAAAATTAATAATAACCAGTATATTTATTAAGATTAGATAAAGATGGGAACGCTAATAGAATTAAGCATTTCCGATATAGTTGCATAACTTGCTCGGGGAATAATTAATTTTTTTTCGAATAATCGTTCCGAATAATAAGTATCAAACTTCATCGTTCGGTAGAAAGGAGTTTCGATAAAACTCTTGAGTCTGCTGGAAGAATTTTTTTTTTTTCGAATCATCTTTTTGAATCGAATAAATCGAACTTTACGAATTTGTGGACAGCATTTTGCATAAATTCCTAAATGAATTTTTGATTTCCCCGCTTTAAACGTATTCACGCAGTTGTCAAAATGACACCGAGACTGCGACTTTCATACCAACAGCGCGACCTGAACCACGCTACATTACCAATCGATGGTAATGGGTTGTTACTATCGATCTTTTTATCCACCAATGTTTGCAGTCGAATAAGCCTAACTGCTGTGAGAGTTTAACCAGTTTGAACATCTCTTTCGGCCAGTTTGTTTCGTCAGTGTCAATCAAATTTTCTTTTTTTTGAAATTCAAAATTTCTGTGCTCTTATCCTTATCATGAGACGTTATCCAAAAAACATTTTGAAAAATGATGAGTTATATTCGAAATTAATTAATATTTTATCTCGCTTGAATGTCGATTTGATGGAAGGCTCGGGGAATCTTCCGGCACCTCTGTTGCAACAAGTCGCCGAGGAGTTGTACATTAATCCCAGTCGTGACAGAAAAGAATACCTGAGGGTATTCATCCGACGGAACAGAATTGAATTAACAGCGAAATTTTCTGAATTGAAAAAAAAAAAAAAAAAACAAACAACAGAAAGCGCGGAACCGAGCACGCCAGGACCAAGCACGCCACCACCAAGCACTCCATCACCAACGAAGACGCCTCCGGGCCGCATCATGCCATCAACAAACAGGCCATCACCAACGAAGACGCCTCCGGGCCGCATCATGCCATCAACAAACGGCCATCACCAACCAAGACGCCTCCGGGCCACATCATGCCATCAACAAACAGGCCATCACCAACCAAGACGCCTCCGGGCCACGGCATGCCAGCAACAACCAGGACATCACCAACCAAGACGCCGCCGGGCCACAGCACGCCAACAGAGGACAGAATTACGCTGGAGTCAACGAGGAATTTAACACCTAAGCGACCGCCCGAGCCCATAGAGGCTCCCAAACCGAAAAGGAAGCGGCGAAACGAGTTGGAGCTGCTCATTTCGCACTCTCCAAGGACTCGCGGTAAGTATAACGCGCTGGCGTGGTTAACAATTGAATCCCGAGTAGAGATAAGCGACACGACCTGTGTAATCTCTCCACGAATCTTTCTGGGAATGAGAAAAATGATTCTATTGTATAATGAAAAAACCCAAACGCGGTTTTCGATCACGATTTCATTGGAATTGACTTTTTATTCCAAACAGAACGAAAATAACGTGGCAGAAAACATTGCTCGAGGCGCATTCACATGGCCGTATGGTCACATCACTTCAAAGCGTAGACCGAAGCCAACCACAAACAAAATTAGAAGAAGAAAAAGAAAATAATGTGGTCCCGTGGCTCCAAAAGAACGGCTTGAGTCCCAGGTGGACAGCATACCGAGCAGTTTCATCGGAGCTGCTTTCCATAACAAGATGCAGCCTGATTTTCCTGATTCACAACCTTATTGTGAGTAAACGAATAATTCTTTTTGAAAATTATGCAATTTCATCGAAGCTCCCTTCTACAGAACGATGGAGTTTGGTACTTTCAATTGAATCTGAGTATTTCGCGAGGGTATCAATAATTCCTTCAGGAACTTATGCTATTAGATCAAGATTGCTATTCTCAAATTAGTAAAGTTCGATTTATTCGATTCGGAGGAAGTATTTGGAAAAAAATTAATAATTCCCCCAGCAGACCGAATATATTTATCGAAACTTCTTTCTACAGAACGATAGAGTTTAATACTTTCAATTGAATCCGAGTTTTTCGCCTGCCTCGTAATCTCTCCACGAATCTTTCTGGGAATGAGAAAAATTATTACATTTCATAATGAAAAAAACCCAAACGCGGTTTTCGATCACGATTTCATTGAGATTGAATTTTTATTCCAAACAGAACGAAAATAACGTGGCACAAAACATTGCAAGAGGCGCGCACAACGGTCTTGAGGGCCTGTTTTCATTGAAAACTACAGAATGTTCGACACCACCATCCATCCGCTAATTCACATGGCTGTATGATCACATCGCTTCAGAGCGTAGACCGAAGCCAACCACAAACAAAATAAGAAGAAGAAAAAGAAAATAACGTGGCCCCGTGGCTCCAAAAGAACGGCTTGAGTCACAGGTGGACAGCATACCGAGCAGTTTCATCGGAGCTGCTTTCCACAACAAGATGTAGCCTGATTTTTCTGATTCACAACCTTATTGTGAGTAAATGAATAATTTTTTTTTTGAAAATTATGCAATTTCATCGAAGCTCCTATCTACAGAACGATGGAGTTTAATACTTTCAATTCAATCTGAGTTTTTCGCGAGGGTATCAATAATTCCTTCAGTCCTTCAGCCAAATTGTGGCCTCTTTATTAATATAATATGTTTTCTTTTTTAGAAAGAAAACGCCACTCGCACGCGACAAGTTTTCGCTCCACTTTGCGGCATTCAGCCCTAAATATCAACAATTAATGGACGCAATCAAAACATCTTGTTTTGATGAGTACGTAGAGTGTGTTTCTAACGGCAAACTTCTGTCCACGCGAATACTAGGCCCGATTGTCAAACAGATCTGGCTGGATGGCGAAAAAAAAATCAAAAAAAAAATCTCATTTTTGATTTTTTTTTTGCCATCCAGCCAGATCTGTTCAACAAATTTCTCCTCGTACATGGCGAGAAAAACTTAAAAAATATCACAGGTATGTAAATTTGATCTTAAAATTGAATTGAAGTAGAAACTATAGAATATATACTTACCACTGCGTTGACTGCCCTCCAGAAGACCGTGTTGAACCTGAAAAAAATATATAAATTGAGTCGAACCCTAATATAGTACGAACCAATGAAACCGCTGAAAAATTGAAACGAACCCTAATATAACACTTACCGATGAAACCGCTGCGTTGACTGCTCTTAAAGATCACGTTGAACCTGAAATAAAAGAAAAATTGAATCAAACCCTAATATAATACTTACCGATGAACCCGCTGTATTGACTCTGCTTCAGAGGAATGCGTTGAACCTGAAAAAAAAAAAAAATTGAATCGAACCCTAATATACTTGCCGCACCTATACAGGCAAATATGAGACGTCTTCTTCCATCTCATCATTCTTGGATAATTTGGGACCGAATGCTGGTGAGCCGCAGGATCAGTTGATGCCTACCACGATGTCTCCCATGATGTCTCCGACGAGAAACGAGGGAGCGGACTCGGTGGCGGGCCCGTCGCAATTAATCTCCGAGCCAATGACCCCCATCGAGACTCTCAAACCTGAAGAACAGAAAAAAAAACGCAAAACGTCAGAAGATATGCGGTTACAAAAGAAGAAAGACGTATCTTTCATTGAGGGCGCACGAACGTTAAACAGTAGACTTTTAGACACATCAACGTAAGGAGACACATTGTAAATAAACCCTGAAATATTTTATTTATCGTTCTCTTTTTTTATCCAAGCGCTTGATTTCGAAAATGCTTCAATGGACCCTTTTTTTTACACAATGGACGTGTCAAGGACGCGATCGCAGCCACCTAATAAAAAAAGAAAAAAAACGTAAATTTGTAAAAAGATAAAACGTGCCACGAGAGTATGCAATACTACTTGATATTATTAGTGTTATGATTATTGATATGATATTATTGTAAAAAATGACTTTAAAAATATTAATTATATTTAGTTATACTATTTTACTTCATTTACTTCATTTTACATATTGTATTATGATAAATTACATTGATTAGTTATAATTAATGACGGGTGAAATTGATCGTGGATCGACGGATGGAATGGATCGGATGATACGGATAGAGGATGTTGAAGGAATGGATTGGATGAGATGAATGCATTGATGAAATTGGGTGAAGGGATGGTATAATCGTGAATTAGGGAATGGAATAATGGCATGATATTGATAGAATGAATAGGATAAGATGAACGAGTGGAAAGAATTAATAAAATTGAATGGATGGGAGATCGGGATCGTTGGATGGTGTGAAGTGGTGGGATATGAGTAAATGTGGACACGGATAAAGATGGACGATATGGAAGCAAAGGATGCAATGAATGGGATGATATGGTGTGGACAAATAGGTTAATGGACGCAATGGATACATGATTGCGCACGAGATGCGTGGAATGGATGGAATAGATAGGTCTAAAGGTATGGAAAAATGAGAAGTTCCTTCGCCGAGCTTATTGTCTTAACCATGCACGCCAAGTTTTTGTATTATCTCTGCATCGAACGTGTGGCGAAATTAAGTGATTCGTTCGTTGTTTTTGAATAATATAAAAGAAGTTCATATTTAGTATCGAGCAATAAACAATAATATTTTTTTGTATATCCTTCTGTTCATAGTTTTGTTTTGTTGTTTCACATTATCCGCATTCACGAAAAGCAATCATTGTTAAATAATGATTGAGTTTATTTTAACACATCCTCAAAGAATTTTCAACGGAATGTAGTGTCACCTTTCTTTTTTTTGGCTACATGAAAAGATAGTGATTTCGATTATTTTTGAAAAAAAAAAGACTGACAACGAACATGACAGAAGAAGAAAAAAGCAAGAGGAGGAGGGAAAAAAGAAAAATAATTTTTTACAGACAAAAAATATAAACTAGGAGAGTAAATATATCCTGAAAAAGAAAGAAAGAGCGAGGAAGGTAAAATAAAACAAAGAAAAAAAAGTTTTTGGTGTTTGTAAAGTGTAAGAACAGTATAGACTGATCATATTATAACTAAGGTGCGACTTTTTATACTTGTAAATATACAGAGTGTTATTCCACTAGTTCTTTCTACATCTTTTAAACACCTAATTCTTTTCTTTACTCATCTAATTACCAAACTGACCGTGATAGGTGCACCGAGCGCTTTGATAGCTATCCCGAATCTTTATATATTAAATTATTTGTTTATCTAACCCGTACGTTTGCACGTCTGGACATAATATTCCTATCATTATTCGGGAATAATTGTTTTCTCCTTTTATATTAATTTTCTAATATTATAAAAAGTAAAAAAAGGGCGCCAAGTATAAAAAGTCGCACCTTAGTTATAATATGATCAGTCTATATTCTTGTTACACTTCCCAAAACCCAAAAACTATATATTTCTCCGTTTTCTTTAACCTTCCTTGCTCTTTCTTTTTTTATCAGGAGATATTTTATCTCCTAGCTTATATTTTTTGTCTATAAAAAATTGTTTTTGTCTTTTCCCTCTACCTCTTGCTTCTTTCTTCCTCTGTCATGTTCGTTGGCAATCTTTATTTTCAAAAATAATCGAAATCACTACCTTTTCATGTAGCCAAGCAAAGGAAAGGTGACACTACATTCCTTTGCGAATTCTTGGAGGAAGTTTTACAATAAACTCAATAATCATTTAACAATGATTGCTTCTCGTAAATGCGAAAAACAGAAGAAAACTATGAACAGAAGTATATACAAAAAAATATTGTTTATTGCTCCATACTACATACGAACTTCTTTTATATTATTCAAAAACCACGATCGAATCAATTAATTTCGGCAAAAGTTCGATGCAGAGATAATACAAAAACTTGAAAAAAATTTTCAAGCGTCGACAATTTCTTGTAAAGGTAGCTTTTGCTATGACCATCAACAAGTCACAAGGACAAACTTTCAATAAATATAGCGTAGATCTTCAAAGAGATGTTCTCAATCACGATCAATTGTATGTGGCCTTTTAACGTGTGCGTTCCTGGGAAGCTCTCGAAGTTTATGTCGGAGTACAACGGGACAGGAATATCGTTAAAAATAATGTGTACAACGAATTATATCTCTAAAAGATCACTCAAAATTTGTCCATAAAATTCAATAATTTGAAACATCACTTCTATTTCAATTATATTATTATGATGTTGATATAAATATGTTGAATTAACAAACAGTTTATTTGAAATAATGTTACCTTCATAAAAATGATAATTTACGTGTGTATGCACATGATGCGATCAAGCGATCAATCCGTAGAACGATTCGATAACGGACGAGACATTGGCAGTCTCTCTCTCTCCCTGTACCATATGTCAATTATAATAAATGTTCCTATTTGCCTAAACTCGAGTTTATTCTTATTCAACTGCCCTAAAATAAGTTGACTTCAAGACGCTGTCGCATGTCTCTAGATGCTACTATACATGAAAGGAGCGCTGCAGCGCTACAAGAAAACAGCTCGCGCGTGAAACACCCTAGTATATATAAAAAATTACATATTTACAGTGAACATAAAATAGGAATTTACTATCAGAAGCCGGCTGTTTTGGGATAACAGCTTTTAACGCCTCTGCTTATAATAGCTCAGTTAATTTTTTATTCTTATATTTTTTATACCTTGTACCGTATTTTTGTAAACTCTACTGGCTCAGTCTTTAATTTCCTTGAAAAAAAGAAAACTATTCAATTATTGTGAAACATGAAATCAAAGAAAACAAAATTTTTGTGAAAAACTGGGAAAGTTTCATTTTTCAAAACGATGCAAAGGTAGAATTGCAGTATGAGATTCATTACGAAAAGCTCAATAAACAACGGATCCTTCGGTCCCAATAATGAAATATACTTGAAATATTCAATATTTATTGCGGTCAACACAGAATAGGAATCTGTTATCACAAGCTTGCTGTTTCGGATTAACAGTTTTACCACTTCTGCTTATCCGAATAACTTAGTAAATTCTCTATTATTATATTTTTTGTACTTTGAATCATATTTTCGTGGAATCTACTACGCTCATCTGTTTTCAATATGAAAAAAATAGTTATTCTAAAACATAAAATAAAAGAAAACAAAAATGTGTGTGAAAATTTCATTTTTTCATTCTTCAGAACGACGCTATTATAGAATCCCAACGTGAGATTCATTACGAAGAAGCTCAATAAACAACGGATCATTCGGTCCTAATAATGAAATATACTTAAAATACTTAATATTCATTGCGATCAACACAGAATAGGAACTTAGTCAATACCTCACGTTAAAAAAATATCTTATTTTTTTGTAGGAGTAATGGCCTGCAGCTAAAGTTTCATCATCTCTCTCTTTTCCATGTGTTGCCTTTCTTTTCGAACCATCATTTCGACAATTTTCTTATTTTTCTCTTTATGTCTTTCTTCACGCTTTCGTTCTCTTTCTGCGTGCACTGCTTTCCTTTCATTTTGTAATTCAGAAAATATGATGTCAATGTCTTTCACCGTTATTCGTTTTTTTTTGTCATATGACTGGATTGCGATTTATTATCGCAAGCTGTAGTAGATGGTTCATCAGGGCCATCTTCTGTTGCGATAGCTTTTGGGTGTGACCAACCAGTCGATGAAAATATTTCATGTACGCGCTGAAAATCGAAACAACTATAAAATGATAAAGCTTATTTATCTGTTTAAACTGAAAATCAAGCGATTGTTATTAGTCAAAACGGCGTCCAGCAATTTTATCAATATGATAAATGAACCTAATATGACTTTTAATGGTTGGTAAATTTTTCAGTCCCATATCAACTGATGGCTTGAGAATTACATTGATGGATTGTCTGCCAATTACACACCAACATCTGTACAAATATCTCTCATGCTAAGGCTGGTCAACCAATCGGCAAATAAAAGTTATATGTTTTTCAGTTGCTATAACTTATTATAACAGCATATAATTTCAAATTATAATAATCCTTACATTAAAGTATGGTCAGGATTTACGATCGTTTCCTGAGACGTTGTTGTGGTCGAGAATTTTTTCATAAGTTCTTTTCAGGCCATTCAACTTTGACTGACACTGTATCCATGTCACTTCATGTCCTTGAATTTTCATGCTTGACGCAATAGCTGCCCAAATTTTTTGGTGACGCCGGACACCTGTGTCAAAATTCTCCATATTTTCTTCATAGAGCGTGAGTAATAGATTGGCACATTTTGGCGTCCAGAAGAAAACGATTTTGTTACCTGTAAAAATACTACATTGTAAAACTAAATTACAGAGACGACATGGAATTTTTCTTTCATAGTTATCACTTTATCTTGAGATTTATTTAAAATCAATCATCAAAATATCAATGTACCGTCATCTGATTCCACTGTGACAGACTCCCCTTCCTTTGAAATTGAAGTTTGCGGAGTATTAATCTCTGCCTGGATAGTCGCCACGCTTCTGCGAGAATATTCTTCGTCGACGAGTTGTCTTAAATAGTCAGCATCTAATTGATCGCGGAAATTATTAGTTGTGCAAACAACAGATAACCTAACCTACATTAAAACTTGAAATTCGTTTCGATACACTCACCTCTTCCAGCTCTGTCTGCATTTTCAGGAGATAACAAAAACGCCATCTCCTCATCGGTGTTTTCCACCACGACGTGAATTTCGGAACTCATAATATGTTTTATATGTCAATGTATCAAAAGATTGACGTCTCGAACCGAACCAAATTTTGGATATAATGGCGAACGGCGGTAAATATAAACAATGCGTTTGATGAAAGATTGAGCAATCGCGTGTCAACGCTCACAGTGCTCACTACCCAGGGCATGATCATTGTGAACACCCGGAAGTGACATAATCCGTGACGCCATATCATTTTCTGTGCAAACTCTGAGCACCGAAAGCACGTATTGGGCCGAGTATCAGCGCGCTGTGAACGTTGTTGGTATAATTCGAATCGCTGCCTAGGTTTTAACCGAACAAAATGGGATATTGATTTTACGGCTCGCTATAGTGTATGAGGTATGGTGAATTTTCAAAATCTGATGCCAAAATCGGATTCGGCAAACCCAGAAACCCGAGCAGGCTGATCATTTTTTTAAATCTAATAATAAATTAATTAAATTTCCAAAATCTGATCAGCCCAATCAAATCCGCCACTTGCATTCTTAAGATCTGATGGCATATTCGGATTCAGCGACTTCAAAAATACCGGGTCATCAAATGTAATGGAATTCTGAAAAGTATAAGTTGGATTTCTTCAACATGCAGATAACGCGTTATACACAACGATTGAGTTCAATCGCAAGGTTATTCCGATCGATTGAACACACCAGCATGCGGAACTCGAAAAAATAATGAAGTTTGATCAATTTCAAATTGTAAGTAGGGCATCAAAACGAAAAGTAGGACATCATTGTGGGGGGAAGGGATTTGCTTATGGGGTATTCCACGCTAAGACAGCCACTTTTGAATTTTCTATTTTTTAATTGTGCTCGAACTTCTTTCACTGGTTCTATCCATTTAAATGACATTTCTAGAAGTTTCTCAAATTTTATTGTCCATCCATTCACGACATATAATTTTTTTCTAATCTCGATGATTTATTGTTCAAAAGGTTTGCAAAAAATGAACTGGATTGAACTTTTTTTTTACATCTTGGTTGTTTATTGCACTTTTCGATAAAAAGTTATAAAGAAATATCTGATGTTCATCTTCTATACTGTCCTTTAGCTTGAAGGAAAAAACATTGATTTATGGAGGTTGGACATTTTTTATTTTTTTTTTTCAAAAAGTTCTCCAAGAAACTTTGATTGATCTTACCATTTTTGAGACCAGTTTTATTGCATAGTTTCACTAGTTCCAGAAATTTTCCGTTACATTTTTTTCGTAATTATACAAAAAAAAAAATTCTTTGAAATGCTTGTTCGCTGTCACAGTAAGCAATCAAGAAATGTAATTTCGTTACATCCAATAATTTTCTTTCGTAATCAATCTTAATTCTTAGTAGGTACAGGAGTTGGCTTTCTTTTATTATCCTTACTTCATTAGTACAACCAAGTAAAAGCAATCCCGAAGACTCGTTGTTAATTTACTATGAAAAACAGGATCATAATCAGCGAAAAAAACTACATAATTAAAATCAAAAATACTAGAAACGTTGTGATTTAGCCAGGATGATCTCCAGTGGGAGATGTATAACATTAAATTTTAGAAAACACAAACATTAAATAGAAAAAAAAATTAAAAATGTTCAACCTTTACCAATCAACGTTTCCTTGCTTCAAACTAAAGGACAATATAGAAGATGGGCATCAGCTAATTAATTATAACTTTTATCGAACCGTGTAATAAAAAACCAAGATTTCAAAATAAAAGTTCTGTTCCGTCCACTTTTCGCGATGCTAGAAGCTTTTGAACAAAAAATGATCGAATTTCGAGAAAAAAAAATCATATCTCGTGACTGGATGGACAAAAAAGTTGGAAAACTCCAAGAGATGTGCTTTCAATGGATACAACAAGAGAAAAAAGTTTGAGCAAAATAAAAAATAGAAGATTTAAAAGTGGCTGACTTGGCGTGGAATACCTCTTGTGCAAATGAACTGCAAGATTCTGGATAACGTCACATTTATTTCAGATATCATATCGATCGACACGAGTGCTAATTTTTATAGTTGATTCAGGCTAAGTGTCTATCGGCTCATTGCTTTTCGGAGGCGAAACGACATTGATCCTAAAACGAATTGACTACACAAACCTACATATTGCTTAAAGTAATCACAGGTGATGCGATTGTAAGTCTATAATTATATTTCAGAATGAAATATGAGGCTTCGGACGTGAGTCCATATTTATAAATAAATATTTCCCCCCTTGCTGTATAAAACAGATACGTGTACAATCGAAACACTTGAATAAAGCAGAATGCTAAGTATAATAAAAGATCGCAATCGCGAGCTCAGACGCAGAGTCACAAGTCAGAGTATTGCTCCATGTCGTCTAAAAGTCGGCAGGACGAAGTTTTTTTTTTTAATTTACCTAGAAATTCATGTCAACTCGGCGAGTTCGACCAAAATTAATAAAATACGATTCTTTTTTTTATTTATAAAAAGGTGACTCGTTATTTTCTTATAAGTCTTTTCAACGATGTGTATTAATTGTCCATTATTAAATATTTCCGTTGAAAAATCCATATAGAAGACATTTTTTTATTAACATCCCGCGAACATTTGTATTAGGACAGTTTCATTACGATGTCTCGGACTACTATATTCCTCCTGTTTGCGTTTGCGGCTTCAATTTCTCTAACGATTGGAAAATACTCAGAGGTAAGATTAATTTATTCGATCGATCAGTTGAGTACGTAGAGCGAATGTTGAATAAAAAAAGGATGTTTGCAAGAAGTTACTTAAAGAATACGTTTATTGCAGAACCTTTTGCCGGTGCCTGGTAGTGATCTTCAATGTAGGCAGCGTGGCTATTATGGAGCTTGTTTTGTAAGTCACCTAGTACTCATGCTTCAAGTTTATATTTCAACAAAGAAAATGATTATGCCTTCAGCTATTTTTCAAGTCTTTCGCTGGCAAACGTACCGTACACAGTGTGCAATTCAAAATAGTTCCAAAACGGCAAACCTATGGCGGGAAAAAGTTGTAGTCTTCAAAATGATTGAACATCATCCTCTCATTATAACCGTAGTTCAGAAACAATAATTGAACTTCCTGTTTTTTAGAACACCCAATTAATAGAAATTCGTCGTGCTGCCCAAAGGATTGATATTGCATATTATATTTTATTCGTTATTTAGTTTTGTTAGTTTTTGCGTGGATGAGCAAAAAAATAGCTCCTGTATCCCGGAAAATCCAGAAGAATGATTCAATTTCACATATTGAGTTGTCTTATTGTTTGATTTGTTTCTTTTTTTGTTTACTTTCGCTCCTAAAAATGTTTCCTGATAATTTTTCTCAATCAAGATATTGACTAGATTTTTCTTACGAATTTGTTGGTGGCATGAGTTTCCGAAAATTTCCATTTTTTTAAAAATACTTTCTTTCTAAATTTGCTCCACTAAGTCATTTTGTTTAAACCTTATTTTTTGAAAAATCACTCATGTTTATTCATTTCACATTGATACCGATTTTTGACGTTTGCCCATTTGTTGACATTAAATGATAAGATTCTTGTTTTGCTAGGACTTTCTACCTGAGCAAAATTGGATAATCAATCCAGGAAAATGCTCTCAATTAAAATGTGCCAAATATAAAGACACGCGTCCTCATTTAGTACCAGTATCAATCGGGCCAGCTTTGAATGGAACCCGATGTGGTGATTCAAAAGTATGTATTCTATTCTGTTACATATGTATATTACATAAATTAAATATAAGTAGGTATAGGAGTTTTAGATGCACGCCCTTCTCGGGTTTTTACATATTTCTATTGTCTCTCTTTTTGCTTCGTCTCTTTGGTTTTTCCTTTCCACAATTTTTTCCACTACCTGAACCTACATTTTTACGTGGGTTCCGAACCACGGAATTAAATATATTAATGTGCTTTTGATTTGGGGAAAAGTGTAGCTAAAAGAAGTGGCATCACATGACGTCTGCAGGAAGCTTTATTAATGTCGCAGGGTCTGTAAATTTAGTCATTTTGAGATTTCTTAACTTTTTCGACTGGATCATAGTCTTGCACAAAATCGATTTGACCACGGTTTCCACAGAGGAAAATTCATTAGCTTTGAGAGGGGAGATACATGAATTTGAGAAATTTTTATTTCTGGGCAAGATGGAACGAGCAGAAATATTTGAAATTCAATGCATTCAATGCAATTCAGTGGCATTCAATGAGGTACGCGTTGACCTACCAAAAGGTATTTTTCTGTTTAAAAAAATATAAAAAATCTATCGCACTCACTTTACATAAAGTCGGTAAGAAACTTCCAAATTTGTGGACGTTCTGGACATAATAATTTTCATCGGAAACAAACATGGTGAATTAAAAAAAATTTGAACAATTATGGTTTCTTCTTATATAAAGTTTATGAGTAACGTATGAAATTGGCCGATCTGTCATCACTCTCCCGTGATTTTGATTAGTTCGCTATAACGTTCGTGGCGCCCGTCATGTGTGTAAGTTCAAGCCGAGATATGACTCTGATGTTGTCCTGCTTGTCCGAAAATGTCACAATGACAGCTGTTTGCTCAAATAAATCATTAACAGCTGAAATGTTATGCTACTGTGATGTTTACATTTATGTTATTATACAAAATCACGTCAGCCATGACGTGATTTTGACAGTTTTTTGTGACAGTGACAGTATTTCAAATAAACCAGGAGTCCAATTCGCCTAGTCTATTTGAAATTACATGAAGCGGTACAAAATGAAAAAATGCGGAAATTGCATGCATTAAAAGTAAAATGGGCGTTTTTTACTGTAATGTTTTGCTATACTTTTTTCGTTTACTCGTGCGTGTTCCAAATTTGGTACGGATCGCTTGAATAGATTTTCATTACAGGTTTCCAGGAAAAGTCTATCTATATATTAGGGTGTGCACGAAAAAATCGGAAGATTTTTTTGCTTGCGTCCACCACAAAAAGTTGAATTGTGGTAAAAAAAGAAGGACCCTAGAAGGAAAGCTTAAAATTTTTTTAATTCGCCGAGCGCTTCTCATTTTAAAGTTTTCCATAAGAATAACACAGGAAAATAATGTGGTCTCTATATGTGTGTTATAACTTTTCAGAAAAAAATCACACCGAAACGTGGCCAATATATTTTTGTAGGGAATCAAATTCTCTACAAAAAAAAGTCCTTACAGACAATGTGCTCAGAGAAAAGTTCAGGTGCTATACTTGTTTAAAGTCCAATAGATAAAAAAAAAATATTTGAAACGTTACCGCAGCTGAATTTTTTGCTCGATTAAAAAACTTCATCAAGATTTTATGTAGAGAACTTTCTGATATATGTGAAAAATTCAATGAAATATAACGAGGAGGTAAAGTTCTTTGTAATCATCTCTTGGTTACTTAATTTATACAGAATTCAAAAAATACATGTTAAGTAGACTTTTTCCATAAAGCTACGAATGGACAATAAAACTTTTTAATGGAGATAACTTTTCAATTCCATGAAAATTTTGATATCCTAAAGTTAAAAATGAATATGAGTACAAAATGAATGAGTTGATTAACAATAAAAATTAGCACTTGACTTTGTTACGTTTCTAAAGCGATAGCAACTTTTTCATCTTCTATACCACTTTGGAAACGGAAGGAATCAATATTTTTCCAAGCATGTAAAAATCTGCCGAAGATTGGTACACTTGGACCAGTTGACTTGGCCAAAATATTTCGAAAACGCTTCGAAGACATATTTCGTACATGTGGTGTCGACAAACTAAGTGAATTAACTTGTGACCCAACATTTCCTCAATCAAACAACAGGTACCACGGTATAATCCTGTTGAAAATTTGAGCCATTATCTTTGTAAATGAAACGTACAATTCGTATATTACTTCATTATTTTCAACCCTTCGTTGACACACTGCGTCATTCTCAGCTAAACTTATTTTCCGGGATCAATTATCCTTATTCCAGCAATATTTTTGAGGAAGGCCGGCACTTTTTCCCCAAAATTAACGATTTTTTCATCTCGGAAATAAGTTCAGTACACTTGTTCCAATAATTACCTGTTATGCAAATCTTATCATAGCACTATTTTTCTTTCGAAAAATATGTATGTACCTCATCAGCGTTCTCATCATCCCTTTCATCTCATCCTCGTCCTTTGCCATTATCACCACGTCATCCGCATACGCCAGTGAGTACACCTTCTCTCCTTCCCGTAGTTTTACCCCTCCCCATCTCCCCTTTTCCAGCTCCTCATCCATATCCGCCAACAACAGAGTGAACAGCGGGCTTAGTGGGCACCCTTGCCTCACTCCCTTCTCCATCCAGAACCTCTCCTTTCTCCCCTCCTACCTTCACCCTCGCATACGTTTCTCCTAGTACCTCTTCACACCTCTCAATCAGCCCCTCCCTTATCCCCCCCTTCCTCATGCTCTCCACTAGCTGTGCTCCGTCCACCGAGTTGAACGCCGCCTTCAAATCGATAAACAGCAGCACCACTTTTCCCTTCTTCCTCGTTATTCCCTGTTTACCAAATAGTTGAGCACTGTGAAGTTGTAATGGCGGTGATTTAAAACAGTGGGACGCGTGGTGCTGTTTTCCGTCCATGCTGGTAGAGCGCAGCTTGTAATTTTGCACTACGAGCTACTGTGCACCGCCACTAGGGTGCGCAGCGAGCGTTCCCCACGAAGATCAAGCGCTACGCGAATAACAGACATTAGCTGGTCCCATTCAACCTCGCCTATCTGAATGATGTTTCGTACGTCTCTAAATGATTAATTAAATTAACTCTCACGTTATAGATAATTACCAATGACTTAATAATTCTATTATCTTTTTATTGTAATTGTAAATTAGTTCTCCATTTGATTTGAATATCCATAGCCAATAAAGAATCAAAAGTTTACATTTCAATTAAAGAAAACTTGCATAACGTATAAAAATCCAATTTGATATCTTTAAAATGATCAAAAAAATAATTATCTATGATGTCGAAAAAAATTTCAGGTGAAAGGATCTATCCTCTACAAAAGAACTCTATTAAGTTTTTTCCGCGAGCGAAAAATTCAGCTGTGGTAGTGTTTTAAATATTGTTTTTATCTATTCAACTTTGAGCAGCTCTAACAACTGAACAATTTCTCTGAGCATATTGTCTGTAAGGACTCTTTGGACTTCTATAAAAATATATTAGAGACATTTTGGTGAGGTTTTTTCCTTAAAAATTATAACACAGTATATAGAGACCATATTATGTTCCTGTATTATTCTTATGGAAAACCTTCGAATGAAGAACGCTTGGCAAAATTTTTTAATTTTAATCTTTCCTTCTAGGATCCTTCTTTTCTCATCTCAACTCAACTTTTTATGGTGCATGCAAACGAAAAAAAATCTTTCGATTTTTTCGTGCACACCTTACTATATATAAAGGAAAGTCCTGACTAACTGACTGACTGACTTACTCATCATCGCCCAGCCCAAACCGCTTAAGATGGAGACTTGAAATTTGGCAATTGTTCTCATAGGCATTATTTAAGAAGGATTTTCCCGGAAGTCAACCCCTAAGAGGAAGGAGAGAGTGGCAAAGTTTTTGTGTGTCTGGGTTTTGATATTTTTTTCATCTGATCAGATTCACTTAAAATTTGGTACGAATGCTCTTCGACGAAAGTGATGAGACACATGTTTCGGCGTTTTCGGAAATTCGACCCCTAACGGGAGAGAGGGTGAGGGGGTAATTTTATTTTCTGCTCAGATTCCTTTGAAATTCGGTACGGATGCTCTTCGACGAAATTCATTAGGCACATATTTCAGCGTTTTCCGTAATTTATGCATTTAGAGAGCAGATTCGTGGAGTGAAATACGATGCAAATGAATTTTTGGATTTTAGTCTGTGATATTGAATCTGCTGTTTTTGATGCGTTCATTCGAAAATAATTCATTTGCCGCTCAAGAGATAATGTAACACGTATTTCGACGTTGCGCATGAATATGTATCTTTTGAACGATTTACATGACTAACTTGACATTCATTTTTTTTAATTTAATCGCGGTCTATCTTTTCGTCTTGACATTTCTCAACGTGATTGAAAAAGGAATCATTCGCATAATAATGGTGATACGAAGCTTCTCAAAGCTCAAAAAAGGAGGATATCACCAGGATTACTCAAGCTCGAAAATAAAAACAAAGATGAAGGATACGAAGGAACCAATATAAAAAAATCAGAAGAAAGCGAGTAATATTTCAACGGATCTCGTTGTGATTTTTTATCGGATACAAATTGTATGAAAAGGTTGGCCAATATATTTGTATATTTTGATAATTCAAAGTCGAAATAAAAAAAAATTAAGGTACGTTTTTTCTCTACGTATATTTACAACTAAATCCCCGCTTAAAAAATTAACGAACAAAGATAAGAAATCATTTCGAGACGAGTCGGACCCTTGAAGGAGCTTTATCTAGGACCCCAGTAGTGCGTAAGTTGGCATTTCCACTGTATACAAAAAAAATCCTGTCAACATTTTTGATCGTTTGATATCAGATGTCAACTTTGAATTTGTGCATTCTGATGACAGATTCGTAGTGAGTTAACTCAAAAACACCAAATAATTTTGTATTACCAAATCGTAACTTTACCAACACCGGCAACAAATTACTACAAACGCGGGCGAAGCCACGGGCAGAAAGCTAGTTGCATTTAAAAAAAAATGGAAATCACAATTTTCTACTATAGTCAAGAAATTTGCGATGATATGCGTCCCGAACAAAAAATCATTGCAAAATAAAAACAAAAACTTGGCACGCAGGGTTGAGAAAAAAACTCCCAAGTTACTTCATCGAACTTTTTTTCTTAACACTTCCGTCAAGTTTTCGTTTCAATTTTACAGTGATTTTTTTTCGATACTTTATATTATCCTTCTTGGCTATATAAGATTTCTTAGCTATATAAGAAAATGAAGATTTCCATTTTTTTTTAAATGTATTTGTATTCACCAGTCTTTGTAGTTAATATGAAATCCTCGCAGATTTGTCTTTCAATAGAACTTTTAATATATTGCTAATGTCACATCATTTCGATGTTTGGAACATTTTTAAAGAGGTGGGAAGTTGATAAAATATTTTCAGATTTTACGTATATCTGTCCTTAACAACAACGTTCTATCTTTAGTTTTTTACTATTGATTACTTACGTGTACGGTCCCCCTTGACAATATATCTTACCCTTATATTCCCATCCAATCTGCGTGAGTAAGGATCGTGAGCGACCAAGAAAGGTCGTTTCAGTCAGTCAGTTTCAACATTCAGTCAGTCAAACTTTCAGTTCTGTCAGGTCCTAGTTTCAAAAATTTTTGATTTTTTTTCCTTTCATATTTGCTGGAAGAAGATGTAAAAATGTAATTTTTTTTCAAAATATAAATAACTTCTGAACATTGTAGATTTGCCGAGGAGGATCTTGCGTGACGGTGAAGGAAGAGGAAATCCCAATGAGAAAGGGTTCCGCTGAAAAATGGTATTGTTCTACTTCACAGCCACATGTTGTGATTTAATAAGCAATGGTTGTTGAGAGTTCCGTTATCCATAAAGTATAGTTTTCGAAAAATCTTTTTTGAGGTTAAAAAAAAAGAATTGCTCATTATTAATTTACCTAATATAGGAGTACGATAAACTGACATGCCGCAAGCGCTGTAAAAAATCGATTTCGTTTTATGACCGCACATATATATATATATATTTTTTTTATTGGTTATTCCATTTAATTAGACACAGAAACATACAAAAGTTCCTTTCATGGCGGTTAATCCGACCGACGATTATTTGGTTAAGACGATGTAATCGCTCCCTTGCGCATTTTCGAGGCGAGGGTCGAATAAAGACACACGTATTCGAACGTTCGAGATTGTCTACTACTCACTTTTCCTTAGTCCCTCATCCCTTAATTGTGTTGTCAATCGTGAAGGTAATCCTTGGAGGTGATGGGACCGGTGGGTGAGCTATTTTGAAATGATTGTCAACAATAAGTAATCGCAATGTGTTCCGTCACGACCATCTCACTCCATGCTGGCACAAAATAGGGCCCAATGTAAAAAAAACTTTCAAACGACACTAAGGGTCGGCCCAGCTGCAGTTTAGAAGGGGGGAATGTGGCGATCCGCCACTTCTTTTTGCGTAAAACGTGCCGCCGCACCTTTTTATATCCGCGTATTAGGAAGCGAAGCGATGGTCTTGATTGGACATTTGCGGAAAATACACAGTGTCTAATTAAACCCAATTTTAAAAAACTTTTCATGTACTCGCGAGCTGTGCGCATTGTCGAAACAAGCGCCTTAGGACGCAAGAGCGTGGTGACGACACCAGAGGCCAGAACGTGCTGGACACACGAAGGGCGCAGTGATCTCGCGCAGCTCGACATCCCCACTTATCGATCTCCTAATACCGCCCTAATCGGAAATCGATGCGAGAAGACGACATCATTCATTATTCGATCATTCAGCATTCAATATTCGATATTCATTACTCCGCCAATCACCATTATACTGAGCGAGAGAACGATCGAAGTCGTCACGCAGCGAACAAGGGCTATAGCGAGCAATTTAAGTTTATATAGAGTCACACCGATAAAAGTTGTTTGTATCCGCAAGTACGACAAGAACGAAATATATTTTACGTAAATCCAGAAACACTAAGCGCGTTATTTACCTCCGTCCAAGGCGGGTAATCTGCGACGCCACTACCAAGGCCGTGTTGAAAGCCAGCCAGAGTGAGCGAGGAAGCGATTCAGGAATAAACGGGGTAAGTTTTCAGGTTTTTATTCAAAAAGGGAATATCCCGAAGCAGTTGTGATTGTGCCCGCATGTTACGCGTTGGTGACAGTTCATTCGTTCCTCGAAGTTGCGCAAACGTGAAATAAATAAAACGCGTTCTAAGCCGCGTATTTTTTGTGCGCGAACGAATCATTTGCGAGCCGGGTAAATGACGACATTCGCCACAAATACAACGATGGAAAGACAAATTTCACCAAAGCCAGTAACTTCCGATGATTTGATGGCGAATTGCTTTTTGAACGCATATATTTTTAGACAATAAATTGCCTTAGATAGCCATCTCTCGTGGTGCATAGCTCCAGGAGCTTTGAACTTTACTCCTTTCGGTGGTATGCGTCCCAAAAAAATGTATGCCAGTTCTAGCAGTTCATTTCCCCCGGGGAAAAAAACCTTGGACAAGTACATTTGTTGACCCCTGTTTCCATTTGTTTTCACAGAAAAAAAAGTACAAAATTCTTCAAAAAATTGGCAAGATAGAGAATGATATACATTCAGCACTAAAATTTATAATATCAATAATAGAACAAGTATTTCATTGTTGCTTGGTTATTGAAAAAAGTCGTCAATGTATAAAAATGAAAATCGGTCAAATGAACAGAGTCCAGAAATAAATTACAATAAAACAAAATGTGGGGAAAAAAATTTTAAACGAAAAAAATTAGATTGAAAAATAATTTCGGCCGAAGTACTTGGCGAGTTTTTTGCTTAGCTAGGATCACGTAATGCATTTCTCATGGTACAAACTCGCCAAGTACTTCGGCCGATATTATTTTTCGTTTGAAATTTTTTTCCCCACATACATTTCTCTATAAGAAAGAAATTGATTTGAAAAAGAGATCAGAAACCGTTAGAGTTTTTATGAGCGAGGACATACCTTTCAAAGCTGAACACAATTACACATTTTTTATATATAGAGTGATTGAGACAAAACGTTAATTTTTGTAACTTCCAAAAGTATCTGCTCCCTCAAAAAAAAAACGATCACGCAAAAACACTGGAGAGACTACTATCTTTTAAATTATAGTCAACTTTTGATATATAAGTTAGTTCACAATTATAGTTACTTTTTACTGATTATCAATGAAGCCGAAAATTTTATCGACTTTATCACCGATGACTTCTCTTACTCGTTGGTCATCCATACCAACTTCAAACAAACTCAAATCTACTTTTACCCAATTTTCTTTGAATCTCTTAAAAATTTGGACGTCGGGACTGTTTTTAACGGGCCATGTAATTTCAAAGACACTATGAAGTATTAATTCGTAAATGTGGTGGCGGCAAGGCAAATATAGAAGATTTTTTTCTAATTTTTCTTCCAAATATTTACACGTTCCATTCCAGAGCCCTTGAAGTAAAAATAAATGTTGAAAACTCACTGATGACCTTTTTCTATACAAATGTAATAAATGTAAATGTGAAAAATAGTTTTTTTCGTTCATTACACGTGGTAACACAACGAAGACGAACAGGGGACGGAAATTCAATGGAAATAGAGTTTTTCGTTGAAATATATGAATGACACTTTTTTTCGCCTTTTATCACGATATTTTGGAAGATTTTAATTACAACATTATAATTTTGAAACTTCGTAGCACACAATGAACGGAAAAACTTGCAAGTATTTTGTTACAAAATATCAATGAGAGTTAATAGTTACCAGTGTTGACACTGGTCGTGTCGTAGCACATTGCTTTAACACGATCAGTTACACCCCACTCATTCAACGTTTCAATTATGACCATGTTAAAATACTCGATAGCTTTTAAGAGAAATGCGAACAATGTGAGTTTCAACAATGGGACGCGGAGTAGATATAAGTAATTTTTCTTCCGGATGACGGGAATCGACCCAACGACGTCCGTGTGTGGTGGCGAAGTTGTTTGTACCGGACTACGCGCAGGTAGGTAAGGTAAGTAGGTAAGTACCCTTTTTGATTGATTGATTGATTGATGTTTATTTTTTTTTTTTGGCCGTTTCATTATGGTCTTTATTTTGCAAGTTATCCCCCCTTTCCCCCTTTACAACCGCGTAACTCTTAAATTTAAGCTCGTAATCGGCGTATTCGTTGTTGATGCGTGGATCGTCATGAAAACGAAGGGTGGCGCTAGTTGGCAACATTCGTACCGCGGCCCGTCGTTTCGCTCGCTGGCGATTGTTTTCAGTATCTTTCTTTGGCATTTAGGCCTGAATATATTGTAACGCGACTCCTAACCAGCTCCCGTAACAAGGTCTCAGTGTACGAGTTAGTGGCCCGGCTTCACGCTCGAGCCACTCCTCTCCGCCTTGTCTGAAGCCCTAGCGCCCCGCCCAAGTTGAATCGGGACACAGGAGACTCCCATATCTCACGGCACGGCCCATCACCCAAGCACCACCTACTTGATGAGATGAATTCCTGATACAAGCGCCGAGCTCTAGCCTCCTTATTTTCAATAAATAATGGTTCTCCCAAAATTAATAATAGGGGAAAAACATTTCCACTACTCTCTTAGGGCAACTAACATCCCTCCTAAGAGTCTAGCCCCACTGGTCACCATCCCTGGGAAATGCTGGAAGGGTTATTTCTCCTCAAGCCCCAGAACATTATTTAAGGGCGTGCACGGCCAGACCGGTCACTTATTCTTCCAAAAATCTTCAATCTTTCGGGTAATCTCTCGCATTGTTTAAACAAGCATTACCCGAGTTTAACCCTGTCAGACCTTATGTTGCTTCTACGCAACATGTATTTCGAGCCCCCATAAAACTACATTGGTCAACAAGGTCAGGGTTCTATTGCATATTTCCATCGAGCAAGATCAGATGGCTCTGTAGATACTTCTAAACCCTGAGAAAAACTCCTTTCACCGATCAAAATATTAACATGGCGGGAGCCAAAGCCAACTCGTCTCGTGACGAGTTGGTGCATTGGCGTGTTGTGCTTTAGTTATCGCAAAAAAAAAGTAAGTACACATTTCTTTTTCATGTTCTAAATATTATATCTTCCCTAATGGAAGCTGATATGATTTATTTACGATATTAGTTGTTAGACTTAACAAAAAATCTGATAGCCATGCATGCGAATGCGTACGCAACATTGAAAAATTTCTGTATTTCCTGAAAGAAAAAAAAATTAATCTTACGATGGATTCATCAACTAGAAAGTATTTTGGGATAAAACTATGAAGGGAATAATTTTCACTCAACAGGTAATAGGTCTCGGCTTGAGAGGGTTAACTTCAACCTGAGTCGTAGCTAGGAACCTATTTCTTTTGGAAAGCCCCAGCATTGTGCTGGAAGTCTGACTTTAAAAGATAGTTATTAGACTGGTGACCGTAGGCAGGCAGGAATTAGTAACAAATTAATCCTTGATTACAATTTTCTTTCATTAAATCAAATTGTTATTGATCCCTACGCCTTCACGAAGCTCTGACAGCTTGTCCCCGTCCAATTTACGTCTCAGCGGATAGAGATTATTTTATCTCTATCGGAGTCCATTAATTGAGATTTTTCTTTATTATCACCTTCTGTGATTTCCGTACACGAGGCCTGGCACCCTCGTGTTCAACAAACGTTATTCGTTTGTCCCGCCAACGAAACCCAAGATAAATAATCTTGTCCCTGTTTTATTTACCAGCTTCACTGGTGCTTCAGATACTCAGTTTAAAGCTACCGAGTACCTTATTGCCTTTGCTATCAGTCCAGTTTCCTGGCTAATAAGTACGAATTCGAATCTCTAAACTATCTTTTGCAGGCTAAAAAAACGTTATCAAAATATTCTTTTCTTTTCTCGTTGATTCATAAACAAATAAATTATCTAACTCTTGACTTGAATTCTCATGACCAAATCAAATCCAGAAACAAATAAATTATCTAATCCTAGGCTCGAGTTCACGTTCAAATTAAATTTAGAATCAAATAAATTTTCTAACTCCTTACTTGAATTTTCACAATTAAATTAAATTCCGAATCGATCATACAAGCGTGAGAGCGACACGCGGCGCGACGGAAGAGGAGAAGAGAGCTACGCATGACCTCCTATGCTCTCATACTTTTCTGATACCTCTTGCCTCGTTCTGACCCGTATTATCCCTAAATTTATCATATGATTCTTAAATGTTTTTATCTAAACTAACTTCACTTCTCATTAACACGATTAACGCCTTCTAAGGGTAATTATATAACTATTTTTCTGGATAATTAATTTGCTGTAATTTTTTCTTTATTTCAGCAACGATCCTTTCCACATTCGTGAATGCCGATGATGAAGGATCGAATTACCGCTTTCACAAGCGAGACGATTACTCTGAGGCATCTTCTAAAACCATAATTAATTGAGGACGTTTTTTTTTTTTTACAAAAGCTATCTTAGACAGTAATTTTTGAGTCCGAACTTCCTTATTGTTTCGTAAACCTATCCCAAGGTCTGTGTTGTGGCTCTCTTCCCTATCTCCACAATAACGAAACGTTTCAATATAAAAAGTAAAAAATAGAAAAAAAAGACAAAAAAACTCGTAAAATACTAGGGAATAACGAAGTAAAACTATGATTTAAATAAAACGGATGACTCGTACGGAGCGTGGAGGAAAGCAGTCGCTTAAAAAAAAAAAAAAAAAAAAATCAAGGGTGAACCTTGTGCGTATACTGAGTATGCTTTGGGTTATATGCGATCGGCCCTTGGCGAGGGTCCCTCCTGTCGGGAATGTGAGTCCTTCTTTTTTTCAGAAGTCCAACTCTGAGTGTTGTCATATGCTGAAAGTGCCTCGAGTTTATAGCCGCGTTGGCTATGCAGCGCTTGTGAGAAAGTCGCCACCGAGGAGCCTTCCAGCGGAGAAGTTGGGAACTTCTCGCGGATGTTCTTTATTCTGTCTTCTTCTAGATACTATTATTTTGGTGTTTTATTTTCTTTTTTTTTCACAGGATGAGAAAACGTAGAGAGGTTGAAATCGGGATATATATTGTAACGGAACGCTATTGCCTATGCGTATACTCGCTACGCGCAGGTCCGCGCTTCTTTAATTTAAAAGGAGCAGGTATGAAAAGGAAGTGAGACGACACGAGTTTTTAAAATAAAATCAATTTTAAAAATTGATTTTTATTGAAAGAAAACAAAATTATTTGTGTTTTACAATTTATAATGCTTATTTTTGTTTAATTTGTTTTATTTGATTTATAAACGCGTGTTTTTATTTTTTTAACAATGATTTGTTTAATAATTATTCGATTTTTACTACGCTTTGTCGCTTATCCTAACGTTTCTCGCTTTCTAATAATAATAATAATTGAGAACCATTTCGCATGGTTTCGCTTTCAAAAATAATAATAACAAAATCTTTTTTCTTTGTTTGTTTAAATTAATTTTCAATTTATTATTTATTTTTTTTATAAAATAAATAATATTTTTAACGTCTCCCGTCCCTGGCGAGGTTATAAAATCTACGGTCCAATGCCGTTATTTAAATTTAAAAAGAATCAGAAAATAAACAAAATAGATCTCGAACTACGGGAATTGAACGTCGCCGAACCCTTCCAATACTCCGAGCATCTACGGATGTGAAAGGAATGAGATCTCGGGCTACGGGAGCCGAACGTCGCCGAACTACTCCAATATCCCGAGCATCTACGGGAGGATGTGAAAAAATAATGATAATAATAAATTGAGATCCCAGACTACGGGAGTCGAACGTCGCCGAACTGCTCCAATATCCTGGGCATCTACGGGATAGTGACCTCGGGCTATGGGAGTCGAACGTCACCGAACTACGCCAATATCCCGAGCATCAAGGGGGATGATTTATAATAATTAAAAAAGACCCTGGGCTACGGGAGTCGAACGTCACCGAACTACCCCAATATCCCAGGCATCTATTAGACCCGCCAGGGAGGGAAGAGGTTCTTCTCTTTAGCTTTTTCAAGCTTCAGTTCCAGTGAGAAGAATGCCTGACGAATGCTCTGTGCACCGCCTTTTATACCCAACTCGCCGCCGAAACTGTGGCCGCTCGCGCATGTCCGTTAGCGATGCTCGAGCGCCGGGCATGCGCGTTTGCTTTGTTGTGCGTCGTTGCCATGGAAACGCGCCTGCGCGGTGTCGTTCTGTTCTTATTTTGCTTATTTCTCCTGTTTTTTACATCATTTTATATTATTTTCATGTTATTTAATCTTATTTTATTTGTTTCAATATTATTATGCAATAAAATCATTTATTTTTAATTTTTTATTGATATCGATTACGTAACCGATGCTCACTTCGCGTTGCGCGATGTCCGAGAGGCGGCCATATTGGTATTTTGCGCGTCGCTGTCCACTTAACAGTTTTTCAAGATGGCGGCCGGGCGCCAAGTTGATAGTTGTCGCGCGGTTTGATATTCATTCTTTTTTATTTATTTTCATTTCAAAATTGGTGTCGTCTCAATATATATGTATTGTCGTCGTATATATGTTTACCCAAACAACGTCAATGATCTCGTTCTCGTGGTCGATCACAATCGCGATCAAACGAAACACGAACGGAAAATCCAGATTACTGCTACTATCCTCCCTTGCATCGTTTCGCCGCCGCAGCGAAACGATGCAAGGGAGGATCGTGCAAATTTCCCAAGAACCAGGAAAACTGGCTGTACCGCCAGCACTTTCGGCCGTCGCTGGTGGTTCACGAACATCCCGCCGAGTTTTTCTAACCGACAAATACACCGGAATACTTTTCTTGATGGACACTGGGGCCGAGGTCTCCGTGGTTTCGCCACGAGGAAACGAACGAAAATCTAAATCCAACGATAAACTTTTAGCTGCGAATCAAACTGTTATTGATACGTACGGCGAAAAAGAGCTCAACCTTAACCTCGGATTTCGACGCCCTATTCACGGAGTTTTCTCGATAGCAAACGTCCCGTACGGCATCATCGGCGATGACCTATTAGATACGTACCATCTCGTGGTTGACATTACACTCGGATGTGCCATCGATCAAGAAACTGGTATTCGCGTCAAAGGAACTCTGGGTAACGCCACAGTTTCAGGAATTTCTAAGATCGACAAAACGTCTCCTTATACAGCAATCCTGAAAGATTTTCCGGAAATACTCAATACCAACCCGCGACGAACACTAACGAAACACGACATCGTACATCACAGTGAAACGACCGGTCCTCCTGTTTATGAGAGAGCACGTCGTCTTAATTCCGAGTTATATCAAAAAGCGAAGGACGAATTTCAACACATGGTCGACCAAGGTTACTGTCGTCCCTCGAGCAGTAGCTGGGCGAGCCCATTACACATGGTGCCGAAAAAATCGGGCGAGTGGCGTCCTTGCGGCGACTATCGACGTCTAAACGCACAAACAGTACCCGACCGATATCCTGTCGCCCATATACTCGATTACACTTCCATCCTACATCACAAAACGGTCTTTTCAAAGATAGACCTAGTTCGAGCGTATCACTAGATTCCCGTCAAGCCAGAAGATGTACCCAAGACAGCGGTAATCACTCCGTTTGGATTCTTTGAATTTATGGTGATGCCGTTTGGCCTGTGCAATGCTGCTCGAATCAGACCTTCCAAAGATTTATAAGGAAAGTCTTGGAAGGATTGGACTTTGTACACGCCTATCTCGACGATTTGTTAATCGCCTCAACGAACGGAGACGAACACGTGAAGCACTTACGGACTGTGTTCTCTCGTCTTCGTGATTTTGGTCTCACTATCAACTTAGAAAAATATACTTTCGGCGCCAATAGCGTCGAATATCTCGGACATCTCGTCTGCGCTGAAGGCTCAACTCCCATACCAGAACATGTGGAGGTAATCGTGAACTTTAAACAACCGGAGACGCTGGAGTAGTTAAGACGTTTTTTGGGTACCATCAACTTTTATCGCCGATATATCCGAAACGCTGCTGAAACACAAGCTCCACTCCACGCACTACTGAAAGATTGCCGAAAAAAAAATCAACGACCAGTTGAATGGACCGAGGAAGCCTTGACAGCGTTCGACAAATGTAAGAACGATCTCGCCAACGCTGCATTACTTGTACACCCAGCACCTCAAGCACAGTTACGACTGACCACCGACGCATCAAGAACCGCCATAGGAGCTGTTTTAGAACAGTGCCAAAACAACAACTGGGAGCCGTTGGGTTTTTTCTCGAAGAAACTTTCTCCAGCTGAGGTCAAATACAGCGCATACGATCGAGAACTCGCTGCTATCTATTACGCCGTCAGATTCTTCAGACCATGGGTAGAAGGATACGACTTCGTTATACGCACCGATCACAAGCCTCTAATTCATTCATTTGAGCAACGTTCCGACAAAGCATCGCCACGTCAAATCCGCCATTTGAACTACATCAGCCAGTACACGACAAAAATCACTTTGATCAAAGGAGCCGAAAATATCGTCGCTGACACATTATCGAGAGTCGATGCAAACGAACCAGTACGACTTCCCACCGTAATCGATCTACCGGAATTGGCGGAGGCACAAGCGAGTGACGAAGAATTGCGACAGTTACTCCAAGACAACACGAGTTCGTTAAAACTTCAACGATTGACCTTCGGACCTCAACGACAAGAAATTTACTGCGACGTCTCTCAAAATGATATCAGGCCTTCTGTTCCTGGGAATTTTAGGAAAAAGGTTTTCGAAACGTTTCACAATTTATCGCACCCCGGAGGCAAGGCAACTTGTAAATTGATTTGTCAGCGATACGTGTGGCCTTTTATGAACAAGGAAATCACCGAAATGGCGCGAAATTGTATTCCATGTCAACGTTCGAAAATTGGCCGACATGTTCACGTTCAACCAAAAACCTTCACAGAGCCCGATCAACGTTTTGACCACGTTCACGTCGACATTGTGGGACCAATGCCAGAATCAGCAGGTTACCGTTACTGTCTCACCATGGTCGACCGATTCTCGAGGTGGCCGGAAGCTATTCCCATCAGAGACATTAACGCTAACACTATCGCCCGGGAATTTTTCACCAACTGGATCGCTCGATTTGGATGTCCAAAAACCATAACAACCGACCAAGGAGCTCAATTTGAGTCCATTCTTTTCATGGCAATGACGCAATTAATAGGCAGCAAACGAGTCCGTACCACCGCTTACCACCCGGCTAGCAACGGCCTTGTGGAGAGATGGCACCAAGCACTCAAAGCGGCGATTCGCTGTCACGAAACCGACGATTGGGCCATCGTTTTACCAACAGTTCTACTGGGGCTACGAACTTGCTACAAGGAGGATCTCAAGGCTTCAACGGCAGAATACATGTATTGGTACCACACTCCGTATTCCCGGTGAGTTCTTTACGCACGAAGATCCGCCGTCCAACCCTAACATCTTCCTCGAGGAGTTCCGCATTCATATGCGAAATCTAAAACCGGCACCAGCATCGCACCACTGCAAGACGAAAACATTTTGCTACAAAGACTTGTACACATGCAGTCACGTATTCTTACGCCAAGATGCACCGAAAAGAGGGCTAGATCAACCCTACTCCGGACCGCACAGAGTAATTGAAAGAATTGACGACAAAGTAGTAAAAATCGACATCAACGGAAGAATCGTCAACGTCAATATCGAACGACTCAAACCAGCTCATCTGGCAACCGGTGAACTCCCAGAAACATCTCCGCCTTCAATTTTAAAGAAAACCGGAAATACCTCGCAGCCGCTCCGTACGTACTCGGGGCCCAAGAAAACAGTAAAGGTCGCTGTTTAAAAAAAGAAAAGAAACGTCTTGTGATATTCGTCATTAATTTAATTTATTTCCTATTTCTTTATTTCATTTTTTATTATTACTCCGTTACTTAGGAGGGAGTATTGTGGGAACCCACTCTCGTTCCTGCGCGCAGCGAGTCGCGCATCTTTACTTTTATAGAGTTTATGGCCGAACTCTCTCGATTCGAGTCGCGCGTTTTTGTACTACGTTCCCGCTCATGTAAAATAATCCGTCTTTTTGCTTAACACCTTGTGTATTAATAAAGTAATAATATTTGTTGTTGTCATTGGTGTGTGTGTTGCATTTTATATGTGGACCCTGAAACCCCCACAACAGGGCCATCGCGTGGCGCCTCGACCGGCAGAACGCGAACCCCGACCCGATGCTCGCGTTACCGGTGTGAATTGCGTCATTCCCGAACAACAATCGTACATATTGCAAAACTGCTTCGTTAAAGAATAAAATTTTTACAATAAAACATAAAGTTGACTTACCTTGAGTACAGTCGTAACAAAGCTGATTATAATTCCTAGTGCTTGGGTGATGAGTCCGACGTTGTTAACACTATGAGAAACAAAACATTCCTAAGCTTATACACAAACGTCAGCCGCACTGCTACCAAGCTGACTTTGCGAGAAAAAAATACGTTTGGAACATAAAGGGTATTTATGAATTCATATTACTCCTTGGAAATGGATTAAATTGAATTATTTTACTTTTAGGGTTATTTCAGAAGCTTTGTCCTTCATTTGCTTCATTCATTGAAGAAACAATTTATTTGCAGTACCGAATTCAAGATGCGAGACTTGACAGTTACTCAACGCACGTTGTCAATTGTTTGACAGCACTTTCACCATGTTTAGTCTGAGTTTTCGGGACTTTTTGACCATGATAATAGTATTTATATGGTAGAAAAAAAAAACTTCGTTGCAAGGTGAAGTATGACTCTAAGTTTGAAAGTAACTGAAAGGAGCCCGATTTCGGGTATTGACATAAACGTCGCACGGCTTTGCTTTAGCGTTGACCCTTTCTCTTTAATACTTGGCATCGAAAACGCTGCTGAGTCTCTAGGTGATAACAATTTGACTACTATTTTCTGTGTTTCCTCCCATTGTCTTCAATAATACATGTAGTAGACGGCGCGATCGGTCGCTCTGCCTTAATCTTTCTACCTCTCTTTTATTATTGACGAAGATGTTGGTTCGAACGATGGTGCTTACAAATTTCAAGAAATACGACACATATATTCATGAGTTAATTCGTCATATCGCATAATTGGTGAATAGCGCCCATTTTTTCTAGATCCCTATAGTATTCAAGCCTAGTATAAGCAATTTTTAATGAGCCACCACTTTTTTACTACTCGAATATGAAATTATTCCTCACGGCATAGTAGTACGTTTCGTGTCTAGACTGAAATCAGACTAGATCAGACTGTGTAATTTGGAGTGCGGCGCTTTACGTTTTTTATCTCAAAAAGTAAGAGACGGAGAGGAGAGATGTTTTTTCTACACCCAGAAAAAAGATCTATTTGAATCAGCTAGGATTATTTATTTAATTTTTTTATATTTGAAATAACAAAATTTTTATTGGCTTCAAATAAAGAGCTCTATTTGAATCAAATAAATAATGCTATTCGACTACGTTTATTCATGTAACCATGTTAAAGTCTCTCGCTCCAACCGCTACGTGGCATCGAGATGTTTCTCGTATACGAATTGCGGCATTGGTTTGCATAAATTGCAAGAAACCAATTTATTATTACGACTGATAACTGACTCCGTCTAAGATTGAGCAGTAGATCGTGAATTTTTATACCCGACAAATAGTTGCAGATTTATGCAAATATTATTGAATAATAACATTTAAAATATTGTTTTTCATTTAACTTAATAAATAATAATAATCAATATTTATGATAATAATAAATTTATATGAATAATATATCAAATTTACTATATTCGAAAAAATACGTGTTCTATTCCTCAGAAGTAAAAAAAAAACAATCAAATCAAAGAAATTCAATTTCTGAAAGTTAAATAGAGTTCTATTAGGTCGTGAGACAAAAAAAAATTATTTGATTTGACTAGATCCTAGTTGAATCAACTAGATGTTTTTTCTGGGTGTAAGATGCCATTCAAATTTCAATGACCTTCCACTTTTTCAAATTAAAGCAGAACTTCCTCAATGAAGTTGGAAGAACATTTTTAGTACCAATACTCACCTCTTCGCTGCGTACGACGCAGTCTGCGTGTCTTAGAAAAACCAAAGTACGTTTTTTTGAACCCCATAAAAGTTAGCACCTTGAGGTTTTTTGGGGTCGCTGAATCCAAATATAGCATAATATTTTTTTTAATTGGAAGTGGCGGAATTGATACGGCCCAAACACTTAACTAAAAAATTCATTCAGCGTTTTTTTTTCCAAACTTCGACACGACCCTTTTTCATAGAAATTTCGCTTTTTCAAGGAAAAGGATCTTTTTGTCTTCATTTATCGATGTCTCAGCGACAAATGATCGTACAGAGAATTGGGGGCAGGTTTATTTCCTATAAACGGCAGCGACGATGTTCAGATTTTTTTTCTTCTTTATTCCCTACATGAACACGAAAAACATGGAAAAAGGGTGATTTGCGGTTCTTTAGACGAATGACGCCGTAATTAGAAATTTCCACGGAATGATTATTGTTAAGCATGGATTTTACAGCCTGATATACCCAGAAGAACTCTATGAAGTTGCATCTCGATCTAGCGAATGGTTTCGTTGTTTCTAAAACAGGCAATCTTGAATTTTTCCGCATGATCGGGGAGTCGACAACGCGAGGAGCGGAATACTGATGGAGTATTGTGCTTTTCGTTATCCGTAACCGGCGGAATCTCTGAAGTCTGCTGCTTTTATTATTTTTCTTCAGCATTAGTGATTTTTTTTGTTTCATTAAAAAATAGGCGACGAAAATCAAGAGTTGGCGTCACAAAGTGACGTACAACAAATGCCTCGGAGTCGGCTTTTTTTTAATGAATGGAATAAATGATTTTTTAAACCCTTTCCCTTTTTCCTTTCCTTTACTTATTTCGGGTACAGGTAAGTAGTTTATTTTCAGGTCTGTTTCGGTCGAATATTCCGCGGACGCAAGTCCACGCAAAGTATCGAGGCGTCTCTTCGCTATCCGATAACGTTTTTTGTGATGAATTAACTATGTTTTTGGGTTGCCCCTACGCAGCGTTGCATTTGATGGGTCCAATTTCTGTGAGCCATGGCCGCGATTATCATGAGATTCTAGAGGTCCATTTATCTTCTCTTGTAGTGGTGGCATCAGCCTTGGTTTGTTTGTGTCCATGCAGGAAGTGACTGTGGGCTGCGATATTGCTTGAGGAAGCACCTTTAAGGGTGAGGCGTTCTCATGGGAGCTATATGCAGATTTTATTTGACTTCCATAAATTTTGACCATTTTTTTATTTTTGATGATGAGGTAATTTTCACTTCCAACGTGTTCATCGATTTTGAAAGGTCCAGCCCATTTCCGAAAATATATGAAAGAATTTAGACTGCAAATCGCGGTAGTTGTTTTAGGGCGGACAAGTACTTTGTGCGTATCCGCTCAATTTTTGAGGAATTTCTTCAGAGAGTTATTTTACTTATAGTTCCAAATCATAGAATATTAATTCAAATACTTCGAATAAATACTCCATTCCGACGTACTTGGCTATCTATGTATTAACGTATTTATATTGATTTATTAAACTTTTGAGAAGCATCATTTTTTCTTTTAGCAAGGATTAAATTATCATTGTTGGTGCGATTTGTCTCTTTTTGATAACTTCTTCAGAGCGGTCCTCTTTCCACTTTTTAAGGCCTTTCGTGTGGAAATATTTTTCCAGGAGACGATTTTTGGGAGATGATACTTTGAAGACCGGTTTTTCAACAGCTGTGGGCATTTGGATTTTCGGAAGACTTCCACAGAAGCGGCTATTGGTGCGGGTAAATGTAATAGTCCGATTCCATCCGCTAACATTCGTGCCACTTGTTTGCGAATTACCAGTTTCTTTCTTGAGAATATTTTGTAACGTGACATTTTTGGCCACGTCACCCGCACGGATTGGTCGACCAGTGGACCGGATATCCGGTCCATCGTAACGCCGCTCTGCGACTCGTCGTGTGGAACGTTGCGAGGATTTTATTCGTTAGTTATAATTTTAGCTTTAAGTTACCTGGATTCGTCCTTCGGGAATCCACTCGGCCTCGAGTACGCTAGGCACTATTAACGTTCTTATTTGCCTTGGATTTCTTAAATATTTTGTTCTCGCGTTTATTTCACTCGACGTTCTTATTTCTTTTATGTCGAAATATTATTTCATATATGCCGTTCCGTGTAAAATCAGCGTTTCACCTGTCTTCGGACTTTAGTTACCTAAACTTCGATCGAACTACCTGAGTTAGTGTCTCGCACACTGATTCCGTTATTATTTTGATTATTCAGTTAATTTTCGTGTTGAGTGACTTTCTTACCTATCTTCGGACTTTAGTTACCTAACCTTCGATCGAACTACCTGAGTTAGTGTCGCGCACACTAATTCCGTTATTAGTCTGTCGGAGAATGATTAGAATTCACTATTTAACTTAACTTTCCGTTTCGCGTGAGGGACGTATAATCTCCCTTATGGATTAAAAGATCGAACATTAACCGAATTTTGGATAATTATGACATCGATGTCAAACACACGTCAAGCGATCTCGATTTTCTCGCTCGGACTGACACTTCCGTCTTCTTTCTTTTTATCTGTCAGTTGTAAAATAAATGAATTAAGCTAGGACCACTACGGTCCTCGACAAGTCTAATTATTTAATGAAGTTTCGTGTTATTATTGATCCTATTACCTGTTTTAGTGATCTAGCTACCTAACCTCTGATCGAACTACCTGAGTTAGTGCCGTGCACACTAACTCCACTATTAGTTCCGTTAATTAACGAATTCGGCGATAAGTTCTCTTTTCTTATCCGTCTTCGGACCTTAGTTACCTGACACCCGGTCTACCTACCTGAGTTAGTGTCGCGTACCCTAACTTCGTCATCGTTTAAGTTTCTCGGGATTATTTTGTGAATTGATTGCGTACTGCGACCTGTTTCTTGTTTCCATTGTTGTTTTCTTTGAATCGCGTTCTTACGGAGTTCAGCGTAGTGTTTTCACATTCAGTCGCCTCTACTACCTGCCTTTGGGCTACGACTAGCTGAGCTTTGCTAAATGAACTAATTACCTGAATAAATTATTGTTTAAACTCAAGTTATTAGTCCTTGTCTATTTTATTTTATCAGCCCCGATTCCTTACTCTCGCCTCGAGCCACCCCCTCTACCATTAAGTATCTCAGTCGAGCTGAGTAGTCGGACCACCCTGAATCCTCGTGGTTGCCTTGAACTGCCTCGTCCACCGTATCCGTGCCGGAGTGGACAAACTTAAAGTCGGTTTCACCGGCGATACGTTCGTACCTGGCGCCCAGTCCACCCCAGTCGGGTTAGAGTGGTTCGAGGAGGCACTGCGGAGGAGTTCAGAAGGGACAGATGGACGCGAGGCGGGAAAATCGTGTTACAGTTTATAGCTTGGAATCCGGAATGGTGTCTGTAACGTCATTTCAATGACGTGTTTTGTAGTTTGTGTCTGTGATAATTTTCCTTCCGATTAGAAGACATCCGAAAAGTTTTGAATTAATGTGCCAAACTTACTCAAGAGTTCCTCCGGAAACCCATGTGTCAGCTGTTGGCTGTCTATAGCATTAGCAACCGCAGGAACAATTAATGCTATCAATGGAGTATCAAGTTATCGTACTGAGAAGCGTTCTTGGATGCCGAGATACGAGATACCGTCGTAGAAGTTGAAGATCGTTCGTTGTTTCTTCAGCCATAGGTAGCCTAGGACGATGTCCTCCCTGGACGTCGGTGCGACCCATACGTCTACATCGAGACGGCGCCCTTAGATTAGCAATTGGATTTTCGTACGCCCTTGGAACGGCATACTCCTGTCGTGGCCAGCTAGGTTGGCGTTAGAATGGATTGGTTCAATTATATTACCTCTGTTAAGATATCGCGGCTGTATGATACAATTCATGGAGCAACAGTCAATGGCTGTACGCACATCTTCATCATTTATTCCGACGAGTATCTGTGGCAATGGCTCTGCTCCAAAATTGCTAGCCGTGAGACCAATTTTCGGCTGTCGGAGCAAGCGGGGTTCGACGCCAGCTTCCTCCAGTTTTCAGGAGGACTGCTATTTTTCTTCGCGTTCACTTTAGCTAGAACAAGAAATTCTTGATGACAATGGTTTTTGGGACACTACCAACATTTTGGTGGTTGCCACGGGGGTTGTTTAGATCGGGGTTTCAGGCTTTTTCTACCCCGTCATTTTTCGAGTCTTCCTTTCGAAACCGGTAAGTGACATTCTGTTTCGCTAAATCGTACTCCGCATCTATGGTTCGAGACATTAAGCCAGAGAGCGCTTTCGGATTTGCCGGACGAATAGCCATTCAGAGATTCGGGCGAAGGAGTTCCATAAGGGTTAGTACCTTGGTTTACTCCTGATCCCCGCTACGGAGTCATTGGTACAGCAGGTACTTCTGGTGGAGGAAAATCCCAGCGTTTTATCTGCCTGTCTGTTTTTTCAAAAATAGTTGGGCGTTTAGCTACGATATTACCGCGAGACTATCGTAATGATTTAGTAGGAGTTCCTTGAATTTCTGCGGTGTTGGGAATACGGGATATTCGAAAATATTCTTCACATCGGGTGATGAATACTCTGGGGCTTTCATGATCCGCACGGCACGGGAAGCGGGGTTTTTGGACCTGTATCTAACGGGCGTAAGAAGGCCTTTAAATTGTCTAGATTTCGCGTATTGTTCCGGCGCGTTTACGCCTACATCCGGGTACTCATTGCGATTGTCTAAGTCTAACCTAGCTGAATTACGTCGAAAGTCGGAGTTCAAATGAGGTCTAGGGATAGCATTATGATTTATTGGTTCGTAAGCAGCGCCTACATTATTGATGGGCGTGGATGAACCCGCTTGGCTTTCATTGTCAGCTATTTTGGGATTAGGAGATCTTAGACAGTTAGGCGCGACTGGGTTTTTATGCACTCCCAGAAGTGCTAAGTTCGGTTTCCCCGCACTCCAAGAAGTGCTAAGCGGGTTTCGGATAACCGTTTCGGAGTGGAATTTAAGTATGTACAGAGCCGTTTGGCTAGCCGTTTAAAAACTCTTTTAGGCGGAGGAGTACGCTTTACTCCCATTGGGATTCAGGGTTAGAAGTAAGTAAGGTATTAATCAATTCTAAACTCGTGGCCCTAGGTTGGACGCCAAGTTGTTAAAATACTCAATCGCTTTCCAAAGAAAGACGAATAACATGAGCTTTAACAACGGACCGTTCGGTGGATACGTGTGTGAATCGAGACGAATGAAGGAATTCGACCCAACGATGTCCGTGTAGTTGTCTGAATGTGATCGACTCAGAATCAGGTAAGTAGGATCATGGTAAGTAAGAAAGTGGGGGAGGTGAGTACCCATTTATTGATTGATGTTTATTAGCTGTTCAGCTTTAGAGAAAAAAAAGTTTTTCTCTTTTTCTCTTTCAGCGTTTTTTCATGGTATTTTTTGTATTTTTTTTTTTTTTAATTTTTCTATTTTTCCGGTTCGAGGACCAATTCTTCAGAGTTCCAGCATGCTGGCCAGAGAGTGGGTGACTTCCATTTCGAGGTTCGTCAGTGGTAGGATCTCGACGGGCGATTGCTGCAACGAAATTTCGACGAGTACCCTCGGTGTTTCCACTATGCGTTTTTCGACTGCGAGTCGTTTGGTTAGGATTACTTCGAGGATTCGAGTCTCTTTCAACAAGGTTATGTCGCTTATGATTTTTGGCTTTTTTCGCGGCAGTTCCTTTACAATTGCGGGAGGCGCAGGTAGCTTTATTGTTTCCTATGGATTTTTCGTTTCAGGAACGCTGGCTCGGAGTAGAGGTGGGTGCGTACCGTTTCGGCGCAGCCGATTGGGGGGCAACCATTTTGGCGCGAGGAGGTTTTGACGCGAAGACGTTTGGGTGCGAGGACGTTTGGGCGCGAGGACTTTTTGGCGCAAGGACCGGCAATATCAAGAGACTCGGTAGAGTCTCGGGACAAGTACATTTGACAGCTCTGTCGTCTGCTGGCCCGAGGCTCGCCTGAGTATATTATCTCTGAATAAAGTAAAATTCGGTAGTGGGGGTAAAAACTGAAAGTCATTTTCTCGAATTACGAAGCTTAGGAGACAGATGATGATTTGAAAATTGAACTGGAGACTAATTATGAAAAAATCTTTCGATTAAGCCTTAATTCAGCACGATTGATGCCGTATTTGCTGAGAAAAAACTTTGCACAGGGTAAAGATTATGCAAAAATTCTAACACATTGAAGGATTTGGTGTGTTTGTATATGCGCGCAGACGACACAATCAAAGGCGTTTTGATGCCCATCAAAACCCGTTTCCACCGAAGCCGGTCTTCGGCGACAAAAGTAGCGAATTCCCATTGGTCCTTTCCTTTGTACCCATACCACGGAAAGTTTGACGGTAGTTTTGACGCGAGACGCGTAAACAGCGTGTTTTTTGCGGACTTCTCGTAGATCCGTGTTGACAGATGGTAAGGTCGGAATAATTCACACAAAAAAAAATATCAATTTGACCCTTTGAAACACACATTTTTCCTTGCGTGCAACTAGCTCAAAACTTTGTACTCGGGGGTTTTCGGGATCGCTGATTACAAATCTGCACACAAAATTTAGAAATTCAAGATGGCGAATCCAATATGGCGGACAAGAAATGCAAAAATTGTTTGCTGATGCAAAATATGGTACTCGAGGGTTTTCGGAGTCGCTGATTACAAATCTGCGCTCAAAATTTAGAAATTCAAGATGGCGAATCCAATATGGCGAACAACAAATGCAAAAATTGTTTGATGAAAGCAAAATATGGTACCCGGGGGTTTTCGGGGTCGCTGATTACAAATCTGAACCTAAAATTTAGAAATTCAAGATGGCGGATCCAATATGGCGAACAACAAATGCAAAAATTGTTTGATGAAAGCAAAATATGGTACCCGGGGGTTTTCGGGGTCGCTGATTACAAATCTGAACCTAAAATTTAGAAATTCAAGATGGCGGATCCAATATGGCGAACAACAAATGCAAAAATTGTTTGATGAAAGCAAAATATGGTACCCGGGGGTTTTCGGGGTCGCTGATTACAAATCTGCACCTAAAATTTAGAAATTCAAGATGGCGGATCCAATATGGCGGACCACAAATGCAAAAATTGTTTGATGAAAGCAAAACATGGTACTCGGGGGTTTTCGGGGTCGCTGATTACAAATCTGCACCCAAAATTTCGAAATTCAAGATGACGGATACAATATGGCGGACAATAACTGCGAAAATCGTTTAAGAAAAGCGAAAGTTGGAAAAACGCGGTGGTTTTTGGGTTCACCGATTAACAATCTGCATGCAAAATTTCGAAATTCAAAATGGCGGATTCAATATGGCGGACCATAAATTCGAAAATTTTATGATGAAAGTGAAAGGTTCAGAAAAAAGAAGTGATATCCTGGCCAAAAATCCCCTGCCCGGGGAAAAAAAACCTTGGACAAGTACATTTGTTGACCCCCGTTTCCATTTGTTTTCACAGAAAAAAACTACCCAAAAAAGTACAAAATTTTCAAAAAATTGGCAAGATCAAGAATGATTTACATTCAGCACTAAAATTTATAATATCAATAATAGGACAAGTATTTCATTGTCTCTTGAGGATGGAGTATTTTAAAAAAAGCAAAAATAAGTTCGTTATTGAACAAAGTCACCAATGTATAAAAATAAAAATCGGTCCAAAAGAACAGAGTCCAGAAAAAAAACCAAGATAAAACAAATCATGAAGAAAAAAATTCCAAACGAAAAAATTAGATTGAAAAATAATTTCGGCCGTAGTACTTGGCGAGTTCGTACCATGAAAAATACATTACATGATTCTATCTAAGCAAGAAACTCGCCAAATACTACGGCCGAAATTATTTTTCAATCTAATTTTTTTCGTTTGAAATTTTTTTCTCCACGTTTTGTTTTATCTTGATTTTTTGTCTGGACTCTGTTCTTTTGGACCGATTTTTATTTTTATACATTGGTGACTTTTTTCAATAACGAACTTATTTTTGCTTTTTTTAAAATACTCCATCCTCAAGAGACAATGAAATACTTGTCCTATTATTGATATTATAAATTTTAGTGCTGAATGTAAATCATTCTTGATCTTGCCAATTTTTTGAAAATTTTGTACTTTTTTGGGTAGTTTTTTTCTGTGAAAACAAATGGAAACGGGGGTTATGATATCTGTGGCCCTAAGTTCTGACCGTACAGCCTTCATATTTGACCGAAAATATAACTTTTCTCAAGTGCGACGAAAATCAAAATTAGACCATCAAAAGGATCAGATAGGGTGTTGAAAGTTGAAGAATTATTACGTTATCTACAACCCCAAGTTTGATCGGGCAACTCTCAAATTTGGCCCAAAATGAGTCTTCAAGAGTTATGAAAATCAAAATTCGGGATTTCATTGTTCCTTCTGAAGAAACTTTAATAATTAATAAATAGTTGTGCGGGTTTGGGACACCTCGAGGGTGTATGTGCAAATAATTGGGTGGGTTCAGGGCACCTTGAGAGTGCGTGTGCAAATAATTAGGTGGGTTCGGGGCACTTTGAGGATATCATTTCTTAAAGATAACAAATGCTGCAAAAAATTTTGGAGCAGTTTTGAGCTGGAGCCCCACTTGTACGTAATTACCATATTTCAAACCCTCGCTTCACACTCTTGAAGGCCGAATTTCCATTTTTTTTACTCTTGAACAAAGTTTTATTCTGGACCAAATATGAAGGCTGCATGGTCAAAACTTTGGGGTCACAATATTAAGAGGTAACATTTCTCTAAGATTTTGGAAAAATCGTTTCTCTTTTGTTCTACTTAACTAGCAACAACGCGGGCAGTACGCGCCCGCTTGATCTTTTCATTGCTGGTGAATTCTTCGGTTTTTTTCTGTTCGACTTCGATGTTGCCATCATGCGTTTCCTTTTTGAAATCTGACACTTATGTTCTGTCACTTGAATGATTGAAAATCGGTTCTATCATGTGTTTGGCAACGAATAAATAAATCCATGGGAACAAATACATACAGCCATAGCAACGGATAAATAATGTAACAGAAGTTGCTTCTACTGTATGCTTGCAGTAACGAATAAACAAATCCATGGCAACTAATAAATAAATAATGAACAAATGTATCGATGGTGACCAACAGCGGCTTCAAGTTTCGATATATCCCGATATTTTCGAGTTCGACCACATGTCTTTTTTAAGAAGTACAATACTTCTAGGTCATAAAAATTATATAGTATGGTCAAAAAAAAATACGAAAAGTAGCACGTATACGTGCCAAATAACATGTAAACGTGCTACTTTTCGTAAGAAGCATTGATATTATCTAAAGAAGTACATACCCGTTTATGGATTAAATGAAAACTTTTTTGTTTATAAACAATTGACTGCAGATTTTTACGTCAAAAACGTGAAATTTTTTAAAAATTTGTGCCATTTCTGCAAAAATCGATTACAAAAAAACCACTATGTACTTCCATAGCCAATAACATGTACTTGAAAAAAATTATTTTTTTATTCTAGCTCTTATACTGCGAAGTTACGATTCCTCCCGTCGGGGTATTAAAAAAGACGTTTTTGGAGACTGGCTATGTCGCCGCCATTTTGTATAAAAACTGCAACATAAAAATTTATCCTCATACTTCAATATGTGTTTAATAAATCCTAAATAGCGAAACCTGATCACTCAACCAATATCCTCAAAAAAAAATTCAAAGTTAGGCCTTTTTGCTGGCGCTAGAATGGTGGCTTAATACTGTAAAATATTCTTGAAAGATTTTATAAAAACAGCCAAAACGTCCTTGCGCCTAAACGACCTCGTGTCATCACGTCTTCGCGCCAAATCTACCTCGCCTCCAAACGTCTTCGCGCCTAAACGTCCTCGTGCCAAAATGACCGTGCACCCAAACGGCCGCGCCAAAACATCTCGCGCCCAAACGACTGCGCCAAAACGTCCTGCTTCCAGTAGAGGTTGCTCTATAATTTCATCGAAAAGTTTGTCAAAGTCATCCTTTTAATTAGGAAGAGCGGTGGGATAGGGGATCGAGGCGGATTTAGCAAAGATAATGGAATTTTGAACTCCAACGTATGTACATTATCATTTTATTTATTATCCTCATTAACCTCCGGTTCTTCGACTATCCTAGTTACAGACGCGAATTTGTTGAATTTTTCCGCATAATCGGGGTATAAGTCGACAACGCGAGGACCAGGATACTGACGGAGTATTGTGCTTTTCATCATAAATGCTATCCTTAACCGGCGGAGTCTTCTAAGTCGGCTGCTTTTGTTATTTTTCTTCGGCATTAGTGATTTTTTTTTTTTTCAGGTATTAAAAAATAGACTACGAAAATAAAAAGTTGGCGTCACAAAGTGACGTAGAACATGGTACAGCCCTTACTACGAGGGCTGGTTACTCGGTGCAGTTGACACGACGTGCACTTGCCTGGGACACAGTTAACACCCAGCCAATAACACTGGTGAAAAGTTTCCCGGTTATTCTTTTCAAATTAAACAATCCATTTCCGGTAGTCTTTTCACGGTCTCGAAAACTTTACAAATAATCGATTTATTCCTATGTTGAAGTAAAAATACATGCCATTTAAGGTAGTTCAATAGATGAGTGCCGTATAAAAAATGAGGGCAATCCTCTTTATGTGAGAACATTATTCGTTGTGAAATATGTTCCAGAAATCATTCAACTTATCGTTACTGATCATTAAATAAATATAGGCTCATGATATTTTACTAAAATTTCATAATTGCTCGTGATTTTGGAATTTTTATATTTTTGCTTGGCGTACGCCCCTGCTAGAATACATCTTCGTGCGGCATGCACATATACGAGCAGACAAATGAACGCTCTGAAGCGCGTGAATCGTGGCAACGCTGTACACAGACAGCTGTCTAATAGTCCAGTCAAATTAGGCCATATTTTACGAAGTTCTATTCAAATGGGCCACCCACTCGCCAATTTTTTTTTAAGTAGTTTCGACCTATAGGAACATAGTCCCAAGTTTTCGACAAAATCCGAGTCGGATTTTAGCAATAAAAAATTATTTAAAATTAAAAAATCGCTATTTTTGAGTTATTTTTTTAAAAACGCGTTTTATCGAAAAAAGTTTTCAATAAAAGTTGTTCATCTAAACGTCCTCCATAAAAAAGGTCCTGTGAAAAAATTAGCTAACATTGTTAATTAAGCGGTTAATTGCAATTGAAATTAAGAAATCCCGATTTCTTTGTTGGAACCGCAATTGATTGTTTAACAATTTGTCGATTCCAAGTTCATATATATTATAAGGGCGCCGAACCCCAAGAGAATCATGCAAGGTTTTCTCGATCTACGAGATATAGTTTAGCAACAATCTGCGATAATCGAAAAAACTTTGCCCTTCTATGGAATTTCCCGACGAAGGCCCACAGCGTAGAAAAAAATCGAGGAGCTTCGTATCATAGTGCCCAAGTGATGTAGAAAAAAAATCATTTCCGGTGATAATAAATACTGTTTTTGGACGATTTTAGATTTTCGCTTATAAACAAATAGCAATTCTGACTTAAGTTACGAAGATATTTAAAAAAAACTTGAACCATCTGATGCGTTTTCGAAAAACGAACAATTGAAAAAAAAAATTATTGCAATATCTTAATTACAGCCGGAAATATCGATATTTTTACGTTTTTGCAATTTCCTATTGTTGTAATTAAGATTTATGGAAAATTCAAATTCGATAGCCTTCCATACGCTTTCGGCTACGAGATTCAATAAAGTAATAAACTTTGGGAGGAATTATGGCATCGCTGTTATCAACGCATTGTGATCGACGGCGCGCGGCCAAGCGCTCGTGGTCCGACGCTCGGCTGGGCGGTGTGGTGGGAGTACCCCCTCTCGCTCCGCAGCCCCGCGCGAGCGCTTGGTTAACAAATTTAACAACTCCCTTAAAAATGGTCGTAGAACAATTTTTTTTTTATTTTGTGTGTTTTTTTCGCGCGAACACGATGGATCAACACAAAAATGATTTTAAAGCATGATTACACATAAAACAAGAAAAAAACTATCGTCATGGGTTTGCTATGGAGTGAACAGAATTTTCAAAGGCTCTATCGTGTTCGCGCGAAAAAAACACAAAATAAAAAAAAATTGTTCTACGACCATTTTTAAGGGAGTTGTTAAATTTGTTAATCAAGCGCTCGCGCGGGGCTGCGGAGCGAGAGGGGGTACTCCCACCACGCCGCCCAGCCGAGCGTCGGACCACGAGCGCTTGGCCGCGCGCCGTCGATCACAATGTGTTGATAACAGCGATGCCATAATTCCTCCCAAAGTTTATTATTTTATTGAATCTCATAGCCGAAAGCGTATGGAAGGCTATCGAATTTGAATTTTGCATAAATCTTAATTACAACAATAGGAAATTGCAAAAACGTAAAAATATCGATATTTCCGGCTGTAATTAAGATATTGCAATAATTTTTTTTTCAATTGTTCGTTTTTCGAAAACGCATCAGATGGTTCAAGTTTTTTTTAAATATCTTCGTAACTTTAGTCAGAATTGCTATTTGTTTATAAGCAAAAATCTAAAATCGTCCAAAAACAGTATTTATTATCACTGGAAATGATTTTTTTTTCTACATCACTTGGGCACTATGATACGAAGCTCCTTGATTTTTTTCTACGCTGTGGGCCTTCGTCGGGAAATTCCATAGAAGGGCAAAGTTTTTTCGATTATCGCAGATTGTTGCTAAACTATGTCTCGTAGATCGAAAAACCTTGCATGATTCTCTTGGGGTTCGGCGCCCTTACAATATATATGAACTTGGAATCGACAAATTGTTAAACAATCAATTGCGGTTCCAACAAAGGAATCGGGATTTCTTAATTTCAATTGCAATTAACCGCTTAATTAACAATGTTAGCAAATTTTTTCACAGGACCTTTTTTATAGAGGACGTTTAGATGAACAACTTTTATTCAAAACTTTTTTCGATAAAACGCGTTTTTAAAAAAATAACTCAAAAATAGCGATTTTTTAATTTTTAATAATTTTTTATTGCTAAAATCCGACTCGGATTCTGTCGAAAACTTGGGACTATGTTCCTATAGGTCGAAACTACTTAAAAAAAAATTGGCGAGTGGGTGACCCATTTGAATAGAACTTTTCCTAATTTGACTGGGCTATAAGGCGAGCGCAGCGTTCTGCAGTTAGAGCGATAAACATGTCAAGGGAATTGATAATAAAGTAATTTTCACTAAGGACAATAGAGTGCTGAGCGAAATTCTTGAATTTATAGCGACGTACAAAAACTAAAATATTAGTCGTTTCAAAAAAAAGATTTTTTGCAAAAAAGAAAAAATTATTTGATGTTGATACGATGAATATTATCCATTGTTTTTAAATCTAATTAAAAAATAATAATTGAATTCATAGTCTTTTTCAACTTGGCGTACAATTTTCTCTTCCCCTTTTGAATTTGGCGCTCGAAACCACAGTTTTCTTACGCGACAGCATTGCCACGTCGCGAACCTTGAAATTTCTCCCACTCAGATTCTCATACGTTTTTGATTACAATAATTTTTTTCTCGAAAACTAGACGTCAGATCATGTTTATTTTTTTTAAATGTTTTATTCAGAAAATACTATAATACTGTATTTTTTTTATCGAAACCGTAAGAACCGTTTTCAAGTTATTTCGATACACTTTTTTTGTGACGATTGCCATGTGTTCAGATGGAGAAACCATAGAACTTCAACTTGCAATATCTAAAAAACTATACGGTAGAACTACTTTTTTTTTTTTTTTAATCGATTTATTGATTTTTTCTGTGTGACATATATTTTTTTGAACATTTTCCATAAAAATTCGAGTTGTGCTATTGAACTACCTTAACTGAAAAAATATCAGGCCAAGCTAACGGATTTTTAACGAAGATATATAACTTTGAAAATCGTGTAATTCACATGGGACTCAATAGAGACGACCTGCCGTGCACATTTATCTTGAAAATTCAAATACAAAATGACTCTAAATGTTTGATATTAACTGTCCTATGCAAAGAAAAAACTCAATAGATTCCGTAGTAACAAGGAAAACCGAGGTCACCAAATGTTGGACAAAAATATTCACGATAAAACTTGGTAAAATGTGACTAGCAGACTATTTTTTGTAACCGTGATCGTCAAAAGGTTATGTTTTCTTTGAAAGTTTTGATAACACTTTTAACGCGGCGTTTCTTTTTCCCAGTCACAACTCAGCCACATTTTCACCAAAGTTACTTTACACTTTATGAGTATTCGCACTCACGTTTCACTGTTTTTTCATAATTCAAATCAATAATTACAGTTTCTCCCTCTAAACGTTTTTGACAGTGCAGTCGTGGACTTTGTAGCTCACCGAAAAATATTTAAAAACTTTGGATTTCAGCCAATTATGCTAAAATTTTCGATTATTATTTGATATAGGGACCATTCATTGGATTCGGCATTTTTTTTTTTTTCAAGATCAAGTTCAAATTGTGACCGATTGTAGCGGGCCTTGCTTATGCACCCTAAAAGTGCGGCCCTCCGCGAAAGGAATACCTCAAAGAAAGGCATGGAAATACACATAATGTTCATTTTTCATTAAACTTCGTTCAACTAAGGTAAAACCGTTCGAAGCAACAGAATATTTTTGTTTTCTGCGCGTTAAATATGCCTTCAAATATTGTAAAAAGTTCCAAACAGAGGCAATTTTCTTGTATACGATTTAGAAACCAAAACCATTTGCAATGCCTGAAAAAATTGATGTTCGGCAGAGCATGGCATCACGAATGCAATGGATAAAAATGTTATGTCCAATTTCGATTTATTTCGTAGAGATTCATTCAATCGAAAGAGGTTCAAAAAATATATGCTCAGGAAAAATGACCATTTACTTGATTTGAGCTATGTATATTGCACGTTCCACCAATTGTGGGGGAACAATTGTGCGCTTATTTTTTTTTCCCCTATAAATTTGTACATATGTTAGAAACATTAAGAAGAGCTCTGAGCTAAATTTTTAGACCCCTATCGCTATTAGGACCAGAGATAAACGATGCCCTATTTTTCACCTCTTCAAAATTAGTCCAATTTAACGCGTTATTTTCGCATTCAACTTCGTTCCTAGTACATTTTTGACAAACGTATTTCTTTCGTAAAACATTGTAAATTTTCCAGAAAAAACATCAATTTTACTCTATCGATAATCCTTTTGACTAAAAATTGTGTTTATTTCTTAAAATCACGTTCTTTTGGTCTTCCACCCTATAAAATGGTCTTCTTTTTAAAAAGCTGAGATTTATTTACATAGATTTCAGTTCTTTCGGAAGTGGGACTCCTCTAGGAACAAGGGAAGAAAAATTTATTTGAAAAAAAAAAAAAAAAAAAAAAATTCTATTTCTTTGCTGCAATGTCCCAATTAGCCATTTTTACGAATTTTTAAATATCGCATACATAAAAAACTTTCATGTCATCAGTCACAAAAATTATGCCCCTATGAATATTAATGAAAATCGTAAAATAAAAGACTCGATAAGAATATGAAATTGGATTATTAAATGAAATATCTTTATTTTTTCTGATTTCTCACAACTACTGTATTTTTTGCATACAATTATATTTTGTACTGATGATGGGGAGATGTTATGGAAATGTTTTGTGCCTTTTACCGTTATAGCTTTCTGAAATCGATCATTCAAGAAATTTGCTGTTTCGGAATAATTATTATTTGTGCAGTAAACAGTGTTAACATTAGGCATATTCACTTTAACCCAATTGTATAAATCAGATGGCGTTAATATTGGTTCGGTGTTACGCATTCTAAAATTTGCCAATTTTGCACGGCATTTCACAATCCCACCAAGACCGCCACAGGGCCCTTTACCATGGGCTGTTGGGAAAATAGCCAAATTACCTCGATTCCAAAATTGTCTTTATGATTTGTTAAATTCATAAAAGATTTTTTGTTTTTAAATTATTGGGGAGCCCCATCCGAGAAGTAATGAATGGATTTTTTTTTTTTTTTTTTTTTTTTTCACATAAATTTTTCTCGCCTTGTTTCTAGAGGAGTCTCTCTCCCGAAAGAACTTAAATCTATGTAAAAAAAAGTCTCGGCTTCAAAAAAAAAAAAAAAAAAATGACGATTTATAGGGCGGATAACCAAAAAAACGTAATTTTAAGAAATAAAGACAATTTTTAGTCATAAGGATGATCGATAGAGTAAAATTGATATTTTTTTTTGGAGAATTCACAGTTTTTCACGAAAACTTCAGTTAAAAATGTCCTAGGAACGAAATTGAATGTGAAAATGACGCGTGAAATTAGACTAATTTTGAAAAGGTGAAAAATAGGACATCGTTCATCTCCAGTCCTAATAGCGATAGGAGTCTAAAAATTTAGCTCAGAGCTTTTCTTGATGTCCCCAACATATTTATAAAGGAAAAAAAAAATAGGCGCACAATCGTTCCCCCACAATTGGTGGAACGTGCGATATATCTTGACATTATATGTAACGGGGAGGTGATAGGACGTAGATTGATGATCCAACAACGAAGAGCTATAGGCATTGTGCCAAACCTCGCGTCCAAAATTCAGACGTCAAGTAAATAGCAAAAGCCTGGAACGAAGCTTCTCAAGCGATTGTTTTTTCTCTGCTGCCCATGTAGATGAGATGTTAATTCCTTAGTGCCACAGTGGAATAAGACCGTCAAATTGGTGGTCAACAATAAGTAAATACCTCATAAGCGGCGATTCGGAAAAAGAAAAGGTAAAGAGTTTCCGATTTAGAATCCCACTACCTGCCCTTCCTTTGGAAGAGACCAGATCATACATCGATACAACTTTCGTTGCAATATGTTTAACATTTCCCCGTCGTCGTAAAAATCTTATTCTCGCTAACTGTTGATTTACCTTTAATGATGAGTGACACTGATATAACAACCATACGATGGAGATATTATTGTGAATATAATACATTGTATACCATTGTCCGTACATGACTATGAGCTATCGAGTGATTTCGTAGAAAAAAAAAGAAATAAAAATTCGTTCAAGCCGCCAAGCATGCATCGTTCAGTCACACGGCTCATTAAATTGTAGGGAAAACAAATCGAAAGGAATAATAAATGTCAAAAACAATGCCGATAGACGCAACGGCTACGCTTTTACAACAATATGAATAAAAAATCTATCCTCGTTATCGCAAAGATTCCCATGAAATGTCTCCGATCAATTCGTGAAAAATTTCCGACTCTCTTAACACGCATCCATTCAATATATATTTATATCGCGACAATGTTATGATGGTGAGAATGGCTTGGTCGAACTTTCCATCTTTGTTCGATTGGTATGAAAAATTGTACTTTAACGTGAAATAAAAAATAAAAAACATAAATACATCACGAAATTGCATGTTGATTTTTAGATATTCATTCGCGCTCCACTGATATTATTATTATTTGTAATTGATTATATTACTTTAGAATCGTGCTATTAGAGCCATTGGTGCGAACTCTAGGTTTTTTGTCTGTGGGTGCAATGGATACTCATACGTTGCAATAATTACATACGCAATAATCTGTCCGAAAATGTGTTTCGGTTTTTAAATATTCAAGAGTCAAACGTTATTCAGTCAGTTTGTAAAATTCGCCTACTCCAACATCCTACAAGGCAGGAGTAAGCTTAAAAAAAACGCGTTTGCGTGAAGCTATTGATGGTGTTTGTTGATTTTAGTACCAAATTGTTCCGCGCTTACTTGAGCGGGCGCTCAGTCTTAAGTTTATGATTACGGACATTTTTGGTCACCGTTTCGACAAATTTAATCAAAATCTCTGTTCTTCGTGTCCTGTTACGCGGGTTTAAACAATCTTTCTTCATCGTACACACGCATACGCATACATTGTTATTGACTTCGATAGGAATTTATCAACGATAGTCAGTTCGAGGGAGGGGCAGGGGGTTCGAGGGAAGAGTGGAGGACAAAACGAGGTGAAATAGCGCAGCGGTACACATTGGGTACACATTACACCCATGAATCACCAGCCGTGGTCGAGCTCGTAGGCACATTTACAGTCGCTATTGAGTGTTCCCGCATACTGGCGCTGTCATCAGCCCACTGCGATCCAATAATTACGTTGCCGATTTCACCCATACCGCTCTGTTGTTGCCCAATCGGACTTTGACTTTGGTTCATTCCCAGCTCGTATTGTCTCTTCTTCTTCTTCTCCATGTTTACTTGAGCGTACAATGGCTCCCCTGGCCTCGGTTGCTGCAACAGTATTAACACACGTCGAAAAATTAACTCTACTGTGTATTGTCGAACCGTAACGCAATCTTTTACATGTAACCCGAAACGTTATGATAATGATATTAATCGAGGGTTTCAAAATTTTTAATCATTCGTCTGACTGCTATTTCGATTTGAACTTATATATGACCAGACCTAAACAAATGACAATTTATAATTTGGGATCATTATGTCCCAAGATGTCAAGGTAGTTGGGTAGTAGGCTGGTCCTTAATGAGAGAGTTTTTGAGGCTCAATTCACGTACCCCTCAGTTTGATTAAAAATGCATAAATAAAAATGTGTGCCGAAGGATTTTTCTTGATATCAACAATTACTGGTGCTCTCAAGACTTGACTTTTTCTCTATTCAGATACCGCAGGTTTTAGGGGTACTCACAATCTTCCTTCCTTCACGTGCATACTAATTCTTCTAAAAATATTTAACACTTACAAATCTGTTGCTAACAGATACAATAATCCAAATGAATGGTCAAAAGTTAATAAACTATAGATATTATTGCATGCAGGCTTGGCCAAATTTATTAGGCATGCTGTCAGATTTCTATCCGGACTTAAAATCGAATATCTCAGCGAAAAAGGACTGTAAATTGCTTTAGCATGAAGCGTTTGGAAGCGGACGAATTTCGCTTCATATTTATCTGTGTTATTGTTCTTTGTACCCAATACATCAATTTGGAAGTGCCAGATTTTCACGATTTTCTCAGTTTACATAATCGCATGCTGGACTTCGAAAAGATAGTAATCTTACAGTTCAGTGGGAAGACTTTTGAAGACCTTTAGTTTCAGCTTTTGGAAAAAAATTGAACAATTTTTTTCGCAGAGTAATCTACTTTTTTATTATAAAACTTTAAAACTATAGAGTTTCAGATACTGGGGTCTCACGAGTAAAGTGAATTTTATTGTTTAAAATTTTTTTTTTCTCCAAAATTCCTTTGCATCATTACTTTTCGTTGTAAGTCGAGGATTTTTTTCGTCAATTTATTACTGTTACATTGACACAAAGATTTTTCATCAAGTATCGAAAGTATCAAACGGAGAAAAAATGCATCATTGAGTTTTTAACACATAAGAATTTGTTCAGAATTCCACCTAAACATTTTTTTCTTCATAAACAATGTTGATTGCGATATTTTTGTCTTAACACCCCTTCCGCAATAACTTGTTTTATCCGGGCAATGAAGCATGAACGATTTTTATAAAGAATAGTATGCAGATGAAGAAACAAGGTGTACGAGCACCCCTAAAACCAGTGTTATTGTAATGGATGAAAAGAAAAATGTAAGGGTACAAGCAGTTGTTAACATAAAGAAAAATGCTTCAGCTCAAATTTGTTTTTATTTATTTCCAATCATACTGAAGTGTACGTGAAATGAAATTCAAAAACACCCTTATTGAGAACTAGATTATTGGGTAGAGTTGACCTTCAGGAGCGACCTATTTTTTTACGTATTTGCAAAATTTGAAGCCTTTCCTCGGTTATTTTTTAAGATATTAGTTTTTACAAATGCATTGCGAGCATAGGAGAATGCAGGCAACAGCATAGATTTACACTTTTGATTCGAGAATGTCTAAAAACTTCGCCATTATCTCAAAACAAAAAGCTTATTGCTCTAATCTCTTATACGAAAAGCGTCTTTCACGAGAAAATAACGAGGGTTCGTCGTATAATTATTGAGTAAATATGACTAGAGTTATACAATAAAAGTAGATGTCAGTTCAACTCAGATCTCTCTCTCTCTTTTTGCCTGGCGGTATTTTGAAAACGAATTCGAATCATTTTTAACACATTTGCGTATATTAAACGTAAAAACCACATGCATGTTTCATTGCACAAACAGTCCAAATTTTTGAAAAATATTCAAATTTGATTTGATTTTTATTATAAAATTTAATCACACGGTAATTTTTTTAAATTTGTTCACACCGCCACCAACCATACGAGAGACATGTTAGGTTAGGTGCGTTATGTAGTAAATGAGTCAGGCCAAGATCTAATTACACTCAAATTGTTGTTCAGACGATTTATAAGACTATGCCCGATTCGATAAATTTCATTTTTCAATAACAGTGATATTTGAAATCCCTATTGGGCCTTAATCGTCCATTTATAAATCTTAAAAGTGGACTTACATTTGAACTCGGCTAGCCTCTGTCCAAGTACCATAATAACAGTAGTTAGGTAAAGTGGGCGATTAGGATTTCAGCTTCTCAGAATACATTGCGAGCTTGGAAGAACGTTAATAATAGTATGGGCTAGAATTTTCGATTGGGGAGGACTCAAAAGTTTGTCGGGCAACCCACGAAAAAAAGTTTTTGCTTCAATCTACGATATGTGGAATATCGTTTGCATTTTGACCTTTGTATTCCAAGATCTTGGTCCTATGGGTAACGGGTTTCAAGAGCCCAGATTTCGGAATTAAATTTTCAGATCCGTTTTACTTTTTGGAGAAATTTCAACATTTGAACGTCAGTTATCGATGAGTTCTTTACAAATTCTCTGTATATAGGCTTGGGGGTTAGACTTATATATAAGCGTATTGGACGTCTAAGCATCGAGAAAAGTGATTGTTTCGCACTTTTTCATGCAAAAAAATCCATTTTCTACTAATGAAGTTGAACACAATTTTTGTCACTTTCCGGTTCTGCACCGAGAACAAAAATTCGTTGATCTAAACAAATTTTGTTTCGGTTAACCAAATTATTTAGTTGAATACGTCCAACTAAATATTCCCTAGATTTCACAGAATAATTTGTAACTACTGGCAACAAATAGGTGATTCTCTCAACAAAAGTTCAACTGAGCTAAACGAATTAATGGTGACTCAACAAAAGATTTCGTTGCTATGTCGGTGTATTTTGTCAATTGTAGATTCATTTATTAAAGAAAGACGAATTTTCGTTTCAATCCAAAACGTTGGTCTCATTCTAAATACAAAGTTACTTGAAATATATAATAATATAGTTGACTGTGGTGCAAATTTAGTTCTATTCATTAAAAAGCATGTGAATTTTACACCAACGAAGGTTTCAGTCAAACAAAACTTCATTTCTGATACGAATTACATGAAACTTGGTACCAAACCTGAAGGTAAAAATAATAAAAAAATTCCGTGATTCAAATAAAAACTGCGTTAAACAAACCGATTTCACATCTATATTTTATAGGTAGATAGAATTTTATAGGTAGATCGGTAGGTAGGAGTTTTACATGCATCCCCTTCTCGGGTTTTTTATAGATGTGATCGAAAACTACTTGATAATGATCAGCTGTCACTTCTGCGATCTTTATAATAACCAAGCGCGATATGGTCAGCTGACACTTCCGCGGTCTTAACAACCAAACGCGGTATGGTCAGCTGTCATATTCGCATTCATCGAATGTCACCAGAAATTTCACCAGTATTACTAGTGTCACGAGAACGGCCATTGCGAAAAAAACATACGAACATCAAAAATGTGTGCGAAAAAATTCACAAATTTTTAGTGCATGTTAAAATATGAAATATCAATATCTCTAGTACCCTTCAATAAAATAACACATGCGTGAACTCACAAAGTTCTCCAAAGCGCTATAATTTCATATATTTTACGGAAACCATATTTGAACGTTTTCGAAAACAGTTGGGAAACGCGGTCCTTGGTGTAAAAGAGTCTTGTAGCGAATTCGTCTTAGACGGCCAGATATAGGTAAATGTACTTGTCTCGTGTCGCTACCGCGACTCCTGATAGTGCGGACGTGATCCTTTAGAGCTATACTAGCTGGCCCATTGCATAACAGGTGAGATGGTATTAAGTATCTCTGATGACTGTGCTTGAATGTAATTAGTTATAGGCCAGCTGTATTGCCAAGGCTTTCTGCAGTTTCTCGTCGCAAACGTAATACATCGTTTCCCTTGACAAACGTAATACGCCTGCAATAAGTTAAATGGAGCCACATGAAAGAGGAATAGTTGGAAAAAAGGTAGGGCAGAAGGGATAACGGGGAAAGGACCCTGAGAACCGGAAGTAACCATGGAATATTAGTGACAAACCGTCAATGGAAAGAATAGAAAAAAAAAAAAATAAAAACAATTGTTGCAATGAAAACTTTCACCTATTGTCGATTGTCGAATTTGCAGGTGAGATTCTTAACCAGCGAACCACAAAAACACGCTCATGCAATGTTTGTTGGAATCTACACATTTTTTTTTACCGTTGATCGCCAACAGGGTGTACAGCCACCCAGCTTCATGTCTTTAATTACAGGACGCCAGAAAATGATGGCCATCGGGGGTTGAATTCGCTTTCAACCCTAGCGCGTCACATTGGTCCTTCGCGCGTTAGTCGTTATGTAATTCCGATCGTCTCGACCGGGACATGGCGTGCTAGAGCTAATTTACCGTTCAACTCCCCGTGGGTAACCCACGATATCTCTCATTTTTTATTTTATTATCAACATCAGGATTTATTCAACTCGGATGGTTTCTTTCTACGGGTTTTAGGTTGACAAGTCATAAGAAAATTAAAGATTTGGTTTACAATTTTGTTTTATTTTTATTCAGTATTACAAAAAAGAAAGTGTATACAGTTTGTACGGGGCGATTCGTCAAATACGGTGAGCTTTCAAGGCCGAAAATTTAAGCCCAAAAACTTTTTTCTATCCTTATCAGTAGGCGTCGGTTTTATTGGTTCACCAGTAACCACGCGGGGTGTAAAATTACTTTCATAAAACTGCGCAAGTTTTTTTCAGTTTCATTTAAAAGAGATAAATTCATGAAATAAAAGAGAGATAAAATCATAATTGCGATAGTTACTTCAAGTAGTACGATTTTCAAGTAAATATTTCGCGATTATTCGTGTATCGACATATTAAGTTGAATGCTGTTAATAAATGAAAAATCATTATTGAGATTTCAAATGAAAACAATTATCAGATAATTTTTCAATTCATTAAACTTGTTAAGTCTTATTACATGAGGGTGTGTAGATCATGTAAATGTTACTTGGAAATGCCATGTCTTTACGACAGAGCTATCAATGGATTTGCTGATAACACGGAAATAAATGATTATTTCAAAATTTTGTCATATTTAATATGCTTTTCGGATATCCTCAGATACCTAAGGATACGTAATGAATATTTTGGGATCTGACATGCATTGGGTACATTGGGACATGTGTGTGTACCAGGTACGCGGGACATACGCGCGTGTTGCATATCTGTGTACTTTCTTTTATTGGTTTGAAATTTACCATTAATAATTGTCTCACGAATTTCATCAGATCCCTAAACTGAAGTATTTCTCATTCATATGATATGCAAATAATATAGAATAATGCATGTTTCACAACAAAAATAAGATTTGTAGTATAATTTCTCGGAAATTTATGTATTTATAAATTTCCTATCCCTATGAATAAATAATATATACTGAGAATAATATAGTGTACTGATTTGGGAATATCTAAACAAGATATAAATAATAGACATGCATATCCGCTACAAAAATAATATAAAGAATATAATTAGTGGAGGCATCATATATTTTTATAAATCTCCATATATTTTTTCATATATAAGTGATCGAAATACTATTTTTCCAAAGAATATACTGTATTGTATGCACAATATAAATAATAAGATTAGGCCAAAAGTGATGCACAAATTTTTGTCCTGGATGTTCTTTTTCAGAGATTCAAACTATATAATTACCGCTTGAAGAAGCAACAACAAGAGATGAGAGAGCTGACTTCTTTTTATTCGCAGGAAAATGTAATTTAAAAAAAATCACGATATTTACGAGAAATTCTAACAAGTGGGCAAATCAAATTAATTTTTTTTCCATATTTACATTCATAGATCAATGAGGAGATGCTTTGGTCAACAGTTAAGGAGAACCGAACAAATTGGTATGGAAGTTTTATTGCGTAGATATCATATTTTCATTGTTCATGTAAAAATCTTTATATTGTTCATCGCCGAGATTGCTGTCAGTCGTTTTATGCAGCATTCGACTATTCATTAAGCCTGATTATGAATTTCTCCAATTTTTTGGAAATTCTTTAACGTTTCATAAATTTAAGCGATTCAAGCAATGTTTCGTTTCTCAAGAACGTTCATACACCTATGGGATTCAAAAAAATCGATTGTTCAAAATGATTTAGGAAGCAGCGTCGTGTTATGCACGATTTTACTACTAAATAATCGCTGCTTTTCCATAATCCTTAATTTTAATTGGTTCACAAAGAAAATCGTCCCCAGAGAAAAATCTCTCTGCGAAAATAACAGTTTGAACAATGTGTGACTTTCATATAGTTTGCCACAAATGCCTAAAATGTTGAATTCTTCATTTAATAGTTCTCATGCTAATTCCAATCAGTGTTCTTTGCAGATATGATTTTTCACGTGAGTAATCGTAGGTGCTGACTTAAGCGAGAGCTCGCGTTGAATTTACTTCAGAAAAATCAATGTGGTGAAAAAAAAAATTATCTCAAAGAATTCAATTAAAAAATATAATTTGTTTCAGAGAATATTCATAAAAACGATTTTTTGACAAGTAAAGGGGATAAATTTTTTTCGGCAGAAATTCGCTTTTTTCATTCGGATCTCTGCTACATTACGAGAAATGCATTGGAGAAAAATCGGTTGTGACAAGAACGAATTTTTTAAATCGAATTAAAAAAAATATATATATAATAAAAATTCGAAAGTGCGTTTTCTTTGTTAGCATTTTTCACTCTGTATGTCATGTTTTTTCTATGGAAAGTACCAATTTTATAGACAAAACTGTGGCTGTTCCAATAAACGTAGAGTCCGGAAGCCATAATCCTTTTATCAAACTCAATGGTTCTTATGCAGAAAGAATAACCATTAAAAATTACTGTTCTTCTGCTGCCCATAGCTGCATGTAAGCTCTCAATTAAGGTTCTCAAAAATGTTTCTGCGAACCATATTTCTTCACTGCGATTATAGTAACTACCAATTTTTGATCGGACAAATTGTGTGACATTCTCAACGGAAGCTCGGTGCATCGGGAGGTTTTTTTTTATGCTCAATGTTTTTTCTCCATTGTAGACATGGTCTGAACAACCCATTATCGATTCATTGCTGCTTTCTCTTATATTATTTAGAAAAGTGGGTTTGTAAATGGTTTCAGAAAAAATCAAGAAAACTATTCAATAATCCAAATAATTTTCTTACAATTAATTGATTCCATTTGGAAATTCGAATCGTATGTGATGCAAGACGTAAAAAATTTAATTTTTATAGATTCAAGGACTCCGTTTAGAAAATATTTGTGGATCATTTTTTTCAATGTGAGACACAAGATTCCATCTGAATACTTAACAAACGTCAAAATCATGGAAAACGGTCTGATAATGTTCGACCAATTTCGTTTTTTTAGAGATATTCCTAATTTCATACTTTTGTGTAATCGTAAGACTTGACATAACGTTCGATGCAAAATTTGAAAATAATGACTTTTTTTCGAAAACCTAAATTCGTACCTTTCGGCGCAATAGTCGCATTGAGCCATTAGTATTTTCCGACAAACAGACTAATCAGATCCGAATAAGAAAATGTAGAACACTATAAAACTAAAATTGAATCTGCACGATTTTGATTTGTTTGTCTATTCAAACAGAATCATTTCTTATGCATCACCAGTTTTCGTAACGAAATGTATAGCCACTAAGCTGCTTGTGAGAATAAAACATGACGGAATTTTAGTTTCTCATCTTAATCAGACATCGGGACGTACCTGTTAGCGTATAAGAAAAAAGTTTTTCAATGTAAAAGAACTCCGGCGGGAATGTATATAGAAAAATTGGGTCCATTATTTTTAGAGCAAATTTTCAATCTTTCAAAATTCTGCACAAATGTGGAGCTATTTTCGAAGAATTTCGAAATTCTTTTAACATTTTGTTGTCAGCTTTTTTCACACAATTAATAGGAAGTATATTAGTTTTTTTTTTTTTGGGTCTTGTGATCTTTCACGAACGCCTTTTTCACCTTTGTGGATGGAAGGAGTGACGTAAAATTGGTTCATTTCAACTAGGCCCAGGATAATAAATATTCGGCTACAACTACGTAAATCTCTGTGAACCGATATACATTTTGGGATACTGATGTATCTAAAAAGCCTACAAATTTGAAAAACAGAACCCGTTCGAGATAGTAACAATCACTATAATAATCCTGAGCATAATTGACCTACACTAATGTGACAAAATTTGAATCGTGCAACTTGAAATACTCATTTAATTGGCCATGTTTTTATTCTTGTATTTCTTATTAGCTGGCTTTCGCGTATTAATGTTTTATTATTATTGTTTTAAACGTTCGAACACTGTTTGATCTATTTGGGGCCGTTTTTTAGGCTCATACATTTGAAATTGTAGTTATTAAGACCAGGATTGGTGTTTTCCGACGACATCGGAGTAAAGTTTTTTCACCTTTCGCATATTGAGACCCTGTATCTATTTTCCATCGCCATGTATCTGAAAGTAAATAAAACAAGCATAAACGGTATTGCATTTCAAAAAAATAAAAACAAAACTTGAACAAAATTTGATAGACCGAATTTTATTTTTGATGTTTAAACTGCAAGGGAATCGGTAATTTTTATATATAGTTCGAGCGTGGTTCTTGTACTTGGGTGATTGCATGGAGATCTAAAAAAATCAACGGAAAACTGCTAGCATCGTTCTCGAAAAAATTCTATAACTGAAACTTGATCCACCAATTTTCACTTAAATCAATTATTTCGTCTACGGCTTCTGCATTCTTCATTATCTCAGAGCCGTTTATTGTGATACTCCTTTTGCGAAATTTGATACTTAAGAAATCTATAGAAGTAGTAAATGTAAATATTTGAACATGAAAACGATAGTGTTTGTGTTGCGAAAAAAGTTATTTGGTTGATTATTTTTTTTTATATTCTGAAAATTGATATGATTCCGATACCCATTGATATCTTAAATTTGTCAAGAGTCATGGTTGAGTGTCGGAACAAGTATATTTAACAGTATATAAGTATCTTTAGCAAAGAGGGTTTTCGAAAGATCACGCTTCTTATGAACACTTTTTGAAAATTTGATTCATGCATAAACCAAAGTAGACTGAGGGAAGCGGTTTTGAAGGAATGAAAACATTCCATACGTTTCGTCTTTTTTTAATACGCATTGATTGAGAAATAAACGTTTTGATGCCTTTTTTCAGTAATTGGAGGCTTCGACGAAAAGATGAATTGACACGGACAGATGAAAGGTGTTACTAATTTTTTTTAAATAAGATGGAATGATCGAAGAATAAAAACGAATTTTTGATCGTTCAAGTCAGAATTGGTGGTTGAAGTTCTACACTAAATGCCGATTGAAAACAATTCTGCAATCACAAAACAAATTGATGCATTAATTCAAAATAGATACCTAACGACTGATTTTCGACAGAGCTGCAATATTTGATGTAGTATTTATTATAGAGCGGCGAGAAGGAAGTGCCGTTCATGCTGGACTATGTTTTCAGGCTAATTCGAAAAATAAAAATAAAAACTGTTCACAAATAAAAGGAATTTCATGACCGATGCAAGTAAATGTGACTTTTACGCGAGAATCGACCCCCGAAACGAAAAGCCTGGTCAGTTTTTCCAACCCAGCTCCCACCTGATGATGTACTGTGAATGTTAGCTAGAGGATGCACGTTCTCATATTGCAAATGTTACCAAAATAATTGTTGGCAATATCTAAAACAATTTCCTGAAGAATCACTTCCAGGCGATAGTTATGTACCTTTATTGGTTGAGTCCTGAACACCGACAGAAAAAGAGCTTATCTTGAGGGAGCCTGATCGAAAAACATAACTAAAATTTTCGCTGGGAGTACGACATTGAACTGGAGTTTACTTCAATGATTATCGATCGTTGGACACACTGTATAATTAATTTAAAATAAGTGCATGCTCACGCAAGCAAAATCATACTACGGAACTCTGCCTATATTAATTTCCTGAATGATCATTTTTTAAAATGGTCAGCCTCCCACCCTCGATCAAGGTCTAGATGAGATGTACAGATAGCGGTAAAATTTTGAACCAATTTTTTTTCGTCAAGGCCTTCGTTACGTTTAAAAGATCATTATAACCTCACAAGGTTTTGAAGAAGTCTTCGTCGTAGATTGTTAGAAGCTCTGGGAAAAACGAAGTGTTGGCATCTTCGTCAGTGAATTACGAAAACTCTAACACTTGTTTTGTTCCGAATGTTATTTGTCGTTCGGTTGGTAAAAATCCTACAGCACCCTATTTTCGGAGAGATTCGAGAAATATAATACTTGCATGTTTCATCAGAGAAAAAGGTGTAACTTTTATTTTTGGGGAATATCGAGGATGTCCAAGAAAAGCATGTATCTGAGTTTTAGTTGTGTTTCTTGCGACCACGTAACTGATTAGATCACCTTGCGAAAAAATTACCGTGGGTATGTTCATTAAAAATAATTGACCATGCAGTTAATTAGGCGGCGAACTATATCCCTTTGAAATATTAGTATCGCTCAACGAAATGTTAAGAAATCACTCTGAATGGCAAAGGTTATTTTATTTATCAATAAGTTTATAGGAATATTTTACGTAGGTATCTTTTTAATGACGTTTTATGTGCGTTTCAAGAGTTAGGACAAGGTCCCTAGCATAGACAGCATGCATCATATTGTTTTTTTTTCGCATGGCTATGATGAGGGTAAATAGTTGAGTCCGGTTTCGTCAAATTCACTAAGATTGTTTCAAGGAAAATGTTTTCAACTGTTTTCGGTCAAAGTTGTGTTGATTTGTTCACCATGACTTGAGAACTACGATATGAGGTTGTAATGAAATATTCAGAAAGAAAAATGTTTCAATCTTCCACTTCAAACATGTTGAAATGAAAAAATACAAAAAATTTCGAACATTCTTATTCAAACTATTTGGAAACTTCGATCAACTCAGCTTTAGTCTTCATCTCTAATTACATTGGATTTTGGAATTTTTTTAACCAATTCAAAAATTGCAACACTGAAAAAAATTCTTAGCGTTTTTCAGCGAGGTCTTTTTTCTCTGACGCGGTCCAAACTTGATTCTCGTTCTTTAAATGTTTTTACATAGAATAAACTGAGTTTAAATTCCGATTGAAGTTGGAGAAAAAGGCCTTTTGTTTTTTTACGTACCGAGATTAATCAAAGTTTGTTTTTGGCTTTTCGCTTGACTGCGTTTATAAATGGAGGGTAAAATTTTTCACCCTCTTGATACTTGACCACAAACCCCATATAACTTCTCGAGATCCGCTAATGAATATATTGAATTTCGTACCGGACTCTAATAATTCTCGAATTATGGTAAACAATGTAAATACTAGTGACTATGACAAAATTGGACGCAACTTTTAACCGTTTATGAGATATATTTTTTTAAGCTCAAAATAGTTTTCGTTCCACGTCGCATATCCCGCAATCTGTCCCCTTTCACCAGAAACGGAATAATTATGTAAAAAAAAAATCGTAGGAAACTTAGAACAACAAAAGTTTCCATAAATACAACTCAAGCTCTTACAAAAAATTGTAGAAAAAACTGATTATAGAGGAAAAACGTGTTTAAACAAAAAAAAATCTTCCGACTGCGTCGTATTCTGGACGCAGCATAAGAGTGAAAAAAATAAAGCGACAAAAAAACTAAATAAGAAAATGAAATAAAAAAACTAAGTAAGAAGATGAAAATAATTCCTGTCCCTTATGGTTTCATTTTTCCTGAATGTATTCGTACAAAGAATGAAAGAAAAAATTGACGTAATGATTAAAGCCAAATAAATTCACATGATATAGAAAAATATTCTAATCAGAATCGAGGTTAGAGGCATCTTCAAGACCACTCTCAAAATATGTAGAAGACGTCTCCCGACAGTCTCTAAACTCGATTGTAATTATAATATTTTTCTATATTTGTTTTCTTATATTTATTTGGCTTCATTAATTGCGTAAATTTTTTCTTTCATCCGTTGTACGAATGCAGGAAAAATGAAACCATAAAGGAGTTGAACTTAACACGTGAATTATTTTCATTTTTCAAATTGGTTTTTGATTTAATTTTCTTTTTCAGATTGCTTGTCGTTTTATTTTTTTCAATGTTATGCGTTGTTCAGGATACAACGCAGTCGGGAGATCTTTCGTTCTTTTAAAACACCTTTTTTCTGAATAATCAGTTCTTTCATAATTCTAATTTTTAATTTTTTTTTATATTTTAATTTTGCTGATTGTTTTTTCGAAAGTTTCGAGCGTTATTTTTTAGAGTGAATTTATTTTTGGAGTGTTCATATGTTCATTTCATTTGCTAATATTTTCAACCTTATTTTCGGTTGTTGTTATTATAATAAATTTTTTAATAATATTATTGCGAAATAGTGTTAAAAACTCGAACGTTCCCATTATCAATATTCGTATAAATGAATGATAATTGTTTAATACTGTCCATTAGCGTCCTTTCCTTATTTACAGCGTTTGCGATGCGCTCATCTTACTCGTCTCTTTATTTAGTAAATGATTTTCCAAATTTGATCTTTCTGAATATTTCCGATCAAAATTTTAAATAAAAAATTAGACATAATTACGAAGAGCCAGTAACGACGTGAAGTATGCGGCACATGTTGGGATTGAAGTAGTATGACGGCTTTTTCGATTTGATTCAACTGCTTTTTTTAAATATCCTAATCATTTCACTAACTTATACACAGTCGTCTCAAACTATTGCTGAGATGCATGTCCACTGCTCAAAGAACATGTATTCCAAATTTGGTTAAGCAATTTTTTTGCCGTTTCCGCAAATATTCTGCATGAAAAAAAAAATCGTGAAAATCAGCTGAGCACGGTCAAATGCATAATTCCCGACATTTTTAGTCGTTTTACAAACTTGTCAAATTAATTTCGACAAAGTGTGTGGAATCGCAACAAATGGGGCAACCCCAAACACGAAATGTACGTGTGTGTGTGTGTGTGTGTGTCAGTAGTTAAAGGATTCGTTACAATATGATATGATCAAAACAAATGAGGCAGAACAAAACAAGACGAAATCGAAGATTTCAAAAAGTTATATTTCTAGTATTCATATCAGTATCGTCTCCATTATGGTTTGCGATGGGTGTTCAATTTCGTTGCGCAAAACTTTTCAATTATTCGAAAACAATAAAACAACAACGAATTTTTTAAGCGAACATGGAATCATCAACAATGATGTGAAATGTGTCAACTGTGATTCGGATGCATATTCAAGTTCAGACGGGAAATGGTGGCGGTGCAGAAAGAGACAAGCCAAGAAAGTGAACAAAAAAGTTATCAAGAGCCAGTGCAATTTCAAACAGTCTGTCCGTACTAATACGTGGTTGCAGGGCACAACATTGCCATCGGAAAAGTGTTGCCTATTTGTAGCTCTGTACGTTATCTGTAATCCACCTCATCAAGAATTTTTGATGGAAGAATTAGGTCTAACTTCAGGAACAGTTTGTAATTGGTCTTGTTACGTTCGTGAACTTTTGGAGTATTGGTGCACATGTCACACAACTTACCAATTGGGTGGAACGGGAAAAGTTGTTGAAATAGACGAAACGAAGTTCGGGTAGAGAAAATTCAATTCTGGACGAATAATCAACGGACAATGGATTTTCGGTGGATTTGAACGTGATTCAAAATTAATTTTTATGGAAAAAGTCGATGACCGTTCGGCATCAACTTTGCTCGAAGTGATCAAGCGACGTATAGAGCCAGGAACAACGATAATGTCCGATTGTTGGAAGGCGTATAATTGCCTCAGTGAAAAAGGTATGTTGAAACGATAACAATCAGTTGATATTATAATCAAGAAATTCTTGAACTTAACAATTACAGGATACAAACATCCAACAGTCAATCACTTCATCAATTTCGTCGATTCTGATTCGAAAGCATACACCCAAAATATCGAATATTTACCTTAAGCGATTTTTGTCGGGAAAAGGACATCGAGCTCATGGCGCCCAAATGCAACTCATATCTTACAACCGATGGACGTCGCATTTTTTCATCCCCTGACGGGTGTATGAGCGAATGGAGTTCGTTATTGGGGACTAGGAAACCACGGTCAACGTTTCAGGAAAGGAGACTTCGCACCGTTTCTTCAGAAAGCTATCGAGGATCTCAAGGTAAAAAGTATTCTGAAGAACGGTTTCAAAACAATGGGGCTTCACCCTTTTTTAGCGAATGGAATAAACGAAAAATACCCCAATAAATTATAGAGTATTTTTAAAATAAAATAGAAACCGAAGTCTTGGAGATTTGCAGAGCCGTTGAAGAGGGAGCAGAACGGCGTGGCGATCCGAGACATCATAGTTTATTCCATTTGCGGCGGAAAATAACGAGTGAAGGTATCAATCAAGCCAACGAAGTAAGTGACCTTGTTCCACCTAACAGCGTTATCCTAGAAGGACACGTCGATGACAAGAAAGAACTTCTGGTATTTTAACGCAAAATTATTCTTTGTTATTTTGTTATTATCGATTGCTAGAGTCACTACTCAGGTAATGTTTTATGCCGTTACCAGATTATGAATTTTTGTACATATAGAAAATCATGATTTACTATGAAATTAGATTCACAGTGAACACGCGACGGGTAAGGTAGAACAGGAGAACCATGAAGATTTGGACGCCACAAGGATTGCTGAGTCCATTTTACTTGAAGACGACATTTTGATTATCGGTGACGGAATTTCGGATATTACCGTCGACGAGATCTCCCCAGATGCAAGGTTAGTAGCGTTTAAAAGTGACCATGAAAATACACAAGATGGGACGGAGCTCGTAAAACTGCAACATCAATGCATTGAAGCAGGGTCGACGGAGCTAATCCAAATGCTAAGTCAATACATTGACGAAAAACCCGAAAAACCGACTTCTCCGGAGCCATCACCGTCTAATTAGCTACTTGACATTCCTTCCGGTAAAAAAAGGAAATCATACAGCGCCAGCAATACTGATTTCCGACGAATGGATAAATTATGCCAAGGCGAAAGATGAGAAAAAATGTGCCAAAGAAGAGAATAAAACGCGAGAAAAGAAGAACGTTTGAGGAAAGCCGAGATGAGAAAGGAACAACAGAGATTTCAAAATCAGCCCGGATGTTAAAAAAAGAACAGCAGGAAAATGCAAAAATGGAAAAAATAAAATAAAGAAAGAACAAGACAAAGCCGCGAAACAGATAAATATAGAAGAATTAGAGCGCTCGAGAGTGGGCCAAAGAGAAAGAAACAAAAAAAAGTAATCTCGATAACAATTTTTGGCTTCCAATATTTAAAATTTTTTCATGTGTACACTACCGGCCAAAAGTATTGGGACACCGGACGAAATTTGTTGACGCACTAAAAGTGAGATTACTTATTCGAAAAAAGCGATATTGGAATTTTACGAAAGGTGCCTTGAAGGGGACACATTGAGCTTCATTTTGCGTTTTTGAAACATTTTTCCCGATTTTTTCCGGGCCCAGTACGTATTTTTGAAGTGGGGCATTTTTCAACATTTTTTTTACCGTTTCCAATTGCGCGCATATTCCGTGGAATTTTTTTTTCAATTGTTTTCTCTATGGAAACCGTTAAGGGGATGGCAGTAGCTTTAATTTCGTTTCTTAAAAAGTTGCATGCGATTTGTTTTTCGCAAAATTATTCTGTTTTTTCAGGAGGGTAAATTTTCTTATTTTTGAGATTATAACTCGTTCAAATTTTTCCAGATTTTTTTTCGATTAAAAAAAAAAGACAAAGGAAGATGTACAAAAAAAAGTCGAAAAAAATCTGAAAAAATTTGAACGAGTTATGATCGCAAAAATAAGAAAATTTCCCCCCTTGATATTTTGCGTCACACCCTATCTTTTCTGAGTTGAGGCACTTTTCTCAATGGGATTTCGAGTAAAAATTATTTAAAAAAAAATCTCGAATAAAGATTCTGAAAAAAATTTAGTTAACAAAGGATGCTTGCTGGCTTGCTTTTTATCCTCTCGACAATTTCACAGAAACTTCATGTTTTTGTAGTTACGAAGATTTTTCAAAGAACAGTCGATTTTGAGAAAAAATAGAATAATTTCGCGAAAAAAAATTGCAGGCGACTTTTTAAAAAACGAAATTAAAGTTACTGCCATCACATTCATGTTTTCCATGGAGAAAACGATTGGAAAAATTTTCCACGAAATGTGAGCGCAATTTGAAACGGTAAAAAATATGTCGCAAAACGCTCAACTTCAAAAATACGTACCAGGCCCAAAAAAGAAAATCGGCAAAACTGTTTCGAAAACACAAAATGAAGCTTAATGTGTCTCCTTCAAGACACCGTTCGCAAAATTTCAATATCTCTTTTTTCGACTGATGAGCTCACTTTTAGTGCGTCAACAAATTTCGTCAGGTGTCCTCATACTTTTGGCCGGTAGTGATACTTACACAAAATAAAATAGTTGTGCACTAATTGAATGTTTTACGCTGTTCAAACATGTTTACATATATTTATCCGTTAAATTATACATGTTTCAATTTAACCCGTTTCCATGAAGATATTCGAAAGCGTCGAGAAGTGGGTACGTTTAGGTGTCATTAGGCGTTGAGGGGGTCATAAATCGGGTATACGTAGGGGTCACAAACTACGACATGAGAGTACCTGTAGTGTCAGGAGCCCCGGCAGCAGAAAAGCGATACTAAAATAATTATTAAATTAATAAATCTTAAATAATTCACTTATTGACTGAGTGAATCTTATTCGGGAAGCCTTAACGCACTCGTTTAAACCTTTTATTTTTATTTCAGCTATAATCACGCGTCAATGATTATCAAAAATCCGACACCGCTGCTCGCCACGGGTCAGTAACTGGGGCGGGTCAGTAACCTATGCGTTGCGCGGTACCTCAACGTGTTAGTATAAGCGTGTATGCGGGTCTGGTTGATATTGTTTCTCAATACTTGGCAATTCAACAAAAATCGGTAAATATTCATGCATCTCGAAGACATCACAGACGTCTAGTTTCATTATTAATATTTCTTCAACCATGGTTGAACGGTTGGTCTGGTCGGTAAGGCCTCATGTTCAGGTACCACAGGTTCAAATCCCGACCAAACACCAATAAAAATTTGCGAACTTTGTCGAGTATTCCTATCGAATCCCGAGTAGTTCAGACTTCAGCTTCCTAAACCCATGCCTGGAACACCTCACTGTGATGCATGCGCGATCAGGGTGTACGATTTTCAGCATACCCCGTGGATGGTTCTCATCGTGCAGATTTGACACTTTAGAGATATACTGGCTGACCCACTGCATCGCAGATGGAAAGGTGCCTACCTGAACACCTCTGCTAGGTGCGAAGAAATCGATAAAGGACCGGCTGCATCAGGAAGGTTTTTTGCAATTACTCTTCAGCTTCAACAAATACGGATTGCGGATGGATAGGTCGCAGCCTCATATTGGGAGAACAATAAAAATAAGGTTGAGAAGTCTAAGCACTGGAACCAACCACGTGGGATGTGGGTTGCAAACCTTTCATAAAAAACAAAAGAAAAATCAAACATTTCTTCAAAGCTATCACCATATTGTGTGAACAAAAAATGCGAAAAAGAATACGTATAACTCGCGTCCAGTAAAAACCATTTGGCGAATAGATAAACCATTTCCGCAGGCTTTTGAGACATTACTTATCTTTCAGGGAGAAATTCAGACTGTTCCACTTGTGAAACCGAGTATTCATTCTAATTACGTCTTTACCCTATAAACCAAACGGCGTATAATATTAGTACAATCAGAGTACATCGTATTTTTCCTATTCTAATAGCATAGGAACTGTTACACAATCGTACGTTTTGTTTACTGGGTATTGGTTATGTTTTTTTTTTTTTTTTAACAATGCAATAAGCCACGTAGTACGGCATAAGTACGATCGGAGTATGTAATACTATGGCGTGTGAATCGTATGTTTACATTACGCATCGTACAGACGTACTAAAGGAGACTCTATGACGACTTTTATGTAGTATGGGGTACGCTTTGTTGACTGGGACCCATTAAACAAAACAGACGATTGGGAACAATTAAAATGTAACTTATCACGCAGTATGGCGAACTCTACCAAACATGTACTGCGCACGCGTGCGTGACTTATCGGAGAAAGTTTACTTGCGGTCAATCGATACCGATCGACGGTAAACAAAACTGATAAACAAATTTTTCCCAATAATCGATATGGTGGAATTTGCGGAAAGAAGCCGTATCTCATTTCATTAATTCTTAAGGGTTTGTATAAAACTTGGAAATTTTGCTGATTCCATTCGCACTTAGCGCGGATTTCAGGTCACTGAAGTTCGGTGGTTTCAGTCATACGTTTAAGCTTTTGTCATCACTGCTGTAATATTTCCTTCGACATGGGTTCCATTAACAGCCCATTGGATTCAAGACACTACAAACTTTCACGTTTTAACTATGAATATTTTGATGAACTACGTCATGTATAATTAGAAGCTCTCGCATTCGGAAAAATTCAGACCTTGAGTCATAAGAACCTTTTCGTCGTTAGTTTAGCGTCACCTAGCCTGTTCAACATAATTTTTTAGTCCCTTGTTTCTTATGATAACCACGTATATTCAGACGATTTTGATGGACAATTTCCCATGTCAAAATTAGACCGTTAAATCCGAGTTCAAATATGAAAATATCGCGAGTATATCGAATGTGCATAATCAGTCAGATTCAGGTTGAGTGATATTATTACTGCCGTTTATTTCGCCAGGTAAACGGAAATTCAAATAACAATTTTTCATTGATCCACCGTTAACGACTGTTCGCTACTTTTCGTGATTGTTACGTTATCATAATTACTTCCAAGGAATATGATTTAAAAGTAACGGCATACGGCAACAGTTTTAGTTATAGAGCAGGCAGGGTTCAGAGGAAAATTTCAGTACCAATTTTGTAATAGGTCTGTCACGTGACAAAGAAATGAAAAAAATCGAACTTTCGTGCGCATGTTTTAAGAACTTCTATCGACTTACGGGATTGGTGGGAAACACACAAACGCCTCCAGGAGGCGGTCCGTGAGATCCTTGTTTTTGGTACTGCGCGTCCGACATTGCGAGTTCTTCATTTTGCTGTTAAGAAATATATAATAATTATCAAAAATAAAATAAAATCCGTTCGCATCAGTAGAACTTCATTTACGTTTCACAGCAAGCGAATTTTAATTGTACACAAATGATGATTTAAACGGCTCACGGCAGTTCGTTCCGTACATTATTTTCCGTGAAGTTCTGACTGCGATAATTAAAGTAGCATAATAAATTGTTGTTTTAAACTATTATTTCTGTTTGATCGTTTAGACGAATTGAAACGTAGTTGAAATCCGAAAAAAAAGATTCGTTGACCCTTTTACTCCACGATAGGGCGATATTGAGATACTGACTAATCAGTGGGCGGCCTATGCAGTGCGTTAGCCAAGCCGTGCTTCGCGGACGAATATTTGAAACAAACTTACACGATTCAATGATAAACTAAGAGAGAATAACAGTAAGACACGAGAGATTGAGGCCGTATAAGCTGGAAAAAAGCTCACAGAGAGTGAGAGTGGCTGAGAGTTTAAATTCGTGAGAGTTAATGTGGATTAGGATGCCTCTTATTGTAATACAACCGCTAATCCAGTATGAGATCACTAAATGAATACCCACACTAACCCACTGTTACTCGCGTCAACTTTCACTGATAAGTCGCATGCTCTCCTTGTCCCCGCCCTCCTCTCCCCCATTTATGTCCTTTTGGCAATTTAAAAAACAAAAAATTGCCTTTATGCGGTGGTTCTATGAATATTGCTTCGGTTTGAAGTTGATTAGTTGAGACTTTTTTATTGACAAACAGGAAAAAACAACCATTTTGATTATTTCAAGTGTTCTTATGAATAGGACATTATGACTGAAATTAAAAATGCATTTTAGCGAATGTTATTTTTCACCACAATCGATTGATATCATACACAATATACTATCCGGTTTCGGCAATGAATGAAACGCAGCGTGGTACGCATATGCGACAAGAAGCAAAACGCTCCACCATCCGAGATATCATACAGGAGCTGAGCACTGTTCGAATGCCCAGCGTTTTAAATAATTTACTTATACTGGATTCCCCTATAAAATTTGGCTCAGACCACGGACCATCTGACGGGCAAAAAATCATTGTCTTTAGAATCACACAATATCGTCTCCAAACAATAGCTCGTGATTTTATAAATGTTTTTTTCGCCTCCGTCTTTCTTGGATCAAACAATTTAAATTTGGCGTGCCACCAAAAGGGTGATGCACTTCGTGTTGGCCCCTCGCTAATGCAATTCCTCTTCCAAGATTATTCCCTGTTAAATAATGCGATCAAGTGTTGAATGCGCACGATTTTTTCCCTGGTAGTTAATTTTGCGAACGTACGTTCCCGATATTCGGATATTTTAGTTAAAATTATAGTCGTATTTATAATTTCGCTACGTCGAAGCATTTTTAAATGGCATCGAGTTGAAGTTCAAACGTAACGGAAAAAGGCCGAATCTCGAGTATAGACACGCGGCGCGACTTGCCTTGCCCGTTCAAACACTTTCTTTTTATACTTGGCGTCAAGACGCTGCCGCGTCTCTAGATACGCGGTCGACTCACGACCAGTGACGACCTATGAGTTCGCATTTGCCTATCGAATTTTTCTTTGTGTTTTTTTGTTATTTCGTTCTAACCCTTTAAAAATATCGGGTCCAAGTTAAAACTAGTGTCTTGAATAAGGATGACAAAAAAAATCGGCTTGAGGTGTGTCTGGTGCGATTTATTTTCTCGTAGCTCCATCATATGAAAGCTAAATGGACTAAAACGTAGCTACGAGTATATGCACATGATGTGAGCTGCCGGTGAAGGTAGTCCAAAAAAAAAAAGGGAAGCACCCTCAAACCGTTGGGCAACGCTGGTAGGACAATCCAATACTAACGGCACGGTCTTGGCATTCTTATCGTTTTGTCCGTGTTAAAAATAAGTATTCTGGGATCTTCATAGCCTCAGATTGTCTGATTTATTTTGATTATTATCGCGTTTCCTTTTTTTCAATCCTGAGTCCTCTCATCAAGATTATTTTCTCAAGATAGAATCTTTGATCTATCAAAGATCTTTTACGTAGTTACAATTTTATCATTTATATTATAGGAAGGAAGCAAAGGGCCCGGGTTGTAGTAGGTAAATCGTATTAACTAATAACTAACCGAGAGATTGCAAGACAAAAACGTTCTCCACTTGCAATGTAGGCTGTCGGCATTTATACTAGTCATCTGAATTTCTGGATACCAGTACATTTCAATACACCTTGAAACCGGCGTGAGTTTGTTTTTATGAAAAAAAAAAAAAAACTTCAATAAAAAGCTCAAACGACTGAACGTTATAAAATCGATAAAAGTAGTATTTTCGACAAAGTGTTTTACTATAAAATTGCAAAAAAAAAAAAAAAAATTGCGGTCAAATGGGATTTCGTGCAAAATTTCGAAAGAATCCATTTTTTCATATTTTAGATATAAGAAATTAAAAACCTTCTGAAGATTTTTTTTTATTATCGGTCATCGAAAAGTATACGGGCGATTGTTTTTGTTTTGTTTAAAAAACAAAAACAAACATTTCAACCTCTTGGTTTCGTAGAAATAGCGATATAAAAGTATAAGCAACGTGCATTAAACATGTAAAACGTGTGGTTATTTCTGAAAGCCTGAACTTCACGTGAGACATGGTTCCCGAAGGGTAATAAGTTTTTACATTTCTATAAGATACAACAATAACTTTTCCAGATTATTTTTCAAGTTATATCCAAGTTATGAAAAATTAACCAGAACGTTAACTTCTAACGTCACTATGGCCAGATTGCTACCTTTAACTAATTATTATGACTAAAACTTGTCAAAAATAAATTTGTCAAAAAAAACATTATCTTGGTTGGAATTGGATGGAAGTTTATTTATTTTGATGGTGCATAGCGAAACGAGCGTGGGAGGCTGTCAAGAATTTTTCCAAAAATATTGGCACGTAATGTCATGATACGCCCTTGCTGAACGTAGAAGCGGCGAAAAATGGTGAAATGTATCGGTTGGAATAGGATTTCCTTAGATTAGTTGTTCACTCAGGAAAATTGAACTTTCTTTTCGCTTATCTAAATTATTTATCTAAAATGTGACTTTTCATGCACGCGTTCGAACGCAACGTGAAAATTTTACAAGCTCGTGCTGATATAACGAATACCTTTCAGAAAATCACGACCGGGACAAGTCACTTTGTTGGAGGTGTGGAAATAACGAAAATATCAGAAAGTCACAAAAATTAAATTTTTTCTATACTGGTTTGAGAACTTGGCATGCCACAAAAATTATTCAGAAATTAATATAAACATTGAAAAATGCTCAACTCTATCGGATGAGATGGTAAATTGAAAAAAAAAACGTACACCACAATCATCCGCAACTCAAAAAAAATATATATTCAATTTTGAAATGACTAATGAGACGCCAAAATTGAAAAATGTAAGTGGCTTAGGTCTGAACTATTTGGAATATTCTAAAAGTACTCAAAGCTTCGTTGAATAAAAATGTTTTTCTTTCGAAGTTAGTAAAAAATTTAAAAGAGAAATTTCTTGTAAGTACGACAAACTGCTTGATTCTGAGGTTCTTAAAGCCCTGAGGACTAGAAAAGCATTCAACCATAGCAACAACAGTACTAAAAACTTGAAAAAAAAATTGATTTTCCTTTTGACCATTACAGAAAAATTGAAAAATACATAGTATTCTTAGTTTCGTAGTTGCCAGGATAGCGGAAAATAAAGAAATTATAACTTTGAGATTCGAACATTTCTAAAATATATCTAAATAATTTCATTAAGTCCAAAAAGTAACGAAAAAAAAAAAATACGGGAATACGATTGGGGAAACTCGATAAAAATAACGAAAATAATATCAATAATCAATGCTCTACTCCCGCATCTTGAAAACTCAAAGTTGACTTGTAAAACAATTGGAAATCTGTAACAAGTACCAGCAATTCGGCAGAAAGAAAACTTCTAGCTTTTCATCGTACTTTGATTCGTAATTCCGACACCTCCAATTTTCAACAAAATGCTTTTTGTAGGTAAATAATAATATTGATTGTTATTGTGGAGTGTGCTTACCGATTGATATATTGCAGGCCGACCAACGTTATTTGAATTCATGTTTGTCCTCTGAATCGTTCGGTCCTCGTATCGAGTACTTCCTTGACTGGCCATAGGTCGATTCAAAGTGCTGCAATCATAACTGCGGAATTATAACGTTGAGTTATCTCGTATTAAAGATCCGCATTGAGTGATGAAAAATGTGTAAGCTTGAATTCTGTAGGTAGGTATGAGTTTTAGATGCACACCCTTCTCGGGTTTTTACATGTTTCTATTGTCCCTCTTTTTGCTTCGCCTCTTTGGTTTTTACTTTTTTCCACTACGTGAACCCTACATTTTTACGTGGATTCCGAACCATGGAAAGTGCAGTTTAAAACACTAAGAAAAAATCCATTGGTGTCGGCAGGAATCGAACCCGGGCACACCGGGTGTGAGCCGGGCACGTTACCACTATGCCACTGCCTCTCATTTTTGAATTCTGTATTAACCCTTCGAAGCCTGGTGGTAACCAACGTTGACCACCTCGATTTTCTTTCATTTTTATAATTTATTTGCTTTTTAACATATTCGGATTCGTTTTTTTTTACACTTTTTAGTTACTTAAGTGATGAAAGAACATGAAAATACAGCCTGACTGGCAAAATTTGTTATTATCTAAGATTTATACATAAGCAAACTTATAAAAAAATACGCCTTTTTCGGAAACATGCATTTTTAGGGAATCGATCCAAGGAAACAACTTGAAATTAGGTGAGAGCAGGATTTTGGGATCACTGATTACAAATCCGATGTCAGATTCTTGAAATTCAAGATGGCGGACGCCAAAACGTAAATCTACGAGAACATTGATGAAAATTTCTACTCGAGGGTTTTTGAGTTCCCTAACAACGAATCCGATGACAGATTTGAAAAATTCAAGATGGCCGATCCAAGACGGTCGTTGCCACAACGTAACTCTGCGACAATATTGATGACAATTTTTACTCATGAGTTTATCCAGTCCCTGATTACGAATCTAATGTCAAGTTCACGTAATTCAAAGTGGTAGATTCACAATATGGCCGAAAACCCTCGAGGACCAACTTTCACTGTCGTCACACGACTTTTTGTATCGTTGGTCCGCCATCTTGAAATTCCGAATTTTTAGTGCAGATTCGTGTAATCAGCGACCCTAAAAACCCCGTAGTATCAACGTTCACTGTCGTCAAACAACTTTTCGTATTTTTGGTCGGCCACCTTAAATTTCTGAATTTTGAGAGCAGATTCGTAATCAGCGACTCCGAAGACTCCCGAGTCTTTCCCAACTTTCACCTTCATCGAACGAGTTTTCCACTTTTCATTCGCCATATTGGATCCGCTATCTTGAATTTCCAAATTTTGAGTACAGATTTGTAATCAGCGACCGCGAAAACCCCCGTGTACAAAATTTTGAGCCGATTGCACGTAAGGACAAATGTATGCTTCTAAGGGTTAATACTCAAGGTTGCCGCAAGGTCAAATAAAATTTTCAAAAACTTCAGAACTTATATAACTTGAAACATGTTTTTCTCGGAAATAATGTTTCCAAATTGGGCGGCAATACTGCTCGGAAACCACTCGATAGATTGCTTGCAAATTTTGACTATAGCTTCATAATCATATTATCAAAGAACTTAATTCAATCTGTTTGTGAATCAAATAAAAAATTGTTTCTTATTTTTATAAACAATATTCTATAGCAAATCCGTATTTTCTTTAGAATATTTCTAATAATTCATGAATTTTTTGTCAAGTCCCATGTGACGAGACACGGTCCGGCAATTATGAGCGAATAAAAAGGTGAACCAAGTCGGGGACTCGATCCAGGGATTTTCGGAGTCAGAGTCCGGCGCGCTAACCACTGCGCTACGGCCACTAGCTATCATATATTCATGCGATTTGACTTTATATTGCATTATTTTTTAGATCGAGTTCACTCCGATATCTTTTTATGAGGATTTCGTTTTTAGAGGAACTTGAGTGAAGCGAGTTTTTAGAACTTGTGGGAGAATGTATGAGTCTTGTGGGTGCGTCTTTTTGTGAAAGAGACCAGTGGTAGAACTTTTTGTAATAATTTCTTTTTGTAATCTATGCTCTGGTAGCAGTTGCTTTGTCACAATTTTGTGTGAAATAAATAAATAAATAAAATGTTTCAATTTTTCAGAGACTTTTGTTACTTTTTGTTTTCATCATGTTTGTTTTCATCACACCTACTTGCAAAGTTGACCTTTCCTCGCAGATGCGATGAAAAATCGTATACGCTCCACGGGAGTAAAATTAGACTACCTCAAACCGCGTGCTTGTCAACCTCGCCTTCGGCACGACTGACAATTCTGCCCGCGGTTTGAAGTAGTCTACTTTTCCTCCCTAGGTGCGTAAAATACTATTGTTGCAGATTTTTTTTTACAGCATTCATGCTGTTGTCTAGAAATATGTATACCTGTTGGCGTTGTTAGGCGAATTTGGACCAGAATTTCGAGCGGCTAGCGTCTTAGTCACGAAATCTTGTTCCTTCCAGCCATGTTTTTTGTAAACATCTCGTAGCTCTTGATGTTGCCACATTGTGAACAATACTTGGCCTGTAAAAACAATTATTGTAGGATTTGAAATTCGTCACGTTTGTGTCGCACTGATTGATTATTTAATTGAGATTAAATGCACAATTAACATTATTTTGACAATAAAAATTCTCAGTAATGTTCTTTTTGATCAGGAGATGAGTTTATGATTGATTATTTTTTAATAACCTTTTTGACCCCTGCTCAATTGTTGTATATTTTTCAATGTTTTTTGGGCATGAGTGATTGACGTACAGTTTAGAAGCAAAGTTTGAAAGCATTTATTAGTCCTGAGCACCAATGAGAGGGTACATTTTTTTACTTATTTGAAGAAAGACACATGTAAACTGATAGGTAGCGGAGTTAATGTTGACACTGCAAATTCTTCATTAAGATTCTTTGAATTAAAGAATTTTTGATTAAATTGGATCAGTAGTTAATTTGTCTTGCTTCAATGGATGAAAATGCAGCAAATTTGATAATTGTAAATAAATAAACAATTTACAAACGACAATTTATATTAAAATGTAATGAATGAAGAAGAAGAAAAATCTAAACGAACCAGCAAATTTGAGAACTCGTGGTGTGTATTTTTGGCGTTGTTTCGTGATGTTCATTAGTCTTTCGACTCCACCAGCGTCGAGTAACGATCGGGAGAACTCAGCATTTTTCTTGATGACCTCGTTCAAGGTTGCGAGGACGGCGGCAATCGTATCGTCACTCGTTCCCTGATCGTGTTGATTGTTGCCCGATGGCAGTTTTTGAATGAGATCTCTCATTGCGTACTTTCCAATAAGCTCCTTGTTTCTTTGATCTATTGCGAGATTTCGAAGTGCCGTCGCTACTGCACATACTACTCGATCAACCTGAAGATTTTTTTTTTATAGGATCAATTTTTTTTACATAACCCATATTCATCATAGATAATAAACTGAATATCTTATCAATATATTAGGACATCTAGATGACATTTATTGTAGTATTATCACGTGGTATGGTGATTTGTGATTCGAAAAATATGGCTTGTTTGTGCACATGAATAAATTATTCTTGATCCATCTTAAAGAGGTGCAGATGCAATATACACTACCGGCCAAAAGTATGGGGACACCTGATGAAATGAGTTGAAGCACCAAAAGTGAGCTTAATCAGTCACATAAAGGGATATTGAAATTTTGTGAATGGTGCCTTGAAGGGGACACATTAAGCTTCATTTTGCGATTTTACAACAGTTTTTCCGATTTTTTTTGGGCCTGGTACGTATTTTTGAAGATGGGCGTTTTTCGACATTTTTTTTTACCGTCTCAAATTGCCCGCATATTTCGTGGAAAATTTTTCCAATCGTTTTCTCCATAGAAAACGTAGATGGGATGGCAGTAGCTTTAATTTCGTTTTTTAAAAAGTTGCGTGCGATTTTTTTTCGTAAAATTATTTTATTTTTTCTTAAAAACAACTGTTTTTTGTTTGAAAAAGCTTCGTCACTACAAAACCATGAAGTTTCTGTGAAATTGTCAAGAGGATAAAAAGTTGCCAACAAGCATCCTTTATTCACTAAATTTTTTCCAGAATTTTTATTCGAGATTTTTTTTCAATCATTTTTACTCGAAATCCCATTGAGAAAAGTGCCTCAACTCGGAAATTTTTAACTCGTTCAAATTTTTCAGATTTTTTTTCGACTTTTTTTTACATCCTCCTTTGTCTTATTTTTTAAAAAAGTCGAAAAAAGAATCTGAAAAAATTTGAACGAGTTATAATCTCAAAAATCAGAAAATTTCCCCTCTTGAAAAATGAGAAAAACCGTGCGAAAAAAAATCGCCCGCAACTTTTTAAAAAACGAAATTAAAGCTACTGCCATTCTATTAACGCTTTCCATAGAGAAAACAATTGAAAAAATTTTCCACGGAATATGCACGCAATTTGAAACGGTAAAAAAAATGTTGAAAAACGCCCAACTTCAAAAATACGTACTGGGCCCAAAATAAAATCGGGAAAGATGTTTCAAAAACGCAAAATGAAGCTCAATGTGTCCCCTCCAAGGCATCTTTCGCAAAATTTCAATATTGCTTTTTTCGAATGAGTAATCTCACTTTTAGTGCGTCAACAAATATCGTCAGGTGTCCCCATACTTTTGGTCGATATTGTATATATATGGGGCATTCCATACCAATTCGACCTGGGTCTGACCCTTAACCTCTCAAATCTGGTTTCCGATTTTTCCTATTATAACTCTCAGTCTATGAAGCAATTAGATTTTTTTTTAGATTTTTCACAATAAATTTGAGCACGTCATGAATTTTTGAATTTTTTTTTGAACACCTTGATGGCCGCAAACGAAAAATATGAAAAAATTCCCAAAAATACAGTGTCAAATATAAAAAATGTTCGTGTAAAATTCATAATGTCTGAGCTTTTGCTTCAACCCATTTTTTAGCTTTCTGAGCAAAAAACAAGTGAAAAAACTAAGAAGCATAGGTACTGTAGTCATAAATCGACTGACATAGTCAGTAAATAAAAATCGGTCAGAAGAACAGAGTTCAGAAAAAAAATCGAAATGAGAAATAACGTAAAAAAAAAAAAATTTTAAACGAAAAAAATTAGATTGAAAAAATAATTTCGGCCGTAGTACTTGGCGAGTTCGTACCATGAGAAATACATTACGTGATTCTACCTAAGCAAAAAACTGGCCAAGTACTACGGTAGAAATTATTTTTCAATCTAATTTTTGTCGCTTGAAATTTTTTTCTCCACGTTTTGTTTTATCTTTATTTTTTTTCTGGACTGTGTTCTTTTGACCGATTTTTATTTTTGTACATTGGTGACTTTTTTCAATATTACTTGAAAATTTCCAAAAACCGTTCGCTATTATTAAGAATATTCAAGCTACTATCTACAGTAGTAGTTCAATAGTAGTTTAGAGTGTACTGAACCTCACGAGACATCGTGCGCTTATTATTAGTGCAGTTGGCAGCATTTTCAAATCCTCAATTAGGGTTTTCATCAACCATGATAAAAAAATAACCACAAAAAAAAATTACAAAATACACTTCAGAAAAATCTGAGAAAATTTTTTACAAAACTTGGTACTATGCATACAATATTTCGAGCAACAGTAAATGACGACAGTACCTATGCTTCTTAGTTTTTTCATTTGTTATTTGCTCAGAAAGCTAAAAAATGGGTTCAAGCAAAAGCCCAGACATTATGAATTTTACACGAACATTTTTTATATCTGACACTGTATTTTTGGGAATTTTTTCGTATTTTTCGATTGCGGCCATCGAGGTGTTAAAAAAAAAAAATTCAAAAATTCATGACGTGCTCAAATTGATTTTGAAAAATCTAAAAAAAAATTCTGATTGCTTCATAGACTGAGAGTTATAATAGGAAAAATCGGAAACCAGATTTGAGAGGTTAAGGGTCAGACACAGGTCGAATTGGTATGGATTGCCCCATATATTTTTTTTCAAATAACACGAGCCATGAAATTGACGCACGCGGGACGAGCATTTTATTCGCGTAGTATAGGATATGTATAAGAAAAAAAAATTAAGATCAAGGGGAAAAAAACTGACCTCCATTCTCAAAAGTTCAACTAATATGGGTAAGCCCTTCTCTTTCCGTACTGCCGCCCGAATTTCAATACTCGGCTGCCAATAACAAGCAGCAAGATTTTGTAAAGCTCCCGCGGCTGCCTCCAGAGTTTCAGGATTGGAGCAAGTCTGCAAAAGACTTAAATACGACTGTACCACATCCGGCTGCCATAAAAGTTCCATTCCTTTTATAGGCTCAGTTCTTGGACTCGTTGTTCTCGAAGTTGTCGTTTCTTTTTGCGTTTGTTGGCCCTCTTTCTTCTTTTTGCTACCACCGAAACAGCCCAAATTTTCACCTGAAATGTTTTGTTTTTCTTTTCACCTCGAATCAACCATAAATTCCATATAATCTTTGTTTAAAGCAATTTTTTTTGTAACAGAATGACTGATTATATCATATATCAGAGGTATCCCTACAACGCTACTTTTGAAATCTTTAACTGACCGATCTCTACCGTAGGAGGACGACCAAAAAAAAAACGAAAAAAAACAGTTTATAAACTAGCAAAAATTTTCCACGACCAAATCACCTCTGCCAACAGTGATTTTTTGCGGTAGAGATGATTTGGTAGTAAAAAAACATGTTGGTAGTCCAAGGACTGATAGAGTTGGTCCGTTGGTCGACTTTTCTATGGTAGGGATTGGTCCGGCAGAGATTTCAAAAGTAGCCTCGTTTTTTCGGTAGAGTTGTAGGGGTGGCCATAAAAAGTTTTCTCTTGTTCTTTACCCTTGACTGGAGCTGTCATGCGTGTTTGTACGGTGGATTGTATGGGATGTTTATCATAATTCGGATCCTCGACCTCTTGACATCGATAACTCAAGTTCCGTAGAATGCAAACGCAATTTTCAACGATTTTATTGCCGATATTTGATTTTTCAATGGCCGAACGTACTACATACAGAAGTGCATCGACGAGACCGTCGCATTCGCGTAATTTTTTTCTTGCGTATTCACCCGCGCTCGATACGTTTCTAAGTACACCGGATGCATTTCTGAATACGGTGGACCAGCATGTTTCACCATTCGAAGAACTTGGATCCCATCCACTGTGTGGAATTATTATATTATTAACGACCATCGTAACGCCATCGTCTATTATCGACCTCTTCAAATCCTGCAACAAAAATTTCCATATATACTTTTTTGTCGTACATACTCTTTTTTTGTCGCATATATACGAATTATTTTCATTTTTTCGCTTCAGAAAATTTTATCTTACATTTTTTTTTTTTTTTCAATGTTAAGCAAAAAGTCTTTAAATTCAAAATGTTCGACACTTCATTTATTTCTAAAAATTTACTAAAGAACCGTGTCAAACTAAATAAAATTGTTTTTGAGACCGGTCTCATCGTGGGGAGACTTTTTTTTACAAGTTTTCCTTACAAAAAATTTCCATTATTTTTCAGTCATTTTGGACCAAGGTGGAATTTATTTCTTTGCCGCGCCAGCAAGACGAAATTATATCGCTAACTTTTTTCATTTTCCCGGTCGTTGCTAGGTAACAAATAAAAAAATTCCAACAACTTGTAACCTATGTGAGTACCAGGAACGTCAATTTTATTGAGATGAGTGATAAAAAATAAGAAATCGATTGAGCTTCGAATCCCGGGACGTTTTCTACAACCCGAAGTTGTTTATATACGGTAGGATTTTGCGGAAACGCTATCGTTACTACCGTATCCTCGAAAGTTTCTCCCATAAAAGTGTTGCATACTAAACAGCCATTGGTTGACATTCGAGTGAAAAAAATAATCCGCTTGGAAAATGCTGAGCAACAAAGCTATCAGCAAATTCCAGATAATTCCCAAGCCCTCGGGGTATTATAACTGAATATTCAACACAAAATAAAATAAAAACCTACATCACCAACTTTTCAAATTTAAAGAATCGGCCAATTTGGTCCAAATAGAGTAAAATTTATTTTCTATGAAACTGGTCTCAAAAATCATTTAATTGGTCAGCGCATTGTCGGTGATTTTATAAAAGAGGAAAAAAAATGCGCTAACATCTCGACAGCAATAAGTATTTGGTTTAAATTGACAAAAAATAAAATATAGAAATATCAATTATGTGTTCTTTATTTTTCGTAGAGCACGAAGATATCTTGAAAATAGACGAGAACTTTTTTCAATCGGTCTGCAACACGAAATTTCCGTTCATTCAAAAAATAGAAAGGTCAAACGTTGGTCGATTTGGCGTAGAGTACCCGGTGTATGTATGCATTCTAATGATTTTTGCTCAAACACATGGGGAACACTCGGTTAAATACAAGCAAAGAGAAAAATAATTAACAGTGTTCAATAAATAAAGTACACTGTGTAAGAATTTGCATTTTTAAAAACACGCAAATTTTCATATAGATTGAGACAAAGAAAGTGGGCACACTTACTTCGCAAGAGGACAAATTCCACAGTACACCAGTGACCAATTCTTTGATATCAGCGTCGGAGGTTTTTCGCAACAAATTAATAAGCGCAGGAACTCCACCGGCACTTTTGATGGCGCGTTTGTTTTCGTCATTTTGGCGGCCATACGAAAGATTCCGGAGGGCGCCACACGCATTTCTATAAACGTCGGGACTATCGTGGTCGAGTAAAGCGACCAAAGGTGGAATTCCGCCCATACTTCGTGTTTTCTGTTTATTTGGATCGTCCATATAACAGAGATGTTGAAGATACGCCGCGGCATTGGCTTTTATAACGTTGTTTGGGTTACTCAGGAACCCAATGACTTCTGAGAGATTTGGATCTCTCCATCGCATGGATTTTTGATCGTCCTCTAAGGGGCTACCCATCCCAGGAACTTGATGACGGGGATGAAGTCGCTGAAGGTGAACCTCCTCTTCGAAAACCTCGACAGGTATGGCTCCGGTCAACGATGCCGGGTGACCTTCGTCATATGCGGTAACCTCACCGGATAACGAGACCGGTCCAACCGTTCCAGGCGGCCCATAACCAACCGGCCAAACCCAGCCGTATGGCAGCTTCCCTTCGTCTGCGATAATATCACTTCAATTATTATCTCAATTTAAAACATATTTACCTCCATCGTATCTTTATTATCATAGCGACCCACTATCCCTTTCAAAATTATTTCATGCACCTAAATTCTTTTTGGTCACATTCTACTTCATGCAAACGAAATTCCTTTCCGCTCTTTTTTTTTTTTTTTAATCAATAATGAAAGGTTCATACGGAGCACATGCAACCGTCGACAATCTTTCATATCGTGCACTCGTTAAAATCGCGTTCGTTACCGTTGGGATGCTGTGACGGTTCTCCCGAGTCGTCCATGTTCCACGAATTACTCACGCGATCTGAATAAAGAAAAAAGGAACAATGACGATGCTACTTTTTTCATGCTCACGATTAGAGGCTCGAGTGACGGAATTTCATCAATCTTTTTTAACGTCCTTTTTTTCATCTTCCGCATACTTTTTGTCTTTTATTAAGTTCTTACCAAGCTTAATTAAAAAGCGTTCGTAGCAATGAGTTTATTTTTATGTATTAAAAAATTAGCGGCACTGGGAATTTCCTCCGGAAATACTTCTCGGGCGTAAAAATGCTTCGGAAAAAGTTGAATGATTCAGAAAGACCTATTAGGGTATTTTTTTTTTTTTTCAGTTAGAATATTTTACGATCAACAGATCTTTTTGTACAATGAAGTAAAAATACATGCCATTTTACTGGCAAAATATCGGTATATAGTGACCGAGCTTTAAAGAGGCTCCGTCACGTAGGACCGGGTTTCGCGGCCACATGACCCCCCCCCCGCCGTTTTCCGCCCTTTCTTTAATACACATATTTGCAATAATAAATTTGGTTATAAAAATATCATTGGTAATTTGATGCAAAAATTAAATAAACAACATAATCGTGCCATATCGTCACATATCGAAACCTCCTCTTAATGTCTTTTGAGCTAAGTCGATAACCCCAAATGTTTTCGATATATATATACTAAATCATCTCCATGCCCTAAAGGACGTGACTCCAGTTTTTGGTTAATATCTGTTGCGTGAGTGTGAAAATATCACTTGAGACTGGCGTTTTGACGTTAACTCTTACTTGAGACCCGTGTTGAAAATCCTAACATTGATTATTTTTATCCTTCTCATGTAGTCGATAAGGTTATCAGAAATTTTGCATACGTAATTATAGGTACTTTATCTGTAATGTTTTATTTATTTATTCATTTATTGCCGCAAAGGCGTTTTTGACGGAGCCTCCTTAAGGCGATCTATCAGTCTCGCGGTCGCTAAAAAAGTAGATACAGGTTGTTCACGGACATGTTTGATATTTTGAGAAAAATGTAAGTGTCGCGTTGTCTTCCTATTGTCAAAGAACAACGTGATTCTTTTATGTTACTCGAAATATCAAGAATTTTTGAGAACAACGTGTATCTACTTTTTAGTCATCTCTCTGGCACTCATGCAACTGATAGATCGATACAGATCGTCTAGTCTACACGGAAATTTACGGCAACTACACGCCACCCACATTACTATTGTTAAGTTTATATACAAAATAGCTCCGAATATTTGATACAAACCCTCTTGTGCATAGTTGAAACGAACCCAAACAAGGAATCACCGGATTTTTAATAAACATATTGACTATGAAAGCTGGGGAAATTTGACAAACGGACGATTATGGGATTCTGTTTTTCTTGACAGTTTCAATGACATTTTTAAGGCAATGCTATTTTACTATTGATATTTTCAAAGCAATTCTATTTTTGTGGCAGACACTCACGATGGGCATTATTCCTTTTTTTCTTGGGATTTCGATAATATATATAAAGTTATTCATTTCTATTTGTCATTTGGAGTAAAGTTATTTTTCAACACACCTGCTCGGAAAGTTGATCTTTTTTCGTATTTAGAACTGATTATTTTAAATGAGATTAAAAAACATATGTGAACGAGAGAAATAAAGATTCAGGCTGAAAGTACATAAATAAAGTAAATATTTGCACAAAAAATGGTTTTTATTTTTTTGCAATATGGCGTACCTTTTTTCGACATCTTAAAAGCTCATAAACTCATAGAAAAATGGATGAGGAATTGGAAAAAAATGGTTTCATAATTGTGCCAGAATCGTATCATAGTTAAATATCGAAATTAAAACAAAAGCGCAATTTTTTTCGAGTTTCTCATTAACCGATATAGCTCTTAATTTATTTACTAGAAGCTACCATCAGCCCCCAAAACATATCAAAAATTCAAGTCAATCGATTCACGCGTTCCTGAGAATATTCATTTTTTCTGATTTTTACATATTTTGCTTTTTCTCGAAAACCAAATGGTTTGAATCTGAACATCTGAAACTCTCAGGATCTTATCATCTTATTAGTACCTAAAAATGCTCTCGGTATCATGCCAATATCTTTCAAGGGCAAATTCACTGTGCTTATACCCCTAGGGCCTTTGTTTCAAGTGAACAAAATGATATAGACTGATCACATTATAGCTTAGGTGCGACTTTTTAATACTTGGCGTCCTTTTTTCTTTTACTTTTTTTCAAGTTTTAATATTTTACAATTACCGGTTAACCCTGTCAGACCTTATGTTGCTTCTACGAAACATGTACTTCGAGCCCCCATAAAACTACATTGGTCAACAAGGTCAGGGTTCTATTGCATATTTCCATCGAGCAAGATCAGATGGCTCTATAGATACTTCTAAACCCTGAGAAAAACTCCTTTCACCGATCAAAATATTAACATGGCGGGAGCCAAAGCCAACTCGTCTCGTGACGAGTTGGTGCATTGGCGTGTTGTGCTTTAGTTATCGCAAAAAAAAAGTAAGTACACATTTCTTTTTCATGTTCCAAATATTATATCTTCCCTAATGGAAACTGATATGATGTATTTACGATATTAGTTGTTAGACTTAACAAAAAATCTGATAGCCATGCATACGAATGCGTACGCAACATTGAAAAATATACGTATTTCCCGAAAGAAAAAAAAAATTAATTTTACAATGGATTCATCAACTACAAAATATTTTGAGATAAAACTACGAAGGGAATAATTTTCACTCAATAGGTAATAGGTCTCGGCCTGAGAGGGTTAAACTTGACCACGATGTTTTGGAATAGGTCCAGTTAAAAAATGAAAAACTTAACACGCCGCTCATGGGAGAATTCGATAATATACGTAACAATGTTTTTACTTCATTATGTCGTTGGATACCGAGTTGATGGGAATCCTCAAAAAAAAAAAAATACCAAGACATCGTTCAATATTTTATAAAAGTAATCGAATTTTTGATTTTTTTTTTTTATTTACGTATTTATTTAGCAAATTATTCTCAAAAGTTGTAAATTTCTCATAAAAATAAGACGCGTAAGGGATGAACAGCTATCAGATAAACTGAACCGGCAATGCTGTTTACATATCTGCACCCGCTGTAAGTCTATTCCGTCTCACACCGTTCAGAACATGCCATGCGACTTTTTAACAATTATTATTATTCCATTGCGTGCGCCAGCATTATCCCGCGCTTTCCCTATTTGTCACAAGGCTATGCAGCCGTAGTAGGCCTGGCGGTAAGTTTCGTTCATAATAACAAGAACATGTACAATTATGATTCATGTTTTCACACTTTTTATTAGAAAATTTTACTTTACTACTTTGATCTATTATTTTTTGCCTTTGTTGGCACCTCTTAGTTTTATAGAAAAAAAAAACTACAATTATAATTTATTTTTTAATATAATGCGGATTTTATTTTGATCCGCTCTCAGGACTAAATTACTGAAGATAGATAAGTGTCACCAAAGTCTTATTTGTGGTGAATTTTATGCACTAAAAGTTTAGTCCTATGGATTTTTAACTCAGTCGGGTTAGTAATTTCGAATTGCGAAAAGTCCCTTAAGGCGATTTAGCAGTTGCAGGAGTGGGGGGTCGGTAACTGAAAAGTAGATACACGTTTTTCTCGGACACGCTTGATATTTAAAGAAAAAGAGAAGTTACACGTTATTCTGTCGTTAAAGGAGAACAACCTGTAACTCTTCTTTTTCTTTCAATATCAAGCGTATCTACTTTGTTAACGACCGCAAGACTGACAGATCACCTAAAGGAAGATAAAGTTGATCGCCTTTATACTTTAGACTTCGAATAATTTCTGAAAAAAAAAAAAACAAATCTCGTATGGGTGGAATTATTCATTAGTTTAAAATTTTTTAATTTCGTCACTTCGAACGCTTAAAACTCTTTACAAATGTTCCTCTCGTTTTGAGGGAAAAAGGGCAGTTTGCTGCTCTTTTAATTCATTGACGCATGCGCAAAATGAATTTAACCCTCTTTTACACCACGTTTCACACAACACAGCAACGTAGCAACGACTTGTTGACAACGCTATTAAGTGAGTTCAATGACAGCTAAGATACGATTATAAGAAAACATATTCAACAGGCGAGGGAGGGCTAATAAGATTTCGATTCACAATTTATTTTTCATCTTGTTTACAACTCCTTATCGGTAATTTTCTGACCATTTGATAATAAATCGTAAATATACCTATGACATCTATGCCATGCAATTCACAGTAAGAAGAACGGACCGAAATTTAAAAGAATATTATTGATTGAAAGGAAATTCAAAATAAAAATAAAATAGTGACCGAATTAATGTAAAAATTATTTGTTCTGCCTTGTAAAAAATCTTCTCAGTCTGTGAAAAATCTTATAAGAAAAAAACGCAGTTGTACTGGATATTCAAATAGTGTAAAACACTCATTCCCCAGCCACTCGACCCGAAGGCAGCCTTTCGCAGCTTTGTATGCGTGAGAACGGTGTGAAAATTATTTTCGAGTGGAGGAAATTTTGTTTTCATATGCATTTAAAAAAACCATGAAAATTTCCCTTCCTAGATGCCCCTTCCCCCTCTCGCTATCCGGCGGAAGGCTTCCCCCATGTAGCCCACTAAGGGATCATTAAAAGCAAAGAAAACAGAGAGAGGGAGCGCGTGACACACGATACTGACAATATTTTCATTTCAATATGCAACGAAAAGTGATAATAAAAAAGTTAATTTAATAATTTTACTCGTGTCCCTAAAGGGTTTCCGTCCATTCTCCATTCGCCGTGCGCCCTTCCCCCGGGCTTTGAATAGTATTTTTGTTGCACATTTTTTATGCTTCCGAACGCGCCATGCTCTATACATTGTAGTAAAATAATAATAAATTATCGAAAAATTTGTCCCTCTGTCAAGACGGTTTCGGAAAAAGAGAGCCTGGAACTTGTCATATTCGAGCGTATAAGATCGCGGCAAAACTCGCGCTGGCTTGTATTTTTTTTAATACTTTGCGTCAAACCACTACTGCGTCTATTGACGAAGGGAACAAGTGCAACGCGTGTATATGATGTCATTTATCCTCAAAAATTTCAAAGTTTTATACCGAACTTTCCAATACAGGTGTGGTGAAAAATCGTATACGCAACACCGGAGAAAAAAAGGCCATCTCAATCCGCATGCTTTCCACCCTCGCCTGAGGCTCGGTCAATTTTACACTCGGTTTGAAACAGCCTACTCCCCTCCATAGTTGGATTATATACTATTGGGTCAACAGCTTCATGTCTCTAAATGTAGCATAAAAATATGCAACTGAAAAAAGTAGGTTTCTTCGATTTTCCAAGTTGTTCTCCATTTGAAAATGGGGTCACTGGGGGAGGGGGGCACAAAATTGTATTTCTAACTTCTTCAAAAATTCCATTCGTATTTTCGGAGGATAACAGCCATGTTGCAATTTTTCAAAGAGCATATATATTTAGTTGAACATACCGTATTGTTCTCCGGGACCTCCGGGACTTGGTGTAATACGATAATGATCCTGCAAAGCTGGATTCAGTGCTGGATCCACATCGTTATAAGCTCCTTCCGAATAAGTCGGTCCTTTTCTCATGTATTCTAAAAAAAATGAACATCATGTTTTCCCATTTTTTCTATTTATAATATCGAACATTATTCGAAGGAAAAACTTATATTACAGATACGACGTTTTAACATAAGACGATCCTTGAAATTTCACTCGAAGAGTAAAATCAATACTAAACGATACATTAGGATGAGTTTATCAATGAAATTTTGCATGTGCGAATGAATCTGTAGATACCGTATCTAGCGACAAAGTCATAAACGTGATTAGCAGCTAGTTGGCCTACGAGGAACTTTGTGACATCTAGGCCCTGGTTCGCAAAACTGTACAGCCGTTGGATAGTTATGCCGTTTAGAGGCTCCTTGTCACATTTATACTCATTTAAGCTTAAACGCTCAATATGTTTGTAAGACACTAACTTATTCATGACACGATAGTTACGTTCATTTTGAACTTTTCTGTGATGATAACGTTTTGAAAAATGTTTTTTAGCACATTTCGGTGTCCAAAAAAATAATGAATAATGTATAATTAATAATGAATATGAGACAATGAAGCAGGAATTAAAAAAAAAAAATTTGACAACACTATGACATTTAAAATGAATGATTGCATATTTGTATGAAGAGATCTTTGGTACCAAAGTTGTCAAATTTAAGGAGTTGCAGATATTTGAAAAAAAAACAAAATTGAGAATATGACTAAAAATTGCATCTCACAGCCGCATTGAGATAAAAATCTGAAAAAAAAATCGGGTAAGTTCCTTTCAATCAGCACTAACTGGATAAAATAAATTTTAATCCTTTCTTAAAAAAGATATGTAGTCAAACTCGAAAATATCGAAATATGTCGGAACTTGAAGCCGCTATTGGTCCTCATGAATACGTTTGTTAATTATTTATTTATTCGTCGCTATGGATTTGTTTATTCGTTGCCAAGCATACAGCGGAAGCAACAATTCTGTTATATTATTTATCCGTTGCTACGGCTTTGTTTATTCGTTCCCATGGATTTATTTATTCGTTGCTAAACACATGGCAGACATAAGTGTCAGATTTAAAAAAGGAATCGCACGATGGCAACATCAAAGTCGAACAGAAAAACAACCAAAGAATTCACCAGCCATAAAGAAATCGAGCCCGCGTTGTTGCTAGTAAAATAAAAAATTAAATGCCCAATAAAGGGTGACACTAGCGCATAAAAGGTTTGGAAAATGAATTTTTATCGAGCTCTCTTAGAGTATGTAAGTCCGTAATGAAAAAAAAAAAAATGGGAATATAATGAATATTTAGGTCAAGCTAGACAAGATTGCGGTCGGTATTGAAGATTGGGAAACATACCGAGCGGTGGTGAAGCTCGACTGTGGTCCGATGGACTATGTGGGCTGTGAGGAGAATGTGATTGTGGCATGTACATGCCATGTGTACCAGGATAACCCGGTTGAGCCGAATAACCCAACGAAGAGTCATAGTGATCAAAACTGACCATGTACGGATCGGCTGGGTATCGAGAATCGCCATGCTGATATTCTTGCGACATCAAAGGCATCGACATGTAACTGACAGCTCCGGTATCTGGTTCCATGTGCGATACTTCCCGAACAACTTTCGTCACGGTTGTAACCTATGCGCGTTAAATAAAAGTCATTTTTAGCAGTACACCAAACTGGATGAAATTCACCCTAGAGCTCTAAAAGATGGTTCGATCGTCAAATACCCGACAACAAAGTCTTTGCTCAATTTTCGCTACGATGTAAACTTAAAACAATGTGAAATGCCAACCGAGTCACCTTGAGTGCAAAAGAGATATCTGAAATTTTCGGAGAAGACTTTCTCCGAAAATGACCACTGCGACCACTGCGTCGTGAGTTGTGATTGGAGAAAAAAATTACCAATGACTTTTTCAGTCGAAATTTGACGATCCCACCTATTTGGCAAATCTCCGTTTTGCTCTTATTCGTTAATTAATTAGATATTCGGCATTACATTGACTGAACATTGAGAATATCGATACATGATATTTTTTGAAAAAATTTCATCTTTTGAATCAGTGGTAAAGGAAAAAATGAATATTGCTTACTTGTTGCGATGTCTGTTGTTTGTGTGTGCGAATGAGCAAAGGATCTTCCTGCATCGATAAATGTGATGAATGTAAAGAATGGGTGTCTGTTTGGCCGTTACTTCCATTATAATCTGTTTCACTCTGTCCTCTGATGAGTCCGAAATCCAAAACATATATTTATTATTGTAATTATATGTTAAAAAAGGAAAATAATTAAATATCGACATGCAACATTTCATATATGTGAGACCGGTTGATCTAGTGCAATCCCACTCGATGCGGACTCCACCTTCATAAATCCGTGCCCAAAATACCATACTTGTGATATATGAGCGCTCAGTGTACAGTTTTGGTAGCCTCCCACAGAACGTTCTTATCGTACAGATGGTGGCTCCCTAGCCGTGCACTGGCTGACTCAATGTATCACAGGTCAGAAGGAACCTGCCTGAGCCACCCGAGAAGGTTAGTCAGGTAGCGATTGTATTGGTAAAGTTTTGGCAGTTTTCCGTCTCCATCGGCAAATGCGTTACAATAGGGAATAAAATAGTTGCAGCAACCATATGTGGAAGAATTTATAGAAGAGGATAGAACAGTCGGAAGGGGTGGAGGAATGCCATAAAGGGAAGAGTGTGGGCTCAGGAAAAAACGTTTTGACTTCATACTAAAAGAATACTTACTGGTGGAGCGATTAACTTAATGCAATTATTATATTTATATGCAGCATTCCATGCCTAACCGATCTGTAGGTGAACCCCACCATTTTTGATTTTGTCAAAATTGTTTCTTTCTCAGATCACTACAGAAAGGAGTTTTTATGAATTATTCTAGATTTTTCTCGATTAATTTTTTTCAAGCTCATAACATTTCTATCAACAGATATCAAAATAAAATAGGGACGAGGGGGGGGGGGATATTTTATGTCTTGGATGGTTGTTTCATAACAAAAATTGGTAAATATGTCGAATCAGGACCGCAGTTTAAAACTGCTCCAATTTTTTTTTAGCCTTTGTTATCATAAATAAAGTGTAATTCAGGATTAACAATTAATAATTATTGGCTTACACGTGGTAAACAATAACGAAAAAAAGTAGAGGCAATGGATATCACAAATTGTGAATTTTTCGAGATATGTAAGAATATATCTATAAAAAAACTGCGAGTATTGCCACAAGAATCAAAATAGTCCGAGTTTTGAAATAAATATACTTTTGGATTACAGTAAGAACGAAAAACATTTGAAATGGCCTTCAAATAAATGTTTTGTCATTATTTTATGAAACTACAATTGAAGTGAAGAAAAATAACCTCCTATGTTTTTGTGATATTTCTGTTGCTTAAGAAGAAGTTAAGAGTATTTTAAAAAATTGCATGCGAAATTTTGAAAAATCGATCGATTTTAAACGGGATCGGGTCAAAATCTGAAAGAGTTCCAAAAAAATCTTTTCAGTAGTTATTACTTGGAACCGAATAAAAATTCAACAAAATCCTAAGTGGTCGGGGTGACGGACTGGTCGGTTTGGCATGGAATGCCCCGTATATGATTATTCGATTGAGAATTTGAATCGAAGTAATAAAAAATAATAAGATATTCAATGTTAACCCTTTGGCAGTGAGGTGAAAATGATATTTTCGTGCTATTTATGTGTTGGAAAAAAATGTTCATAGATTTGCTGCCCCTATACGTGTCATGACACAAAAATGGTACGACTTTTTTTTGCCCCGATGCGTGTCACTCACAGTCAAGGGGTTGATAAGGGAACAAATAATTCAACAACTAACAGTAATGGATGCTCGATCAGTACTTGGCTTATGCGAGGTATTAGTTCAAACAAAACAGTATTAGGAAAGTATGCTCTATTGTCGAAGAGTGGGTGAGGGTAACATACTTGTCGAAGGCTCGGCGAGGCAGTATGTTGGAAATTTGTATGAAGAAGGAAGGGGGAGGAGGGTTGTCTGGATGTAGTCTTGAAAACCCAAACAGGCTACACGAGGACACGATAAAAATGAAGAAAAGAACATAATTTAAAATACACACAAAACGAAAAATATGAAATTGCGAGAAAAAAATTGCATAAGAGTGCGAGAAAAAGTGAAATAGCGCACCATTGAAAGAGTGAAAAAGTGAATAAATAGGTGTATGTGTAGGATGGAGACAGAGGAAGAGAGAGAAAATGGAATGCTGGCGATAGGGTAAGACAGCGTTACACCGAACAAGGCGAGAGGAATCACCGGAGTTACGCTGGAGGAATGACGCATGACTTTAGATCATTATGAATCTTTACTTTTTTAAATAATTCAATCAATAGACTCACGTATACTGGGGCATGTCGGAACCTGTCTCCTGAAGAACACGTCTGTAACAAACAATTTTCTCATTATTCCAAAAATTTCGGTATAGTGCGCATTTGAAAATTAAAAAAAAAAATTTCAATTTTTTATTTACATTTTTCAATGGTAACACAATAAACAACGCTTATCCGGGAGTACAAAAGTGACAATGATAGAAACCTTGTAAAGTTTTTATCCGTTTGAATTTCAATCAATTTTCCAAATGTAGGCATGCTCCCGAAGAATACAATTAACTCGTTAAAAAAATTACATTCCGTTTCAGTATATCAGATACATCGTTTAAAAACTTAATTAATATTTAACAAATTGAATCATTTCGTTTTTTCAATGAAAAAATACAAAAATAATTTTCCACGTTCAGGCAATGAAAAAGAATTCCGGCCATGCGTCTTCAGATGTGAAAATTCTAAAATTGTTCATTTTCCTACACATGCACGGTAAACCTAGATACCACTACAGCATCATCTGTTTCAACGTGAATAAAGCGCAGATTGTATATTTTGATTCCGCCCGTATATATATCGGAAGTATCGCCCTCCGAAGCGGATTCCGAATGTTCCTTATAAACATCTGAAAGTCGATTGGTATACGGAATTTTGAAGTCCAGAGAATTTTCATACCCACAAATTTGGTGATTAAAATTTTCAAAAAGTAGCAAATAGGATAAGTATGAAAATCTGGCCATTTTACAATTCTATTCTATTAATGATTTGATATTGGCGATAACAATCTTTTTTGAAAATAATCTAACATATAAGAATCATTCATTCGATAAAAGGAAAAATTGAAAGAATTTTCGAAAAAAAATTAATATACTTGGACGACGATTGAGGAATGGCATTAATTGATTCAGCAAATATTTTTATTTCCGAAAAAATTGGCTTTATGAGTAAATGAAATTTATAGTTATCAATGTTCTATATTCTTTCCGTATAAAATGATGGAACGATTCAAGTTTTAAACAATTTGTTATGTTTTATTAATTCTTTACGTTTGATCGAATTTTCATAAATTTAGATTTTCAGAGGTTAAAATCCGTAAATAAACAAATTACGAGCTATAACCACAAAAATCAATGGAGCAGATCATTAGATTCATAAAAATTGCCTACCTATTTCAGTTTCACGTTTTTTTTTTTTTCAATTATCGATAAGAGTGAACAAACTACTACAAAAAGTTTTTTTTCGCTCTATCGATCACTAACTTTTTTTTTAAGTAGTGAATATTATGTAATTTTGGTAAAACAAAAAACTCTGATAACGTCGCTCTGAAATGATGGATATATGACCCTTTCGCATAATTCAAATCGACCGGTAGAAAGAGTTATAATTTATGAGTGCATTTTCTAAGCGAAAAATGGTTTTTTTGAACAATAATTGCGGTAGCCGATAACCACCAGCTCGAACTGTGCACCTGCAAAATGTACTTACATATTTTTATAGACTAGTAAAAAAAGCTCAAGAATGGACATACCAAGAAAGTGTTTAGCGAACTGCTCGTTGATATGCTAATCAATCAAAGACACATGCAAATTAAGTAACGAAAAGATTCCTGGGGCTTTGTATTTTTTCTAAAAAAAAAAAAAAACATGCACTACATACGTCCCGTTATAGAACACTAACAAATTGTCAAAATACTTCTGTGTTCTTTCCATTACTTCGAACACATTCATTAAATCTTTTTGCAATGAACTACTGCGATGATGCTACTTTGATAAGTATGTAAGTAAATCACCTCTGTGTTATTTCAGTACGTGTTATGTTGTGCTCTTGCCTCTGCTCTATCCTCCGATTCACCAGCCTAATTTTAGGAAACAATTTGTCAAATTATCATAATTTAGCTACAAATCGTGTATTGCAATTTATAATTTATGTTGAATAACTTTGAAAGGTATCCAAAAATACACATTCCACCAAAAACACATAACTTGTGAAGTTGAGAAACATGATATTCAGAATGAGAAAGTCCTTTGTTATTATCCGTGGGATCTACCGTTACGAAGATAATGAAAGAGAATTAGCAGTAGTGCTTTCATTCCGTGCCCCAGAAGAAACGACACTGAATGGGAGCCCTGCCCGGTCAATCGCGCCAGATAGATCAAAGCGGAACGGGCTCGCGCCTAAACTGCCTATGATGGTTTCATTGTGCACCGGATTAGAGCTAGATTACTGATTACTTAGACTAGGTAACATTATTTTACTTGTTTTTTTTTTTCGCAACTGGGAAGCAACTAGGTGTTTTCGATAGAAATCTGCAATTCCAGTTCACACCGAACCCGCATCCAATAGCTAGAATGATCCGTTACGACAGGGGTCATTCGAAAATTAACGCGAAACTGTGCAGAAAAAAACGTTTCATGCGCACTCGTTGCAAACTTGAAGACAACCTAGGGCTAGGACCTTCCAACGGTTTTCAAAATACACTAGGATATTTTTTTTTCGTAACAGCGGTGGGACTGGCGACCGGCTCTGTATCGCACGTGTTGATCTAAAACGTTGCGTACACTTGGTCTTTCTGTCTTTGGGCACTTCTCGTCAAACCGTATTGGGACAACATATTTATATTGTTCTAGTGTGACCTTAAAGCCATCAGCCTAATGAAGTTCGTGTGAAAGTCCTATAAATTTCCCCACACGTGTCGTTCAAGCACTGTCATAATTTTATTGAAATGATGCACACTCGCGCATGTGCACAGGCTCCACCAGCTTGGTCATTTTGCTAAATATAAAAAAAAGTACATCATCCTTTGAAACCATATGCCATAGATATTCCCAAAACGTACTGCAAATGCCTGCCATGTGAAATCTATCACTGCAGCCAAGCCCATTTATGGGCGAAAAAATAAACAAAAGCGCACACGCACTTTAAAGAATTAACAGTGCTTCAATGGCAATGGATTTGTAGCAATTGTATTTGGATGAATAAAGTTCACACTTCATTTTCAGATCTATTAGAAGACTGCAATTTTTCAAAAACCCCGACTCAATTAAAAATTTGCTCGACAAGATTTATGTTGAGCACTAAAGAATTTACCGAAAACACTTAGTATTTTCCCATGCGCAAATTTAATATTGACTACCCTTATTAATATTTCAGCAACGGTCTATAATAGTATAGAAAAATGACAAAAGTCTTGCGATTTGCACTCCGAGCTGACAAAATCGACTACGAGGGTCGCTTGTTTTTGTAGATGTACACAGAACTTTTATTTTGCCTTTTATGACACAGTGAGGTGCTTAAACTTCAGAATCTAGCAAATCAAAACGATCGAATTTCATCAGAAGTCGGTCTGGCAACAATTTTATTTTAGAATTTCAATACGTTGATCGCGGTGTATAAGTAATATACATCAATTCAAACTGATTACTAAAAAAAAAACAGCAAAATTTTTAACGTTACGAAGCTGGCCACCCGCACACCAAGAAGCGTCGTGGCCACAATGTTTAAGTTCTTCCAATCCATCCGTAGCGTTTTTGATTAAAAAATCCACAAAGAACACAGTGTGAAAATGGCATTGAATACATGTGAGACAAAGCGGCACGGTAAACATCGTAATGTACATGATATAAAATATTGAATCTCAAATCGATCGCGTGTCTATTGACTAGTGAATTTTCGTGTGGGTGAAGTTAGCGGATTTAATTTGAAAAAACTATATTCATTATAATCAGGGATTGAATGCATTGTGTTGTGCTCTTAGATCTTCTAGAAACACAACTTCGAATGTACTGTCCGCACGTGTCAAGTTGGCAGTGCATTGGGTGAGCAAAAAAGTATACATGAATATCAAAACCTATGGATTACTGGCTTTTTACAGTAAAAACTTCTGCATGGAACTTGCGAATAGTACGTAGGAAGCACGTAAGCTCAAATCTTGTGTGCCATATGAATACGAGCCTGAGAGATTTTGTTCTTCTTAATGAAGTTCAAAAATGTTATACAGTTTCCATGTTCAGCACATAAAAAGCACATAATTTCTATCCAATTGGTTTTTTTTATATAATTAGCACATCAAAAGCGTTTAAATCCGAAATCTAGAAAATATAGTTATTTCTAATAGCTCTCCTAGCGTAACATCTATCGAATTCCTGCAAACTGTCGATTAATGTAATTTTTGTAAAGTTGATGGCCCGAATCGATGGTCAAGAGATTCCTGTACATTCATCGAATGTCGAAAAATGTTGTATTAACTACAGCGTGTTTAAAAAGTCCCGGATCACCTGAACAATTCAGATCATGGATAAAAATAAATTTGCAATTTAAGTTTAATTATTTGAAAATTTCAGCTTTCTCTCGCGAACCCCCAGGACGGGTAGAGGATCGACTTTGAAATTTTTAAAAAGGACCCCTACTTTTCAATCGCGAGAGCTACCAAATTACTCGTAAAAATACCCGTTCGAGAGAAGGATGTTGGCAATACAAGTTTTCTGGTTTCAAAAAGTCAATTCCTTCTTTCTTCCAAACGCCCCACCCCCCTGCTATATGACATCCTGATCAAAAGACACGGTATAGGGTCTGGGGATAAATACATTTGACAGCTCTGTCGTCTGCTAGACCGGAGCTCGCCTCAGTTTATTATCTCTGAATGAAACGATTCACCGTGGTCTAGGTGAAAATTTGAAACCATTTTCTTGAATTACGAAGGTCAGGAGACATATGATGATTTGAAATTTGAACCGGTGAAAAATAAAGAAAAAATCTTTCGATTGAGTCTTAAGGGGGGAAACCACATTAGGAAGCTTACTTTCGATGATGCTTTAAGATTTTTTTTTCGTGGGTAAAATTGATTCAATAAAGTTCCGACATCTTTTTAATCATATTTCGATGAACTGTAATGATTTTTTAAAAATATTTTCTATCAAAAATGATAGTGTTACGTCTTGAAGTCCACGGTCGTAGTGCAGAGTTTTTCGACTGCCGTTCGTGTAGCCATTCCAATTTTTATTTGATATGAGAGAAGTTTTTATTTTACATTGATAACTTATTTTGTAAGAATATGAAGCTCACTGCAGGTGGAAATAGTGAAAATTAAAAGTTTAGCAGGCTTTCGAAAAAATTTCTTCACTATTCGCAATATTTTTTCCATTAATTAAGCAAATGAAGGCACCTTCAAAATCATGATATCATCTCAAAAGTTGGTTCATATTTTTAGAAAATAAGTTATCAATGTAAAACAAATACTTTTTTAATGTCAGATAAAAAATGAAATGGCTACACATCCCGCAATCGAAAAACTCTAAACTACGATGGAAAAGATGTTTTAGACAAAAATTTCTCGTTTTGAAATGATCAATCATAATATACAATATAGATGAGGGTTCTTATTTGAATTTTTCAGGTGACACTCTTTTCCGGACAAGAAGGACTGTAACGATTTTCAGACAGATGCGTACATATTCTGGTGAATATCGAGATTGTTTGAGACATTTGAACGTACTATATACTGTACGTGGTAAACCCAAAATTACGATGGTATAAAACGGTCAAGAACTACAAGATTCATTTGTCGAAGTTAGTGGTTAAATTGCAGTTAATCTCACCGCGTGGAATGTTAATTATTGAGTTGCTTTAGGGCGTCTATACTCCGGAAACAAGATCATCTACTAGCTCCGAAAAGTGTTATACTTACAGGCAAGAATCCACTAGCTGATTGTTTGACATTCCAGTCTATTACGATATTTCAGCCACGGTGGCGATGAACCTGAAAACAATGACACTTGTGACCGTTTGTCATCGACAGAAATCATTCACTTCAGTTTTAAAGCGAGATATTTTACTTAATCGAACTGTCAAAAGCTCGGTGAATTTTCTTGGCAAGATTGTAGTTAGCCATGAAGTACTTGGAAATATATTGATTCGATTGCCTCTTTATAGTTATTTAATGTTTAAAACTATTGAATTATTTACGGAGAGAATTAAAACTTAAAAGTGACCGTTACAAATTTTATTTTCCTCAAATCTTACATTCTTCACAGTAAAAATTGCCGGCCATTCAAGGTCGTCCGACGTTTTTATTTCATAACGGTAATTTTGAAGCGTTAATTCTATCCGCGTAGAAATGTCCGCACCAAAGAACCTCCTATACTCCTTCGGAATTCTAAAAAAAAATCGCATCCACGCGGTTCATTCAGACATGAGTAACATCATATATCGGTTTATCGTCGTCGTAAACGTAATTTCAACGAATGAATGCAATCTTATCTTGAGCCAATACATTTGAAGCTAATCTCAAGCCGGAAGAGCCTTTGTGTGTCGAATCGAAAGCAAGATAGCAAGATAGGATAAGCGACAGGTACGGTCTGTCCTGAAGAAATTTGGTGAAATTGTTCGGGAGAGAAAGAATGATTGAATAATCGTAATTTTAAACTAGTATGGTGGCGAGTACATGGTAAGAAACGGGTGCAACCAATTAGGAGGCCCTCGAGCTGGGCAGCAATAATGTTGGGTAGAATCATCATCCGAAGCTATAATTGTTTTTTTTTATAATTCTCGAAATTGATGGAAAGTTATTAAAATAAAAACATTTTCGTATCAACAAATTATAGAGTTATAATCGTTTGCGGTTTTGTGTGATAGGATGAACGATTTGGCACTGGCACGCTTTAGGGAAATAAATATTAAGCAAAGTGATCGAAAAAGCTTCGAAAAAGGGCAGAGTCAAGTGATTAACTATAGCGGTTACGTTGCGTTTCATTGTCATTCGTCGATAGGAAATGTGAATATATGGTATATTGAAGCCTTGGCGATCGGACAAAACACTGTCTTTTAGGTGAAGTACAAGGGAACAAAATTCGTATTTGTTTTCTGCCAGCTGTGGCTGTAATGGAGAAACTATCCGGAGGAAAGGTCGCATGAAGGAAGCATGCATCGGATAATCCGGATTCTACCCTATGGGGTACGCGTGTTGTCAACCTCGGCGAGAACACGTTGATTATCACCTCGAGACTTTACCCGATATAGTACAGCGCAACAGTTGCCCTTACCGACGTTGAATTTCCTCAGTAAATAATTAATCGCAGCCAGAGGTGATCCACAAATTTCTATTTCGATTCAATACTCTATCGGTTTATTACTGTTTAAGAGCAAAGCATGAAGCATCCGCAAGCGTTTTTGATTTTACTTCTATAACCTTGAGAAGGGGCTCTGCCCGAGTACGGAGTGCAAGAACGATGGTCGTTGGGAAGCAAATTCGCGTTTCTATCGAAGAATGAAGAAAAAATAGAATCACACGTTATTTTTCTCTCATCAGAAGCTACCGTGAAATTTTTCGATTTCTCAAAAAATTACACGATGATTTCGGAGACTCGATGAAAACACGACGCTTCATCGATCAAGACCATTTTGAATTCCGATGTGTGCAACACAATTTTTAGTGCGATACGCTCCAAGGGAAACTCCTATGAAAATGCTTTTAGTAAATGTTTGAAAAAAAAAATTGAATTTAAAGGCGCTCGGAAAGTTTTAGCACATGACACCGAAGGGTTGAAGTTCAAAATTTAAAATAATGTATTTTTCAACACAGTAACGAGTGTATATTCGAAGCATATAATTGAAGACACAAATTTAAGGTTTGGCGCGTATATTATAAAACTCGAATTGTTACAATTTTTTTTCATAAATAATTTTTGTAGATCACCTTGTTTCGATTTTTTGAATCGATTTTTACATCTAATAAATAGGAGGCGAGTTCAGAAATAATTTCAACGTGACTACAGGCTCTGTACGTGATGAAAAATGTTGGCTTCGTGTTAAGCTGTTATATATGGAACATTCCACACCTAATCAGCTATTTCATAACTTTCAAGTTTTTTATATTAAATACAAATGTTCTAAGCTAAATAAAACCTACACTGTACTTAGTACAGAAAAAAACTCTTGAAGTAAGAAAAAAGATCAATTGGGTCTATTTTTCGGCAAGTTGAAGATAATTGAGGAAAAAAAACGACAAATATTGATTTAAAAAATCACATCATATCGTTGGATGGAGCAAAAAAGGAACAGAGCCTTTTTCAATGGGTATAACAATTTGAAGAAACAGTAGCCAAATCGAAAACTGAAAGGTTCTGAAGTTGCCGATTTGGCGTGGAATGCCTCATACATACAGTTTAATCCGAGTCAACATTTTTCATGGTGACCGAACCTATAGTTAGTCACGTTGGAATCTTATTTTAACTCCTCTCCTATTTATTAGATAAAATAAAAGATTTTGAAAATTTCGCAACGAGGTGATTTTTGAAACGGTTGCAACTACAAAAATTATTTACGAAAAAAATTGTAAAAATTCGAGTTCGCATCTCATTGCTGTGTACAACAGGCGCATTAAATCTTAGAATTGTGTCTTCAATCTCATGCTTGGAAAAAAAATCGTTAATGTGTAAAAAAAATACATCTAATTTCCATTTTAAACTTCAAATCCTCGGTCGCACCTGTTAAAATTTTCCAACTGCCTTTCAATTTCATACGGATTGTTTTTGGTACAGCTTGATTGTGTTTTCAGTTGAGCAGCAAAAGAATTCGGACATCACCCAAATAGCGGCCAACCTGACACACACAGAAAACTGACCGAGAAAAGTGTGCAATTGAAGTTATCGAGAAGACAATGGTGACATGCATTTGTTCGACCGAGAGTCTGCACTTCCGTAAGTGATGTACATGTGGATCTCGTAAAATCCTTTATTTCGGGATTAGAGACTTTGCACTGCTTCCCAAGGCATGAAATGATATGATGAAGAAAAAAACATAAGAGCAAACTAAACATACTGTGAATTTCGAGCACTTTATGCGATACACAAACTATTGCCTCTAAGTAGATATAATAGCAGACGATGTTGAAGTTTGCATCGAACGAAATTCTGTTTTTTTTTTTTTGAGCAGAGCTCATGATTCTCATTAAATATTTGGTAAGGACAATAAAACAATCGATATTGAGGATCTAAATAGAAAATCGGTGGAAAATTTGTCATGGTTTTTTAAATTGAACAAACAATGAATAGAAATAGTATTTTTCGTTGGACCCCAACGTTGCAAATTCCAGTATTATCAATAGCAGCATTATTTTATTATTTTAATCCTTGTGGTGTTAATTGTCCACAACTTTTGAAATTTGCATCGAATGCGTTAGACTTCTCGAAGGAGTTGTAAAACCGCCTATCGACTTCCGGTTTCCCAATGGTCTTTTTAACACCCTCTTTGCCTTTACCACTCCTTCCCAGACTTCTAACCCCTTTTAGCATGCCTGAAATTGCCTACTTCGGAGATCACTCATCCACTGTCAAGTAGTGAGAATACAAAATGCAAATTGCAATTTGATTATAACGCTACCTCCCGATTTTCGTAAATTGATCGATTTTACTTGATTCTATACATTTTTTAAATAGAACAACCCAGAATTAAGGTACTTAATAGTTACAAAATATTTTCGTAACTGCAATTATCAATCATTCTGTTGCAGCCTTTAATTGCTATGTTTTATGAAGAAAAAAACTATATATTAAAAACAATTTCTATCCAGTGGCCAGATCGTATTGTTCTGTAGAAGTAATTTGGGAATATTTTCAAATTTTTCATAATTAAATATTTTTTCTCAATGAAATATTTATGAAGTTTTTATCTGACATATAAAGTTATGTTGTTATCACGGATATTATCAACTGCAAAATTAGTTGCTCCACGATTCCAGGTTTTTTTCTAAACTTTAAAAATGGCAAAAATAATGCGTATACCAATACTTAGAGGGAGTAAACAAAATCAAATGGATAAAACGAGTCAATGGAATTCTTTGATAGTTTGATCAACAAAAGTGTGAAAAACAAAAACGTAGGAATTCGAATAAATAAATCAAATTGCATTGCATCGCAATAACGTTAAAAAGAAAAAAATACAAACAATTTAATCGCCTTGTGTTGAAAAATATTTGATACAATGAGACGCTGAATACAAATAGAACATTGATTTCATTTGTTAGAAAATGGTTGAACATTAACAAAAATGTATCAGGTTTATTGAGAGAAAAAAATATATATGGCTCTACCAATGACAATTATTATAGCCATGGAAAGAAAATAATCACCGTAATCTTTGATGTGGTGAAATATTCAAAAGAATTATTTTTTCATAATAGGTCAATAAGCTTTTTCTACTATTACAAATAATTGAACTACTTCATAATTATTATTTTCTAATGTTCCACATTTTCTCATTCTACTATTCCTTAATTTACTATTCTTCTTCAATTCGTTCGTTCATTCTTTGATGTACATCTTTTATTTATTCATTTGTACTACATACAAATGAACAACTGAATAATTATATTGGTGAACTTGATTATTTATTCATTTTCGAAAAGCAATAGCAAAACGATATGCAAAAAAGAGGAGAACGAAAAAGAAAATAATTTTGAGGAGGTTGGCTACACACAACAATGTTGCCGTGTTAAAAGCATAGGAAAATTCGAAATGATTAGAATTTAATGAAATTTGGTGAGTATATTCTTTAGTATTAAATATGGATATACAAATTTTTTAAGATTTTTCTTCTATATAGTTTTCGACTAATTGAACAATAGAGTTTACATGCATAAGCATAGGATTCACACATATATATAGGTCTATCTTTAACATATTGTAAACTCCAATTATTCAACAACTATGCAGACGATAAATTTGAAAAAAATTTGTGTCATCGTATTTGATGCTAAAGAATGTTATCACTAAATTTTATTAAATTCTTATCATGTTGTCGTATGTAGCTAACCTCTTTAAACTCTCCATTCCAGTATAAATAATTCTGTTGGATGAGTGATCAGTATACGATAAATCGATAAGTTAATGTTAATCGTTAACGAAACATTGTGAACTATTTGTATGAATAAATAATGAATGAAAATTTGGATAAAAATAGATTTTTTGTTGGGTTACAACGCGGCACGCCATACGTGTCAGAATGTGAAATTTAAGGTTAATAGCAGAGCGAGCTGTCAAAAGATCGCGATCGAGATGGCGACAACATTTCGAAAAAGTAGAAACTATGAAAATAACAATAAATGTTTATAATATCCCCCAGTCCTCCCAATTTATAAATAATAATAATAAACTTGAAAATGATAATGTACACATATATACAGGCATATGTTGTTTTCTGCACGACATACACATATATATTTTAATGCACACGAATGGATAAAATAGCAGCAGGAGAACACATCGGAAAAATTTTCTCCAGCAGCGAAAAAAAAATGAAAGATGAATTTTCATGGATGGAAGTAGGAAAAATAAAACAAAGTAAAGCTCAAAATGACAAAAGAGAAAAAGGAAAGAATTTAACAATCGGCCACGTAATTATCGAAACGCTAGCTTTGATTTTTACCGGGTCGTTTAGAAAAGCGTCGTTAAATTTTGAAAAATGAGCGAGAAAAGGATCAGATGCGATCTTACCAGTGCGAACGATTTGTGAGGTCAGTTCATAAGGTCGAGGTTTTTTCTTGGATAATGTCCTTGGAACTCGGCGACGAGGATTTGAGATGTCGAACCGCGTGAATCCTTGGTGGGGCAATATTTTTCTTCACCATTCGTAACATCTCAATGCCACTGACTAATTTTTTATCCACACACGACACACACACGAGTTTATGATACGCACTTTTTTTGTCGATTCAAATGAGAATAAAAAAGTTGCTTTGTAACAGTGAAACATGAAAAAAAAATTTGGTCAAGTGGTGTTTTAATGAAAAAGGTAAAAATCGCGATCGATTTTGAACAAAAAAAAAACGTCGAAAAGATCGTCAATCAGTCACAGCTTTGTCTTGTCAATTCGTTTGTATATGTATATTTGTGTATATGTATATATACATAGAGAAGCATTCGGAAAATCCCTGAACGCGACAAAACGCTACGAAAGCCAACAAAAAAACGAAATGTTGTACTCGAAATGGTAAAATTTGTTTATTCGCGTAATAAACGATTGAAGAAGATGATTTGCGCACTTTTCAACACGTTTTCACAAGAATACGAGAGAATGAAAATTTATTAAGTTTTTGCCGACTAGAGTCATTGACATATCCGCGTACTACTCGATTTTGCAGCCGCCAACGCCTACACGATACACATTGCACGCATTAACGACGCCCCTACAAGTCCTGCGTCCCTAGCCCTATAACGCTGTTCCGTGGTTCCGTCAACCGCCGCGAGAGGACTTTAATCATCGTTTTCACCGAAGGCTCAGCAGCTCAGCCGCGTCTTCCACTCTTGTCCGTTGGATTTTGGGCATTTCGGGCCATTCCGAGCGCTCCAAGCTGTAATAAGAATTGACCAATTGCAAATGAACAGACACTTTTTTCAGTCGATAATTAGTCTCAGAGTTCTCACACTATAGGTATTTTCGGTTTCGAATTTTTCAAATAAAAATTCCAAAATCAGAAATAGCTCTAATTGTGGTGCTACGCCCAATCGAGCAGCTCTCTGGGCGGTCGTTCAGTCGTATACGTCTCATTTAGATCATTTAGTGCTGCATCGTTTTTTCAAAAATCTAATTTTTCAAATTACCACTTGAGTTCGCCCCACATTGGCTATTTTGATTTTTTTTTCAGCAATCGTTCGGTGCTTGTTTAGTGGTGTACGGTATCACATTTAAAACATTCAAGGGGTTATCATTTTTTTATTTTTTATTATTCAAACAAATATCAAAATGTACGCTTTCATTTCATCTTTTTCTACGAGATGAATGCACTCCATTTGCGGTAGTTACAGTGGGGAGAGAAGCGGAGAAGTTGACACAAAAGAACGAATTTAGTAATTTTGTCGCATTCCCAAACTATATCCGTCACCGCGTTGGCTACTCACCTGTACCTTCACCTTCTCGACCTTCGTCATCCCAGACAGACGAAGTGTAGCGTGTCCCACTGTCCCCACTAGCTGTCCCAGCCTAAATCTCACAGTCGTCCCAGTCCCAGGCGTGCAATAACCCAAAATCCAGTTCCGACCTAGTCCGTCCTTCCGTTGCTTCCTACCGGAATACCAGAATAAGGCGCATTTCTACGCGCGGAATGATGGCACGATGTTTTTTTCTTTTTTTTTTTACGCATGAGTAACTGGTAGATAAGTAGATGTGGAAAAACAGAAAGAATATCATCGATGCCGACTGTATTAATGAACGATACTAAGATACGAGAAATAAACAAATGCCAATAAAATGAGGGTAAGATTTATAATCTGAAGCGGTCATACTTTACCGTGTCAGTTATTTTGATTACTCAATATCACATTTGTAATCATATGCTATTCGTGGGAAAAACTTTTCAGCCAATTTGTACGAGTTAAAATTGTTATAATATAAATTGAAAAATACGATGTCGACGATTTTCTAGTATAAATTTCCGGCAGACTATCGATGGAAATTTTAGGTTATGTTTTGAAATATACATTTTTCAACATTTTTGTTGTTGGTGCCGTTAAACTTTCAACTGTAACAAAATCCAGCTATATATTTTTTTTTAATTGGCTGATTTTCGAGTCAAAAGATATAAATAAATGGGAAACTTAATTTTTCCTAACAACAGATGACAAAAAAAAATCAAGCGTCAACAGCGAGGGAAACTGTTTACGATCGATGCGCTTATGTTGGATGCTACAATGGAAAATTCATCAATGGTCACAAACTTTTCCATTTTCCAGCGGAGACGGATAGGCGACTTGAAATGTGGATCGAGAGAAGCGGTAATATTGCAAAAACTTTGTCAGTCAATCGGAAACTGAAAAATTCAATATGGAATTTTCCTCTTTAATTTCTAGTCTTAATTTTTCGTTATTTCTTAATTTTCTTGTTCCTCGTTACATGACTTTTCATTCCTTTTTTTTTTGCAAATGATTTGTAAATATATTTCTTTGCGGAGAACTCGATATCACAAGTAAAAGCGTGAGAGACAATGAAAAAATGGAATAAATTTTTATAGAATGAAAACGAATTGATGATTTTTATTGTTAAAAATAAGTGATTGATAAATTGTAGGAAATTTTCGACTGCGAACTTGGGCAGCAACGTCATTGCGAAAGGCAGGCCTTTGCGGCGACCACTTTGACGAGAGATCATTTACAAACGCAACGCGAAAAGCATTGCGACGTAATGTTGTGCCAAGGCATTATACGGAGGACTTGAAGTACAGACAAGCAAATCGAGAGAATCAAGAGACTCGTCGTATCAACAGACTCGAAACGGAGAGAGTCGAGGAGATTGGAGAAACGATAAATTTCGAAGAAACATCCTCACTTTCAGGTGATTTCGAGGGGTTGGAGGAAGTTGCTTACAGCGAGGACGCTTACAAGGAGGCCTCGAAACAATCGGAGCAAGATAATGGAACGCTCGAGGCGATAAAAACAATGGAAAAAAGTGGAACCTCTTCCCCACTCGTTGAGTTCATCGTCGAGGAACTCGATGAAACTTTGGTTCCCGAAAAATCAGCGTTATCAGTAAATGGCTCGGAGGAAGAAGTCGAAGAAAACGGAGAAGAAGCCGGAGACGATGATAAGGAGGAGGAGGAGGCGGAGGAGGAGGAGGAGACAATGAGAGATTCGGTAATGGATTTGGGAAGGTCGAGCGATGAGGAAAATTCAGAGTTGACCGTGACATCCTCCTTGGACGTGACTAGATTGAGTGAAATGGCAAGAACGGAAAATCCTACGGAAGAAGCTCCTGACTCGGAAGACCTCGTGAACAAAAAAACCATAACGTTACCGCGAAAACGTACATGTTGCCCTTACAACGATCTCTGTTCGAACCCTGCCCACGGGAAAACTTTGCAGTTGCTCAGGAGTGAGAACGAACGGCTGCGCAGAAAAAATCGCCAGTTAAAACAGATTATTGAACGTTCGAAAGCACGCGAAGCAAATTATACAAAAATCCGTAAGACGTTAAATAGCGCCGACGAGTTTCTCGATGTTCAAAAATGCACCAATCCCGCGACACGCGCTATGGTTAAATTGTCTTTGCATAAATCAAACACCCCGTATACCAAGGAGGAAAAAGAATTTGCGACGGAATTGTACAGGAACTCTGTGCGAACATTCGTAAATTTACGAAGATCCGGCTGTAATTTTCCAGCTAACAGTACGATGAAACAATGGATAAGCGAAGAAAATGATGGAAAAATCATCGATGACCTTGTTCGAAGAAACGAGGTCGAGGGGGTAGAGGCTTACGATGCAGTCGAGGAGGTCGAGGGTGTCGAGACCGCTTACAATGATAACAACGATGTGAATGACGCGACCCATGTGAACGGGACGTTTCACGATCCTTTGACAATGGTCCACATGGAAACCGAGATCCATTACATGCCCGAAGCGATTGACGGCGTTGAACAAGTCCTCGAAAGCTCCGAAATACAGCAAATTCACCACCTCGTTCATCATTTCGAGGCTCGGACCGAAGACGACCGAGTTGATAAAGAATTTACCGAAACCGCTAATGCCCATCAAGAAACTTTCTCGTAAAACTAAATCTCCGTGAAATTTGAGTCAATATTTCTCGACTTTTCTCGAAGGTCCCAATGAAAGAAATTCGCTCAATATCACGGTAGATCAGTTTTTTATTTGAAACATAATGATTTCAGGTAAAAAATGGTCAATTTTTACGACAGAATCGTTCATTTTGAACTATTCCAAATAGCGGATCGATCTTGTATAAAAATGGACCTCAATCTCAAGTGGCAACTGTAATTACTTATCTTAGAAACGTAATTCGCTCGAAAAATGTCATGTCGATCATTTCGTTGAACTTTGAACGAATGTGATCGAGTTGTGTTGGGGATATACTCTTTGAGAGAGACATACAACACCAAGGGACTTTGAAAAATCATTAATTTGGAAAAATTACTCTTCCCAAATTTAAAAACATGCATTTTGCGAAATTTTAAGAAAAAAAGAAAACCTCTTTTTTAAGTGGTACTTTTTAAATTACAAAACGATAACGTATGTCGGATCTACGCTAAAAGTCAAGTGACAATAGAAATGGATCGAGTTCTTAATTGCATACTGTACCATAGTCGATTTTAAAAAGATTTTTTTCCACAAAAAGAAACGAGCTTTAAAAAATAAAAGTTGAAATTTCTCTCTCAACTTTTTTGGTTTTCTGTTGAAACAAAATAAAACTGAGGGCCATAGAAAAGGAAAATCCTATGATGCACGACAGCAGGAAATTGGGCATAGAATGACTGTACGAAGGTTGTTTGCCACTTAGGATGATGAAAAAGATTCGAAGCGTTTCTCAGGATGCCCACAAAAAACAATTATATTTTTGCTCCTATAGTGGAAAATTTTTTTTTTAATTCTTTTCACGCATTTTAAATTTACATGTCCGAACATCAGGATTTTTACGATTTTTACGACTTTCGGTGAATCAAAGTTTGCGCTAAAAATGTAACTTGCAGTATAATACTAAAGGTAATAGGGTGTAACGTGTGTTACACACACCGACCGTGTAACACGTTGAGTCAACTCGGTTTCAATATGCGCTTGCAGGTTGAAGAAAAAATGTATGAAATTTATGCACGAAAGGATACACATTGTTAATAATTTCTGTAATATTTATCATAACGAGTACGCATCAGTAAAGGAAAAGACTTTCGTATGAGCGTGGGTGACAGACTCTTGCGACAAATCCGTGGCGGTTTTACTCATCATTTTTGTATATAATGATTTATTTTTTTGCATCATAAATAGAATACATAAGATAATATGCTTTTTCTTGAGTATGGGGAGAGTGCAGCGATTAATTATTAACATCTGTATGATGTACGAAAGAATATAACCCATCAATTCAAGTGCGCTCCACTATACTCGGACCTTTATTTCCGGAACATTCGCGGAACCGGCCCACATTGCACTTGTAAATATAGAAAGTTGCGCACGCTTTGTTTTTTCGTCTTTGCGCATTTGACGTGAACCCGGATTGGGCCACGGGTATCCACCGACCCCACCGATCAGCGCACGCAGATTCATATGCGGCGCCAATCGTTGATGAAAGTTGAAAAAATAGAAGTCTGACTGTAGTTTCACGGAGAACCGCAACACGACAGATGAGTGGAAGATGATGATGAAATTGATCCTGTTACAATAATTGGAGCAGCGGTCTCTTATTTCCGCTAAACTGTAAGGCACGGTTTTGCGGGAATGAAATTGCGTGCGTGCATGATCGTTTTCGACGTCGACAAAAATATACACGTTAGATCGTGTTGTCACTTTTGTCCGTATCGATTTCTATCGTAACGTAATCCAGCTTCAGCCGACATTGTATATAAACAATTTACGGACAGGCGGGAAAACCGAGCATCACCATCCCTTGACTAAACTGTAGATCACGCTGAAACGAAAACCCGATTAACGAGGTTGAAGCGCCATAATGAAAACAGTATATACAAAGTAAAGGCAAAATCATCAGATACAATTTTTTCAATATAATTTTTTGAAACTTTGCACGAATCTTCTTGAACATCGTATTATAATGTGTAAAAAATTTGAGAAGATTTTACCGTCTAGTAATCGAGATATTCAGTGTTTAAAATCGCAACTTTAACACGAGGTCTTGTGGGAAGTTACGAAAAAAGACGATTTTTCACAACAAATAACTTAGTTTCTAGACGGTAAAACTTTCTCAAAATTTACCCACAATCGGGTATTATTGTTGATAAGGTTCGTAAGAATTTTAAACAATTAAACTTGGAATTCGCCTAACGCTCCAACCTCCTTAAATCCTTCGGCGGCAGGACAAATTTCTAGTAGATTTTCCCAAAACGTTATCAAATGCAATATTTTGCTCAATATTTTTTGACATCTGTCGCCCGGTACGACCGTTTTAAACCTATCGATTTTCATCAACTCTGTTGTCGTCTGTAACTATAAGCGATATATGATTGGTTAGGTAAAATAACCGGAGAATATTAGCGATTAAAATGGTGAAGAATTTTTCCGACTAGACCGCATGGTCGGCGGGTACCGGCGGTACGGGCTACGGGCTACGGGCAACGGGCGACAGTACTTCGGAATCAACGACACGAGTCGACGAGTAATTTATTTGAAAAACAAATATCCAATAATTAGTACTGAATAATTATTATTAATGTTAAAAATATATAAATAAATCTTGACGATTAGTCGTTCATAGATCTGGTTTAGTAAATGATCGATCTTATTTACTCGCCGTGTGAGAAACTATGAAACAAATGTTGATAACGTAACCTCAAAGTTTCGTGCTGTACTATTATTGTGAAATTTTAAATTGTTGATCGCTCGATTTGTTAATAAATAAAACCGATCAAAAATGATAAACAAAAACAGTCCACCGAGTTCGCCTGAAATGGAAGAGAATTTAGACGAGGAAGATTTAATATACGTCGGGGATGTCGACGAAATTTTGGAGGTTATGGAACGCGACGACGAAAACGAAGAAGAAAGCATGGAAGAAGAAGAAGAACAACAACAAGAACAATCTCTTGAGAAAGGCGATGCTTTCTCCATTTTTACCAAACACGAAGGTTTAAATTTATTATAATTTATCGTTGAAAAATAATTAAATGCTTCCGATTCATTTTGTTCTCACGTACTAATTGCCACTAGGAAAAGATATTTGGATTTTGTTGCTAACTTGTTTCACCGATTCAGTTTTTTCCAAAGATTTTCTGTTTCAATTGTTTTCAAACATTTCATGAATTTAGGTGATCCGTCAGTTCTTTCTGATTCTTTCTGATTCTATCGAAATAGTGGATGAATAAATCAAATAGTTTCTCTGTTAAACAAAGATCTTTACTTGTCTTTTCCATTTACAGTTTTTTATACATTAATTTTATAACTTACACCTAATATTCACAACTCAAGTCTTACCTGTAAAACAAGGAAACAATATTCACTATTCGTTCTCCACGATGTTCCTTCTTCCACAGTTTATTTCTTTTATTCTTATTTCATCATTACCAAACTTTATGTACTCTTACAACTTTCCTCCTTACGTCTTTATCCTCTTTACACTTTGTCTTGCTCGCACAGTCAGATGTCTGTTGTTCCTACCTACACCTTGTATGGGAAATTTTAAATCGTACCGAAGGAATGCAACATATTTCATAACACTGAAATTGGCAACGTTGGGGTCCAAAGAAAAATACTAATTTCTATTAATTGTTTGTTCAATTGAAAAAACCATGACAAATTTTCCACCGATTTTCTATTTGGATCCTCAAATAAGATTGTTTCATTGTTTTTACCAAATATTGAATGAAAATCATAAGCTCTGCTTAAGAAAAAACAGAATTTCGTTGCATTCCAACGATGCAAACTTCAAATCATCATATTCTTTACTTCTATATCTTTCAAATAAATAATAAGCATTAGGTCATAGTATTAGAATTTTATTTTTTTATTTTTATTGCAGGCTCTATATTTTGTGGCTGTTTGAGTAGAGATGGGAAATTAGCAGCAACGGGTGGTGAAGATGATATGGCCTATTTATGGGATACGTCATCCGGTGAAGTTAATCTCGAGTGCACAGGTCATAAGGACAGCGTGATATTCACAGGATTTAATCACGATGAGACCTATTTGGCTTCTGGTGATATGAGTGGAAATATCAAAGTTTGGAAAATCAGTGAGAAAAATGTGGTCTGGGACTTTGACATGGGAGATGCGACGGTAAGTTGAACTATTTCTTATTTTTGTCAACTTATTTTTGTGAGTCAGCCTTTTTCATTTGTTTTTTATTTGATAACCCACTTTTTTTGGCACCAACTAACGAGTTGCCTGATTACACAAGGTTCTTCAAATATTGCTAACAATAAGTTTGCAAAAAAATATTATAAAATGTTTTTTTGTCAATTGCGTCAACCTTCAGTTTAGAACAATGAAATATTTTTTATTCATTAGCACTTTTTTGAATTCATAGATGAAATTTGCTTATATGATTTGTTACTGAAGATTTGTACGTCAAGGTCCCTCCGGACCTTTTCCTACTACGACGGCGTTCCTACATCGAACCAATTCGATCCAACTCTTAGTAGAATGGGTATTTTTTGAGATTTTTTTTTTTTTTTTTTTTTTCAAAACCATCGATAACCCATTGTTCGGATCAAATATCGATTTTAGCTTTGGTAAAATTGACACAGAGTAGGAACCAAAAGTGGAAAAGTTGAATATATGTTATTAGGGCGCATAAGCGATCGGTGCGCGTCTTCGGCGTCTCCCAGACGTGAGTGCGTTTGATTATTGTTCTCAAGGATCGGACGGCTCGAACCGTATGGTGAAAGATGATAACACTGAAATTTGCAACGTTGGGGTCCAACGAATAATACTATTTTTACTCGTTGTTTGTTCAATTACAAAAACCATGACAAATTTTTCACTGATTTTGTATTTGGATCTTCAGAAAATATTGTTCCATTGTTCTTACCGAATATTGAATGAGAATCATGAGCTGTGCTCAAGAAAATACAGAATTTCGTTGCATACCAACGATGCAAACTTCAACATCGTGAAAATGGGGGTTTACAATATAGAAGATCGAGGAGGCTACATAGAGGGTAAACAACCGTTTGAAGAACGCAAACCATTTTCATAGTTTTTGTTGTTATTAACAGTGGATGCGCTGGCACAGGATGGCTAATGTTTTGTTCGCTGGTTCGGTTGAAGGAGATGTATACATGTGGCGAATTCCCGATGGAGAGTGCAAAATTTTTCAAGGCTTTGGCCAGAGAACCGAGACTGCTGTCGTAATTCCAGACGGTAAATTCGCAAATTATTTTATTGATCATAAAGATAAAAGAAGAAAAAAAACTAAAGTTGCTTACAACACGATAGGCAAAAGACTCGCGGTTGGATACGAAGATGGCACGGTACGAGTATTGGATCTAAAAAGTGGTACTATTCAATCAACTAGTACACCAGGTTCTGGACACTCATCCGCGATTACCGATCTGGATTGTCAATCTGACAGTAAACTCATTATCTCCGCTGCGGTCGATGGGAAAACAATTTTGCGAACACCGCAAACAGGCTTGGTATTTCAAATGATATCCGTTAATTCTGTTTACTCAATTTTTTATACTAGTAACGACGTTGACCTGATTATTAACCTTGATAACATACTTAAAAGTTTGGGTCAACAAATTTTTGAGGTAGCTGATTGAAAATATAAATTTTAAACTCGAAAAGTAGCATAACTTTTCACTGAATTCAATTGTTAGTTTGGATCTAGTACAGAAACGATTGTACTTTTTTGTTTTCAACAAGAATCAGAGGACGGAGAATTCAACACAAATTTAGGACAATTTTTAGAAAAGTATTAAGGTTGTGAAGAAATTATTATCGCGCGTATAACGTTCTATATATATACGGATCCGATATGCGGTGCCGGTCCCGCCGTTGTTATGAAAATAGAGGTACCTAGTGTAGTTCGGTAGAAAATGCATTGAGAGGAAAAAAAAAGTTTATGCCCGTATACAATATTTGTACAATTTAAGCAGTTAACGAATAATAACATTTTTTTCTTAATTAATGCATTATCTTCGAATCGCTGAATGATCAAAAAGTGCAAAAAAAGAATGTTGGGATAATGTTTAGGCCAAGTGAAATTTTCTTACAACATTCGTCCAATCGAAATACTGGAGTTTATCCGTGACAAAAAAAATTATTGTCATTTTTTTATGGGTGGGCCAAAACTTGAAATTTCGATTCGTCAAATGATGTCGAAATGTTAACTTTGAAAAATTCACACGGCCTTGAATATTTGGCCGGCAAAAGAATTCTATTCGAATAAATGCAATGTTCAATAAATAAAAACAATAATAATACTAAACGATTTTTGCAAGGTCGTAGCGATACTGCAAGATCTGCAAGAAAACAAGCCGACAAATCATGAACAAAATGGTGAATCAAGCGCCCCTGAAATAAAGGACAATTGGGTCGAGGCTGTGGCATTTTGCTCCGACATAGATTTACAATTGGCCGCTACGGGGACCGTCAATGGTGAAATATTCATTTGGGACATTACGAGAAAGGTAAGATAAAAATTTACGATATTTACGTACCAAATATATAATGTCCCAAAACTAAAATTTTCACCTGATCAACGCTCAACTTGTATCGCATACAATATTTTGGAGCATTGGGCGTACGTCACCCACGTTCGCTTACAAACATCATTTCTATGTTTTCATCTAACGCATAGAATTAAACTTGTTTTTGAACTGTTGGTAAAACTGTCAAGTGAGTATGGAAATCGAAAAAGTAAAAATATTTCAATTATTTTGGAATTAGTTTGGAATGGAAACGTGTAGGTTGGCGTGAAAAGTATTAAAGCTTTTCCAAACACTCTCTTTTACAAGTAGTCGAAGATTATTCCAATTAAAGAAAAAAAAAAAATTATAAACATTATTGTAATTCAAAAAATATCTCCTTAAAATCACTCAAAGTTGCCGTGCTGATATGAAACTTTTTTTCGGTAAATATGACGAAACACGGCTCCACCTTAAAACCACCTTAGTACCCAAAGATTACTAAAAAATCCATTTTTTACGAAGAACTTTATTGCCAATTCGTTGCTGATGTCGTCTTTAACATCGCCAGAGAAGACTTGACGCATAGAGTGTTGCAGGATTCTCGCAATTTCGCGTCTTAAAACTCCGTGATCTTGTAAAAAACTAGTACTTTGAAATACAACCGTCATAAGTCATTGTTGCATGAATACTATACTATTATTTAAGGATTTATGGGAGTGACTACCCTAGTCAAAGCTGCGTTAAATTTTTGAAAGAGTCTACCGCAGTTTTACCACTGCAGTTTTCCGGACCTTTAGTAATTGTCAATTCTAAAAGCTACTGCAATCACCTCAGGCGTACCTTGGTCCTGTAAAGGATGGCTACACTCAGCGATGATGCCTGTGATTAAAAACATAGGAAATTTCAGGAAATTTAGGTTGTTTTGTACGTGAAAAAATGACAAATTGGTCACATTAAAACTGACGCATGACTTTTTATGCTTGGCGTCCTTTTTTTTACTCTTTCAAAGTGATTTTTTGAATACATTGATCATCGATTCAAATTAATGAACTGTTTTTGTTAGACATGAAACGCGTTTTATTGTTAATTAATACGTAAAACATTATTGCGCAGGTACTGAGACACAAAATCACTCAGGAAAGTGGAGTTAGTAAGCTCGTTTGGAAAGGCAAAACTCCGTTTTTGTTGGCCGCTGGTTTGGACGGTATTCTCTGGTGTTACGATGCTCGAACAGCCCAGTGCGTCAAATCATTCACGGGACACACCGAAGATATCCTGGACTTGTACATTTCTGCGTAAGTCACTTAACATTTTTATCATACATAATAGGAAATTGTATAATTCACATCGAACACCTCGTGTTTTGAGGTTATTTTTTTGGAGAGGTGGGTATTTTTTCAGCGCGTAAGAAGATGACTAAATATTCGTTTATGAAATGAACCTGGTTTTCATGTTTTTAAATGTTATATCCTATTTCGCGATTTTTTTAAGTTTTTTTCGTCGAGTGACAAAGTTGAAAACTGTATTGTCAAAACTTGAAGAGAAAAACTGCAATTATCGCATTTGAGTTTTATAACGGGAAATATGTATAACTTTATATTCGAAAATATACGCATTTCTCCCATTGAACGATTGCAATGTATAAGAAAATCATGGACATTAATTTTGCAGCGATGGAACTCGGATATTGACGACGTCGGATGACTCCACAGCAAGAGTATTCGATCTAAATATATGATAACTGATTGGTAGACTGTTCGCATAAATTTGCGAAATTCATTTCGTTATATCACAGAAAAAGGACAAAAAAAGTTGAACAAAAATCATGTTATACTTAATATAAACAATACATTAAAGATATTGTATGTTGAAAGAACTTCTAGTTTTTTATTTTACACATAAACAAAAAAAGAATAAAGGACGAAAAGAGTGTAGTGTTTTTATTTATCTTTTATTTCTGTTCCAAAATGGTGTTTTTGTGCCATTGAGTGTCAAGTGGATGGCGTTTTCCTTTCCAATTAAAATGAGTCGGATCATTTTCGTGTCCATTTTCAAAATCGAAAAATTGACTCAGTTCAATCGCCAATTTCGATCGTACGAGGCCTGCGCCTCCTAGTTTTGAAGCCGCCGGATGATAAACTCTGCCTGAATGTATACTCATACAAAGTTTTTCCGGTTCAAATGGTACCTGGAAAAAAATCACTCAATATAAGGCAATTATTCTCGCAAATCCATTTTATCGGTTTTTGTCAATTGGCTAGTTTTTTCGCCGGATTATTTTTCATCTCTAATATTATTATATTGAAATCATTGCGATTTTTACCACCTTTAACAATACTATCAATGATTGTACAATTTTTTTTTTTTTTTTAATTATATTGTACCTGTGTGTGAAAACCCTTTGCGGGTTTTCACGAGCTCATCCTCATCACTTTCACATTCCCTTCTTTTTTCCGAGGTTTTCACATTCCCTCCGTTTTCCGAAGCTCCCCCCCCCCCCCGCCCTTCGTGGGTGGCTGCAGCCGTCTTATCCTCAACTTATCGTATTTACCGAGGGCGAAGGGAAACTGCGGAAAACCTGCTTACCGATACAGTCGCTGGCCTGACTGATTACCATCTTTGATGATTGCGTTCAACCACCCGAGATTATAGTATAAACAAGTGAAAAAATTTCTAACTTTCATTGGTCACCCACTCGGCGGTACGGCACGATGTCGGAGTTTGCGTCGTGCAACGAAATTCTGTTTTTTCTTGAGTAGAGTTCATGATTCTCATTCAATGGTCGTAAGGACAATGAAATAATCTTTTTTGAGGATCCACATACAAAGTTGGTGGAAATTTTGTCATAGTTTTTTAAACTGAACAAGCATTTAATAGAAATAGTATTTTTCGTTCGACCCCAACGCTCCAAATTCCAGTTTTATTGTACGGAAACATACAGAGGCCAGAGAAATCGCTTCGAACCATACACAAGCTTGTCCAGAAAGGAAGAATAATATTCATTGGTGTTTCGGCCGGACGCGCTACCTGCGGCCCGCGATTCCGAGCCCTAAATCCATTGGATCAACCTCTTTCTCAGAATACTCACAAAGATGTAATCTCGATAGCCAAATTATTGGCCCATGAAATTTGTTATAGGAAAGCTGTCAAAATGATGTTTGATTACCTCTGGGATCTTCAGAATTTCTACCAATAGACAATGAATTGATAGATTCTTGATTTTTTTCATTCAAGTTTTTCTATTCTCCGCTCGTCCTACATTTGTTCTCCATATACGTCCTTTGTATTTTTCCTTCCTTAAATTTCCGCACCTTATCCGTACCCATAATTCGTTCGACTTTATTTCCACGTCTGCTTTTTCCTAGTAGCATTCCATTCCCATTGCCTTTTCTGTTTTTATTGTTATCAATAGCGAACTTAGCATATACGATTTTTTAATGTCACTAGCGTCACCACGCGCGCAAGCGTGCGCTTGTCTTTATTGGTTTATACCTATTTTAATAACGATATTACTCTTAGGTATATTGTTTCGAATAATTTCATTGAAGTTAGGTCATTATTATAGAAAATCTTGAAAAATGAAAGCCAAAGTAAAAGTTGTCAATGAATCTATCGTTAATGAATTAATTGGCGAATGAAATAATATTCTATGTATAATATTAAATTTCAATTTCTTCATATGATTTGATGGCAAACCGTATATTTCTAATTTCATATTTTGGTTGTATAATTCTTTTCACAGTTTATTATTTTTTTAAACATGACCGCCGATACGATTGTGTATGCGTCCAATTTATTTTTAACCGGAATGTCAATTACCGTAAAGAACGCGATAGAAAAATACGATTCTGTTAAGAAAGGATTCCACACCTTTTAAATACAAGTTAAATGGTATTTTGACGGGTAATGTGTTGCAGTTGTTTTCTCCTTTTTTCTACGATCTTAAATACACAGATGAGCGAACTCCGAGCACGTCATCAACAACCAAACAAAATACGTCTATCGCAGCTTCAGAAATAACTCGCACTTCGAGATTTCGTGACAATACTTTTTTTATGAGAGGAATCGTCGTTCACTAAATATCCGCGGTCTTACGTTTCCATGGTTTCGACCACATACTTCGGTGCAGGCTTTTTATCCATAGGACTTTCAGTTCATAAATATCGTCTATTATGGATTTCTCGAAGCCAAGTTTCAAACTTGAGTATTGAATTGGATCACTTTTTGTAAAGTATGTTTATCGTACGAAAGCCACACAATTAAAACTGAAGATAAACACAAGAGAACGAAAATACTAACCATTAAAGAGTCGCCTGCATGAGCGTAACTTAACCACCAATCTTTGGATTCTTTTTGTAGAACGTGGGTAAAGACGATCGGCAAATCATCGCAACGGACGAAATTTCTTTCCCGGCCACATACAGATAAATACGGAAATGTTCGATCGTAACGGCCCGTATCGTTTTTTTTGAGCATTTTGAAGAAGAAGGTCAAGAACTTTTTTTCTGTTAACCATATTTTGACAATTTATATTATTCTTGTCATGTATATACGATATCGAAGGGTTAATAGTTATCATTCTTATCAAATTTGCCACTATTTTAATCTACGTTTGCTTATGTGCAATATTGTAATTATCAATTTGGATCGGTGATGTCAGGAGCATAACCACCGTACCTTTAAAACACGAAGTGAAATTCTTCATTCGCGCATCGTCCAAAAAGAGCTGAAAAACAAATGTTTTTTGATAATCAAATACGCTCAAGCAAAATGTATAATTTATAGGTTGGGTCGAACATATTTACCATTCCTTGATGGTCAATGTAATAAAAATATTCACGGATTTTTGGTTCGGGAGATTGTCCTTGAACGTAGTCGACATGGTTTCTGTAGAGTGTTGAAAATCGCAATCGATTACGGAACTTTAATAACATCTCTGCAGTTTTATTTTATGATTATTTGAGAATAATTATTTATATGAATATAACGAGAGTTTATATTTATATAGTTTTAGAATAATTATTTGTATGTATATAACAATAATTTAGCAACCAATTTTATATAATTGCCACTGTGAACGGTGCCGAAACACATTGGCGTACTTACGAGCAACGCACATGCGATAGAAAAATTGTTTTGATGATCACTGATGATCAGCTGACACCTAGCACGCCATACATGACACATGTTGCCGATGGGCTACCAGGTAACCTGGTTACCATAAATCATGCAACTGTCAAGCAATTTTCAACTTTTTCGTTGCTCGTAGTGCAATTCAAACGTTTGATGATTAATAGTTTTTTTATGAATAAGTTATCAAAAGTTTTAGAGTAAAAATCATCGAGATGCGTTGAATTTACGTTGAAAAATTGGGACAACACGTTTGCAAATGCAAAATCGTTTGGTGGCTACAAATTTGTAAATTGCAGCCTTTGGTAATCAATAGCTCATTCAAAAAACATTAAACAAGTACTATTGAGATCAGTCGTTTTGATCAGCTTTGATTAGTCGTTTTTGATCGGTCGTTGAACTCAGTCAGCAACACGTAAAAAAAATTGATCCTACAGTAGTGATGCTTGAAAAATGTTTCGTTGCTTCGACCGCTATGTCCTTGACTGTAATAAAGAAGATTTGGGATGTTAAAAAAAGTGTGACTGAATTAAATAACATGGTATGTTAAACATTTTGTTCAACGGGATCAAACATTATTTTGTTCATTGACAAATATATGCCGTTGAGTCCATAAAATATCTGGTTTCCCAGAAAAGTATCTAATTTTTTAATGGGGGTATTGCTTAGGGAATCTGATTGATACCGATTAAACCGATGGAAACCCACATGATGTGAATCGGAATTAATTCATAGACACAATGGGAGTGTTACGTCCTAGCCTTACGCTTTGCCTTACGCTTTGCAATCGTGTGCCATCAGCAGGTACACTCTCGATTTGGTAGAGTGGCATTTCCGCTAAAAACCTTCCGCAAGATCGTTTAGTCAAAAAAGTAACTAGAAACAAAGGCTCTCGACTAAACAATATTCAATACAGATGGCGTTGTAAACGTTTGGTTGTAGTGCAAGGATAGGGCTACAGCCGTGGGCTACAGTATAAGTTGAAGCATGGAGACTATAGGGAAGAGGAGTCAAAACTTGGCCTCCTGGCGTGGCCCCAAAAATGTCGGCGAAACGTAGTTCCTCCAAGCGGCGCTGCTGTTTTAAGGACGCTTCGGGCATACGCATTACGTACACGGCTGATCACGCGCCAAAAGCTAACAGCTGATGAGAGTCGTTTACTGAACCGATATAAGCAATCCGATAAATTTGATATACTTCGAAATTCAAGGATGTTTCTTGCCTAAAGAGATTCGAGATATCATTAATGAATTCAAGTCAGGCAGAAGGTTATAATTGATAATGAAAACAGAAAGACAAAAATCAGGGTGGTTAAACAACTTAAATACAATTTGACTTCTTACGATTTTATCATGACGTATGGTCTATGGAGTAAGACAGTAGTCTCGTGATGGGAGGACCGGGGTTCAATTCCACAGGTACGAAGTTTTTTACCTCTCGAAAACTTTTTTTTTAACGAGGTTCTGTCGCCATAATCATAATAGTATATACAAAGTAACGGCAAAATGATCAAATACAATTTTTCTACGATATTTTTTTGAAGTTTTGCGTGAATCTTCTTGAGCGTCGTACTATAATGTGTAAAAAATTTGAGAAGGTTCCACCGTCTGGTAATCGAGATATTCAGTGTTTAAAATCGCAAATTTAACATGAGGTCTTATGGGAAGTTACGAAAAAAGACGATTTTTTATAACGAATAACTCGATTTCTAGACGGTAAAACTTTCTCAAATTTCACCTACAGTTGTGCATTATTGTTAAGAAGGTTCATACGAATTTTAAACAATTAAACTTGGAATCGAACGCATGAGAAACGATCGAACCTCCTTAAATTTCACTTCTACAAGATGATTTTTAATAAATTTCATTTTTCTCGCTAGCTTTTTTTTTCTTGGAATTGTACAGTTGAAATTTATGTATATATGATGAGCAATGATAAAAAATTGATATGTACAAAATTTTAACAAATTCACGAAAATTACGGTAACTTTTTTTCCACTCGAAGCTGGGACCACAGTCACCGCTCACTCTCTTTGTGGAATTATCTTCAAATTTGTAATTCATGTTTTTCATTCATAGTCTTTTTTTTAAAACATGAAAAATTTTTAAATGAAAAAAATGATGAAAAATTGAATTTTGCACTTGGCCTTCCTGAATAAATGATTTATCGGAATGTAATACGGCCTATAACCTACTCTGATTACTTGCGTATTTATTTTTTTATATGTACCTTCGCTGCAAAACATCATTTTTTATGAAATGATTTTATGAAATATATTTAATCGCCGCCATGACGGTCAGTTTCATCACGAAGTGTTACGTCGTAGCCTTCACGCTAGACCCCCATATATTTTTTTTTCCACATCAACTATTTCTACCTTACCGATAACCAACCGTCGGTAGCTACTTACCAACCAATATCATCATTCGTCGATAACTAAGGAACACTAGATAATAAATAGAATAATTCAGTACTTTCCGTAATTACAATAATTCACAATTATTCATTCCTGTCATAATTGTTCACTTAAATAATATGAATCACACAACGCAATCAAAATCTTTCACACATTCCTTTCCCACGGCAAAAACCACATCAAACAAAAAGACAGAAAGCGAATCTCTTGCAATATTAAAACATATCAGATAACAAAAGCACAAACAGGATGTGATTCTCCGAACACTTCCAACTCAAAACCTTAAACTCTAACTCGCCAAAACAAACTTGATGCCTTTTTTATCAGAAACAACAAAATATAAAAATCATGCAAACCGAGATTTGCGATTCGCCAACACCTACCCACCAATCCAAAAATCGCAAACCTCCCCCACATCTTAAAACTCCAATCATAAAATCCAACGAACATCTTAGCCAATCAGAATAAAAAACGTTAACAAAAAGTAAACCCTTCCACAAGACATCCCTCTCTCAAAATCCTCAACAACGAACTTCAGCCATTCGAACTCGCAAGTTTAGACAATCAGACTTTATCCGAAAGCCAAACCGCACAGTCGAATTTACCCAAAATTCTCGAAAGACTCAGAACCCCTAAATCCATAAACTAAAATCAGTTTGAAGTCTTCAATCATTATCATAGAATACCATCGAATAATTATAAGTGCGTGAATCCAAATATTTCAACGGAAAGTTATAATAATAATAATATTGTATCAGTTCATTCTTTTCTTATTAAAATAAAATTATATTATTCATTCAAAGTGTAAACGAGAGTAAAACTGTGGACTTGATTAACCCTCATCCTTAATTCAGTTTACCAATCATCGCATATATCAAATTCCGAAAATCTCAGAAAATCCGAAAATATATTAATCTGGTTACGGGAATCGTGCGGAAACCAAAAGACTCACTGGCGATAGTTCTCAGAAATTTAAACATCGCGCTCTAAATCGGCAATTCCGTGCATTCATCAAAATCTCCCTCTCGGGACGTAACAAAGCACCAATTATATCACTATATATTATGCGTTCTTAACTACAATGCGACGCCTATCGGTCGTTCTTGACACCAGCGTTTCCCGACAGATTTGGGACGCATTTGATACTACCGCAGTATAGGAAGTTTGGACTCCTTTCCTATAGTCTCCATGAGTTGAAGAACAAATATTGTTGTTAGTTGTGAGTATTGCAGATAGTTGGCTCGTGGTAGTTTGTGTGGATGATGAGTGTTATCCGACCTTACCGACAACCATCTACCTGACATCCAGCATTTCACAACTACCATAGAGTTCTGTATAGTTGGCAGATAAATATAACAATTCTCATTTTTTATTGTTTCTTTATCTTGGGAATTATTCACGCATTTTTTTGACACTACTATTATTATTTTTGACATAACAATTTGTTAATAATAAATAAAAATATATTGGGCGTATAGTTAGCAGAATTGAATTCGAAATTCATTTTTAAAAATCATAATCAACTAGAGATCATTGGGGAAATGTATGGGTAATATTAAAATAATTTGGTAATCCTTGCTAGCATGAAAATCAAAATTTTTGGTGCTAACTTTATGGCGGATCTTAAGGGTCATTAACGAGGGTTACACAGATCAAATGGCTGTTATAAATCTTCACAACATTTGTATGCAACGTTCAACTCACAATTCAAACTATTAAGGCTGTATTTATCTTGCAGGATGTCTTGTAAGCATAGAAAATACGCGATAACTAGAGATTTCCGTTATTACGAGCGATTCTGAAAATATTTGACTTGAGAGGGCTAACTCAGGGGAGGAAGTTTATACTACCTATATATTTTTTTTTCATTGAATTTGCTGCGGTCATAAATGAGTGACTGTTTTTTGTACAGTAAGATTTACGAAGAATTGGCTGTCTTCAATGAAAAAAAAAAACGCAGCCGATGCATTCGTAATTTGAAGAAAAGCCCGAGTACAAGTAGCATGTTGAGCTCAAAAAATTGAGCGTGTGAGTCTGAAAACATTCCATGTACCCATATCGCATTAATTGTTTCTTATCAGGGCCGGCTGAGAATGCAATAGAATCGAATAAAAATAGTTTATCATAAATCGGATGTTTCCGGAACGAACTACAGGCGCTATAGAATACTGGGTTGGAAAATATGATTAAAAACGTACTGTCCTTTAAAATTAGGCTAAAACTTTTCCTGAAACTGCATAAGTACATTTACATTAATTGATGTTTCGGTATTTTCGTATACGCACTGTCAAATTCAATTATGAGGACGTTCTAGAGTTAAGAATCCACTTGAATGGAATATTTGTATAACCGACAATAAAGGGTGTCGAAGAATATCGAGCCCGCAAGGAAAGCGATATATTAATCCTGCGGATAATCCAACTGGCAACAGTGGAAATGGGGCATTCCACGCCAAATCGGACACCATTCTGGTTTTACATCTCCGATTTTTTCCATAATTTTCAATATTATAGTACTCATTGAGAAAGACCTTCATAATTTTTTTCAATTTTTTTTGTCCACCCGTTTTCAAGATAATGATTTTTGAAAATAATCGTTCTTTTTTTTCAAATGCCCGTAACTCTGCGAGAAATCGGCAGATTGGGAAATTTTTTTATTTCGAAATTCTTCTTTTGTACAACACTTTTTGAATACAAAATTGGAAAAAAAATTCCAACCGTAATAGTATAAAATTTTCAAATTTCAATCATACAATGTTGATTTCCGAAAAATACATAGGGATCGATTTTCCTAAAATCTTTTTCTAAAAAATTGAGATTCATCCCGCATCTTTTGAGCCTAGTCTATAATGGGCAAATGATCGAATCTATTTTTTTATCGAATTTTTAAAATTTCATGTTCAGTGAAAGGGATGTTTTTTTTCGTAATATTTGTTTGTAGACGCACTTTTAGAAAAAAAAAAAAACGATGCGAAATTATCTGAATCCATTTTCCATAAGATTTTAGAGCTGTGAACATTAAATGTTGACTCTTGAAAAACACGTAGCAACCGATTTTCTTCTAATTTTCTTTTAAAATACTGTCACGCATCATAGAACTTTAGGATTTATGTTTTTTCGAATGTAAATTTTTTTGTTCAATTTATATATATCAAGAAATATCTTCGAGGATCATATAACACGTAAAATTTATGAATTAAAAGCAACTTTTGACTTTTTTTCAAGAATCAACATTCAATGTTCACAGCTCGAAAATCTTATGGAAAATAGATTCAAATAATTTCGCATCGTTTTTATTTTTCTAAAAGTGCGTCTACAAACAATTATTACGAAAAAAAAACATCCCTCTCACTGAACATGAAATTTTAAAAATTCGAAAAAAAATTGATTCGATAATTTGCCCATCATGAGACTAGACTTAAAAGATGCGGGATGAATCTCAGTTTTTTAGAAAAAAATTTCAAGAAAATCGATCGCTACGTATTTTTCGGAAATCAACATTTTGTGACTAAAATTTGAAAAATTTATACAATTACGGTTGGAATTTTTTCCCAATTCTGTATTCAGAAAGTGTTGTAAAAAAGAAGAATTAAAAAAGAAAACTTTCCAATCGACCGATTGCTCGCAGAGTTACGGGCATTCGAAAAAAATAATGTTTTTTTTTTTTTTTTTTTTTTTTTTTTTTTTTTTTTTTTTTTTTTTTTCAGAAATCAATATCTTGAATACGGCTGGAAAAAAAAATTGAAAAGAAATCATGGAGGCTTTTTTCAATGGGTACTATAATATTAAAAATTATGGAAAAAATCGGACATGCAAAACCAGAATGGTATCCCATTTGGCGTGGAAAGCCCTATATGTTCAAACTATTGTTTTGAGTCTGCAGATCGATTTTCAATGATCTCAAGGAATTAATGTCCTGGACAATCTATGCGAATTGGTCTGGCGAATTTTTCCCCTCCATCGTACCTCCCGCTGTGTTAAAGGATTTTAGGGGTCAAGTGAAAAAATCACCAGATTCGGTGTCATCGTGCGACAACCACCTAAGCAGGTAGCGGGTAGAAAGGTTTATTGGCACCGCAGTGACCGTTATTTGGCGGCCTCATTAGCACCTAAGGATAGGGGAGGGTCAGGTAATGCCAGACATTGTAATTTCTAAACGCTGATGTACATTCGAATGATTGTTAAAAACGTGAAATTAACGAACAAAAACCTAACAACGATTTTCCCTATTTTTCGTTTTTAATTTTGTCAAATTAAAGTTTTTTTAATTTATTGAGTTGGGTCTAAGCGTCCAGGAATTACCCTACTCTCCCTTTCCGGCAATAGCATTTTGCAAAAAACTTTTTTTGTGTTAATTTTCGTTAAATTCAAAAGTCATTGATCAATATAACTGTTGTACAAATACGTTATTGAGTTTTGCCTATTTTTATATTTATAAACGACGCTGGCAGGTAACTGTGGCTGTTCTTTTACTTAAAACGTGAAGGTGAAATTTTCTTTTACACATGACACTAGAATGAATTATAACAAATTATAACAAAAACAATTATAACATAATATATAATTATATAATATGCGATACATAATTATAAACAATTATATTATATTATATAGAAAACAATTATAAAAAAATTATAACGAACACGATATGTGCGTAACAGTGTTCGATGAAAAAGGGAAGAAGTATTAACACTCGAGAACTTGGAACATGGACTATTCATTTTTTGTATGAATTTTTATGAGGAAGATAGTTTGAGAAAAATTCTCGATCGTTTTTCCTTCGTCTTCCTTCACTTTTATTATGTAAACTATGAAATTATGTATAATAAAACGAAAAGGATGAAAACCCACATTTAATTATGTAAGCTCGTATTGTTACTCGTTTGTTCTACTTTTATTTATTACATTTATTTTATTTATTGATTAATATTTATTATATTATTTTATTTATTTATTCGCAGGTTAATAAACTTTATGAAAAATATGAGCATCAGTTTTACTTCATTCCTTTTCCAATTTTTAACAATAAAAAAATGGGTAGATATCAAAATCAATTACATTCATACCAATTATTATGTTTTATTGAATTCCAGTATTCACCAAATCACTGAAAACTGAAAAGATTCAGATAGCTTTTTTCGTCAAACTACATACGTTTGTTGATTTTCTAGAGTGCTTTTGAATTTTTTTCGAATTTTTTCGCATTCACATTCATACATTCATAACAATTAAGATGTTTTATCAAATTTCAGTATTCACCGGATGGCTGAAAATCTCAAAAGATTCAGATGGCTTTTTTCGTCAAATTACATACATTTGTTGATTTTCGGAAGTACTTCTGGATTTTTCCCGAAATTTTTCTCTTTTTAACAATTTTTATTTTCGATTTTTCCTCGGCGCAGTCATTGAGAAAGTGTTCGTTCAATGCTTCAGAAATTTCATACTTATATATGATATTGAATCTTTCTCCAAAAACATGTACGAAATCCGTGATTTTCAATGAAATTTTATAATCGTTTGGAAAACTTTATATAAAAGAAATAATATTGTACACGAATTTTTATGCATTTAAAAATTGTTTGCTTGTTCAATCGAATTCAAAGAAACTTTTCATTTCAACAATACGTTAATACTTTTTCGTATTATCGTCATTTTTGATAGCCGATGCTTGAGAAGTTTCAAAAATCGCTGCATGTCAGGTTTTTACGGAATTCGGGAGTTTCATGATTTTTATCGATTGAAATTGGCTGCGGAGAAAATTTAATTATTCCTCAGTTATGTATTCGATTTTCATTGGAATTTTATTGAAAATTTGCAATATTCGATGTACAAAAATTTTGAACCGATATAAAAATGAACCTGCATGGGACGTCGTCGGTCAAATTGACCGTGCGGTAAAAACCCATAGGGCCCGTCCGCCATTGGCTGCATACTGACGTAGGACGTAGAGTGAGGGGCAATTAGTGCCCGTTTTCCACACTTGATGTCAAAACGAGGTGGAGAGGGTTTTTGCTATAGAAGCCACTGGTCAATGGCAAATTGAGCAGTCTCGATCAAAGTTTTGCAAAGAACGCAAGTAAGCATCAACGACCATCAAGTGTAAAATGGATTCAAAATCGACGTTCGTGTTTGTGTCGTAGTGAATTTCTTCCAAGTTTCTGTTTGTTCATTATTCGTGAGTGCAGTGAAGTTGTTTGATATATATTTTTTTTTAATTGACTAAGTATCGTATGAATGGAAGTTTGGCAACGATTTCAAAAAAATCAAGAAAAATGTGACAATCCGTGAAGTATTTTTAATGTGTATTTTAACTCATGATGACAAAAAAAAACATTTATCGAAAAAATGTTTAAGTGGAAAATTGTTCAGTGAATCATCACTCTACTTGTGTTTCATTGTAATAAACAAATTTTTAACTTTTCTAAATAAATATGGATTTCCTTACAATTTTATTGAATTTTATCCATAATAATATAATATAAGTATATACAATATAATAATAATATAAAAGTGTATTCAGTTATTGATTAATTTTTTAAATGGTTTTCATTGAATACGTAGAACGAAATTGAAATTTGCATTTTCTGCTGTAATTTTAGAAAAATATTGTGTGATGAACAGTGAATAAGTGTAAAGTTTGAACAAAAATGATTGAAAATTATCATAAGTAATGAAATTTAATAAAATGAATAATTTAATTTTTTGCGTTACATTCACAAAAATCGAATTCCAAATCCTTACGTTATACAGAACACCTTTTTACGCTAAAAATTTAAACTTTATGAATGAAACGGGGTAAACACAGAAAAAGTTCACGTACTAACGATGAAGTGAAGTCAAGTGCGAGAGAATCCCGAATTTTCTTGTTTTACATGAGAATCTTTTGCTTTAGAAGTTTGAACAGAGTGTTTAAAATTATTACGAACGTTAAAGTTTTAGCCATAAAAAGTCAGTTCCAAATTTGTTATTCTCCAAAACAACCGGTTGCATTCAAAATTCAAGCAGAGCGAAAGAAAATGGTAAGAATTTAAAATAATATTTTACGTTTTAACCATGAAAACTACACGGAAAAAAATGATCTGTAAAAATTCGTGGTCGATATTTAAAAATTACTAAAATTGAAATGAATTAATACAGTTAGAAACTGTGAATCAATCGTTTTACTGTGTGTCCTCTTACAAAGTAATGGATTTAATGTATTTTTTACATTTCGAACTGTTATAAATGATGATTTCAACTGCAAAGAGATCAATGTCAACAGCAAAAAACTAGATATAGCAGAAATTACATATAAAAACAAAGAATCCCACTGTGCATAAAATGTAAAATGTACAATGCCCTCAGCACAATATTCAGATCACATAGGAAAATTAATTGCCCGCCACAGTTTTCACCAATATTAAAAATAGTAAAAAATGTTGAAAGGGTATACATAAAAATTGTAAATCGAATGAATAAATATTATTTACGACCTTCTGAGAAAGTTATTGTAGATACAAATTGGAAATTGCCGTTTCACCGGTAAAATTTCAAAAACATACTGCGAAATTCGCTCTGGCTCCTTCATTTTTTACAGTTTGAACTGCAATTTCTTCACAAACAGACCAGAATGTTTCAAGGTGAAACAGTATTTAATACTCCGGCTGATTTGACTTCTTAGAGCGGGAACAATAGATACGAAAATTTGACGGTTACAAGTCTAAACGTGCGCGACCTTTCTTTGTCATAGAGAGGGTCTTCAGTCGCAATATTGTGCTCGGAGGATCAACACGTGCGTTTTGTGTAAAAAACGTGTGTAAAAGTGGTATAAAAGTGTGAATCGAAGAAAAAAACAATTAAAAAGTGGAATGATTACTAATTTAATTATTGGAAAAGAAGACGCGAAGGAAAGTACAACAACAGTAATAAAAAACGTAAGTACTTTTATCAATAAATTTTGGTAGGAGACAAAGTAAGAAAAAACAAGTATGGCTAGTATTTCCGATTTCGCTCCCGTTTGCTCAACTTTTTTTTTCGTGAATCTACATGTATCTAAAATGTGTTTATTTCAGAAAATGATCAACCTGACGTGGACGATTCACAAGCAGAAGCAATTCTGAGACAGAAAAATTAGGTGGTCAGTTTTAATGATCGTCGAAAAATTTTAGAAACTGCGAGAATTGCATCGTATTTTGACAGTTTCCCTTGTTTGAAACAAAAAAGGTGATCCATCTTGGTAAGTATCTCTCTATATCCAATTTTTCCAGTTTTACTTCAAATTATGTATTAAAAAAATCAATTAAATGTGTTTTTCAGCTTGAATTAGACTTTGAGCTTAAGTATCCCAAGAAAAAAAATGCTGTCCAAGAAAACTGGCCTAAGGTGCGAGATCAGCTAATTAAATTATTCCTTGGACCAAGACTACCATCAGAGAAAAGTTTTTTAGCTGAAGCTGTAAAATTAGGAACGCTGACAGGAGGGCAATGTAATGGCAAATATTATGTTGTTAATAAATGGTAAAACATAAATTTAACACGCATACCTATTATATATATCCTACTTTTTTTATATAATGTTCTCTATATATAATCTAATCTTTTTCCGTGTAATGACTGTACTTCGGTGATTCATTTGAATAAAGTGTTCACCAGTAAAAAACTGTAATTGAAATAATTATTTTATATCTATCAATATTCCTCACAAAACAAGTTATGATTTCGATAATACATATTGTACCTTGACGTACAGACAAATATTGCAATATACATCAAAAGAATTTTCGCTCCTGAGAAATAACGATTTTTATATTAATACCAACGCAAATATGACAGTAAACAAAATGAATTTCTGCTTCTGACCAATGAGAATTATACAAGGGTCCATGAAGAATTTTAATATAGGCAATGGACATTTTTTACAATGTGGAATTTATAAAAAGTAGTACTGCGCGATGTAAATGTAACATTTCACGTCTAATACTTTTTACTGTTTCACACTGTAAAAATTCGTTTGATGAGTGTGTACTATGTCACTTATGATATTAGTAGGTTGTTATAAAATAATTTACTATTTTTATTTTAAATTGGATGAAGTATTGATGTTTTCCCCTCCGGGAGGCGCTACCGATGGAAAAAACTGTAAACTTTCATGAAAATTTCAGTAATTTTTGAAGATCATTTTTTTCCGTGTGGTTTTTCAATTGAGAACACTGATCACTCTAGCATTTTCGAAATGATATGGGTTTCGTATGAATAAAGACATTTCCTATGATCAATAAGATTTCTTCATGCAATGTTTGATATTTTTCAACTGGAAATCGAACCACAATATCGGAATCATCTGCCTCTATTGAAAATAAAAAATAAGCGTCCTCGAAAACGTGCTATTCGACTTTAGACCACAAATCGCTGGACCTATTGTGAAAAAATTATTGTTTTTTGTAAATAGAAACGATTCCAACGTTAAATAAGCTTTCTCCATACAGTGTTCGATATTATGTGACCGGAAATCAAACCACAATAGTCGGAATCATATTCGTGTAATAATTATGTAAAATGAATTTCATCGAAAACCTGCTACTCGAGTTGACATTGTCGATCACTCGACAAATTTTGAAAAAACATTGGTTTTTTTTTTAAATAAAGACGATTCTACAGGGTGATTCAGGAAGACTTCCCGTCCGGGTACTCCCGGGTTCGGAACGATATTCGAAGCAATCCTACTTAACCGCTTTTTTAAATTCAAAGTAGTTTTTAAATGGCAAGCAATAGAATTTGCGTTTTTTAAGCCAATGAAAAGGTCACTCGCCGCCATGATAAGCGACGCCTCAGGCTCGTATAATCTGGGGGCCAAGACAGGGCTCGTGCTCGCATTCACAGCTAACATTTTTGTGTTTAATTTCGAAGCCAACTTCATACGATTGACTTTCGCGCGAGAAGCATGTATATCTGTCAGATGCCGTTCGCGATGTATTGTGACAGGCACGATGACGGAAATACACATGAATGTCTCCCATATGTTTTTGACAGATTCAAAAGGGTTTGGAAATTCGAAAAACATTATAATAATAATTATTATAACGGCATGGAACTATTGACGGGGTCAAAGACAGAGGCGAAGACGAAGACAAAGACGAAGACTACAGTTCCGCAGTTGAATTTTTTTTTTCAATTTTCGTGAAAAAGGTGATGATAAATGTTATTTTACGTTATTAAAAAACCATCAAAATTGTGCTCTTTTAATTTGAGACATCAAAATAGCAATAAAGTTCAATAATAGTATCAAAAAACAATAAAAACGAATAAACAATTTAACAAAATTTCAACACCCCACACCAGAGCAATAAGAATATGGCACAAAGAGAGAACAGGAAAAAATTATAGGATTCGAAGGAATTATCCCTACCATCAGCAGAAAGCCAGCATTGTCCAATGAAGAGGATGAGACGGTCCCAATTTTATCTGATACGTACGATCCCTACACAGGTAGACTTTTCTTGTAGCTACCCACGAATCCTCAGTGAACTTTTCAGAGCCATGAAATCAGCAATGGACAGCACGATATGGACTGAATCTCATAGATGACGATAAATCCTTGGTTTCTCGCTGTTTCTATGGAGGAAACTAATTATCATATTTTAACGTTATTTACCGGAACAGTTGAATGATGAGCCCATATCTGTGCTCAGAGCCGAGGTGACAGCACAATAACCACCCTCTCTATGTTGCTGAAGTGGTGAAAACTTTCCTCCGACAATTTCGTTACAATTGGATTTTCGGATTCCGTGAGACTATCGGACCCCTGCATACAAAAACGTTATTTTTTTCATGCCATTACTGTCGCTATAAGTGTTATATGAAACATTTATATCACTTAAATTCTAAAGCTATTAAAATTCAACATAATATTCACCTATGAAAGAAGGTTTTCGAAGTGTGCTCGCGCTTGGTCCCGACACAAGTGCAGCCTTTTTGTATTGTTTGCTCGTACGCGCTGCAGTGTGCGAGGAGTAATACTACCAAGGGCAGCCCGAATCCGTTCTTTCATATCATCCGGCGTAGTTGGGGGGTCTCGATAGACGAGATCTTTGACAGTACTCCACAGGAAGAAATCAAGTGGAGTAAGGTCTGGAGATCTCGCCGGCCAATGAACCGTCCCACGGAGTGCGAGAATCCGATCTGGGAAGTGTTGACGGAGAAAAGCCATCACAGCTCTCGCTGTATGGGCAGGGTGTCCATCTTGCTGCCACCACATTCTCTGCCTAACATCCTCAGGCACATCCTCCAAAAGTTCAGGCAAACCGTTCACGATGAGGTCTCGATACGTTTCCCCATCCATATTTCCATCGAAAAACCAAGGACCGATAATGCGATCGTTGACGATTCCAGCCCACACATTCACTCGCCATTGTTGTTGTCTGGGCACTTCAACAGCCCAATGAGGATTCTCTGGAGCCCAATACCTCGTATTTTTAGGGTTTGGTGTACCCTGGTTCGAAAAGCCTGCCTCATCTGTGAACAGTACGTCCCGGAAAAAATTTGGATTTTCATCCAGCCTCTCAAGGCCCCAAAGGCAATAATTGAGGCGATCTTCATTATCATTCGGGTGTAATTGCTGAACTTTTTGAAGTTTGTAGGGATAATTCACGGATCTTACAATTTTCCGCACTGTCTCTCTGTTGACGCCTGTGGACAGAAATAAAGGAGAAATGAATTTCAGATGATGACTTGAGTGGACTTTATCGTTACTCATTTTTGTGATCCCAAAAAGTCGCAACGTTTTAAAATTTAGCTTTCAAAGATTATAATGATCACTAGTTCTCACAATAACATAATACTGTAAATAATGTTCAATGATACTGGAATTTTACAACATTCCTTTTCAGTAACTATACTTTTAAAAAGTTATTAACATAATGATGAAAGAGAATATACTTTGAGACATAATGTAATAATGGTTTGTCATCACTCCAAGTCTTGTAGCGGATATCTTGAAAGCGTATGACTTTTTAAAACGATGTAACGGTGAACTGTGCAAAATTTTGAAGACTATTACCTATATCCTTTGCCAATTGTCTTGCGCTGGTGACCGGTGCCTCCTCTATCCGGCGAAGAATTTCTTCCCGGGCAGGATTGGCCACGGGCCGTTGCCGTGGCGGTCGAGGTGCCGTGAAGGCCTCATACCGCTGTAAGTTGTCAGCTAGCCTGATAAGAAAAATTATTTTTTTTGTTTAAGGTGAAGATTAGCATGAATAATATTTTGACCAGAATTTTCGATAAGATTAGTCATTTATCAAGAAAAAATAGGGGAGAGCGGGACAAAACAGGTCAGCTAAGAATATAACTGTACTTTTTAGAAGTTAAACAAGTTTTGTATGTTCCTTATCACAAACAAATAAAGAATTTACTCAAATAAAAAAATGTAAAAAAAATTAGGGCGAAATGTGGTACTCTAAAAGATTTGTAAAAAAAAAAAAAAAAATGATAAGTTAAACGTGGTCTAAAAGTATTTTGAAAATTTAACACCCATTTGACTAGTATGTAGTACAGTTACCTTAAAATTTACAAATTCAATCCAGACATGGGAATAGCTATTGAAAGAGGTAAATTTCAAGTAAAAATTATTTCGCTCTCAATAATTGTTGTCATTTTCCAATTGGTCTGCATGTGGATGACTTTTATAAAAAAATGTGCTACATTCCAGCAGACGAAATGAGGAAAATTATTTTGCTGTCGCAAATTTATTCATTTATTAAGTTCATTAAGGACTTCGGATGTTTTTATTTTCCCTTGAACGCTGTGCGTGCGCGCATGTGCGTGCGAGTGTGCTTCGGATTTTTTAATTTTGTCTTGAATGCTGTGTACGTGTTAGTAGGTGTGTGTTTGTATGCGAGTGTGCTACGGATTTTTTCATTTTTTCTTCAATGCAGTGTGCGTGTTAGCATGTATGCGTATGCGAGTTTGTTTCGGATGTTTTTAGTTTTTCTTCAACACTCTGTGTGTGTGTGTGTGTGTGTGTGGCCCGTACGCGCTCTTTTTTGAATACGTTGTTATTTCAGTCAAATCTTTGACCATTTTTTTTTTTCATCGAAATATACTTAAGAAGGTTCAAAACGACTTCTCATTCCGAACAAAAACTCAACATGGTTAAGGAGGCCCGATCATTTGTCATGCATTCGATAAATGCCAAGTTTAATAGTTCAAAGATCATATGAATCTTCTTAACAATCATACTCAACTGTGAGTAAAATTTGAGGAAGTTTGACCGTTTAGAAATCGAGTGATTAGTTCTAAAACATTGTCTTTTTTCGTGACTTCCCATGAGATCTCATGTTAGTTGCGATTTCAAACACTGAATATCTCGATTATCGGACGGTGAAACATTCTCAAATTTTTTACACGTCATAATACGACGCTCAAGAATATTCACGTAAAATATCATAAAATTGTATTGGAAAAAATATATTTCATCATTTTGCCGTTACTTTGTTAACTATTATGTTATTCTTATAATCATGACGGTCGAACCTCGTTAAATATTTGAAGGAAATAGAGGAAAAATTTCACGGGATTACGGTCGGCGAATTTCGCGCTTTGGCTGACGAGTTCATTGGTTAAAACGATTGCACATACCTTTTAAAACTTTGCCGTGAAGGCACGGGTTCCTCCCTTCCATTTTGTCGTGCGAAAATTCGAACAGCCGCACTAAAATTTCCAGCAGATTCAATTAATGCTGCATGCATTTTTATATGACGTGCGTCAGCCATGTTTTCGGTTGATTTGAGAAATGACAGCGAAAAAGCATTGTAAACAAAAGCTTATCGCTGCTTTCATTTGGCATGAAGCTATGTTCAACTCATGTTTTCTGCTGTGATCGCCGTTTTTTTGTTTTCATTCATGATTCTCATTCATTGTCAATTATTCTTATTTACTTTTGATACGAAAGGAAATATCGCATTAATGTCGATAATAATAATAATTGTTCACACAGAATATAAACAGTTTTAAAATAGTATACCAACAATTGAAATACGATACTTACTGAATGTCTTACTCACCTTCGAAAACCTCGTATTAACTTATAATGCACAGCACGACAAACATAAAGTATGAAAATTATGAAAAAAATTGAATTTGACCTTTGCTCGTGAAATTCTTGTACGAGTATGATTCCGACTATTGTGGTTTGATTTCCGGTCAAAAAATATCAAACACTGTATGGAGAAAGCTTATTTAGCGTCGGAATCGTTTGTATTAAAAAAATAGAATAAAAAAAATCCACAATTGGTCGAGCGATTTGCGGTCTAAAGTCGAATAGCACGTTTTCGAGGATGCTTATTTTTGATTTTCAATACAGGCAGATAATTCCAATATTGTGGTTCGATTTCCGGTTGAGTAATAGCGAACACTGCATGGAGAAATCTTATTTATCATCGGAATTGTGTTTATTTATAAGAAACCTTTTTCAATTGTTTATAAAAAGGCGTTCTAACAAATGGTCAAAATTTTTGTTTTGTTGCCAAAATGCTGAGGAGGTTTTCAACTCAATTTTTTGCTTTATTTTTCAGAAAAACAAAGTTTTTGACACTGTTCAAATAACTCTTTATAAACAATTGGATATGTTAATAAAAATGGGGGTAAATTATTTTCTGACTATGCCACGAACCTCATAGTTAGTTTCTGGCAACGTAACCCAGATTCGATTTGGGGACCAATAATGTCAGCATCATCTCTCGGGTTGAAATTGTTTATAACGATTTCATTCCAACGAAATAAAGTTTAACGAGAAAATGCCGAAGGCTTTCTTTTAGATTTTTCCTGTAGAATCGAATAGCTCTATTTTTTTTCGAAATTGTACAATTTTTCGTGATTTGTTTAAATAACTTTTAATTAACAATTTTAAATGCAAAAGGAAGATAAGGGAAAATTATTTTTGGGCAACGCGATGAACCTAATAGTTTGGTTGAATCTATCTATCCAGCCCAGATTCGGCTTCGGTATCAATGGGTTAATTGAATAATTATTAATGATTATTATTAACGACAACGAATGCCGAAAACTGCATTAATAATTAATCAACTGCGACTCTTGTTTTAAGTGCTGTTGTGTTAAATACCATTATTTTGATTGTGGTAATACTTGACACAATAATAATAATGATAAAATAAAAAATAATAAAGAGAATACTTGTTAATTGACAATAATAAATCAATTCAATACTTCGTTAATACTTAAATACTAATTAATTAATAATACTTATCAATTAATCGGAATTAATTAATAATACTCATTAATTAATCGGAATTAATTAATGATACTTATTAATAATAGTTATTCCCATAACTATTCATAATGACGTTGATAGAATTCATCCTGGAAAAAAAACTATTTTGCATTATTTTGAAATCGAATCCTTCGATCGAGTAACGACAGATCGCGAACCTTGGGCAACCAAACCTCGCTTTCGTCTGACAGCTGCGAGAGCTGACAGCGGTCGGGAGTGGAGACAGCGGCGGGCCGATGCTCAGCTCACGGCTCGTTCCATTCCATCGTTCCTCCGTTCAGGTTTGAAATGGACTCATTTTGTGCATATTCAATCATATTTTTCTCAGCAACGAAAAAATCAAAATTACTTTATGAGGGGTGCTTTGTTTTCACAAAAATTCACTCTTTTTTTTGTCAAGGCCAGATATCATTTAAAAAAATATTTCAATTTTTTTTTCTCCCCCCGTAAAAACTATGCTCACCATAATTATGGCGTACTTTTTTCAAAGAAAGCAAAAAAAACTGTTCAAAAAGCACCTCCGAAACACCTCGATATCGGCTCGCAAATGGCCGAAAAAAGGCCTGTCCACCCCTAAATTGTCACCCTGTATGTTTGAAGGATTTTCATGTCTTAATATGGAACGAGAGTTCGAGTATTCTTCACGGTCTGAATTTTTTTCAGTCGCGAGTGAACTTGTAATGTTTTCCAGCTTTCTTCTTGCGCGTCTCGTGGGGGACGGCGTGAAACATGCTGAATTTCTTAAACGTTTGTCGAGAATTTGATGTGCGAGTTTTCGGTGGAATTTTTTTTTCCTTGTATGTTTCGCTTTATAACCATTGGGCTTGCCTGGGGATTATCTCTAGGTTTACTGCTAGGCCCTGGTTGAGGTAGATTTGTACAGTGGGTCGGTGTGATTGCCAGCTGTTTTTCAGGACTTTCGGTTGCTACTAACATTCTAAATGACTGGTTGACTTCGTCATCTAATTCCATGTCTGAGTTTGAAGAGGGTTTTTTAGGGGTTTCAACCGTTAGAGGAGTTGAGTTATGGGGATTTACGTCTGATTTTTTGCTGACTCTTGGTTCGGGTGTTTTTGGCAAATGTGTGGAAATAAAGACATCAACCGTTTTTTCGGCGGGTGATGGGGTTTTTGGGGCAAGTGGTCCAATGAACCTATATCGTCCTAAGACTTCATAACTTGGTAACTTCATAACTTCATAACTTTGGATTTTGCATTTTTGTATTTATTGGAACCACGTGGACAGAAGTGTCCTCGTGTTCGTCTGATGAAGATGATGATTGATTTTTAGGAGTGTTATAAAATGGTAAATGTCGTCTAACGCGATCTCTTCTTTTCGTTAGAGTTTTTCTTTTGCGTCTGTCGTATGCTGAATAGGTTGTTTGACTTTCTGAAATTTCTATTTTGAATTCTTGATTTTGATTTATTGATGAGTTCATTTCATTTGGGTTAGTTAGTTTGGGTGAACTCGTTTGTTGTTGATTTTGCAAATTTGTATGAGTTTCTTGATTAATGGATTTAGACAAATTTACTTGTAGATTTTCTAGATTTTGTTCAAGATTTTGTGATAAGTTCGTATGATGCTTTGAGTCAATCGATTTAGACGAACTTGTTTTTGGTTGCACTAGATTTTGTTTAAGATTTGCAGACAAATTCGTATGGTGCTCTGGACTAATGGATTTAGACGAATTTGTTTGTTTTTGATTTAGATTTTGCAAATTTATATGATGCTCCGGAGTAGTAGATTTAGATAAATTTGCTTTTTGTTGCTCTCGTAAATTCGTATGAGTTACTGTATTAAATGATTTAGGTGAATTTATTTCTTCGAGCTCAGGATTTAGTGTCCTCTCTATATTGAGGCTCTTATCAGACAGTTGATCAGGCTGCTTATTTGGGTTAGAGATTTCGATTGATTCATTATTGACCTGATTATCACACGTTTCTCTCGGAATTGCCGTGTCGCTATAATCAGTCAATTCTGAAACGCTATATGAAGTTAGGGAGACCTGTGGATCTCCTTCTGAAATAGGATTAGAAACACGTGGTTTCTTTCTGTTATCATCCGAATTAGAGGTGAAGGGATGAGGTCTGGCGAAACCTGGATTTAAACTGAGTTGTTTTCCACCTGTTTGGTTTTCGGTAATTCGCCATTTGAATTTAATCGGGAGAGTGATTGGGTTACGCGATAATGCGTCAGCGTTGGTATTTACTCTACCCGGTTTGTACTGGATTTTGAAATCGAATTCCTTTAAACGCTCTCTCCATCTCAGTACACGAGAGGTCGGGTCATTCATAGAATTAACCCAGACAAGTGGTCGGTGGTCAGTCAAGAGAGTAAATTGCCTGCCATAAAGGTAAGGCCTGAAAGTTTTTAACGCGAAGATCACTGCGACCATTTCTTTTTCGGTGGTGGAATAATTCCTTTCTGCTTTATTAAGGACTCGAGAAGCTGCTGCTACCATTGGGTCTTCTCCGATTTTGCCTTGTGAGAGAACTGCGCCAACGGCGTAATTAGATGCATCTGTTGTTACGATAAACGGTTCGGAAAAATTTGGATATTGGAGGATTGGCGAAGAACACAGCTTCTCGCGTAATGTTTCGAATGCTAGTTGATGTTGGGAATTCCAATGGAATTTAACATTTTTGCTTGTGAGATCTGATAATGGTTTTGCTATTGCTGAGAAATTTTTTATGAAGCGACGATAATATCCTGCTAATCCTAAAAATTCTTTTACGTTTTTAGGTGTTTTTGGAACTTGGAATTTTTTTACGGCTTCAATGTTTTTAGGATCGGGTTTTAAACCGTCTGCTGAGATAAGGTGTCCTAGATACCGTACTTCGGTTCTCAGAAATTCGCATTTATCAGTCTGTAATGTAAGATTAGCATTTCGTAAACGTTCTGCGAGTTTTTTGAATTTGGCCTCATGTTCGTCTATGGATCGAGCATAGATGACTAGGTCGTCAAGGTATACGAACAGGTCGTTACCTTGTAATCCTTTAAGAACGAGGTCCATTAAGCGTTGGAAAGTAGCTGGTGCATTTTTTAATCCGAAGGGCATTCTATTGAATTCATAGTGACCGTGAGGGGTCGTAAATGCTGTTTTATGTTTATCGTTTGGATCGATTTCTATTTGGTGGAATCCGGATGCTAAATCGAAAATAGAAAAGTATTTTGCTCCGCCGAGTTGATTTAAGATATCGGTAATTAGTGGCAAAGGGTACGCGTCGCCTATTGTGACGTCGTTCAAGTTTCTAAAATCGATTACTAGTCTCCATTTTTTATTTCATTTCGAGTCTTCTTTCTTTGGAACTATCCACACCGGTGAATTGTACGGTGAATTAGACGACCCTATGATATCTAATTTTAATAGGTCGTTGATCTGTTTTTCAATCTCAGGTCTTTGGAAAGGTGGATGTCGGTATTGTCTCGTATTGACAGGCTTGTCAATTTTCGATTTTCTCGCGTCCGAGGAATTTCGTGTTTTTTGGCTTTGCCGATTGCGGAATTTATATTCTTTTGATTGTTCTCATCTGTGCTCATATCGAAAGGATAGAGTGAGATTATTGGAACATCTACTTTAACATCTTTATCGAAGGTATTGATGGCATAGAGGTAAGCTTTGCCGTAAGTATTTTTTACCAAGGCTTCGCCTGCGTAAATGCCCTCTGGAAATGGTATGCGAGGTACGTAACCTGTCTCTAGTGCGTTACTTATTCGTACAAACATGATCATTTTCTGTCTGGCCTTGAGCAGACATGATTCTGTGTTTGTGAATGGTATTTGCACGTCATTGATTTGCACACACCTTTCATTCCAGTCAATTTTTCCTCTACTGTTACCGAGTGTCTCATGACCAAGCATTGCGTCGAAGTCTACAGGGAAATCGCCCCTAACGAGATGAAATACTTCCGACTTTCCACAAATCACGATGTTAATTTGAACGAGAGTTTTTGGTTTATCTAGGCTTGAGATACCATACAATTCGTATATGATTGAATCATTTATTAAGTTTTTGTTAGCGATGTTTTGAATTTTTATTAAGTTTAATTGCGATCCCGAGTCCGCGAGAAAAAAGGTTTGTTGATTGATTAAATCGCGTGACTCTATGATTATTGTTGGTGCGTTATAATTATCTGAAGTTACGCTGAGATTGCAATTAGCCCGAAGGATAGTCTGTTTTATTACTTCGGGTCTTTCGAGTTCTGGTGCGTTTATTGGTTTGGTCCCGTCGACGCACCTGGTCGAGGGGTCGCTTGTTCGTCTCCCTGCTGTTTATTTGGGTTCGCTTCTGCGTTTCCACCGTTGTTGTATGCTCGTCTACATCATTCGTTTATTACGTGTCCCGGTTCTTTGCAGTAATTACAAACGACTTTGTTTTTGTTTTTTGTTGTGTTTGAATTATATTGTCTTTTGAGTGCGTAACAGTCGTCCGTCACGTGGTTTGTTTTCTTGCAAAAATTACAGAATTTGTCGTGTTTTTTGTTTGACTGTTGATTCGAGAAATTTCTGGGATTTTGATTTTTATTACTGTATGGATTAATTGGTAAGCAAGTTGATTGGTTGGTGTTTTTTGTTTCTATTGGACCAATCATTTTTTCTATTTCCATTTCACACTGGTAAATGTTTTCAAGAGTCCGGTATGCTGTGCAAGGGATATGGGGACGTTATGCTGAGTTTACGCCTTTACGAAACTGGTCAATTGCCATGTCTCGGGCCCAGTTTTTTGCTCCTTCTGGGTCTTGTACTTTAGAGAGGTCAATAGCTTGTTTCATTTGATTTAAGTGGAGGTTCATGCGACTGTAGAAAGCTAATAGGGATTCTTTTTCTTTTTGTTCGAGAGTGTGTAATTCGGTTATCCACGTGAATAATGGTCTAGACGCAATGAATCTGTTTCTGAGGATAGTGATTAATTCATTTATTGTTTGAATGTCGAAGCTTTCGAGACATTCGCAAGCTATGCCTTTGCATTTGCTTTTTAATAGTATTACTATGTGTTTTTCAGTTATTATTGGGACGTATTCTCGCGCTGATTCACAATAACTGAGAAAGGCGTCAAGTGAGCAATTTTTTGGTGTACCGTCGAACTCTGGTACATATCTAGTGAAGTCTCTATAATTCGCATGCATTGAATAAGCGTTCTAAGGTTTGATTTAGATTAGGTGCATTTTGTCTATTAATGTTAGCTGCTATTTGTTGATTTATTATTTGTTGTTGTCTTTCTAGATCTATATTGACTTGTGGATTTTGTTGACCCGCTGGATTTTGTATGCCGTGTATTCCGGAAATGTCCATGGCTTCTTGATTGTCCATGGGTATTGTAATTTTTATGACTTACGGGTTGAAGATCTTGAAGAACGTTGACGCGTGCCGTCGAACCTGTTGTTGGGATGTCGCTGCCGGTGTTTTTGACCTGCTCTTCTCTGCACAGCTGGTTTATGGCCTTGGATTCTTGTAGTCGTCTCAAGTGTTGTTATACGAGGGCGTGAACTGAGTGTCACTCTTCACGATAATGTCTTTCACAGATTTTCACCATTACCAGTTTTTAATATATTCTTAGAAAATGGTTTATATCACTTTGAAGATGTTCGACAGTATTATCAATTAGATATTTTAATAATTGATTCACTTATAAATTTGTGGAGTTCGTATTTGTGTGATTTATTGATACCGATTTTAATGTAGACTTAAAATGGTATTTCGAGTTTGAAAGATTTCGAAGATATTTGATTTACAACGTTGGCGATTGTCTGTTGTTTTTCCGTTGCCACCAGTTTTAATATAGATTAAAAAATGGTGTGACTCACGGTTTAAACATTTAGGTGATTTTCGTAGTTTTCCGCTGCCACCAATTTTAATATAAAATTAAAAGTAGTGTATTTTGATTTAGTGATTTTCCGTTGTTTTTGCTGCCACCAGTTTTAATATAGTTTTAAAACTGGGTTTTGAATTTATGATTATCTGTGTTTTGTCCGTTTTGCCACCAGTTTTAATATAAAATTAAAAATGGTGGGGTTTTTATGGTTTAAGAGTTTTTTCTGTTGTTTCCGCTGCCACCAGTTTTAATATAAAATTAAAAGTGGTGTGTTTGGCGGTTGAAGGCTTTAGGTGATTTTCCGCAGTTTTTCCGCTGCCACCAGTTTTAATATAGTATTTTGTTACGTCCTGAGAGAGGCCATCGTTGGATCCACGGAGGTTTTGATGTTCGACCGCGATTTATGAATCCCGAATGATTTTTGCGATTAGGATCCTTGATTTGGTCTCCGCGATTTCCGATTTAGGATACTATATTTTAATTGATTTGAGGATTTGGGTTCTTAATCTTATGGTAGACTAAGGTTTGAGAGGTTTTAATCCAAAGGAGTCGAATATTACCCCTTTAATAAAAGATTAACACTGTCTTTGATTACACACAAATATAATTCTGTTTATTCAATGTTCACGGAGTTGATGATTATTACACTTGGTTAACATTGTTTTTACACTTCGACTGATATTGAGTTTTTATGAGTTAGCTATTATTAACAGAAATGATAATTCACAATTCGGAGTTCGAAGAGTCGAGTTTGACGTTTGGAGTTCGCGTACAATTATATAACTGTCGCGGGATTAAGGTTTTTAAAGATGAAGTTGAATGTTCGGACTCTCGATGCTAACTGATTATTCTAATTCTTTTTTTTGGGTCCTAAGATTGAGTTGTTTGTAGGACTTCTCGCGGTAGGATGCTGTGGAAGGGACTGATTTTATTATAGTTAAATTAGAGGATTGGGTGAAGAGTCGTTAATTTGATGTTGCTTTTTTGTTATTGGTTGAGTTAAGGGGGGGACTTTTCCGGATGGTGATTGGAGGAAAAGTCGTTACGTTTTCCTTGGAAGATAGCAGGATTGCTCTAATTTCGAGTGGTTGCACGTGCGTTCTTGAGATTTGGGAAAGTGGGTTTTTACGACTTAAGGCGTATGGGAACGTTTGGTGTTTTGGAATGGTATGATTTTGAAGTATTAATGGATTTATGGTTTCCTGGTGAAAGCGTGTTCGTGAAATTTGAGATTAGCAGATAAAGGAAAGCTGTTTCGAGTTTTAACATTTGGCGACAGAAAGTCGGGTCTGTAAAGTACGTGTACTTGGGTTTATAGCTTTTCGTAGAAAAAATAAGGGATGCTGTGTTTTTGGGATGACTGAAAGTCGAGTGGTGTTTAGAGGACATGCTGCGTTTATGAGTTTGAAGGAAATATGATATAAGAAGCTGGTATGTGGAAAAGGACTGTGTGTCTCTTTATATTCTATATATTAACGTTAGAGAGTATATACTATTATGAGAGTATATACTCGATTTTACGATTATGCGATTAATTATACGTTATTTATCGACGAATGATGATGTAGGCATGAAAGTGTAACTTCTGATGGTACCTGCTTAGGAAGGGTAAATTGAAAAAAATTATGGGGGGCCTAGCGTTAGGCTAGCGGAAAGTTAGACAATGAAAACGAATATCTACACAGTACCACATAGGTCATGTGGAAATTTGGGTGTAGTATTATTGTGTGCCCAGCGAAGCGGGCGGGCACAAGCTAGTCATTGTATAAAGGACGCATGAAATCATGATGGAATTCGTATAAGCATGTTTTGGATATGTCTAGGATAGCCATACCCACATATATAGGCTTATTGAATAACACCTCGAGATTACGCAACTCGACGGCAATTAAATTTTCCGTAAATGTACTCCGACTATGAAAATTGGGTTTCGCGATCATTGCATCCACCCCATACCTGCCCTCCCATTCCGTTAAAATTTTGACCTGCACATGATTGCGCACATTCTCCATCGTTTTGCCAATCACCGCATTATTCATCAATTTGAACAGAGTTTTTCCAAACTAATTTTTAGCATGAGTTCGAAAATATGTGTTCAACTCGATGTAGGAGCGAAGCCAGGTTGATTGTTTAAATTTCAATATTCTATGTATCTTTGAAATTTTCAATCCATGCCGCAAGCACTGTTGTAAAGCACGGTAATGAATTACATAGCGCTTCTTATTAGCAACAGTAGCGAGCAACTTTTCCTGCTTCATATATACCCGGCGGTTTATCATGGGTTGGACAAAACGGTCGATCAGCATGCATGTTTGCATGCATGCTGTAAATCATGCAAATTTTCGGGGTATTCTAAATCAACCTCAAGGATGTAGCCATTTGGTGAATCTAATGCAACTGTGTCTACATTAAAGTTTGAAACATTTTCAACCCATTGGACATCGGAGTAGGGCAGAGGTTGACTCATTGCCCGCCCATACAAATTGTTTACATCATAATACATCAAATATGATGATGGCTCCGATGGGTTGAATGTTTGCATATATTTGTTATTCGCTTTAGCATACCTACCAGAACATTGACTCAACCCACCGCGTATACCTCTTTCCACAAATAACACCATATCAATGTCTGTCAACAATTCAAATTTTATACCCGTTTTTTTCAACGTTGCATCCCAGGTGTAGCCGGGAAGGGTGTAGTAATGTGCTGGGTCAAGTGTATAACTTTGTAAACATGTGTTACGTTCCGTAGATATTTATTTATTTATTGGATTATTTATTTATTAATCTTGAACACAACGCTGAGGAACTATCGCGACTATAACCGGTGTGGTATTCCACACCGAGCCTGTGGTCGCGAAGTTAAGCGCTCGGATTTTTGATAGCGCGAATCACACGTGCGAAAATGCTGAGCGGACGTGGGAACGTCTCGTGTCACATTTTCTCGCGGATAAAAGAACTGGGCAAGCAAAATTTACCCCCGTATTCTGACGAAGCTCGCGAGCCCGTCGAATACGAGAGTTGGATTAATTAGTCTCTTTCGAGCCCTAAAAGCGAAAGCTTCTCTTAGAGAAACTCCTTGCCCAGTATCCGCTTAGTGACCTTAAAATCTTTTCCTGTCTCCCTGATTCACAAAAAGCGTCCAGTAGGACGAAAGGATCAAAAGGCACTCGAAAAGTGTGTTGCGTCGCGGTATCAAATCTGTGCTCGCTAGATTTATTCGCGTTTAACGTTTTGCCACGAACTCTATCGCGTCGTGTAAATATAAGGACATTGTCATAAGAGTGTAAGTTAGGAAGAGTGTAAAAATTGTAAGTGTGTAATTGTATGTTTTGAGTGTAGGTGTGAGAGCGACTAGGTTAACAAAGTTATACTCGACGACGCGTCGCGGAAATAACCAATAATTGTGAGTATTTTTGTATCACCCTGTAGCGCGAATACGAGAGGTCTTCCACAGCTGACCGAACGTCTTCACGTTACAGTTCCACTATTGACCCATACAAAATAAATACGAATAATATTAAAATAACAAAATTCTTGATTGAAGTCATTTTATAATTCCTGACCCACCAAATTCCTGGAAACGCCCTGTAGAGGACGGACCGGATCTTACCCATATTAAAAACATTAAAAACTGCTTGTGCTTCTCACAAGTAGAATAACTTGCCCGCGTTCGCTCCGCTCTGAACGTAACACATGTATCGCGAAAGTTTTCAAATATATCGGCTAATAGCATGACATCAGTCTTCAAGTATAGGTCACTATATTCACCGAGCGTTCGGAGGTGAAACCGTTTCCATACATTTTTCGCATGAGCATACTCCTCCTCACTAACTGTCTCACCCGTCAGAGAACTATATAATAAATGTCGCAGTGGTAGGGATCGCTCATCAAGACGTTCTTTACTATCAATGTTTTCATATGGGAATACTCCTTTGCGCGTGAGTAACTTGAAATTATCTTATGATAAATTTTGAAACTGTGCTTTCAAATTTTTGAGCTGATCCATCGTGAGAAATGATGCAAGTTTATCACGACTCGAGGCTAAAAATTTGAATGAATCGATAAACCGTAATTTGATATTGTTCCGCGAATCTTTTGAAGTTTGAACGGTCTTGCTGAATGAGATATATTTCTCTTTTGTTAGTGGGAGAACTTCGACTTTCCCCTCGAACGCAGTGGCTACTTCTGTGATTATAAATTAAGCCGACAAATTGTGGAAATCCATGGGGATAAAGAAGGGGTTTTGATATTGTAAATTGCACAGGGATTGAGCTGGCCCACGGAATTTCCCCGTTAAATGACAATGATCGCGCACCCTCTCCTCATTGCCCACGAATGGTTTTTCACATATATGGCAGTCACGATCCCCATTGAATTTCGCCAATTGCATCGGTGTTAATTCTTCCATGGGGATTGTATGCAATAAAATTGCTTCCACTTTTAATGTCAGGTCCCTCAACTGTTCTATTAACCACGAAATACAATCACTACCCCGATGACTATAATACCCCGATAACGAATCATCATACGAACATTTCACATAATACGCTGTGGCGAATGATTGATAGTGTTGATGTTGATTTCGCTCCTTCTCAACACCGCTGGTCTTCTCCAAGATACACTCCAAATCTGCATACACAATGAATGGGTGACGTTCTTTCCAGCTTGCATGCTTGAAGCTCAACCATTTGTTCTTCTGATTGGGCAGGCGTATTGCACAGTCGTTAAGCTCGCCACAATCCACCGTATGCTGATTCAATTTTTCCAACGTTGGAAAATAATGTAGACATCTGTTTGAGAACTCGTTGCTCGTCTATCGGCGAGGCGAGCTTTCAAGCTGACCACTCGCGGCAGCACCTCGTGGGCACTCTCGCTGATCGCCGGGCCTTTGTGCTTGACAAAGAAGACGAACGCCTCATGCCGGCTGACCAGCGGGAGCAGCCATCTTTTAGTTTTGTACACGTTGTACAGTTAACATCGCGCTCCTCATTATTGCAGTTTTTCTCTGGTTTTACGTTACACTCATTGTCTTTCTCATGTGATATTGACTCCCAATATCACTCGTTACTCATTCAGCGATCGATCCACGCGGGGACGATTTGCATAAGTTCAAAAAAGGTGCATCAACATTGGAATTTCTCATCTCGACTCGTGGTCGTGCCGAGACCACGTGTAACGGTTTTCAACGGGCAACTCGAGCACTCGCGCGGTATATTAATATAATTGCCACACGAATTAGTCTGCTCATACGTAACTCTCATAAATATCTCCTAATTATTGTTATCAGTGAACTCATCGACTCAGTGACTCATAATTATTGCTGTAATTTAAGGAAATAAAATAAGTGTTTTTAAAGTTCATCAACGTCATCCACTTGTCCGTTATTTTGTGTTTCCACCTTTGTCGCTATCCCTACATCCCGGCATAAATACACGATATTTCTTAAACAACATCTGTAATGTGGGGACAAAAAACTTTACATTTGCACACATATTTTCATGAAAAATCATTATTATTATTATTTTTGTTTCACTTACCGATCACAAATGTGTTTGCAGGTTTTTTGCTTATTCAAGCTCGAGCCAACCAGACGTGAAAGATTTTTTATCCACATGTAATGGCCAATCTTGCCAGCCATACTATTTTCTAAATATAGTAGGTTCACATGTCTCGCCTGCTTGCATTCGCTCACGTGAATCGGTAGCACACTATCATTCCTCATACCATACACATTTATCGAAATATTGTTCAATTTCTCGAATTTTTTGATTTTATTCATCAGTAGGGGTAATGGGATCCCGGTGAAATTTAAAATTCTTGAATAGTGTGGGTATGAGGTGGTGCGATCACTATGACTCTGTGCTGGATACAGAGCAGCTATCACCGACCACGCGAAACACGCTTCATCTCGCGATTTCACATTTATAACCGCTTTTTTTAATTCAATTTTTTTTTTGGTAATTTGACATGACAACCCGCACTCAATGGTTTATACTTGTTTATATTAACCGTCAAATTTGTGATTCGCTTCAACGCCCAACCACTATCACGATCCTGGAAGTCTTCGAGCGATGCTAGGGTGAGCTCAACAATTTTCTCATCATACCACACATCTAAGTCCGATGATCTATATAGTTCAAAATTACGCGTATTTATACTTTTGCTCGCATTTTTATCACCCGCAATAAAATCACCATTAAACAATGTATTTACTTTAACACAATTATGATGTTCAATAGACTCTCGCACTTTTCCAATCACAAGCTCACGCGCACCTTCGAGAAACTTCCATGTTGATAGCCGGTTTTTGAAAGCACTCTCGATCTCATGTAAAACCATGGGATTGGTACTTATACCCGCACCAACATGACCGAAACGATGCTCCATTTCTTCCTTCAATCCCATCATACGGATGATTAGAGGTTCAGCACTCCGTTTATGATTTTTTTTTAAATATCCATCATCAACTTTGACGTATTCATTCAATTTTTTCAGAAAATCATCACACTTTTTTTCCCACACACTATATTCCGCCACCGAATTAATCAACGCTGCTCGCTCACGCAAGATATTTTCAACTCTCGCGAACACCATTCTGAAGAAGTGTTAAAAAAAAGAAAGAAATGAAAAAATGTGTGTGTGTGTGTGTGATGTAGACTGTATGACAATCCAATTGAAAATGAGTGCACTTTGGTCCTGGTCTTCCTTTATTCTATATCTCAAGATGTTGGAAATGGGAAAAGGAAAAAAATGGAAATACTTGACCCTAAGACGAAAAAGGGTGTATGTCCATGTGCGTTTGTAGCGAAATACAACACCATAATTAAGAGTATACAAAACGTGACTTAGCGTTATGCACTAAAAACATTATTTTTATATTAAGGAAAAAAAATGAAAATGAAAATGAAAAAATAAAATATGGTAGAGTGAAACGGTTTGGATGATGATGTTACGTGCCGGGAGAGGGGATCGTTAAAGTCACGGAGGTCTTGATCACTGACCGCGAATTTTGATATCCGAATGATATTTGCGCTTACTATATTATTTTTGATTTGGGTTTTTTGGATGATGTTTGGATTGATTTGTATTTGGATTTGATTGGATTTGTTTGGATTTGATTGGATTTGTTGAGGCTGTTGCCGAGATTTGGATCCTTGAAATCACAATCAAATAATGTCGGAGTTTACACAAATATATGGTGTTTATTCGCTTATAATTACACTTGGTTAAGAGTTACACTTGTTTCGGTCACGTTCGGTTTAATTGAGTTGTAAATTATTTGACACGTTCGACGTTTACAGGTTTTCGGAAAATGTCAAGAACGCGTTTTGATCTTTATATAATCTTCACGTTCACAATTGTTCGGAGTTAGCTATTTCGATGTTGTGAATATTATTTGATTGAGTCAAATGATTTTGGATAACAATTCTATTCGTTGCTATTTAAACGCGAACTCTTTATAAGTTCGTCGAGGTTTAGAGAGAGACTGTTTTATTGGAGTTGTTCAGTCTTCGAGATTTCGGTGCTAACTAATTATTCTAATTCTGTTTTTTGGGTCCTAAGATTGAGTTCTTTGTAGGACTTCTGGGGGGTAGGATGCTGTGGAAGGGACTGATTTTGTTATAGTTAAATTAGAGGATTGGGTGAAGAGTCGTTAATTTGATGTTGCTTTTTTGTTATTGGTTGAGTTAAGGGGGCTTTTCCGGATGATGATTGGAGGAAAAGTCGTTATGTTTTTCTTGGAAGATAGCAGGATTGCTCTAATTTCGAGTGGTTGCACGTGCGTTCTTGAGATTTGGGAAAGTGGGTTTTTACGACTTAAGGCGTATGGGAACGTTTGGCGTTTTTGGAGTGGTATGATTTTGAAGTATTAATGGATTTATGATTTCCTGGTGAAACCGTGTTCGTGAAATTTGAGGTTAGCAGATGAAGGAAAAACTGTTTTCGAGTTTTAACGTTTGGCGACAGAAAGTCGGGTCTGTAAAGTACGTGTACTTGGGTTTATGGCTTTTCGTAGAAAAAATAAGGGATGATGTGTTTTTGAAATGACTGAAAGTCGAGTGGTTTTTAGAGGACATGCTGCGTTCATGTGTTTGGAGGAAATATAATATGAGAAGTTGGTATATGGAGAAGGACTGTGTGTCTCTTTATATTCTACATATTAACGTTAGAGAGTATATACTATTATAAGAGTATATACTCGATTTTACGATTATGTGATTAATTATATGTTATTTATCGACGAATGATGATGTAGGTATGAAAGAGTACCTTCTGATGGTACCTGATTAGGAAGGGTAAATTGAAAAAATTTATGGGGGGGCCTAGCGTTAGGCTAGGACGTAACACCTCCCTCCTTCAGATTGAGCGTCTCGCTCAATTAGATTTGAATCGAGTTTTATCGCGGAATATTGGTTGTTATACAGTGTCATCATCTGTCGATTTACATCAAGATCAGTATTACATTTATTCAAAAGATTATTTATTCTTTAATTATTTGATTATATGTAAAGATTTCGCATAATATGCGAAATCTTTGTGCTCTGGATTAATGGATTAATGGATTTAGACGAATTTGTTTGTTTTTGATTTAGATTTTGCAAATTTATATGATGCTCCGGAGTAATCGATTTAGATAAATTTGCTTTTTGTTGCTCTCGTAAATTCATATGAGTTTCTGTATTAAATGATTTAGATGAATTTATTTCTTCGAGCTCAGGATTTAGTGTCCTCTCTGTATTGAGGCTCTTATCAGACAGTTGATCAGGCTGCTGATTTGGGTTAGAGATTTCGATTGATTCATTATTGACCTGATTATCGCACGTTTCTCTCGGAATTGCCGTGTCGCTATAATTAGTCAATTCTGAATCGCTATATGAAGTTAGGGAGACTTCTGGATCTCCTTCTGGAAAAGGATTAGAAACACGTGGTTTCTTTGTATTACCATCCGAATTAGAGGTAGAGGGATGAGGTCTGGCGATACCTGGATTTAAACTGAGTTGTTTTCCGCCTGCTTGATTTTCGGTAATTCGCCATTTGAATTTAATCGGGAGAGTGATTGGGTTACGCGATAATGCGTCAGCGTTGGTATTTACTCTACCCGGTTTGTACTGGATTTTGAAATCGAATTCCTTTAAACGTTCTCTCCATCTCAGTACACGAGAGGTCGGGTCATTCATAGAATTGACCCAGACAAGTGGTCGGTGGTCGGTCAAAAGGGTAAATTGCCTGCCATAAAGGTAAGGCCTGAAAGTTTTTAGCGCGAAGACCACTGCGACCATTTCTTTTTCGGTGGTGGAATAATTCCTTTCAGCTTTATTAAGGACTCGAGAAGCTGCTGCTACTATTGGGTCTTCTCCGATTTTGCCTTGTGAGAGGACTGCGCCAACGGCGTAATTAGATGCATCTGTTGTTACGATAAACGGTTCGGAAAAATTTGGATATTGGAGGATTGGCGAAGAACACAGCTTCTCGCGTAATGTTTCGAATGCTAGTTGGTGTTGGGAATTCCAATGGAATTTAACGTTTTTGCTCGTGAGATCTGATAATGGTTTTGCTATTGCTGAGAAATTTTTTATGAAGCGACGGTAATATCCTGCTAATCCTAAAAATTCTTTTACGTTTTTAGGTGTTTTTGGAACTTGGAATTTTTTTACGGCTTCAATATTTTTAGAATCGGGTTTTAAACCGTCTGCTGAGATAAGGTGTCCTAGATACCGTACTTCGGTTCTCAGAAATTCGCATTTATCAGTCTGTAATGTAAGATTAGCATTTCGTAAACGTTCTGCGAGTTTTTTGAATTTGGCCTCATATTCGTCCATGGATCGAGCATAGATGACTATGTCGTCAAGATATACGAACAGGTCGTTACCTTGTAATCCTTTAAGAACAAGATCCATTAAGCGTTGGAAAGTAGCTGGTGCATTTTTTAATCCGAAGGGTATTCTATTGAATTCATAGTGACCGTGAGGGGTCGTAAATGCTGTTTTATGTTTATCGTTTGGATCCATTTCTATTTGGTGGAATCCGGATGCTAAATCGAAAATAGAGAAATATTTTGCTCCACCGAGTTGGTCTAAGATATCGGTAATTAGTGGCAAAGGATACGCGTCGCCTATTGTGACGTCGTTCAATTTTCTAAAATCGATTACTAGTCTCCATTTTTTATTTCCTTTCGAGTCTTCTTTTTTGGGAACTATCCACACCGGTGAATTGTACGGTGAGTTTGATGACTCTATGATATCTAATTTTAACACGTCGTTAATCTGTTTTTCAATCTCAGGTCTTTGGAAAGGTGGATGTCGGTATTGTCTCGTATTGACAGGCTTGTCATCCACTGTAATTATTCTGTGCTTGCACACGCTAGTTGATCTGAGAGGCTCGCCCGGTATATGGAAGAGGTCTGCATTTTCTGCAACAAGTGCTGATACCGCGTTACGCTCTTCGTCGTTAAGATGGTCAAGACGCAAAAGGTTTATCACACTTTCTGCACGATTTTCTCGCGTCCGAGGAATTTCGTGTTTTTTGGCTTTGCCGATTGCGGAATTTATATCCTTTTGATTGTTCTCATCTGTGCTCATATCAAAAGGATAGAGTGAGATTATTGGAACATCTACTTTAACATCTTTATCGAGGCTATTGATGGCATAGAGGTAGGCTTTGCCGTTAGTATTTTTTACGAAGGCTTCGCCTGCGTAAATGCCCTCTGGAAATGGTATGCGAGGTACATAACCTGTCTCTAGTGCGTTACATATTCGTACAAACATGATCATTTTCTGTCTGGCCTTGAGCAGAAATGATTCCGTGTTTGTGAATGGTATTTGCACGTCATTGATTTGCACACACCTTTCATTCCAGTCAATTTTTCCTCTATTATTACCGAGTGTCTCATGACCAAGGATTGCGTCGAAGTCTACAGGGAAATCGTCCCTAACGAGATGAAATACTTCCGACTTTCCACAAATCACGATGTTAATTTGACCGAGAGTTTTTGGTTTATCTAAATTTGAGATACCATACAATTCGTAAATGATTGAATCATTTATTAGGTTTTTATTAGCGATGTTCTGAATTTTTATTAAATTTAATTGCGATCCCGAGTCCGCGAGAAAAAGGGTTTGTTGGTTGATTAAATCGCGTGACTCTATGATTATTGTTGGCGCGTTGTAACTATCTGACGTTACGCTGAGATTGCAATTAGCCCGAAGGATATTCTGTTTTGTTACCTCGGGTCTTTCGAATTTAGGTGCGTTTATTGGTTTGGTCCCGTCGACGCACTTGGTCGAGGGGTCGCTTGTTCGTTTCCCTGCTGTTTATTTGGGTTTGCTTCTACGTTTCTACTGTTGTTATATGCTCGTCTACGGCATTCGTTTATTGCGTGTCCCGGTTTTTTGCAGTAATTACAAACGACTTTGTTTTTGTTTTCTGTTGTGTTTGAATTATTTTGTCTTTTGAGTGCGTAACAGTCGTCCGTCACGTGGTTTGTTTTCTTGCAAAAATTACAGAATTTGTCGGGTTTTTTGTTCGACTGTTGATTCGAGAAATTTCTGGGATTTTGATTTTTATTATTGTATGGACGAATTGGTAAGCAAGTTGATTGGTTGGTGTTTTTTGTTTCTATTGGACCAATCATTTTTTCAATTTCCATTACACACTGGTAAATGTTTTCGAGAGTCCGGTATACTGTGCAAGGGATATGAGGACGATATGCTGAGTTTACGCCTTTACGAAACTGGTCAATTGCCATGTCTCGGGCCCAATTTTTTGCTCCTTCTGGGTCTTGTACTTTAGAGAGGTCAATAGCTTGTTTCATTTGATTTAAGTGGTGGTTCATGCGACTGTAGAAAGCTAATAGGGATTCTTTTTCTTTTTGTTCGAGAGTGTGTAATTCGGTTATCCACGTGAATAATGGTCTAGACGCAATGAATCTGTTTCTGAGGATAGTGATTAATTCATTTATTGTTTGAATGTCGAAGCTTTCGAGACATTCGCAAGCTATGCCTTTGCATTTACTTTTTAATAGTATTACTATGTGTTTTTCAGCTATTATTGGGACGTATTCTCGCGCTGATTCACAATAACTGATAAAGGCGTTAAGTGAGCAATTTTTTGGTGTACCGTCGAACTCTGGTACATATCTAGTGAAGTCTGTATAATTCGCATGCATTGAATAAACGGGGTTATCTAAGGTTTGATTTAGATTAGGTGCATTTTGTCTATTAATGTTAGCTGCTATTTGTTGATTCATTATTTGTTGTTGTCTTTCTATATCTATATTGACTTGTGGATTTAGTTGACCCGCTGGATTTTGTATGCCGTGTATCCCGGAAATGTCCATGGCTTCTTGGTTGTCCATGGGTATTGTAAATTTAATGACTTACGGGTTGAAGATCTTGAAGAACGTTGACGCGTGCCGTTGAACCTGTTGTTGCGTTGTCGTGTCGATCCTCTTGAGGCTCGTTGCTGCTGGTGTTTTTGACCTGCTCTTCGCTGCACAGCTGGTTTATGGCCTTGGATCCGTGTAGTCGTCTCGAGTGTTGTTATACGAGGGCGTGAACTGAGTTGCACTCTTCACGATAATGTCTTTCACAGATTGTCACTATTACCAGTTTTATATATTCTTACAAATGGTTTATTTCACTTTTGAAGATGTTCGACAGTATCACAATTAGATATTGTTTAATACTTGATTAACTTATAGATTTTGTGGAGTTCGTATTTTGTGTGATTTTTCGTAGTTTATTCGTTGCCATCAGTTTTAATATAGACTTAAAACTGGGTTTTGATTTTATGAATGTCTGTGTTTTTCGTTGCCACCAGTTTAAATATACGATTGAAAATGGTGTAGATTGATTTAGCAAATTTCCAGGGAAATTTGAGTTGAATAGATTTCGATGATTTATGGTACGTGGTTTTTCGTAGTTTCCGCTGCCACCAGTTTTAATATAAAATTAAAAATGGTGAGGTTTTTATGGTTTGACTTTTTCCGGTTGTTTCCGCTGCCACCAGTTTTAATATAGACTTAAAAGTGGTGTAACTCGCGGTTTGAAGATTTTGGTGATTGAGGCTTCATAGATTTTCCGAGTTTTGCGAGTTTTCCGCTGCCACCAGTTTTAATATAAAATTAAAAATGGTGTGTTTGGCGGTTTAAGGCTTTAGGTGATTTTCGTTGTTTCCGCTGCCACCAGTTTTAATATAGTAATTTGTTACGTCCCGGGAGAGGGGATCGTTAAAGTCACGGAGGTCTTGATCACTGACCGCGAATTTTGATATCCGAATGATATTTGCGCTTACTATATTATTTTTGATTTGGGTTTTTTGGATGATGTTTGGATTGATTTGTGTTTGGATTTGATTGGATTTGTTTGGATTTGATTGGATTTGTTGAGGCTGTTGCCGAGATTTGGATCCTTGAAATCACAATCAAATAATGTCGGAGTTTACACAAATATATGGTGTTTATTCGCTTATAATTACACTTGGTTAAGAGTTACACTTGTTTCGGTCACGTTCGGTTTAATTGAGTTGTAAATTATTTGACACGTTCGACGTTTACAGGTTTTCGGAAAATGTCAAGAACGCGTTTTGACCTTTATATAATCTTCACGTTCACAATTGTTCGGAGTTAGCTATTTCGATGTTGTGAATATTATTTGATTGAGTCAAATGATTTTGGATAACAATTCTATTCGTTGCTATTTAAACGCGAACTCTTTATAAGTTCGTCGAGGTTTAGAGAGAGACTGTTTTATTGGAGTTGTTCAGTCTTCGAGATTTCGGTGCTAACTAATTATTCTAATTCTGTTTTTTGGGTTCTAAGATTGAGTTCTATGTAGGACTTCTGGGGGTAGGATGCTGTGGAAGGGACTGATTTTGTTATAGTTAAATTAGAGGATTGGGTGAAGAGTCGTTAATTTGATGTTGCTTTTTTGTTATTGCTCGAGTTAAGGGGGAGACTTTTCCGGATGATGATTGGAGGAAAAGTCGTTATGTTTTTCTTGGAAGATAGCAGGATTGCTCTAATTTCGAGTGGTTGCACGTGCGTTCTTGAGATTTGGGAAAGTGGGTTTTTACGACTTAAGGCGTATGGGAACGTTTGGCGTTTTTGGAGTGGTATGATTTTGAAGTATTAATCGATTTATGATTTCCTGGTGAAACCGTGTTCGTGAAATTTGAGGTTAGCAGATGAAGGAAAAGCTGTTTTCGAGTTTTAACGTTTGGCGACAGAAAGTCGGGTCTGTAAAGTACGTGTACTTGGGTTTATGGCTTTTCGTAGAAAAAATAAGGGATGCTGTGTTTTTGAAATGACTGAAAGTCGAGTGGTTTTTAGAGGACGTGCTGCGTTCATGTGTTTGGAGGAAATATAATATGAGAAGTTGGTATATGGAGAAGGACTGTGTGTCTCTTTATATTCTACATATTAACGTTAGAGAGTATATACTATTATAAGAGTATATACTCGATTTTACGATTATGTGATTAATTATATGTTATTTATCGACGAATGATGATATAGGTATGAAAGAGTACATTCTGATGGTACTTGATTAGGGAGGGTAAATTGAAAAAATTTATGGGGGGCCTAGCGTTAGGCTAGGACGTAACAATGATAAGGACCATTAATGGCCTATGACAAGAGTCAGACCTGCATGGACTCGATGACTTTGGAGATGATTCGTAATACACACATCACGAATAGTAAGTCATCATAGATAGTAGTGCGGGAATTTTGGGTTGAAAACACTTTAGCAGACGAGTGCATAAACAATATTTCATGCTAGGCGCTAAAAGGAAATATTTTCTTTTATGCTAATGCGTGAAAATTGAAAATGAAAATCAAAAATAAAACATGGTAGAGTGAAGCGGTTTGGATGACGATAAGGACCAGTAATGGCCTATGACAAGAGTCAGACCTGCATGGACTAGAAGACTTTGGAGATAATGCATTTTCTTTTTTTCCTTTAGACATATTTATATACGGAAAGAATCCCTTAAGAGAATAAATGTGCAAAAACTTGGAGAATAGGTGTGTAAAAGGGTGGTGGTGGTGGTGGTGGAGGGGGTGAGTAGTAGGAGTAGGACTTCTTGAAAAGTATAAAACTATCCATACAACATAATTCAGCAACCACTTTTCTTAGCAAGTTGCATCATCGTCATAGTGTAGCCGACAAAACTCTTCGTGTTCTCTTTCGGAATTTTTTTTCTCTCAGCAATACGAAATGGCCGGTCAACGCGAACTTTGTTACATTAATTATTCGGGCAACCATACGACGAGTGATGATTGTGTGTACGTTGGACCTGACGATGAAGTAGTATTCATCGATGAAAAAATGCCGGTGAGTTTGAGTGACAATGTTACATCGGATGTGATCGCTAGTGTAATATCCACCGATGACGCGAAAAAAGAGGATATGTGGGGTGGGATCACCGATGATGCATTCACGAACATCAACATTGATGAGGCGGTTCACAGCGGTGAATGTGTGAAGGGGGCGGGAGGACATGTGGACCGGGCTGAATGATAGCCAAGTGTTCAACATTAGTGTTGAGGATGCGGTCAGTGCACGTGAGAAACACTGCATCACCACCACCACCAAGCAACGCAGAAAAGCCTTGAAAAAAACATTGAATAAGCCGCGAAAAACGCGGTATGTTTTTCCACGACGCGTCATAGAGACGCTGAATTTGGACTCAGATATTTGTGCGGTTAGTGTGTATTTTAAAAGCAAATACGCCGGGGTGTTATGCGGTGGATGTGTGCTGGAAACGGGTGGAGACATGTATTCCATACTCTCCGGCACAAGGAAAGACGAGTGTGGATCGCTGAAGTCGCTGGATTTGGACTTCTGTCGGGATTGCGGGAAGAGACTCTACCAAGTATTGCCTCGGAGTCTTTGCCCTGATTGCAAATGACTGTTCAGCATATGTAAGTTGTTTTCTTCATTACTATTATTCCAAATTCAACTCCCCTCAAATATCCATTCATAATAAATAATAATTATTTGTTTCAACATTATTATGTTGCAGGAAAAAAAAACAAGCCACTATCGCCATCAGCATATCGAAAAATGAAAATAAAAATAAAATAAATATGTACAACTTCAATTATGTAATTTTGAAATCTTTATAATATAATTTAGAATAGTAGAAAAAGGTTTTGATTTGTTTTGTTTTTATCCCTAACATATTTTCCACATCTATCTATCTCCCTCACACTCATTGCCCTTCACATCTATCCCTCTCTCTCACACTCATCATATTTCCCCATCTATCCCTCTCTCTCACAGTCACCATATTTCCCCATCTATCCCTCTCTCTCACACTCACCATATTTCCCGCATCTATTCCTCTCTCTCACACTCACTGTATTCCTTATATATCCCTCTCTCTCACTCTTGGGCCCTTCGACTACCTGGGCATACCCGAACCCGCGGGCAAGGGGTATCCGGGGAAGAGGGGGGCAGTAGTGGGGATACGGGGGTTCTGGATCAAATTGCGAGGGGTGTGCGGAGCGGGGGGCTTGCCCCCCTCGCTGCCATTTGGTCCAGAACCCCCGTAGCCCTACTACTGGGATGAAATGGCAATTAAGCGACATCTTGAATTTAACCCGAAAGCTGATTTGGTCGAAGGCTTTCAAGACTTCGGTGAACTCGGACGAAAAGACGCGTGTGCGAATTATGCACTCGCTTTCATGTTGATCGGTCTGACACATCCTTGGAAACAACCGATCGCATATGTACTCTCACATGGGAATGTACGATATACTGACTTGATGCAACTGATATACTGAAAGTACTAGATGCATTAGAATCAATCGGATTTGCAATTCGCCATATGGTTTGCGACATGGGACCCAGCAATCGTTCTGCGATAACTTCACTGGGAGTAACAATAGAAACACCGTTTCTCGAAAGAAACGGCCGGAAAATTTGCTTTAGTTTCGATCTATCTCATTTAATGAAGTGCATTCGAAATAATTTGATTAAATACGATTTTTTGGATGACGATCAATTGGTCTCCTGCGACGTGCTTCGCGAACTCCGAAGCGTCGAGAGCACTCATGCATGTAGAGCGGCTCCAAAACTCACTGACCAGCATATCAACCCAAATAATTTTCAAGAAATGAAGGTCAGCTTCGCGACACAGGTTTTCAGCCATTCCGTTTCCGCCACGATCAATACGAGTAAAATGACGGGCGAATTGAAACGTCCTGCTTGCACCACAACCGCGAATTTCGTGAAAAAACTGAATGACATATTCGATTGTCTCAATAGCCATTCATCGTCCGATCCTAACCCATTACGACGCGCATTATCGGAGAAGCAAACACAGGTTGAAGAATGTCTCAAGAATCCCCTTCCTTGGCTTGACAAGTGGGGCATTTCCGGTAATCAGAAAAACCCACCGTCTTTCGAAGGCTTCAAGCTAACTGTCAGCGGCGTTTTACAACTTTGGCAAGACTTAAAACGCGAAGGGACCCTTTATTTGATCACGTCGAGATCGAATCAAGACCCTATCGAGAACTTGTTCGGGGTAATTAGAAATCACGGCGGGCATTGCGATATCGCCGGCTTTTCGTCGAAATTTACAGTATAATATAGTAGCTCACCTCATGAGACCACCGGTGGGGGCAAATTGCGAACCGGACGACAATGCAACCGAGCTTCTGGCCGTCGAATTAAAAGCGAGAAATCCTATTCCCGAGGTTGATGAAACGCAAAATGTTTATGGGGATATTGATGTATTCTTCGATGACTGGTCATACGTCGATGAGGTCTGTGAACCAGCAGATCACAAGGAATACGAAGCTCTCGAAATAAATAATGAGCACACTTCATTCAGAATGTTAGAAGAGTGTTCAATGAAGTATGTTGCTAGTTATCTAGCTCATAAGTGCCTACTTCAATTCGATTGTGAATCTTGTGAGCTTAGTTTAACGCGAGCCGAACAAAATTTTGAGCAAACCAACGATCTTCTGATCTTTTGGAGAGCATTTAAAAACCGCGAAAGTCAGGAACTCGGTTCGTTGCGAGTTCCCACGGATGAGTTTCTTAGAGTAATTTTAACGTCATACAAAGTTTTTGTAATTACATTTCCAAAAATATGACACTTAAAGGAAGTTTCGCGAGTCCTCGTGAACTGTATCAGCAATGCTATGGTTCAAAATCATATCGACTTTTGGCCAGTTGATAGTGAATGCGCATCTCAACCTTTCGTTCTATCCTCTGTTTCATAAAAGTTTCCTCAGAAATCGCATGTTTATTTTAATACTTTTTCCACTGTTTGTTTCTTTTAAATCTTTACGCTGTGATCATTTTTTAATTTTCTAACGATATATCAAACCAAAGGATTGATCCCTCCACATCTAATTTATGTGTTCGTGTATATAAAAGAGAGAACAAATAAAGATTACATGATAACATATGCACGTTCATATAAAAAATGAAACATAATTTAGTCAATGTTATTTTATTTTTAAGTTTTATTTCATTTGATTTTAAAGTTTAAGCGAGTCGTGTGTTGAATATCTCGCACAAGTTTTGTTTAAAGTCTTCATTTTTTATTTTTGAAGAAAATTTCATTTAAATATTGTGACGACACGAATTTGACGAGATAAAAAAAAAAAATAATAAATAAAAACCGCACGATCGTTGATCGATGTGGCGCCCGGCCGCCATATTGAAGAACTGTCAAGCGGACAGCGACGCGTAAATAATCAACATGGCCGCCTTTCGGACATCGCGCAACGTGAAGTTAACATCGATTATATAATCGATATTAACAATAATTCAAAATAAACAGTTTTATGATTAAATTAAATTGAAATAAATGAAAAAAGATGAATTAACAAAAGTTCAAGGTAAAATAAACGAAAATAACAATGAAACAAGCAATATGCCCGCTTTACGGACATCGCGCAACACGAATGCGCGCGCATCGATTATATAATCGATGTTAATAATTATAAAAAATAAACGATTTTATTGCATAATTGTTTAAAAATAAATAAAATAAGAATAAATAACATGATAATAATATAAAATAAAATAAAAATCGCGAGAAATAAGCGAAATAAAAATAGAACGACACCGCGCAGGCGCGTTTCCATGCCAACGACGCACAACAAAGCAAATGCGCATGCGTGGGCGGCCGCAGTTCGGCAGCAAGTCGGGTATAAAAGGCGGTGCACAGAGCATTCGTCAGGCATTCTCCTCTTTCAAACTGAAGCTTGAAAAAGCTAAAGAGAAGAACCTCTTCCCTCCCTGGCGGGTCTAATAGATGCCTGGGATATTGGGGTAGTTCGGTGACGTTCGACTCCCGTAGCCCAGGGTCTTTTTTAATTATTATAAATAATCCCACCGATGCTCGGGATATTGGGGCAGTTCGGCGACGTTCGACTCCCGTAGTCTGGGATCTCAATCCTTCTTTATTATTATTATTTTTTCACATCCTCCCGTAGATGCTCGGGATATTGGAGTAGTTCGGCGACGTTCGACTCCCGTAGCCCGGGATCTCATTCCTTTCACACCTTTAGATGCTCGGAATATTGGAGGGGTTCGGCGACGTTCACTTACCGTAGTTCGAGGTCTATTTTATTATTATTATTAAATTAAATTTACGGCATTGTTCCGTAAATTGATTCTTTGAGCCACGCCAGGGACGGGAGACGTTAAAAATATTATTTATTTTATTAGAAATAAATAATAAATTGGAAATTCATTTAAATAAATTAAAAAAGATTTTGTTGAAAATTATTATTATTATTTTGAAAGCAGAACCATGCAAAATTGTTGAAAATTATAAGAAAACGAAAAACGAAAGGAAAAGCGACAAAGCGTTGTAAAAATCAAATAATATTATTTATTATCAAATGAAACATTGTTAATAATAGAAACACGCGTTCATAAAACGAATCAAACAAATTAAACGAAAATAAGCATTGTAAATTCAAGAACCGATATAATTTTGTTCTTTTTCAATAAAAGTCAATTTTTTAATTGATTTTATTTTAAAAACTCGTGTCGTCTCACTTCATTTTCATACCTGCTCCTTTTAAATTAAGGAAGCGCGGACCTGCGAGTAGCGAGTATACGCATAGGCAAGAGCGTTCCGTTACAATATATATTTTGTTGACAGTTTTGAATGAAAGTTTCGTTTAAAAACAGTTATTGCTCAAAATTTGAAATAAATGGTTCATTCTTAGATTTTTTTAAACCTTAACATCATTTTATTATTTTTTTTCATAACCTACGGTTATATCCCTATTGCTCACTACGGTGTTCAATTACTCAGTTTTCACTTTAATATACAATGACTATCACAATTTCTTATGAAAATGATTTTAAAAGGTTACAAAAAATTATTGTCTAACATGTTTCACATTTCGCTTTCAGCGTATGCTCATAGTCAGTGTTACGTTCCGTAGATATTTATTTATTTATTGGATTATTTATTTATTTATTTTTTTTTTAAATCTTGAACACAACGCTGAGGAACTATCGCGACTATAACCGGTGTGGTATTCCACACCGAGCCTGGTCGCGAAGTTAAGCGTTCGGATTTTTGATACCGCGGATCACACGTGCGAAAATGCTGAGCGGACGTGGGAACGTCTCGTGTCACATTTTCTCGCGGATAAAAGAACTGGGCAAGCAAAATTTACCCCCGTATTCTGACGAAGCTCGCGAGCCCGTCGAATACGAGAGTTGGATTAATTAGTCTCTTTCGAGCCCTAAAAGCGAAAGCTTCTCTTAGAGAAACTCCTTGCCCAGTATCCGCTTAGTGACCTTAAAATCTTTTCCTGTCTCCCTGATTCACAAAAAGCGTCCAGTAGGACGAAAGGATCAAAAGGCACTCGAAAAGTGTGTTGCGTCGCGGTATCAAATCTGTGTTCGCTAGATCTATTCACGTTTAACGTTTTGCCACGAACTCTATCGCGTCGTGTAAATATAAGGACATTGTTATAAGAGTGTAAAAATTGTAAGTGTATAATTGTATGTTTTGAGTGTAGGTGTGAGAGCGATTAGGTTAACAAAGTTATACTCGACGACGCGTCGCGGAAATAACCAATAATTGTGAGTATTTTTGTATCACCCTGTAGCGCGAATACGAGAGGTCTTCTATAGCTGACCGAACGTCTTCACGTTACAGTTCTTCTACCGGCCCGTACAAAATAAATACGAACAATATAAATTTAACAAAATTCTTGATTGAAGTTATTTTATAATTCCTGACCCACCAAACTCCTGGAAACGCCCTGTAGAGGACGGACCGGATCTTACCTATATTAAAAATATTAAAAATTACTTGTGCTTCTCACAAGTAGAATAACTTGCCCGCGTTCGCTCCGCTCCGAACGTAACAAGTTAATTGGTGTCAGAAGTGGGATACTTCTGGTCATTTCTTGGAATTTGGTGAATTTTTAAATTTTAAAAATTTTTAGATTTCACATTTTTCAAATTTTCAAAAAGTTTCACATTCATATTTTCAACCCAAAATTTCAAAATATCACATTAAAATCCTTCAATCTAGAATTTAAAATTTTTACGATCCGAAATTGGTAGTCCAAGCTGAGGCTTGAAGATAAAAATCGATCCATTGACAGTCAAATTTTCGTTTCGTCTAACATTTACTTGAATCCATCGCCATGCCACTGAACGATCAGGATAATGCGGGAACATCAAGAGCTAACACCGGCGAGCTAGATGCTTCGACCCGTGTTTTAGCAGACGTGTCTGCTTTGATGCAAAATATGACGCTACATAGTAAATTTGCATCAATTCCCGTATTTGATGGGAAAAATATGCCCCTGAGAGACTTCCTTCAAGATATTCAAAATATAGCTGCATTTGTCCCAGAAACATCGGAAGCCGAATACATAGGCGCGGTAATTTCGAAATTACGCGGAGATGTTAGAAACTGTGTTTACGGGCACCGAATTATTTCCGTGAAACAGCTAGTTCAGCTATTAAAGGAACGGTTAGCTCGAGGAAAAACATATGACTATTACACAGAAAGGCTTTCCACAATTCGGATGAAAAGAGACGAGTCCGTTGGGCAATTTTATGACAAAATTCGTATATTGCTCAATGGTGGTCGCGCAGCGTACAAAACCCGTTTCGATCAAGATTCTCCAGATCTTGAACAGGATCCATTGCATTTAATGGCGCTTAACGCTTTTATTAATGGATTGCCAACCCATTTAGGAGAGGTAGTGGACTCTAAGGAGCCCGAAACCTTAACTGCCGCATTTGACATTGCGGAAAGATTATCTATCCGGAGTGAACAGCGCAGGCGTCGTGACGCAGGTGCGGAACAAGTGTTGTTCTCTCGGAACGACCAAACGCGAACCCCATCACCTGACAATCGAAGACCTTGGTCCGATCGATCTCAAAGATATCGCTCTCCAAGTCCTCGTCGTTCTCAGGAACCACACAACTCATCAGGTATTCTCAAACCTCCTCGAACGAAGGATTCGAAGTTCGACCAACCGGGTTTTAGAATCGTTACAGAAAGTTGTGGGCACAAAGATTGTTGCCTCCATAAATGTACCTGTTGTGCCTGTTGCCCCCAACTACGTGATAAAACCGTGGATGTAACAATACCTAAATCCAATGGCTCCCATTTAAACTTCCCAGAGGCTACGCCTCGACCGAGCGACGGCGAGCCAACCGTCCCAGAGACCACTGAGTCTGTCAGCTTCATTCGAGCACCGACCATCAGTGCAGTTCCTGGAAGGGAACGCCTCGTCCTCTATAACAAGGACACAATCGAAGACCCAGTAGTGCAAATGTCTGCTCCGGAACTACGTAAAGGAAAAGGTAACTTCTTCCTTGATACGGGTTCCGCCGCTAGCTTAATTAAACTCAGCGTCCTTGACAAGGATCTCAAAGTCGATACTACTGACGTAATTTGGGTAACTGGTCTAGAGGAAACGAATATTCCCACTCTAGGAGCCGTTTATCTACATTTTTCGGAAACCCCCACAAAATTTTATGTTTTGCGCAGATTGCCTTTGAAAAGTGATGCACTAATAGGAAAACCATATTTTTATGCAGAAGGTGCGGAAATTTCATTTCATCATAGGGCTCTCATTACTCGTAATGATCCAATCCGCCCAAAACCATTTTTACAAAATTAATGTTCCGAGGGTGGAAAACCGGAGAAACCCGAAGAAATCTTTCTTGCAAATTCAACACCCAATACATTTAAATTCAAGTTGCGCGCTCGCATGCGTGAACAAATTCCCGTGCCGATCATTAATAGAAATTTAATCGAAGGTTATCTGCCACCGGTCAAAACATTGGATGGTGTATTTATTGGTGACGCACTCGTTACGAGAAACGAAGGTGTTTGCCATGTACTTGCGATAAATACTCTTTGAGGATGTAGAAATAGAACTGAGTCCTCAAGAAATTCAACCCTTTGAACAAAATTTGACAGACAGCCAGGAATCGTTCACTGAAGATAGCGAGACGTCAAATGACCAATCGTCGTCACCACGAGATCGAGTATCAGAAATAATGAATCGATTACGATTGGAAAATCTCAACGAGATTGAGCGACGGCACGTTCGTCGACTCGTTGAGGAATTTCCATATCGTTATAAGATACCCGGGGATAAATTACCGCGAACAGACTTAGTTTATCATAGAATTCCAACAATTGATGATTTACCTGTCAACGCAAAGCAATATCGATTTCCCGCGGTTTATCGCAGTGAATTGGAACAACAAGTTACCAAGAAACTCCAAGACGGCGTAATCATTCATTCTCGCTCACCTTACAACTCACCCTTGTGGATCGTGCCAAAAAAACCCGATTCACAAGGTCGACCAAGAATGCGGATGGTAATTGATTTTCGTAAACTTGTTACGTCCCGAGAGATGGGATCGTTGGATCCACGGAGGTTTTGATGCTTGACCGCGATTTTTGAATCCCGAATGATTTTTTGCGTTTGGGATTTTTGATTTAGGTCTCCGCGATTTCCGATTTAGGATACTATATTCTTAATTGTTTTAAGGATTTGGGTTTTTTTTATATTTTGTAGGCTGAGGTTTGAGAACGTTGATGTCAAAGGAGTTCAATATTGTTCCTTCAATAAAAGATTAACACTGTCTATGATTAAACATAAATATAATTCTATTTATTCAATATTTACGGAGTTGATGTTTGTTACACATGGTTAACACTGGTTTTACACTTTTACTGATATTGAGTTTTATGAATTAGCTATTATTAACAGAAATGATAATTCACAATTCGGAGTTCGAAGAGTCGAGTTTGATTTTTAGAGTTCGCGTACAATTTATATAACTGTCGCGGGATTGAGGTTTTTTAAGTTGAAGTTGAATGTTCGGACTCTCGATGCTAACTGACTAAAGTAATTTTACAATTCGTAGTAAGAGTTCGAGTTCTTTGTTAGATTTTCTTGGGGGTAAGGTGATGTGGAAGGGTTTAGATTTGTTATAGTTTTTACTCGGATTGGTTAAAGGGTTGTTAATTTGGTGTCGTTATTTTGTGATTGGATTAGGTTAGAGGGGGAGACTTTTCTGGAAAGATGATTGGAAGAAAAGTCATTTAGCGTTTGGACTTTGTGTATTGTTTGGGTTATGAGTAAGACTATCGAGTGTGATCGCTCTAGTCTCGAACGGCTGCACGTGTTTGTGCTGATTGCATGCATGGGAAATGTTTATCTCGCCTAGCGTTTGAATTTTGGTGAACGCGAGGCGTTGTTTCGGATAATGAGGAGTTAATTGATATATGACTTCCTAGTGAAGTTGCATAGGAAATCGAATCGTCGTATAATAGGACTATTGTTCGATTTTATTATTTCTTTAGGATAAGGTTTTGGAGTTTTGGTCAGGCGATAGAAAGTCGTGGGATTGTTTATGAGTTGATGTTTTCGGTTCGTAGAATTTTAGGGTTTATTGGTTTATCTTTTACTATGAGAGAGATAGAGAATAATTGATTTATATTTCTCTGTATTTTGCTGGGAAAATGTTAGGTGAAGGTTTGGGTAGTTCGAGCTGAGGCTTTTATGGCTTTTCAAGTGGTTGCCGGTTACGAACCGCTCGAGCAACACATGGTCTATTGTCCTTGTGTAAAAGAAAAGGCTGTCTATGCCTGGGTCTATGCGTATTATTATACTGATATTTTATATATTAATAATAGAGAGTATGTACTATTGCAAGAGTACATACTCGATTACTTATTTTATAATTAATTATATATTTTATTATCGACGAATGATGAAGCAGGTAAGCGAGTTTACCTGCTGATGATTGAAAGAACGTTGAATGTAATAAAAAAAATTATGGGGGCGTCTAGCTTAGGCTAGGACGTAACACCTCCCTCCTTTAGATTGAGCGTCTCGCTCAATTAGATTTGAATCGAGTTTTATCGCGGAATATTGGTTGTTATACAGTGTCATCATTTGTCGATTTACATCAAGATAAGTATTACATTTATTCAAAAGATTATTTATTCCTTAATTATTTGATTATATGTAAAGATTTCGCATAATATATTTGTATAGTGGATTAAGTTTTAATTTGTTTTTTGGTTATAATTAAGATTTTCGAATCGTTATTATATGTAGTCTATGTGTCTACATAGTATTTTATACATAGTATATAGAAGCAGTGTCTATAGTTTCCATGTTAAAGACGTACATATTTGGTTTAGGTATATTTTCGTTCTCTTTTTCTTTATGCTTGTGTTACGTCCCGGGAGAGGGGATCGTTAAACTCACGGAGGTCTTGATCACTGACCGCGAATTTTGATATCCGAATGATGTTTGCGCTTACTATATTATTTTTGATTTGGGTTTTTGGATGATGTTTGGATTGATTTGTATTTGGATTTGATTGGATTTGTTAGATTTGATTCGATTTGTTGGATTTGATTGGATTTGTTTGGATTTGATTGGATTTGTTGAGGCTGTTGCCGAAATTTGGATCCTTGAAATCACAATCAAATGATGCCGGAATTTACACAATAAAATATGGTGTTTATTCACTTATAATTACACTTGGTTAAGAGTTACACTTGTTTCGGTCACGTTTAGTTTAATTGAGTTATAAATTGTTTGACACGTTCGATGTTTACAGGTTTTCGGAAAATGTCGAGAACGCGTTTTGACTTTTATATAATCTTCACGTTTACAATTGTTCGGAGTCAGCTATTTCGATGTTGTAAATATTATTTGACTGAGTCAAATGATTTTAGATAACAATTCTATTCGTTGCTATTTAAACGCGAACTCTTTATAAGTTCGTCGAGATTTAGAGAGAGACTGTTTTATTGGAGTTGTTCAGTCTTCGAGATTTTGGTGCTAAATGATTATTCTAATTCTGTTTTTTGGGTCCTAAGATTGAGTTCTTTGTAGGACTTCTGGGGGTAGGATGCTGTGGTAGGGACTGATTTTGTTATAGTTAAATTAGAGGATTGGCTGAAGAGTCGTTAATTTGATGTTGCTTTTTGTTATTGGTCGAGTTAAGGGGGAGACTTTTCCGGATGATGATTGGAGGAAAAGTCGTTATGTTTTTCCTGGAAGATAGCAGGATTGCTCTAATTCCGAGTGGTTGCTCGTGCGTTCTTGAGATTTGGGAAAGTGGGTTTTTACGACTTAAGGCGTATAGGAACGTTTGGCGTTTTTGGAGTGGTATGATTTTGAAGAATTAATGGATTTATGATTTCCTGGTGAAACCGTGTTCGTGAAATTTGAGATTGGCAGATGAAGGAAAAGCTGTTTTCGAGTTTTAACGTTTGGCGACAGAAAGTCGGGTCTGTAAAGTACGTGTACTTGGGTTTATGGCTTTTCGTAGAAAAAATAAGGGATGCTGTGTTATTGAAATGGCTGAAAGTCGAGTGGTGTTTAGAGGACATGCTGCGTTCATGTGTTTGGAGGAAATATAATATGAGAAGTTGGTATATGGAGAAGGACTGTGTGTCTCTTTATATTCTACATATTAACGTTAGAGAGTATATACTATTATAAGAGTATATACTCGATTTTACGATTATGTGATTAATTATACGTTATTTATCGACGAATGATGATGTAGGTATGAAAGAGTACCTTCTGATGGTACCTGATTAGGAAGGGTAAATTGAAAAAATTTATGGGGGGCCTAGCGTTAGGCTAGGACGTAACACCTCCCTCCTTCAGATTGAGCGTCTCGCTCAATTAGATTTGAATCGAGTTTTATCGCGGAATATTGGTTGTTATACAGTGTCATCATTTGTCGATTTACATCAAGATAAGTATTACATTTATTCAAAAGATTATTTATTCTTTAATTATTTGATTATATGTAAAGATTTCGCATAATATATTTGTATAGTAGATTAAGTTTTAATTTGTTTTTGGTATTTTTATGTGAATGTGCATGTATTTATATATCGACGTGCATCTGGTTACAATTGCTTATTTGCAATTTGTTTAAACATTTTTCTTAGAGTCAAGTTCTTAATGTTATTTTGTAGTATTGTTAGTTGAATATTGTGTATTTCGTTCTAGCATTAAAAGGAAACGGGGTATGTATCTATATAGGTATGTATATACGTTGTTGTACATGGGTTTTACAGTTTGTACCTACTCTAGAGTTCGAGGGGTACCAAAAAAAGTGGGTTTTTTTTCTTGCGTTACTCGCTGTAGGCGGTCAGTTTGAGTTTAGAGTTTTTATTGGTTGGGTAGTTTGTTATAAAAAAATTTTTTGACCAATTGGATTTTGTAGAGTTTTAGATTTTTGACGAGTGGGGTAATTTTCCTTAGGGTTGAAGGTGAGGAAAGGGTCTGTTTTGTCTTGAATTTTCGTTAGCGTCTTCATAACGTTCCTGTCTCTGAGCGAAGCATCATCGGCTCTCTACGAAGCAACACTTTTGCTATTTCTTCTTTTTTTCAAAGAAAAAAAAACTCTTCCCGAACTATTATGGAGGGTCTTGTACGGGGCTTGGTCCGTAAATTTGAGGACGCTTTCCTGGTAAGTTGTTTTGTTTTAATTGTTTATTTTCCTTTATTTCTTTTTTATTATTATTTATTAATTAATGTATGTTTTTTATTATTTTGTTCTTAGAAGGAGCATTTCGCTGGTGTTAAGCGTCGCAGGGAGGATCGGCGGTATAACCGCGGTCGAATAAGGTCCATATGGGATTATTGCGGATTTGATGTATTCGACATCCGCTGGATGTTCGAAGGAAGGACTGGCGAAATCCACCCGGATGACGATTGGGATCATCCGGCGTGGTCCACCGAGGAGGGAATCTTTGCCGCCTACGATGCCGATTACTAGTGGCATCGGTTTTCGTCGAGGGAGAAGTGAACTAGAAAAAATTGTATCGATCCCTTATCCTTCCTTTTCCAGTGGAAAAGGGAGGAATAAATGTCAAAAAAAAAAGAAAAATTTTCGTTTGTGTGTGTTTTTCCTCTTTTTCCTGTTTGCGTCCACCTTATTTTGTTTTTGTCTTATCTTCGTTGTTGGCTTTGTTTTCGTCGTTGGTTTTTTGTTTTCGTCGTTCGTTCGTCGTTGGTTTCGTTTTCGTCGTTGGTTTTAGTTTTCGTCGTTCGTTCGTCGTTCGTTCGTCGTTGGTTTGATTTCCATTTTTATGTTTGGTTTGTATATTTTTATTTAATTTATTGAATTTATTCTTTTTGTTTTTATTATTATTCCAATTTGATAAAAAAAGGAAAATATTTTAATTTTAGATTTCTTTTATTTTTTTTTATTTTTTGAGTAATTTTTTGTTTTCGTTTTTTTTTATTGTTATTTTCTATATATATAAAAAAAATAAAGGGGGAGAAAAAAGAAAAAAAAAATGGTTGAGCTCGTGACGATATGTCACTGTTAGTGCTCCCTTTTTATTGTTTATCGAGACTATTTTAGTAGTTTTCTCTTTTTGTCTTTTTATTTTTCATAATTTCCTATTTTAATTTGATTTAATTATGTAAAGGAAATTGGGTTGAGCTCGTGACAGATACGTCATCGTTAGTGCTCCCCTATTTGAATAATTTTTGTCTCAATTATTTCTTGAATTGAATTGTCATTTGAGAGAATTTGTGGATATATATTTTTTTTTTTTTTTTTTTTTATACGCTTGCGTTTTTTTGGCTAGGGATGGGGTAGTTCGTCGGCTGCCATAACGGGTTCATGGTTTTTTCTGCGGGTTGTTGGGGGGCAGGATGGGTACAGCTGTTGTACCTGACCGTCGGTCGAGTGAACCGTAGGTATCGGGTCAACAGTTTCTAATTGCATGTCTTCCTTTTTTCCTATCCCATTTTCGTTTTCAGGTTTTCTATATAGATGTAGAAGGAGATTCGTCACTGAATCCCAGATAGAGCCTATAAGCCAAAGGCTCCACCCAAATATTGAGTGTAATGCGTAACCGTGCACTACTGTGTCGATTACGAATTTAATTGCTTTCAGGATTACTCACATGCCGAGTAATGTTGCGCTAAATGTGCCAACAGTATTAAAAAATGAATGCATTTTTCCCCAGACTCTTTCCACAGATTCCTGTATAACTTTATCGTTTATTCAGTGGGTTATTGTTATCCCCTGGTCAACTGCTTTTTGTCCCGTTGCTCCTCGGGCAAATGTATTGAGTACAGCTGTACGTTCGATAGGGAACATAATGCTTGTTCTCAGGTTTTCGAGATCGTGTGATGAGTATATTCCGCTTTCTGCGAGGAATGCGGGGGTAATAAATTTCCATGACGGTTGGGTCTTGGCTGTAATAACCTCAGGTGCCACAGCAGGTGCCAATTGCGGCAAGGTTTGGTACCAGTTATTATTTACATGAAACATGGGTGAGAGGAAAGAGTTACATTCAATTTGATGTCCAGTTTTGGTAATAATCCGAGTTCTGGGCATCATAAACATTGATTCATTTCCTCTTGTGATTGGAAGTTCCTGATAACATTCATCGGTTTTTCTAAGTATGACATTGACAGGGGCGCATTTTGCAAGCCGAATCACTTCTCCTGCTACGTGCGCTATGCAGCCCGGTTCGTTCATATAATGATATGCAAACTCTGCCGGTGCTAATGAAGCAAATCCTAAGGTGTTGCGAAGAACTCGTTTTTCTATTTCGCATTCTTGCTTGATGACGTTGTTATAAAGGTTTGTTAATTGATTCCCGAAATGTTTCGATACGTAGACAAATTTTGCATTCATGTATGCAAATAAGTCCATGTTTGCCACTGATATTCTTTTTTTGGTGAAAATGTCGCCATAAACTTGTTCTAATATGAAAAGTTTTGAGTGTTCTGTTTTTACAAGTTTATAACCGCATACAGAGGTAAATCCTCTAGCTGCTAACGCAAAAGTTATATCCGAGGATGTTATTGAAAATATTTCTTCTCCGTTCATTGCATCCTTTGTATCTTTTATTTTTTCTGCTCTACCATCATATACTACTTCATAATTTTTAAATCCGCACTGTTCCGTGGGTATCGGGTTCCATTGAGTGAAACCACCTTCCCAATCGAGGCATGTACCTGTGGTGTGTTTACAACGTGTACCTGATCGTAAAATGACTTCGTTCAGGTCTAGGTCTACTTCTGCTTCGTATTCGTATATGCTAATGAATAGTTGGCCTGTGACCAATACATTGTTCCAATTTCCATAAGGGTCTGAATATGATCCACACTGGCAGTTTCCTTGATAGTCTACTGTTCCTGTGATAACTACCGGCCTTGGGTTAGTTGAGTTCATAATTAGGTTGTCGAATAAAATATTATATGATTGGTAAGCTTTGGTTGAATGAATTTTAAGGCATTCTTCTGGTGAGATTTCTTGAATGTATTGTATGATACCGTTCTTAACTTCTGAGTTATAGGAATTCATACCGCAATATCTGATTGTTCTATGTACTTCTATTTTGCATTGTCTTACTTTAATTTCTGAGAGTTTAACCAATTGTAAAAGTTGTATTTTTGTTACTGTCACGATTGGCTTATGGATAGGGATGTCGCATCCTTGAATGTCCAATAATGACAAGGTTGTAATGTTCATTGCCGGTGCTCCACAATCGTACGCGATCAGTGTATAACCCGGTTGAAACAGGTATGTCAGGAGAGCGATGGTCAAAAACATCCTTCGAGCGTTGTCCATGCTCCTGAAAAGGTTCCGAGACTGTGAGTGTTTGCGGGTTTTTATGACTTTATTAATGTGCTATTTTTGCCCGGTCACAGTGTATAATTTTACGCTTTTTGTTTTCTAACTCGATTTCAATGTCGTTTTGATCTGAGAATGTTCGTGTTATTTCGTATGGACCTTTGTAATTGTCATCGAACTTTCCTGTTTTGGGGTTTTTTACTAAATAAATTTTATCACCTACTTTGAATTTTACGGGATTGATTTTCTTATCGTAATGGACTTTTGATTTTTGTTTTGCTTTTTCTAAATTATTGTGAGCTAATTTTCGTACTTCCTGGAGTTGGGTTGCGAGATTTTTCACATGATCGTCATATGTGAGTATTTCATTCATGTATGCGAATTGAGAGGGTAGACGAGCTTCTCTACCTAAGACTATTTGGTAAGGCGTGAATTTTGTGCCTTCATGTACGCTTGTGTTGTAAGCGAAGGTAGCTAGTTTAAGCCATTTATGCCAGTCTTTTTTATTGGTGTAGTGCTCCAGGTAATCTGTGAGTACCTGATGGCTACGTTCGAGTGATCCATTCGATTGCGGGTGAAAGGCTGTAGTTTTAATTTGTTTGATTTTCAAAACTTTCGTTAATTGTTTCATTACGCGGCCAATGAAGGCTGCGCCTTGGTCGGTCAATATGATTTTTGGGCAACCGAATAAGCATATAAATTCTGTTACCAATGCAAAAGCGATTTCGTTTGCGGTCGCGCTCATGAGCGGAATCGCAAAGGAGAATTTTGAAAGATTATCTTGTATGGTAAGGATAAAACGATGACCTTGGTCTGATACCGGTGTTATCGGTCCAACTATGTCCATAGCGATCTTATCGAATACGTTGATCGGCGTGTCGGTGAGGACCATAGGTTGTTTCGTCTTTATTCTAACCAGCTTTCTTCTTTGGCAACTTTCGCATTGTCTGATGTAATCTTCGACTTGCTTTTTGAGATTGTCCCAAAAATACTTTTGACGGATTCTGTTGTATGTTTTAGTTACGCCTTTATGACCTGCAATCGGGGATTCGTGGCATTCTTTTATTATACCTGGTCTATCCTCGATTGGTGGTGAAATAATCTCGTCTTTGCAGATTTGAATTTGAATGTCTGTATGTACGAAAACTTCGCGAATAATGTTTTTAATATTAACCCAAGTTGAGTGATCGAAATTAGTTCTTTTTTCAGAAACTGCTGCTGATTTGATTTTTAATTCTTCCATTTTTGTTTTCAGGTTTTTAAAGGCTTTAGTAAAATTTTCTCGTGTAAGAGGTGATGAATCATTTTCCTGGATTACTAACGCGAATGTTTTTTTATTTTTACCTTTTGAAATCAGAACTTGTCCTACTTCTAATGTGTTGGAAGGAGATAATTTGAGGAAACCTAATTCAATTAGTCTTTTCCCGATTTCATTTGACACTGTTCCATCGGCTGAGATGAAACAAATGTAGTTGTTTTTAATCATTTCGAGGTTATCGTTTGTTTCTATGATATTGACAGTGTTTGCTTCTATATTTTCGTTGTCGATTGTTGTATTATTCGGAGATTTTCCGGCAATAGGGGAGATTCCGTTTTGTGGTGGTGAGACTATCCTTACTTTCGGTGTGAGAGGATAATTTGGTTGTGGTGTTTCATTTTCAGAAAGGGAATCCCTGGCTATTTCTTGTTCGTAAGGAAAAATTTCGTACTCCGATGGTACTTGAGCTTCCTTTTCTGATGGTATGCTAATATCGTTGTCCGAAATTATTTGGCTTACGTTTCCTTGAATTGAGGTATTAACAGGTTCTTGGGACACAGATTTTTCATTTATTGAGGTTATGGGATCTTCGTTTATTACCTGTATTTGAGAATCGTTTGTGTTCGTAGGAGGGTTACTTTCTATCGGATTTATTTCGGTTTGTACTGTTGTTGGTGTTGAGTTTATAGTTTTGATTGTGGATAATTCGTCGTTCGTGTCTTCGACGATTCTTTTTGACCGTACTCGTTTTTTCGTTTCGTGGGTGTGTTCCCCTGTTTCGGTACAGTACATACATTGTCTTTGCTTTCGTATTCTGGTCGATTTACGGGTTGGCTGTAAAGGTGGTTTTTTCACCCTTGGTTTCCTAAGAGGTTTTGGGATTTTCCAGGCAGTCTGGCTGCTAATTTTTTCTACTGCTACATCTGGTATTATTTCTTCTACAGTACATTCTGTGTGTGAGGGATTAGGATTTTCCTTATTTTTTATAATTTCGATTTCTCTTGGCGGAATTGTCTCTTTGGGTTCCTCTACTGGGGTGACATGTGTTTGTTGTATGGCTTCTCTATCCTGGGAGAGAGTAAGTGATTTTTTCTGTTCGGGCTGTCGCTTCTGGTATATGTTTGAAGGATTTTCATGTCTTAATATGGAACGAGAGTTCGAGTATTCTTCACGGTCTAAATTTTTTTCAGTCGCGAGTGGGCTTGTAATGTTTTCCAGCTTTCTTCTTGCGCGTCTCGTGGGGGACGGCGTGAAACATGCTGAATTTCGTGAACGTTTGTCGAGAATTTGATGTGCGAGTTTTCGGTGGAAATTATTTTTTCCTTGTATGTTTCGCTTTATAACCATTGGGCTTGCTTGGGGATTGTCCCTGGGTTTATTGCTAGGCCCTGGTTGAGGTATATTTTTACAGTGGGTCGGTGTGATTGCCAGCTGTTTTTCAGGACTTTCGGTTGCTACTAACATTCTAAATGACTGGTTGACTTCGTCATCCAATTCCATGTCTGAGTTTGAAGAGGGTTTTTTAGGGGTTTCAACCGTTAGAGGAGTTGAGTTATAGGGATTTACGTCTGATTTTTTGCTGACCCTTGGTTCGGGTGTTTTTGGTAAATGTGTGGAAATAAAGACATCAACCGTTTTTTCGGCGGGTGATGGGGTTTTTGGAGCAAGTGGTCCAATGAACCTATGTCGTCCTAAGACTTCATAACTTGGTTCCCGATTTTGTAATGTGATAGGATTCTGCGTTTTTGTATTTATTGGAACCACGTGGACAGGAGTGTCCTCGTGTTCGTCCGATGAAGACGATGATTGATTTTTGGGAGTGTTATAAAATGGTAAATGTCGTCTAACGCGATCTCTTCTTTTCGTTAGAGTTTTTCTTTTGCGTCTGTCGTACGCTGAATAGGTTGTTTGACTTTCTGAATTTTCTATTTGGAATTCTTGATTTTGATTTATTGATGAGTTCATTTCATTTGGGTTAGTTAGTTTGGGTGAACTCGTTTGTTGTTGATTTTGCAAATTTGTATGAGTTTCTTGATTAATGGATTTAGACAAATTTACTTGTAGATTTTCTAGATTTTGTTCAAGATTTTGTGATAAGTTCGTATGATGCTTTGAGTCAATCGATTTAGACGAACTTGTTTTTGGTTGCACTAGATTTTGTTTAAGATTTGGAGACAAATTCGTATGGTGCTCTGGATTAATGGATTTAGACGAATTTGTTTGTTTTTGATTTAGATTTTGCAAATTTATATGATGCTCCGGAGTAATCGATTTAGATAAATTTGCTTTTTGTTGCTCTCGTAAATTCATATGAGTTTCTGTATTAAATGATTTAGATGAATTTATTTCTTCGAGCTCAGGATTTAGTGTCCTCTCTATATTGAGGCTCTTATCAGACAGTTGATCAGGCTGCTGATTTGGGTTAGAGATTTCGATTGATTCATTATTGACCTGATTATCGCACGTTTCTCTCGGAATTGCCGTGTCGCTATACTCAGTCAATTCTGAATCGCTATATGAAGTTAGGGAGACTTCTGGATCTCCTTCTGGAATAGAATTAGAAACACGAGGTTTCTTTCTATTATCATCCGAATTAGAGGTGGAGGGATGAGGTCTGGCGATACCTGGATTTAAACTGAGTTGTTTTCCACCTGCTTGGTTTTCGGTAATTCGCCATTTGAATTTAATCGGGAGAGTGATTGGGTTACGCGATAATGCGTCAGCGTTGGTATTTACTCTACCCGGTTTGTACTGGATTTTGAAATCGAATTCCTTTAAACGTTCTCTCCATCTCAGTACACGAGAGGTCGGGTCATTCATAGAATTGACCCAGACAAGTGGTCGGTGGTCGGTCAAAAGGGTAAATTGCCTGCCATAAAGGTAAGGCCTGAAAGTTTTTACCGCGAAGACCACTGCGACCATTTCTTTTTCGGTGGTGGAATAATTCCTTTCAGCTTTATTTAGGACTCTAGAGGCTGCTGCTACCATTGGGTCTTCTCTGATTTTGCCTTGTGAGAGGACTGCGCCAACGGCGTAATTAGAAGCATCTGTTGTTACGATAAACGGTTCGGAAAAATTTGGATATTGGAGGATTGGCGAAGAACACAGTTTCTCGCGTAATGTTTCGAATGCTAGTTGGTGTTGGGAATTCCAATGGAATTTAACATTTTTGCTCGTGAGATCTGATAATGGTTTTGCTATACGCCTCTTGGATATCGTGGCGAAGCTACGGCAACGCCATCGGTCGGTTAACCGCGGCAACTCGAGGTCGTTTTTCTCATAGACGTGAACATATGATTCGCATAAAAGTCAATGTACGTTTTGGATGTTTGTTTATTGTAACAGAAAAATCGATATTATGAGCCAAACTATTATTAAGTGTGGATTCCAGAATATTTACGCAGACTTTTTTCGCGGAAAATCTGTGTCGAAAGGTAAGTAATTACACGAACCATGAAATATTCTTTCAAATCGCTGTATATATCATTTTTACCACGTATTTATTTGATTATAAGATAGATTATCGTATCCCTAATAACGGGATGTTCAATTTATTAATAAAATATATGGCATAAACTTTTCCAAAGCCATCATGTACAGGAGGTCATCGAAATCCGTGATGGTGGAAAAGGAATCATCCGTGGAAAAGTTATACCACAGACCAGAGTAAGTAATCGACCGTACGACGTGAAAGTGGAGGTATGTATTAATTATAAAATGAATTCATAGTTGAGTAATAATGTGAACAAATATATTTTCAGCAACTTTTCAACCATCCATGCAATTTAGAAATGGAAAATGAAAATATATTTCTTTATCAAAGAAATATATATATATTGAAGGAATAAGTATTGTTCGGAAATGTGGAACCGATAATAATTTCATTTATTGACTTGTTTATTATTTTATCGTTTTGCATCTACAATATATTATATATACTAAAACAATGAAATAAAAAATAACTTGCACGTAAAACTCTAAAAAATTCAAGATTTATAATTAATCACGATTAACAATCTGCATGTCGGTTTCGATTTTTTTTGTGCTGGTTTTGGTGCGTGTATTACTTTAAAACCTGGAATACGGTCAACAAAATAATAAATTTTGAATACTGCATATTTTGTTTAGCAATTCCTGTTTGTACATACACGTTAGTGTAAATTTTTGGTGTGCCTTTTCCCGCTCTTCCCGTTTTCTTTCCTATAGGAACTGATTGTTTTTCAGGTAAACCTAGATCGTACGGTACTAAGGACAGAATGCACTTGCAAGGCGGGTTTATCGGTTCGAGGTTGCAAACATGTAGCAGCGGTCTGCATTTTTATAAATAATGAATGTACGCAATCGAAAACCGATCAACCGCAATGTTGGAATCAGCCTCGAGAAAGTCAAGTGGAAAAATATAAAAAAGGTTGCACTATCGCTCAAATGTTCCCAGGTAAGGAACATTTGATTGATTGTAACGCAACGTACACATTCCACAACGTCCAAAATGTGCCGTATGAGATAGAAGGTTCATTATTCGGCCAGTACATAGAATCGGAGAAAGATATTGAACCACTAAGAGAAATTGCAAGAGAAGAAGAGAAAAAAAGAAAAGAAGAAGCGTATACAATTATGGACCAAATTTATCGATTACAAGAGTCGAGACAAGATTACAGCTGCTATGAAGTTTCGTCACTCGATCATTTGAAAATGCGACTTCGAAAATATACGTGTCCTCGTGAGCTGCGAACGAAATACGAAGAAAAGATTGTAGCAAACAGGAGTGAGTGTTTGAGCATCAGTGTACTATCGGAAAGTCAATCCGATTGCTTCGAATGGTTCGAAGAAAGAGCAAAGCGAGTAACATGCTCTAGCAAGGCCCACCGCATAAAAACGAGGCGAGACTCATTCGAATCTTTGGCATCACAATTTAAAAAGAATAAATTTGATGGCAAGATGACAGAAGCTATGAAGTATGGTCTTGCAACCGAGCCGGATGCAAGAAAGTCTTTCGAAGAACAAACTGGTTTGAAAGTAACTCCAGTTGGATTGATTATAAATATTACCCAACCGTTTATGGCCACGAGCCCCGACGGAATAATATTAAGCGAATTATCTTTATTGGAAATCAAATGCCCATTTACCTGTAAGAATCAGCAAATCGTGAACCGTGCTGATAAAATTTCGAATGTCCCGTATTTGAAAATAGACGAAAATAATGAAATTTATTTGAAGAAAAGCGACAAATATTATACCCAAATTCAGGTATCAATGTACATACTCAACGTTAATAAGTGTCATTTCTTTGTTTACTCAAGTCACGATAACGTAGAGCTCATAGTTGAAAGAGATGAACATTTTTTGGAAGAGTTGATTCCCAAAATTGAGTGGTTTTATTTTCAACATTATCTTCCACTACTATTCTAGGCATTGGATAGAATAATACATTTGTATCTGCTTCAGTATTTTTATTTATAAACATATTTGTTTCACTTACAGAGTCCTTCCCTTCTTTACAACTCCTCTCCCCAAAATTCCTGGACATTTCTGTTGCTTAATTGGACGCTTCAGGTTTTTTTATAAGTGGTGGCTTGCTATTGGCAATAACGCAGCACATGTGCATAATTGCATCAATATACGGTAAAAGTGTAATGGGAATGAATTTCAAAATATTACAGAGTTTTATCCGTTGAATAGCACGTTCGACATGTATTCGAACTGAAGCGATTTTATAAGTTTCGTCTATTTCGGAGTTTGTAAACTGTGGATCGAACGCGAACGGAGGTATCACCAAGAGGGCATTGCGTTTGAGCAGTTCCGATTTTATCTGAGGGAAACCTTTGTCGGCTAAAACCGTATCCCCTGGTTCTATGCACGATAAAAGTCCACAGTCATTCGTTATAAAACTATCTGTAGCTCTTCCGCCATACCCTTTTGATAGTTTACAAACGAAACCATCGGGCGTAATAACGATCAAATATTTGACTGTAAAACGTGACTTGTAGTTAGACTACATGAGAACGCGTTGTTCTACAGTAGGGGGGGTTTCAGTGAATATTTCCGTGCAATCGATTATGCATCTGCAATTCGGATATTTTTTAAAACCGACCGGTAAATTTCTCTTAATACTTTCCCTTGATGGCCAAAAAATCCAAGTTTTTGTCTTTTCAGTCAACGTTGTCAAGATTTCAAAGAAGATTTGAGAAGCAGTTGATTCGTGTATCTTGAAAAAGCAAGCTAGACCAGAGAAAGAAATACCCAATTTCATTTTCATCAAAAAAAGTAATAATCTATTTTGTTTATTTAATACCCGGTAGTAAGCTGGTTGACCATCTGTTTTGACGCTTATCAAATTGAGCAATGCATTGAAAAAAATTAGTGAAACCCCGCCTAACTGCAACATAGCTTTGTTCGATCCTATGTCAGAGAATCCTGAGAAACCGTAATGAAAAATATCGTCAGGACCACATGACTTATTGGCAACGGTTTTCAGCTCTTTAATTATGATTCGCTCGTTTTTATTTGGCTTCCCAATGTAAATATCCGTCTGCGTGGAAGCTTCATTATTTTCGTTGTTCCAACTCCAGAAAGTATTCCCTTCTGCACTCGCTCCTTCGTTGTCACACGCATCGGTTTGACAAGCAATGCTCGTACTGCCAGCTCCCTTCGGAGTTTCATTTAATCCTATAATTAGACGAAATCATTGAAAATTCATTAAAAATAACGCAGCATAAAACAATTGTACATTTTCGAAACTTGAAACCGCCTAACATTTACAGTTACTTTTAAAATATTTTTTCAATTTTTGATCTTACCCATTTCAATGTCACTTGCGATATTTTCATTGTCTTGCGGTTTTGAAGCTGTGGATGTGCTCATTTTTCCTTTTCTTTTCAGAAGCCGCTCGTGTCTAGCTAAGGCCAGTTGTGATTTCGCTTTTTTTTTATACACAGAGGGGAAAATTGTCGGCACATACGCTGGGCTGTTTTCAATGTTGGACTGCTTGCCTCCAACAAAATGAGCACTGCAGATTCGAGTGTTCTTACTCGGTTGCCACGTCTTGTTATCGAATGTACTAAAAAACAAATATAACATACTAAACAGACGAGCAGAAAATTTGGAGTTTGCATAATTTCGATACGTTCCTGCGGTATCAAATCGTCATAATTATCTTTACTTACATTCTTCTGACAGCTTTTATCCACTTATTTCTTTTTTCAACTTCCCAACTCCGTTTCGGAAACGAATAGAAAGTTAATTCGCGATTCCGAGATTGGGAATTTTTACACCCCACAACACAGCAGTACCTCGTACCACCCATTTTTTTTCTTTTTTGAGAGCACTTTTTAACGCATTCAACTGGTTAAATAACGTAAACCGTACAGCTGATCGCACGCGAAACGCCCACGAGTTGCCTGAGTCTGCCACAACGCCGCGCCACTAGCGTTATCCAAGAGGCGTATTGCTGAGAAATTTTTATTGAAGCGACGGTAATATCCTGCTAATCCTAAAAATTCTTTTACGTTTTTAGGTGTTTTTGGAACTTGGAATTTTTTTACGTCTTCAATGTTTTTAGGATCGGGTTTTAACCCGTCTGCTGAGATAAGGTGTCCTAGATACCGTACTTCGGTTCTCAGAAATTCGCATTTATCAGTCTGTAATGTAAGATTAGCATTTCGTAAACGTTCTGCGAGTTTTTTGAATTTGGCCTCATGTTCGTCTATGGATCGAGCATAGATGACTATGTCGTCAAGGTATACGAACAGGTCGTTACCTTGTAATCCTTTAAGAACGAGGTCCATTAAGCGTTGGAAAGTAGCTGGTGCATTTTTTAATCCGAAGGGCATTCTATTGAATTCATAGTGACCGTGAGGGGTCGTAAATGCTGTTTTATGTTTATCGTTTGGATCCATTTCTATTTGGTGAAATCCGGATGCTAAATCGAAAATAGAAAAGTATTTTTCTCCACCGAGTTGATCTAAGATATCGGTAATTAATGGCAAAGGGTACGCATCGCCTATTGTGACGTCGTTCAATTTTCTAAAATCGATTACTAGTCTCCATCTTTTATTTCCTTTCGAGTCTTCTTTTTTTGGAACTATCCACACCGGTGAATTGTACGGTGAATTAGACGACCCTATGATATCTAATTTTAATAGGTCGTTAATCTGTTTTTCAATCTCAGGTCTTTGGAAAGGTGGATGTCGGTATTGTCTCGTATTGACAGGCTTGTCATCCACTGTAATTATTCTGTGCTTGCACACGCTAGTTGATCTGAGAGGCTCGCCCGGTATATGGAAGAGGACTGCATTTTCTGCAACAAGTGCTGATACCGCGTTACGCTCTTCGTCGTTAAGATGGTCAAGACGCAAAAGGTTTATCACACTTTCTGCACGATTTTCTCGCGTCCGAGGAATTTCGTGTTTTTTGGCTTTGCCGATTGCGGAATTTATATTCTTTTGATTGTTCTCATCTGTGCTCATATCAAAAGGATAGAGTGAGATTATTGGAACATCTACTTTAACATCTTTATCGAGGGTATTGATGGCATAGAGGTAAGCTTTGCCGTTAGTATTTTTTACCAAGGCTTCGCCTGCGTAAATGCCCTCTGGAAATGGTATGCGAGGTACATAACCTGTCTCTAGTGCGTTACGTATTCGTACAAACATGATCATTTTCTGTCTGGCCTTGAGCAGAAATGATTCCGTGTTTGTGAATGGTATTTGCACGTCATTGATTTGCACACACCTTTCATTCCAGTCAATTTTTCCTCTATTATTACCGAGTGTCTCATGACCAAGGATTGCGTCGAAGTCTACAGGGAAATCGTCCCTAACGAGATGAAATACTTCCGACTTTCCACAAATCACGATGTTAATTTGACCGAGAGTTTTTGGTTTATCTAAATTTGAGATACCATACAATTCGTAAATGATTGAATCATTTATTAGGTTTTTATTAGCGATGTTCTGAATTTTTATTAAATTTAATTGCGATCCCGAGTCCGCGAGAAAAAGGGTTTGTTGGTTGATTAAATCGCGTGACTCTATGATTATTGTTGGCGCGTTGTAACTATCTGACGTTACGCTGAGATTGCAATTAGCCCGAAGGATATTCTGTTTTGTTACCTCGGGTCTTTCGAATTTAGGTGCGTTTATTGGTTTGGTCCCGTCGACGCACTTGGTCGAGGGGTCGCTTGTTCGTTTCCCTGCTGTTTATTTGGGTTTGCTTCTACGTTTCTACTGTTGTTATATGCTCGTCTACGGCATTCGTTTATTGCGTGTCCCGGTTTTTTGCAGTAATTACAAACGACTTTGTTTTTGTTTTCTGTTGTGTTTGAATTATTTTGTCTTTTGAGTGCGTAACAGTCGTCCGTCACGTGGTTTGTTTTCTTGCAAAAATTACAGAATTTGTCGGGTTTTTTGTTCGACTGTTGATTCGAGAAATTTCTGGGATTTTGATTTTTATTATTGTATGGACGAATTGGTAAGCAAGTTGATTGGTTGGTGTTTTTTGTTTCTATTGGACCAATCATTTTTTCAATTTCCATTACACACTGGTAAATGTTTTCGAGAGTCCGGTATACTGTGCAAGGGATATGAGGACGATATGCTGAGTTTACGCCTTTACGAAACTGGTCAATTGCCATGTCTCGGGCCCAATTTTTTGCTCCTTCTGGGTCTTGTACTTTAGAGAGGTCAATAGCTTGTTTCATTTGATTTAAGTGGTGGTTCATGCGACTGTAGAAAGCTAATAGGGATTCTTTTTCTTTTTGTTCGAGAGTGTGTAATTCGGTTATCCACGTGAATAATGGTCTAGACGCAATGAATCTGTTTCTGAGGATAGTGATTAATTCATTTATTGTTTGAATGTCGAAGCTTTCGAGACATTCGCAAGCTATGCCTTTGCATTTACTTTTTAATAGTATTACTATGTGTTTTTCAGCTATTATTGGGACGTATTCTCGCGCTGATTCACAATAACTGATAAAGGCGTTAAGTGAGCAATTTTTTGGTGTACCGTCGAACTCTGGTACATATCTAGTGAAGTCTGTATAATTCGCATGCATTGAATAAACGGGGTTATCTAAGGTTTGATTTAGATTAGGTGCATTTTGTCTATTAATGTTAGCTGCTATTTGTTGATTTATTATTTGTTGTTGTCTTTCTATATCTATATTGACTTGTGGATTTAGTTGACCCGCTGGATTTTGTATGCCGTGTATCCCGGAAATGTCCATGGCTTCTTGGTTGTCCATGGGTATTGTAAATTTAATGACTTACGGGTTGAAGATCTTGAAGAACGTTGACGCGTGCCGTTGAACCTGTTGTTGCGTTGTCGTGTCGATCCTCTTGAGGCTCGTTGCTGCTGGTGTTTTTGACCTGCTCTTCGCTGCACAGCTGGTTTATGGCCTTGGATCCGTGTAGTCGTCTCGAGTGTTGTTATACGAGGGCGTGAACTGAGTTGCACTCTTCACGATAATGTCTTTCACAGATTGTCACTATTACCAGTTTTATATATTCTTACAAATGGTTTATTTCACTTTTGAAGATGTTCGACAGTATCACAATTAGATATTGTTTAATACTTGATTAACTTATAGATTTTGTGGAGTTCGTATTTTGTGTGATTTTTCGTAGTTTATTCGTTGCCATCAGTTTTAATATAGACTTAAAACTGGGTTTTGATTTTATGAATGTCTGTGTTTTTCGTTGCCACCAGTTTAAATATACGATTGAAAATGGTGTAGATTGATTTAGCAAATTTCCAGGGAAATTTGAGTTGAATAGATTTCGATGATTTATGGTACGTGGTTTTTCGTAGTTTCCGCTGCCACCAGTTTTAATATAAAATTAAAAATGGTGTGTTTGGCGGTTTAAGGCTTTAGGTGATTTTCGTTGTTTCCACTGCCACCAGTTTTAATATAAAATTAAAAATGGTGTGTTTGGCGGTTTAAGGCTTTAGGTGATTTTCGTTGTTTCCGCTGCCACCAGTTTTAATATAGTATTTTGTTACGTCCCGAGAGATGGGATCGTTGGATCCACGGAGGTTTTGATGCTCGACCGCGATTTTTGAATCCCGAATGATTTTTTGCGTTTGGGATTTTTGATTTGGGTCTCCGCGATTTCCGATTTAGGATACTATATTTTTAATTGTTTTAAGGATTTGGGTTTTTTTTTATATTTTATAGGCTGAGGTTTGAGAACGTTGATGTCAAAGGAGTTCAATATTGTTCCTTCAATAAAAGATTAACACTGTCTTTGATTAAACATAAATATAATTATATTTATTCAATATTTACGGAGTTGATGTTTGTTACACATGGTTAACACTGGTTTTACACTTTTACTGAAATTGAGTTTTATGAGTTAGCTATTATTAACAGAAATGATAATTCACAATTCGGAGTTCGAAGAGTCGAGTTTGATTCTTAGAGTTCGCGTACAATTTATATAACTGTCGCGGGATTGAGGTTTTTTAAGTTGAAGTTGAATGTTCGGACTCTCGATGCTAACTGACTAAAGTAATTTTACAATTCGTAGTAAGAGTTCGAGTTCTTTGTTAGATTTTCTTGGGGGTAAGGTGATGTGGAAGGGTTTAGATTTGTTATAGTTTTTACTCGGATTGGTTAAAGGGTTGTTAATTTGGTGTCGTTATTTTGTGATTGGATTAGGTTAGAGGGGGAGACTTTTCTGGAAAGATGATTGGAAGAAAAGTCATTTAGCGTTTGGACTTTGTGTATTGTTTGGGTTATGAGTAAGACTATCGAGTGTGATCGCTCTAGTCTCGAACGGCTGCACGTGTTTGTGCTGATTGCATGCATGGGAAATGTTTATCTCGCCTAGCGTTTGAATTTTGGTGAACGCGAGGCGTTGTTTCGGATAATGAGGAGTTAATTGACATATGAGTTCCCAGTGAAGTTGCATAGGAAATCGAATCGTCGTATAATAGGACTATTGTTCGATTTTATTATTTCTTTAGGATAAGGTTTTGGAGTTTTGGTCAGGCGATAGAAAGTCGTGGGATTGTTTATGAGTTGATGTTTTTGGTTCGTAGAATTTTAGGGTTTATTGGTTTATCTTTTACTATGAGAGAGATAGAGAATAATTGATTTATATTTCTCTGTATTTTGCTGGGAAAACGTTAGGTGAAGGTTTGGGTAGTTCGAGCTAAGGCTTTTATGGCTTTTCAAGTGGTTGCCGGTTACGAACCGCTCGAGCAACACATGGTCTATTGTCCTTGTGTAAAAGAAAAGGCTGTCTATGCCTGGGTCTATGCGTATTATTATACTGATATTTTATATATTAATAATAGAGAGTATGTACTATTGCAAGAGTACATACTCGATTACTCATTTTATAATTAATTATATATTTTATTATCGACGAATGATGAAGCAGGTAAGCGAGTTTACCCGCTGATGATTGAAAGAACGTTGAATGTAATAAAAAAAAATATGGGGGCGTCTAGCTTAGGCTAGGACGTAACAAAATCAATGAAAAAACAGTTTCCGACGCATATCCATGTGACGAGGCACGGACCAGCAATGATGAGCGAATAAAAAGGTGATCCGAGTGGGACTCGATCTCGGGACCCGCGGAGTCTGAGTCCAGAGCGCTAACCACTGCGCTAGGGCCACCTATATTCTAACTCATATTGCCAGACCGTGACACTCCCCCTCTTACAGTGTTCGACGTCCTCGTCGACTAACGTCACATTTTCCTGAAGATTTTTGCCTCTCTGGGCGATTCGAAGTATTCTGCCGCTCTGGGCGTTTCATTTTTGCCGCGTTGGGCCGTTGTGCCGTCTGTGGGCCGTAGTAATTGCCGCTGTGGGCCGTTGATTTTGAGTGAGCGTGTAGTCGGTTCGAAACTTCTGACACCATTTTGTGACGAGGCACGGTCCAGCAATAATGAGCGAATAAAAAGGTGATCCGAGTGGGACTCGATCCCGGGACCCGCGGAGTCTGAGTCCAGAGCGCTAACCACTGCGCTAGGGCCACCTATATTCTAACTCATATTGCCAGACCGTGACATCCACTACCGAATATGATAGAGATTTTGGAACGACTCGGCCGAGCAAGGTATTTTTCTACCTTTGATTTGGCCAGTGATTTTCAACAAATCCCCATGGATCCACGCGATTCCGAGAAAACTGCTTTTTCTACGCCTAATGGACACTACGAATATAGTAGAATGCCAGAGGGACTGAAAAATGCACCCGCAACTTTTCAACGTCTTATGGATCGCGTACTGATAGGACTCCAGGGGACGGAAATGTTCGTTTATTTAGACGACATTGTTGTGTTCGCAGAATCTCTCGAAGAGCATCAAACAAAAATTCGCCGCCTCATGTTGCGATTAGAAGAAGCGAATCTTTGTTTGGAACCCGATAAATGCGAGTTTTTGCGTCGAGAGGTTACTTATTTGGGACACATCGTAAGCTCCGAGGGCTTGCGAATGGATCCAAAAAAACTGACCGCTGTAAAACATTTTCCAACCCCGAAAACTCAAAAAAATGTGCGACAGTTCCTAGGTCTCACCGGGTATTATCGCCGTTTTATTAAAGACTTCGCTAAATTATCCAAACCTTTATCGGATTTGCTGAAAAAGGGTCGTGGTATTACTTGGGGTCCAAAGGAGAGAAAAAGCTTCCGCCGGTTGCGAAAAGCGCTCTGCAAAGAGCCCATTTTGCAATACCCCGATGTAAACAAAGCCTTTACGTTAACCACCGACGCATCCGATATCGCGTTAGGTTCGGTTTTATCTCAAGAACACGACGGACATGATTTACCCGTTGCTTACCATTCGCGAGTATTCCAACCTAGCGAACTCAATTACTCAACGACGGAAAAGGAATGTCTTGCAATTATTGACTCCATTGAGCAATTCTCGACATATCTTTACGGAAAAAAATTTAAACTCGTCAGGGACCACGAACCTCTTAAATGGATTCGAACAACTGTAGACCCAGGTAAGAGGCTAAATCGATGGAAAATGCGACTGAGAAGATACGATTACGATTTCGTTTACAAGCCGGGCCGATTAAATGTTAATGCGGACGCTTTGTCGCGAAATCCCGTAGAAGCAAACGAGTCTAGTACGAGCGAATCCAGCTCGTCAGAATCGGTCGAGGATAAACCGTTGTTAAAAAAAAATATTGCCTATTTCATCAGGAGCATCTCCAACTGGTAATAGGAAAATTATTCCTAAGCCACGTCTGGCCTTGACTCGAAAAAAACCATCTGTAGTGCCTGACCCACTTGCGATAGCGGCGCGTACGCGATCGAGATTACGAACGTCACCAGCTGTCCCGTCGGTCCCAGAAACTGTCGAGTCAAGTAGCGAGGCTTCGGAACCTCCTATACAACGGCTTCACCGAAGCATGTTACCCGCTCCTCTATTGCCTCCTAAACGACCAATAACTCCCGATACAAAGACAAAACCGGATCAAGGTGTTGATGTTGCACCAGCGACTAATATCGCCGATGTACCGTCAACGCCAAAACGCACTGAGATCGCCGTCACCTTGGATCCTCCTCAAGATGATTCAGATGATGAAGTGTTCGAGGTCGAAATAATTGATCCGGAAAAACAAAAATCAGTAGTTGACGCCGCATCGATTCGTGAATCGATTGGCAGATACGATAGAACGATAGAGTTATTAGAAAAACGTTTCGAGAGCGATTCTCGAAATGATGAAGACAAAGAAGGGTTTGAATGGCCTGATTTTGTCTCCGAAGGAGACGAGGTTGATCCAGAAGCCCAAGAAATGCTAGATGCTGCAGACCCTTTGAATAAAACAGGTTGCAATGATGATTTGATTCAACGTCTGCAAAAATTAGCTTATCGAGAAAAAGACGTTACAGAGAGTGAACTTCTCAGACGTGTAAGTCTTAAGGGAGGAACCAATCCTGGCAAAAGCGTCATTCTGGACGGAACAGATGCCGATGATGAAGGAGAAAAACAGGAAAACAACAAACCGGAAATGACTGATCACGGAAGTATTTCCGTCCACCCAGTCATTTCAGCGAATAAACGGCGCACAGTAAGATGGTCAATCCCACCTAAAGGTAACGATCCTGCCGCTCGTTCGACTCCGTTTCCTCGACGAAAAACCACGTCTCGATTAGCTGAAACGGAGATAACCAAAACACGAGACAGAATCAAGGGCGTTAATGGAGATTGTCCAGATGACCTTGCTATTATTCCGCCTTCGTCTGACTCGGACAGCGAGCCCGAGGAGAAGAACGGAGGAATAACAAAAAGGGTTATTCGTCCGGTAGTTGGCACTCGAGAGTGTTTAACTTATAAATCGGACAATATCGTTCATTTTGTTTCCGCAGACGGTGAATTGTCCACACCTATAGGTAAACTTTTGGCCGATTTGGGGAAAATAGACCCAGATGCAATTAAGCGTCAAAATCTAAAAATTGGGCAAACTGCAATCACGCCTGTTGGCGAGAAGAAGATTTTTAGTATCATCATTAAAAATCGCTATTTTGACCCAAGTCAAACTGACAACATTGCCCAAGGTCTAAAACGTTTGAAGACAATTCTTGTTGACGCGGACGTGAATTCGTTTCGAATATCACGATCAGGCGATTGCACGGATGCGTTGCCTCACGGAAAATTCGTCGAATTGTTACACGCTGTTTTCGAAAATTCGGGAATAGCTGTGACAATTTGTTATGGAAAACTAATATCACCCGCTATCGAGAAACGGAATGAAATAATAAAAGAATTTCATGAGAGTCTCGTGAGAGGTCATCGAGGAGTCACAAAAACCTATCGTAAAATTCGAGAACGGTTTTATTGGCCTTCACTCCGCAGTGAAATTCAAAACTTCATTCGACATTGTGTAGGTTGTCAAGAGCAAAAACTCGTACGAGCAAAGACTCGAGAGCCTATGCTGTTGACGGAAACACCCGCCGATACATTCGACAAAGTATCACTCGACACCGTAGGTCCTCTACCGACCACACCGCATGGAAATAAACATATATTAACCATGCAGGATGATTTGTCGAAGTATTGTTTAGCTGAACCGATACCAGATCTGAAAGCAACTACGATTGCCGAGGCTATGGCGCGCAGGCTGTTTACACAATTTGGCGCCCCTCGAGCGATACTCACAGATCGGGGTACAGCATTCACAAGTACTTTGTTGCAAGAAATAGCTAAGATATTCCGTATCAAACAGTTAACGACTTCCGGCTATCGGCCACAAACAAACGGGTCGCTGGAAAGAAGTCACGTAATGTTAACTGAGTATATAAAGCAATACGCCACCCAGTACGATGATTGGGACAGGCTGTTGCCCTATGCGGAATTATCTTACAACACGTGTGTCCACGAAGCAACAAATTTCACCCCCTATGAGATTGTGTACGGGAAGTTACCTCGATTACCGAGTGAATTCCCCGTGGACAATGAAATGTCAACATATAATTCCTTCAACATCGAACTTATTAAGAGATTATCCGAAATTCGTGAGATGGCGGGGGAAAATATAAATAAAGCCAAGGAAAAATCGAAGTATTACTACGATCGAAAGGTTCGTCCTTTTGCGGGGAAAATCGGTGATTATGTTTATATCCTGAAGGAACCGCGAAAGGGAAAGTTTGATTGTCAATATCATGGACCGTATAAAATAATTGATGTTTCGGATCGTAGTAATGTAATTGTTGAAACTGCAAATGGACATAGAATTCGCAAACACGTTGACAAGGTCAAGCTGGCTTATATTTAAAAGAAAATGTATGGGCCAGTGGAAATTGTATGCGAGTTCACCGCGTTTGTATTTTGAAAAATCGACCACCCTGTATATGAACACGTTCACGTGTAATGTATTTAGATGGTCATAAAAATGAATGACATAAACCAATACGTGTATCGAATTATTTGAGAGCTAGCATGTAAGAGTTTATCCCTTCCTTTCGAACATGAATATGCGTATTTTCAGATACGGCCTTCACGCGACGAACTTAATATCCATCGACGAAATGGTTCTCGTCGTGTTTATTATGTTTACGCTAGCGTTCGCCTGGGGTAACCTGACTCCCGAGAACGCTTATCACGTCACGTCGGTCAACGATCGTCCAGGCCTCTACTATGAACGCGTGTCCCCCCTCCGAATACCACACATGGATTGGAAAGTTATCACATTCATCGAAGTCCACAAATTTGTCAACGATTTTCCAGTTATTGACCAACAATTATTGGAAATACTGAAAAGTTGTGCAAATTCAAGCGATGGTAATCCTATTACCATGACTCATGAAGAGTGCCGCGGATTAGTGCGTACAGACTATATCGAGAACCGAATCGCGTACGCGAAGTCGCTTGTGTCCGATCTCAACAAAATCGCGGAAGACTCAAAAATTAAAAATTTTGCAAAAGACTCGTTACCGCGAACAGTGAGTAAACGTTCGGTTCCTCTTGGTTCGTTGGGTCATTGAGTAAATCTCTTTTCGGCACGTTAAACGAGGACGATGCTACTTATTTAAACAATCAGATTGACCGATTATTTTCTGATCAAACTAACCTTACTCGGTTAATCGGTGAAAGAATGCACGTTACTCAATCTAAGCTTCAAGATTTACATCGTGAACATGAAGTTGAGGTTGAGCGAATTAACCAATTACATTCGCAAGTAGAAACTATTTTTAAATTATTTAACTCGTCGACTCGTGAAGTGGCCGATTTGTCTTTCCGTACCGAACTCATAAATTATGGCAACCGTATGGAAATCAGAGTGAATAGTTACATCACGACTTGTGAACAATATTTACGCGTGATAACGGTTACCAGGGACAATCGCTATGACCCGGCCATATTATCGTCATCACAGTTGTTGGCCATCTCTCGAGAAATTCAAGCGCGCGCGCCCGACTATGAATTTCCCCTCACACCCGAGCTCATTCGAGGAGAGTTATTGGCACGACTGGCAAGGACTGATCTTGTATTCCATTCGGGAAGAATTATTATTATTACCCATATTCCTCTCCTCGATCGTGTCCCATACAACCTTTATCGCATCCATTCTTGGCCAGTTCCGCAAAATGGAGAAAATCACACCGGATCTGCTGTCGTCGTACCAGTTAAACCATACATAGTATTGTCAACTGATCGACGAAATTATTTCCTGGCTGACACGACCTATATCAATCGAAGCATTAAAATCGAGCAACGATACATTTGCACGCTGGAGACGCCGCTAAATGAGGTATCTGCATCGGAGCAATGCGAAATAATCATGCTTATGAGACCTTCAGCTCAATCATATCGATAGTGTGACGTCAGGATTTATCCTCGTCATAACACTTTTTGGTCACATTTAGCTTCACAAGGAGGATGGCTAAACTCATTCTCCGAGAAGGAATACATACATATAATATGCCCTGGTCTCGTGGAGATCACCACTACATTGGAAGGGGCAGGAATATTACACATCAGTGCTGATTGTGTAGGGCGAACGCGCAATACGGCACTTACTGGCATAAAGACGCTAGAGAGCCGTGAGCAATATTTTTATTCGCCTCAAGTTTCCCTGGATGTAATCGCGATTGCACCCAGCCTCAAAAAGAAATGGGAACTAAATTGGAATTCACCGGAAAAGGATTCGAACAAACAAATTCAAAGCGTTGTTCCATGGAATTTAAAAGAGGATGGAGAATCACTTTTTGAAATTGAACAACGTCTTCAAGACATTGGGAATCATCGGCGTGATAAGGAAAGCCAACAGCTCTATATGTACGCCGGATTCCTAGCACAAGGACTGCTCACTCTCACTGTGTTAATATATATGTGTCATACATATATCATGACACTCGTGAGACAGCTATGCTGCGCTAACTTCTTAAATTGTAATAAGAAGTGGAGAGTCGAGCAACCCATATACAGCTTAAGACGAATAAACAGTCCGGCACAAAGTAAAATTCAACGCCGAGCGGAGTCAGCATCCATCGATAAAGAGAAGAAAGACGTCGCTATCGCGTGTGAAGACGTAAACACTTCACGTGCTCTACCTCGCTCGCTCCCACTGCAGAGCCCCGAAGTGGAGTAATGAAGTTGACACCCGAAACCAAAAATCCCTACCATGGCCTACTCTGATAAATAAAAAAGAAAAAGAATCAGAGGGATGCCAGTCGCAGTCGTTACAGAGTATTTTAGATACCTTCGGACCGCGATCGCGAGCACTTGGCAGAAATTAAAATCGAGATTTTTTTATGAACAGTCAATTAGTTTCAATTGAACTTCTATTTGAACACTCAATTCGTTTTCTTTTCGAAAGAGTTTTGTGCGCGAATTTTCGGAATTTCGATCTGTTTTTCGTGTATGAACAATAGACTTAGTTTTTTTTTGTGTATAAATCGTGTAATTGAACAAAAAAAAAAACATAAAATGGAAGGTTACCAGAACAGGATCCGCTATACGTACGCGATAGGAATCTGTGTGGTGTGCCATCGACCCCTGGATAAGTGTCCGGGCTTAGATCAGTGCTTCGACCGGGTGCTTTACAGCATTCGACAGGATCAAGCAACTTTCATCTGCCCTTTATGTGGGAGTGGTATAGAATCGAGTCTATACGCTAGGCACGCAGGAGTGTGTATCAATCGATTCAACTCCGCCGTCCTAGCCTGGAAAAACGCCGGAAAACCGGCCGACGGTAGCGGTAATCCACAACCGGGTACCAGCGGCGTGAAATCTTCCGACGTGAAGTCGCAGGTTGGCGGCGCTGATAAACCGTCACGACAGGATATCAGCGTCGACACAACAAAAACCGTCGTCCCCTCGACAGCTCCAGCTTTATCAAAGCCCGAGTCTCAACGAAACCGTACATTCCGGCTTAGCAGCAATAGTGTGGTGGACACGCAGTCGTCGCGACGGCCGCGCTGGACACCGCGATTTAAAAACAAGGAGTTGCAAACTGATCAGACCGGTTGTAAAAGTGTTGCGACACAAACAAACCGGCTGAAGCTATACCCTGGCCAAAAAGTCGGGTTCATCATGTGGACATCGGATGCTACCACTAATTTGATTTCCTTCGACGAACCGGATTTGGACCAATTATTGCTCGCAGTTCCTGAGCCAGATTCGGTAATTCCACCGCTGCAACCGACTCAGCCGTCTCAGCTGACGGGTGCTTTGGCAGAACTCGTAGACGTCTTCGGAGACGGGGCCTTTCTCGCCACTACTGCGGAAACCGACGAGGAAGACCCACGTAAAAACGAGTGAATAGTGACAAAAAAATACAAAAAAAAAAAACACAAAAAAAAAACACAAAAAAAACACAAAAAAAAAAATTATTTAATGGTGCCAGTGCCAAACTAAACTATGGATTAAGTTTTAGTGACTTAGTGACTTTACAGTTAAAATAATATTAGTAATAAAAATAGTGACATAACGGAACGACAGAATCAAATAGGATATGGAAATCTTCACAACAAATGTAAGCTTTTTTCTTTATTATCATTTTTCTTTCCCTTCCTAACATCCCAATTGCATCGTTGCATCGGGCATCTCGATGACTGAGTCGATGAGGGCATCGACACTTAAGGGGGGAGGATTGTTACGTTCCGTAGATATTTATTTATTTATTGGATTATTTATTTATTTATTTATTTTTAAATCTTGAACACAACGCTGAGGAACTATCGCGACTATAACCGGTGTGGTATTCCACACCGAGCCTGGTCGCGAAGTTAAGCGTTCGGATTTTTGATACCGCGAATCACACGTGCGAAAATGCTGAGCGGACGTGGGAACGTCTCGTGTCACATTTTCTCGTGGATAAAAGAACTGGGCAAGCAAAATTTACTCCCGTATTCTGACGAAGCTCGCGAGCCCGTCGAATACGAGAGTTGGATTAATCAGTCTCTTTCGAGCCCTAAAAGCGAAAGCTTCTCTTAGAGAAACTCCTTGCCCAGTATCCGCTTAGTGACCTTAAAATCTTTTCCTGTCTCCCTGATTCACAAAAAGCGTCCAGTAGGACGAAAGGATCAAAAGGCACTCGAAAAGTGTGTTGCGTCGCGGTATCAAATCTGTGTTCGCTAGATCTATTCACGTTTAACGTTTTGCCACGAACTCTATCGCGTCGTGTAAATATAAGGACATTGTTATAAGAGTGTAAAAATTGTAAGTGTGTAATTGTATGTTTTGAGTGTAGGTGTGAGAGCGATTAGGTTAACAAAGTTATACTCGACGACGCGTCGCGGAAATAACCAATAATTGTGAGTATTTTTGTATCACCCTGTAGCGCGAATACGAGAGGTCTTCTACAATATAAACAATATAAATTTAACAAAATTCTTGATTGAAGTTATTTTATAATTCCTGACCCACCAAACTCCTGGAAACGCCCTGTAGAGGACGGACCGGATCTTACCCATATTAAAAATATTAAAAATTACTTGAGCTTCTCACAAGTAGAATAACTTGCCCGCGTTCGCTCCGCTCCGAACGTAACATCAGTAATAGGCAAATTTATTTTGAATTTGGTACGCTGTCTAGGCGTGTCAAAAATCCTGCTTTAAGGGGTAGTCTGACTGTGATATTCATATGAAAAAGAGGCTCTTGGTTGTAAATTTATTTTAAAAAAGGGCACACCCGTTTGTTTCTCTATCTTTCTCTAACATAAGTTGAGACATTTTTTTCATTTCAACAGTTGGAGAACCCCTTCATTTTTCACCAAATCCCTAACGACACTCTTCCTCTCCCATATGTCCTTCCTCTCCTGATGGAAGAAACCCACCACCTTCCCGTGGTTTTCATTGAATAATTTTAGCTCACGCACGTTTTTTTCTCGTCTTTACTCAATCTCTGGAACTAGCTTTTCATCTATTGAATTAATTCTAATACGCAAGTATACGTGAACTAAAATTAACCGAGAGTGGGTTAATTAGAAGATTTGTATGCTTGCATTATATTTAATGTCTTCAATAATGATAATTTCAATTTATTTCAGCACCCGAAAATATTAAAAATATCAGACTGCTGGAAAAAAATGAAAGAGAACGTTTCCAGGATCGAATTCTGAAATATATTCTATATATTGTGGTGAATTTAAAATCTGGCACCAAGCGCTATATGGTAGGGACAGTCAACTGTCACCCTTTATCCTCTCTTAATTGTATGAACGACGGTAAGATCGTCTCCTCAAACTATCAGTAGTCTCTGTGCTCTCGAAAGTAACTGACATATAATAAAATTTAACTGATTACAATATAATTGCCTCGTCACGATCTTTCTTTCCATCTTGACCATCACGGAACAAGATGAGATAAGTAATATTTTCTCGACCGATATTCTAAATCAATAATAAATCACCGACTAAATAAATAACAATTCTGTAAAACATAAAAACGTACTATCACAATATATACTGAATATATAAAGATATACTGTTATTGTATACATACATTTATATTAATTCTTTCAGTGCACTCTTAAATGTCGTTGAGAAAAAGAAAAATCATGGACAATCGCGAAGAGGTGATTTTTTTAAAGGGATTCTTGATATTTTCCCCCTTAATTTCTTTATATTTGAGGCATATAAGATATGTTTAATATAGAATATAGTTGGCCCTGTATAGCAAAAAAAAAAAAAGTAAGGGGTTTGAACACTAGACCCTCAGATCATCTCTCCCAGCCACAAAAAAAAGTGGCCCAAAATTTCATGATTTGTGTTTTATTTAATACTTATTGTGCTAAAAAACTTCACTCACGATAAAAATACTTGAAACTATGTATTCAATTTATTCATGCTTGAAAAAAAAAATTTTAACGAGTAGGGTTTGATCACTCGACCCAAGGCTTGTGGCTCAAGCATGTTTTTGCTCCGCAACCTGTAAGAGAGAGACAGCTGCCCCATTCCCTCCACCGCCATGACAGCTGTGCGCTCGTCACGCTGCCACGCGGCAGTTTAGGCGCAGAAAACTTGTCTTCAGGCCGCCCATAAGAACTATTCTTCTATGTACGTCTGAATTCGTTGCTACTGGTTCTAGTGAATTAATTCGTCTCATCTTTTTTTGACAGCTATAACAGACTGAATAAATCAAGAACGAACTGAAAAATTAATGCAAACAAATTTACTGTATCGAGAAAAAATTTTCATTATGTTCATAATGCTTTTCTCTTCTTTGCTGTATTCAAAAACAATTTTATTATAACATGCACTGATGCAAAAACCTTGACATCTCTTCTGAGGGGAGATTCAAAGAAGAGACGGTTATTAGGAGGTAGTACTTTAAGGACCAGTCCCTATCGGTGTTATGTGGGGATTTATTTTTCTCAAAGACTCCCACTGGAGCGGCTATGGGTTCGAGTGAATTTATTCGTCTCACCTTTTTTTTTACAGTGTCACAACTGATGTAAATTTTTATTCTAAATACCACTATGCATTCAATACACCTTATAGAGACCAAGACCCTCAGATTTTCTTCATTCACAAAACCTAAACTTAACACTATAGCCAACGCCCCAAGATTTCTGTCTCACCATCACACTGCTTCCGGACACGTGTCATGCACACAGATGTCCGAGACTCTCGAAGTCCTGAAACACCAGCTACAAGCGAGCATACATTATAACCAACGAGGTCTTAAATCTAGACCCTAGTAATAGCCCTAACACCTACGCACAGGATCAGCCCCTTCCACTTTTCCTTTACCGAGCTCCAAAAATGCAAAAGGCTTTGAAATACTTTCGTGCTGGATAAATATACCTACCATCTTCTGGATTTCGTCCTATAAAAACCACGGCTTTTCCGCCAGACATCACATTCCGTTCGCACCTAGAGTTGCGTCTATACTGTTAGCAGTAGTTCGGTTGTCATTTGGTTAGCCGTCTTACAATCAATCTCTGACCGAACTCCGAGTCTTCTGTAGAAGAAGTCAAAGTACCAATTACAATATTTGGACTTAGAATCTTTTCAACCTTTTCTACGACACAAAAAATCACAAGTAAGCTACAACGAACCAAAGGTTTAGAAGATACCTCTCCGGTAAAGTACCAATTATTTTATATATTCAGTTTGTATTCAACTATTATACTAACTAACATCTTGATACAACGAATGTATAAAGAGTCTTAGGATCTCTTTATTCATGCTCACTGTAGTCTAATTAATATTATCATTTATAATGAAGAACGCATTGAAACTTATAAATCTCTTAATTTTTCAACGATAACCTTTCCTTCCTCAACTAGTCGCAACTAAGATAAAGCAAGACTTCTCGAGGTCTATCAGCGTGCGCCCACGACACTCTTAGGCGTATATCTACAAAAACGCTCCGCATATTAAAAGATGAGCAATCCACAACTGAGTTTATGTAGATCAATATTTAGCTAGCCATCAGCCACAGGCCAAAAAAAAAACTGTACGTTTCAATATAATATCGAAATGTAAATAATCAATAAAATCATACAAACACACACACACACACACCCATATGGATATAATATAATTCAATATTGCCTTTTTCTATCCCATAATATTTCAAGGTTTCATATTTAGCATGTGATATTTTCACCCAATAATATTTTGACTCGTGATATTTTGAAAAGTATTATTTATTGTGATTTTTTTGTCAAGTAATGTTACTGTCCTGTGATATTATGTCGTGCTACCTTAAATATTTATGTAACATTGATGATTGAATTAAGTCAATGTTTCGTTGAAATCAAAAAGAGCTATTTGCGTAATTTAAATTTAAGAAAAATCGAGCTCTGTTTACTCGTCAATTTCCTCATGAAACCTCCTCGTAAATAAAAAATCTGAGCAGCGTGCGAATGTCCAATTTAGTCATTGGAAATGCCACATGGTTCGAAATTTAAACTGACATAGTGACTGTATAGAACACAAATGTGTCATATATTGTAGTCATCATTTTTCCATATATAGCTGACTTTTCATGCGACGCAGGGTTTCTTGGCTCCGGCAATATATGCTCTCCAGGTATGTAATGCGCGCTCGGGAAACGTCTCATCTCTGCACCACGCTGCGGTCGGAGCAGGAAGCTTGGACCGCAGGTCCAACTAGGCTGGTGCGCCTATAGTTTAGTCGGATACCTAAGACTTGGTCCGACTTTTATTGAAAGACACAAAAGCAGTCCCAATTTTTTCGTAGGTTTCTTTGTGCCTACGGGCAGATACTTATATGTTTTCATAAAAATACTATCCATTTTTAGCAAATAAACATCGTTAAAAATTAAAAAGTCTATTTATTTGATTTTTGGAATGCGCTTTATCGAAAAATGTTGCGTACAAAAGTTGTGTAGAGAAAAAATACAAAAGTCGCGTACAAAAAAACACCATTTTTCGAGTTATCAACTCCTGACTGCCCGCAGCGCAAGAATACGGGAGTTGAGCGTTTTTTATTCTACAAAACATGACCGCATTCTCAGTTAAAACTTTGTTTTTTTTTTTTTGTATATGGCAATTTCTAAATTTTCCATTTTCTCGCATAAAATAAGATGAGAAGATACTTGAAAAATAAATTTCAAACGAAAAAAATTAGATTGAAAAAAAATATTTCGGCCCAAGTACTTGGCGAGTTTTTTTGCTTAGCTTGGATCAAATAATGTATTTCTCATGGTTACGAACTCGCCAAGTACTTCGGCCGAAATTTTTTTTCAATCTAATTTTTTTCGTTTGAAATTTTTTCTCCACGTTTTGTTTTATCTTGATTTTTTTTCTGGACTCTGTTCTTTTGACCGATTTTTGATTTTGTACATTGGTGACTTTTTTCAATAACCAACTGATTTTGCTTTTTATTAAATACTCCATCCTCAAGCGACAATGAAATACTTGTCCTATTATTGATATTATAAATTTTAGTGCTAAATGTAAATCATTCTTGATCTTGCCAATTTTTGGAAAATTTTGTACTTTTTTGGGTAGTTTTTTTCTGTGAAAACAAATGGAAACGGGGGTCAGCAAATGTACTTGTCCAAGGTTTTTTTTCCCCGGGTGTAAAAATCTCGAATGCCCCTCAGCAATCTAATCTTAATGTCTTGACTATTGATACAAGTGAGGTATTCATAAATCGTCCTCATTTTGATTTTACTCCTATCTCCCCGAATGAACTGGAAATGCTGATTCAATCTACCTCAACACCTTCAATGTTCCCTGATCATGATGGGATTTCGTTATTTGCAATCCGCAAAGGCCTGCCTGCTCTCGCACCGATGCTAGCGCACTTATATAATATTAGTTTACAAACAGCCAAGTTTCCCACAAGCTGGAAACGGGCAAGAGTTCGTCCCCTACTGAAAAAAATCCACCATCCGTGCTCTCAGATACACGACCCATTGCTAATCTCAGTGTACTCTCTAAATTTCTTGAAAAAATTGTTCGAATTCAACTCTCGGCTTATCTTCAACAGTACAACCTACTAGATCAATACCAATCTGGTTATCGGAAACACTATAGTACTCAAACGGCACTCTCACGATTTAACCATGATGTGCGCTTAGCAGTTGACAAAAAATGCATCACTATCCTTATCCTATTCGATTTTAGCAAAGCCTTCGATACCGTACGCCATCTCCTCCTCCTGAACAAGCTAAGTAAAGGGGGTTGTGCTCAACATGTTATTGACTGGTTTGCATCGTACTTATCGAACAGGTCACAGGCAGTCATGGATGCAAACGGATGTTTCTCCGTCTGGCTGGAAACGCACTCCGGAGTTCCCCAGGGATCGGTATTAGGCCCATTACTTTTCTCTATCTATATTAACGATATTGGCTCTAAACTTAAGTATTCTAAGTACCTAATTTATGCGGATGATACTCAGATCTACCTGAGTTGTCCTCCCACCGATTTACCTACTGCCATTGAGAAGATTGCTTATGACGCATCCACCATTGCCGATTTCGCATTGGCCAATGACCTAAAACTGAACCTGGGCAAGTCTGTTGTGTTGATCTAAGGCAGTGGTAATTTCATAAATCAGATCGACCTTAATACACTTGCTCCCATTGTAATCAACGGAACATCCTTACCATACACCAGCCATATAAAAAATCTTGGGATGCACATGACCTCTAATCTATCCTGGGGACGCTACATTTTATCAACATGATCGAAAATTAATCTTGCCCTGTACAAGTTGAATTACAGTAAAAATTCTCTTCCGTTCATTGTCAGAAAAAATACTGTTTTCACTCTCATATGGCCCTTGATCGACTATTGTTGTCTTGTGTACAACGATCTAACAGGTCAACTAGATAATAAGCTCGAGAAATTGATAAACTGCGGTATTAGATTTATCAGAGAACATAGATGTACATGGAACACCAGGTCTTATGGGCGCGCTTGGCACGTTTTTTCTGGGGTCCGTTTAGTACTGACTCCAGCCACCGTGGCGCTGTCGCGTGTTTGTGTGAACGAATACACTGACGCTGGGGTTATAGCGCGCGCTCTCTCACACCCCAGGTGCTCTACCATGCTTGGGGTAATAGTGCGTTCTCGCTTGCGCCCATATGTTTTATCATGCTTGGGGTCCTGGGGGTCCGCTGATGCGTAATATATATATTAACGTCTTTCTTTCTAACTTATTTACGTCTTGCAGGATTGAGAAGACAAAGATTATTGATTAGATCAATCTTTTTGTCGAATAGCTTACTAAACATCTATTCAATAAGTTATATCGCTTTTTTTTATTGATCTCATGAATTATTTGAAAACAATATTTATCCTTCAGGTTTAAATTGACCAGTCATTCCCCCTCCAGTAATAAATAAATAATAAATACACAATTCAATTCATGGTTGGCGCAACCGACCGGCGTGATAAGATTCTGCTGTTCAAATCTCTGCGTGAGAATTTTTTTTTTTTCCAAGACTTAAATTATATTGTTGAAAGCCGAAATTGTTTTTGTAAAATTTGTTGACGAAAAAAATATAGTACAAAATTAAATCTTTGCAGAAAAAAGTGTTAATTACAAAATATGGGTTTCTTCAATTTTTTTGGTGAAAAAAATTTCCTGACAAAGATATCTAGAATATATAATTTATTTCAAATGTTTATAAAAGTGTTCGTGCGAAAAATATGTTTCATAATGAAGCCCGATCGTTATTTTATTGATATTCGAATTTTTTTAAACAGCAACGGATATTTAAATTCGTTAAATGCCCGTGTTTTGCTCCACTACATTGTAGATTTGTTATGGTTGTGTCCCCCTCGCACTCCTTGCGGCTTTTTTCGCCTGCTTGTAATCATCTTCCCGTCTTTTCGCGACGAGCAACAATCGCTCTTATTTAGCAAACGTTTTTCGACGAGCACAGCACGTGTTAAGCGCTTGTGAAAAAAATACTTTTCTTGTCCACGTATTTTTACTATTTTATCGAATCTTCTGTTCTGTTCTGGAATTGTGTTATTTAACGATGCCTAAAAATAACAATTGTGCCTACAACGGATGCGGTAATTCTGCACGGAAGAGGTCCGATTTGAGCTTCCACCGTTTTCCTCGCGACGACGATCGGTATGTAGTTGACAGATAAAAGGAAGCGCACTTTAAATAATAAAAATTAAAAAGATAGATTCCAGATGTATTCTGAGATCATTGTATTCTCATTTCAGTGGACGAAATAGCAATCAAACAATATGCTATTTTGATCGTAACCAACGTAAGGTAATTTTTAATAATTCAGTGTGAAATGACACTCGCACGAGAATGACTTGTGTGCATTTTTTTACATGCACCATGAAAATGACTGAAAAACTTTTTTTTCGTGTCGGGAAGGGAGCTTTCTGTTCTTTCAATAACAGAGAAAACGAGCATATATGCATGCAAATTATCGTACATTCAATCATCATTTAATGAATGTATTGAATGAGCAATGATAACAATTTAATCATATTATTAATTATTGAATGATGAATTATTAATAAATAATTAATTAATCATACTTTATAAACAACTTTCTAATCCCTACTAAAAAGTCGCAGTGAGGATGTTTTTTTTTTTCATTCTGTAAGGAATGCGATTTTTTTGAATCTCTGCGAGTTTTCCTTCAAATCCTCCCAACTGTTTTCAATATTGAGGGATGGAAATAAAAGAATGGATGGTTTTTTTTTCAAATGGAGTTTCATAAAGAATATTTCATGAAAAAATTGGGATTAATTTGACATCTTTGCGAAAGTTTGAACGAAAGAATATTTTTTGTCAAAAGTTCGATAGACTTGATTTCTTGTTATATTTTTACTGTGTTGAAAAAATACTGACAATAACTTTTTTCGACACATTTTGACATTTTGACAAGATAAGAATAAAACAGTGGATCATTTTTTTAACTACAATTAGAGTCGCGAAAGATATTCCAAGAAAAAAACGGGTTTTTTTTTACATGTTTGAGGAAGTTTCAACGGAAAAATATTCTTGTCAAACATTTCATATTGTTTTATTTAATAAAAATATTAACAATATTTTTTGACACATTTTTACACGTCTCAGAAAATTCTCGACTGTGATCTTGTCTTCAATTTTGCAATTGCGAAAAAACAACACTTCCTTACATTCAGTCTCATGACCAAAAAAACATTGATTAAATCGGAGAAAAATGAAAAATAAAGTGTCGTTTGTCTGTTCCGAAATATTTTTCCATAAGATAAATAAAAATAGCCACTTTTCTTGATTGAATCCTACTTATAACCCATTTATTCTGCGGCTTGAGGTTTTCAGTTTATTTTAATTATATATTTAAAAGCATGGAAATACTGCATGTGGCTTTTTACGGTGTTTTTAGCTTTAAGAAGTAGATCATCCGAGCTGGGAGAAATGAGTGGTTGCAGATCGAGCCTCAAAAGTTGCAGGATCAGCGTATTTGTTCGGTACATTTCGAAAAAAAAGATTTTATAATTAACGATCGCGCCCAGGGTAAACCAACTTTAAGTAGGGATGCGCTACCAGCTGTGAGTACTTTCGCTAGTGATTTGGTACAAACTCAGTCTTCCACTGAACCAACAACCCCGATTCAATCAGAATCGCGCGTTTCTGAAACCGCGGATGTTTCTCGATCGTGTGATGCAGCTGCGAAGCCGCGTACGAAGCCTCAGTTTTCCCGACGGGAGCAGATTCTAATGAAGAAGCCTGCAACCGCGACCAGTAAATTAAAGAAATCTAGTCTTGTCAATTCCTGAAATTATCGAGGGCGCCGCGCATCATCTTACTGGTGACCGTTTACTGCTTTTAAAAATGCAATTAGAACATATTAAAGTTTCACGATGGTCAGAAGAAGAATAGCAATTTGCTTTAGGCCTTTTTTATAAGTCGCCCAAAGCTTATGCTTACTCGAGGGATAAGAAAAATACTGCTCTGCCTTGTGTTACTTCGATTAGACAGTGGGTAAATGATTTAAATTTAACGACAGGTATCAGCCCTGAGATTTTCGAGTTATTAAAAATAAAATCTTCGATATCAGATGAACGTGAACGTCAATGCGTTTTGATGTGGGACGAAATGTCAATCAAACAGCTGTTGGAATATAACCCGAAAGAGGATATTGTAGAAAGTTACAAAGATCTCGGTCATCTTGGTCGTACCGACAAAGTCGCAAAATACGCGCTCTTGTTTATGCTTCGCGGTTGAACATCATCATGGAAACAGCCGATTACATTTTACGTCTCGCATGGGAAGGTTGCTGGTGTGCAATTGCACGAACTCATAACCACGGTTGTGAACGTTGCATTTGATGTTGGATTCGTTGTGAGATCCATGGTTTGTGATCAAGGATCTCCCAACAGAAAAGCAATAAGCGCCATGGGGATAAATGAGGATCAACCGTTTGTTATGTTATCTGGGCATAAAATTTACTTTAATTACGATGTTCCTCATTTGGCTAAAAGCATTCGGAATAATTTGCTAAGCAAAGCGTGTAAAGCTGCGCCTAAACTAACCGATCGACATATCGATCCAAATGCCTTCCGACGTATGACCTTCGATACGCTACTCAAATTTTTAGCGCGTCCGTCTCCGCTGTAATGACTACCGGAAGAATGACGGGGGATTTGCAAAACCCCTTCAACATCGCGACAGCTAGCTTCGTTAAAAAGCTGAACGATATTTTTGATTGCCTCAACAGTAGATTCGCGAACGATCCGAATCCACTAAAAAAAGCATTATCAGACAAATCCCCTCAGGTACAGGAATATTTAGAAAATGCACTTCCCTGGCTGGATCAATGGACGGTACCGGACGGTCCAAATCCACCATGTTTTTCGGGATTGAAAATGGCCATTAAATCAGTTTTAATGTTTTGGAACGATCTCCGTGCGGAGGGAAATCTTTGCCTTTTGACAACGCGTTTAAATCAGGATCCGCTAGAATATCAATTCGGAGTTTTGCGAAGTCGTTCCGGCCATAACGACAATCCATCTGCAAAACAGTTCAGGCACAATTTGCAATATGTAATTAATAACGATTTAGAAACAGCTCCGAGAGGAACGAATTGCGAGGAAGACGGAACCGTTACGTTGCTCGCGAAAACAGCGGTATTGAAAAATGAAATTGTAAACGATGAATCGGGTTTGTTAGTTCCTGGAGACGACGCGACAAAAGAAAATGTTGATAATGATAATGAGGATGTGAGCGCGGCGAATGATCTGATAGATAAAATTGTCGAGATCGTTGATGACGTTCCAGACCGAACAGATCCAACACTGACGGAGACAGACGATGCAGTAACTCTCGAAAAATGTACAATGGATTATGTTGCTGGTTACCTCTCGTGTATTACTCGTGTAATACTTGATGAAATGAATCTGTACCTTACATAGTGCCTGAAGGATATGTCCACGGCACAAAATATACCAATATCAATATCAAAAAAAAAAAAAAACGTCGTTTTGAAGGGGACAAATTGAGCTTTATTTTTCCAATTCAAGATATTTTTTATTTTTCATCGGAACTAGATTGAGAAAAGTGGTGTAATCCGAAAACTATAGGGTTTGTGATAAAATTTCAAGAGAGAAGAAAGTTTTATTTTATAACTTTGAACTTACTCAAATTTTTGCAAATTTTTTTATAGCAATTTTTTTCTCCATTTTTCTCAAATTGCTACGACATCGAAATTACCATGTCTTAATGATAAAGAAAAAAAGTATTTGATGAACGTTGAAGGTGGGGGGATAACAAAAAATTGCATGAATCAAGTTTTTTGGGCTTTTTGTTCCCACTTGTTGAACGTTATTGTTATTGAACGTTGAAGGTGGGGGGATAACAAAGAATTGCATGAATCAATATTTTTTTGGGCTTTTTGTTCCCACTTGTTCAATTTTGATTAAAGTTTGTTGAGTGTTTTTTTCGTTTGATAATTACCGGTTGTTTTCCATTCAATATTATTTGCCATTTAATTTGAGAATGGCACATTACGAGCCGCGTGAATACGTGCTTATGGTGAAAAAGTATATCGAGGCTGGTTACGTCGGCGCACATGCCGTGGAGATGTACCGGGCCGCAGTGGGTAACGATGCACGGTGTCCCGACGCGAAAACGATTATGAGTGCGTATAATCGTTTCAATGAGACCGCCCAGGCGTTGCCGAACAAGGAGTGTGGTGCCCCTAGGAGAGTACGGACGCCCGCCATGGAGGAACGCATTTTGAAAGAGTTTGCAACCGACCCGACCACTAGCATCAGAACCGTGGCGCGTCGATTGGAAACTTCGTACAGCTCGGTGCAACGGACCCTGAAGGCGGAAAAAAAGCATGCCTTCCACTACAGGCGCGTGCAGTCATTGCAGTTGGAGGATTATCCGGCGAGGCTCCAATTCTGTCATTTCATTGTCGAGAGAGAAACGGCAGAACCCGGATTCCTCGACCGAATCATCTACTCGGACAAATCGAGTTTTGGGAGAGGCGGCACGTGGAACTCCAGAAACTTTCACGTTTGGAGTGACAAAGATAACAATCGGCAAGCGACAATTGAAGTCAATCATCAGCGCTGATTTCAGCCCTTAAATTTATGGGCTGGAATTTATGGAAATAAAGTCGTGAGTATAGCATAAACTTATGACAAATATAAAAAACGGGTCGCCAAGGCTTTAGATTAAAATGTTTCAAACGTACATTTTCATGAAATTTATAAAATTTAATTCAGAAATTTCATCTCAGCATATGTTCCAACTTAATTTAGAGCTATTTTTATGAAATTTTCAAAATTCAATTCCTCTCCTCTCAATTCTGTATTCATATTCTTTCCCCTAGCAATTGCACCCTTCTATCCTTTCCAACTTTTGTAGATTGGTCCATTCAACTTTAGGGGCACCCTCACCGCGGAGCGTTATTGCGAGTTTCTCCAAAGATGCCTTCGCAGATTATGTATTCGTGCCGGGATGACCATTGGGGAATTTAATGCTGTGCATTTTCAGCAGGATGGGGCACCTGCCCATACAAGTGTGAGGGCTCAGAGAACTCTGGAGCAAATTTTCGGAAACCGCGTTATTGGACGAGGTGGCGTAGTTGATTGGACTCCACGTTCGCCCGATTTGAACCCATTGGATTTTTTTTGTGGGGGCACGTCAAATCTATTGTCTATAGGCAACCCATCCAAGATCGGGCGGACTTGGAAGACCGCATCATAGCAGCTCTACGGGCCGTCACCCCGGAAATGCTCGCAAGATGCAGCGTCAGTTTGCTTAGACGTGCCCGACTCTGCATCGAGATGGGTGGCGGTCATTTTGAACAACTGTTGTAATGACTGGTGAGTATTGCAAAATAAAATAAATATCAAAGTCTTTAAATTGGGCTTGGATATAATATCGTTACACTAATTTGCTACTGAAATAATAAAAACAAATAATATTATTTTTTGTTGGATTAGCGCTTCGGGGAGAAACTCAAAGAAGGACGTTTGACGCCGACGTTTCCTCGCCACAGGACCAAGCCCATGACGAAAATATTAATTGATTGATGCATATTATTTCGGCCCAAGCAAGCTAAAGGGCACTAAAGTAGCGAAGAAAGGAACAGAGAGAAAGAGAGAGAGAGAGATTGATTGATTGATATGTTTATTAATGCCCTAGCTAAGCTTTGGGGCACTTCATTAAGACAAAATTCAAATTTTTTAAAGACAATAGAATAAATAAGCCGACAATAGTGTTAATAATAATAGTAATAGTAACTCATGGTAACCGCTGGTGTGCTCATTCAACAATAATACAAAATCGCAGTAATATTAGGTTTAAGTCAACGCAAGACAATAGCAGTATATAGATAAATAATCGAATAGAATAAATAAATAAATAAATAATCGAATAAAATAATTAGATTAATCAAAGAGAACAATGCATCTCCCCGCAAGGCCAGTACCAGGGACGCAGCAAGCCAAAGACTAGAGACTAAAGAGATTCAATATCAAATAAATAGGATAATTTTTTCTTAAACAACGGCAGTGTGGCCGAGTTTCTTAAATCAGAGGGGAGTGTGTGCCAGAAATACATCCCCGACAGGACGAACGAATTTCTTAGTGTAGTGGTTCTGTGCTGTGGAATAAGGAAAACGTCGGGATTAGGAAGACGAGAAGGACGAGATGGTTGAGGCGCACGTAAAAATAACTCACTAATGTAAGATGGAGATGAACCATAGATTATGTTATATGTGGCAATACCAAGAAAGTAGAGCTGACGGGATTTGACCGTAAGCCATCCCAACTGACGTCTAAAAGGAGTGATGTGGGCATCAGGCCTCAGATCATAAATAAAACGAATAGCACAATTTACGAGACGTTGGAGTAAGGTATTATGCTCATCTGTAAGATCAATAAGCACTAGACAACAGTAATCGATAATTGGAAGGATCAGAGATGTTACCAGGGTGATTCTTAACCTTCTGGACAGTGCACTTCGGTGATGTTTGAGTTTAAACAGAGTAAAATGCACTCTTCTCGAAACCTGCAGAACGTATTTGTGCCAAGATAGGTTCGAGGTCATAATAATGCCAAGATTCCTAACCTCGCCAACATACGGAAGAATCTCATCATCAACCATGATCTGAGGTAACCGTTCTAGGTCGATTTTGTTAATATAAGCCCCTCTGCCCAGAAGGATAACTTTCGATTTACTGAGGTTCAATTTGAGACCATTAACTATGGCAAAGTTGGCAACGATATTCACATCGTGCCTGATCTTATGAATAGCCTCTAATAATTGTGCGGGTAAGGTACTGAGGTAAATTTGTAGGTCATCCGCGAAGATCATATGCTGAGAATAGTTAAGCCTGGTACCCACATCTATATATATTGTGACGACAATTTCAAGAGTCCTAAAAATCAGCCAACTTAATGTCACAAAACTTTTCCTCCTTTGGCCGTTTATTTAATTCGGTTGTTACAAAAATTGTTGGGCGCCAGTCGCGTGAGCGACACGACCAAAAGAAGAAAAGATAGTTGACCAGCTTTGCTGCAGCGGATGGGCAGGGTTATTCCAGATATAATTTCCGAATATTCCAGAAATAATTTTACGACACGAGGTTACCGTTTAACAAATAACAATCTCAATATTTTATTTAATTAATTATAATTGTAACATGGGATCATTCGAATGAAATTTGATGATACAAGAAAAAGTTACGCTCGGGATTAATTCTCGATATTTTACGGGATTTTAACAAACGCGAGACTCTATGAATTTCGAGGGGAAAAATCACGAACACACGCACACTCGTCAACTCACATTCAACATCGGCCGGAATCCTACACTCTTTACACTCTAACACACGAGCTCTTTATTTCTTGTTACGGGACTACTCGTACTCAAGAATTACCGAAGATGTTATTGAGGTAAATTGTTGTTAATTACGATAAATAAATCCGAGCCCCCGATAATCGGTTACTCGGTCGAGCTATTTGAATCCACGAATTCACCGGCCGGTTCACACTCTTACTCACTCTCTCACTCACTCTTACCCTTGCTCGCGATTCTTCCCAACGAATAATTTTAACGAACAATTATAATACACGGGAGAAATTTCGCGTACGGCCACAACGTTCATTTTCCGATAATATTTAATTTAACTAAACCCGTTTCGCAATACGTCGAACTCGGAACAATAAAAGAAACGAAAATGATAGCGTCTAAAATCACACGTGGCGGAGCCGCCGCCGTGACCAAATTTCCCGAGATACTTTCGAGACAACGCATTGTCCATTATATCCAATAATTAATTATTCCTTAAGGAATACATTTACAATGAAGCTCACTAACCAAGACGGAAAGCGACGAAGGGATAACTCACGGTATTGTCCAGCTTCTTACAACACGTCCGTCCCGCTCGGTACTTCACGAAAATCTCCTCGAATTCGGGAATTCGCGAGCCGTTGAACTGATCGTTTGCCCTTCCAATTCTCAAAATTCCCCCACATGATTGACAGGTCCGGCACATTAAATATTCGCGCGAGCGTTAGACAGGGCACCGATTATTTTATTGTTTTATCGGGACACGGTTTTAACGTCATTTATATTATTCTTTACCCCTGGCTCGATTAATATTTTAATAACGACGGGACCTCAATGTTTCACGGGATATTCGATGACAATATTTCGATAATAACAATTGGAATTAATGACGGGTGATATATTGTACGATACCGCCCTGATCTATGAAACGGGAGACGAGCGTGGTCGCTGATACCAACGGAAAATTCCTTGTTCTCGAAAATTCTCGAGCCTTCCTTCGTTTAACCGTCTCGATGAAGTTCGACATTGGAAACGATAATACGGAAACGGCCAACTGTACGAGCCCTGCTCGAAATACAGTAATATTGCGATGATTGACCTTCCTTATTTAAATTCCTGGGTTCGAATCGATGGTTTGGCTCTTCATTTATACCGGAGATCTCGCATGAAAAATATAGAAAAATATCGACGAGACGCAAATTAATAATAATAACAATAATTTCTTAAAGAAGGCCCTGTGAGGTTGTCGTGTGGCCGGAGCATTGAGCGGGAGAGACGGAAAATAGTATTTTATACCGGAGATCCGTCTTTTTGATTCTAAAGTGACGTTACTCAAAAAATATAACGTCACAATATATAACTGTTGCGTGACTGACTGACTGACTGACTGACTGACAACGCACAGCCTAAACCACTGAAGATAGGAACTCGAAATTTGACATGGTAACTCCTTTCCCGACGTAGACGCTCACTAAAAACGGATTTTGATCGTTCTCTATCGAAAATAGATTTATCATTCAAAAACATTTCCTACCAAACCGAATATCTGTGGCCACCGTTGCTATGGTAATTTTGTTATGTTTATCATTGCCATGGCAACCGTTGTCGTGGTGACCGTTTCCATGGCAACCGTGGCCTTGGTAACCGTGGCCTTGGCAACCGTTGCCATGATAACCTTTGTCGTAGTGACCGTTTCCATGGCAACCGTTGCCATGATAACCGTTGTTATGGTGACCATTGCCATGGCAACCGTTGCCATGATAACCGTTGTTATGGTGACCATTGCCATGGCAACCGTTGCCATGATAACCGTTGTTATGGTGACCATTGCCATGGCAACCGTGGCCTTGGCAACCGCGGCCAGGATAACCGTTGTCGTGGTGACCGTTTCCATGGCAATCGCGGCCTTGGTGACCGTGGCCTTGGCAACCGTGGCCTTGGTAACCGTGGCCTTGGCAACCGTGGCCTTGGCTACCGTTGCCATGATAATCTTTGTCGTAGTGACCGTTTCCATGGCAACCGTTGCCATGATAACCGTTGTTATGGTGACCATTGCCATGGCAACCGTTGCCATGATAACCGTTGTTATGGTGACCGTTGCCATGATAACCTTTGTCGTGGTGACCGTTTCCTTGGCAACCGCGGCCTTGGTAACCGTGGCCTTGGCAACCGTTGTCATGGTGACCGTTGTTATGGCATCCATTGCTTTAATAATCATTGCCATGGAGACTGTAAGGAAGGAGCGTTGAGCGTCAACTTCGTGCTTTGAATCGGTCCTGAAAAATCTACGAAATAGGCGACGCTGCCGTCAAATGTTCTCGATTTGCTATATATGTATGCATGCGCATAAACGATGCGCTGTACCATGGAGAATACGTTGTACATGCGCAGCTGATAAGAAGTATGTTTCTAATCTTACATTGGTCTGGAAAGTTTGAAATTCGAAATTCGACATTATTTTTCTTGAAAAATGACATTAATAGTTAAAATGAATTTCTTTGATTTCCAGAATACTCTTAAAAATTTTCGTGTTTTAATCACATATTTTGATTGAAATTTTTTTGACTTTTTTTCAATGGCGTAAAAATGAATTTTGATCAGTAGGTAACTGGAGAAATCTGTCGATATCGTCTACGAACTTAGCTGTGCCAATCGTGATAGAAAAGTGTCAAGTTTTTATTCAAATTCGCAAAAAAAAAAAAAAATAAACTGTCGGGTTTTTGTTCAATAAGCAATAAATATAATATACTTTAATTCAATTTAATAAATATATAAATTCCAATAAATTTGGCGAGATAATCGGGAAATTGAAAACAGAACGTTTCCTTTATTTTTCTTAAAATTTATTTGGTCGAGATTTTTCCTAAACATCCGAAACCGTAAAACTTTGTAAAGCGTTTTTCGCTTCAGAAAAGCTCACCTTTCACGTTAAATCGTTACCTGATTTCGTGAGGTTAAGGTACGGGAACTCAGTTAAAAATGAACCGGAGAAGATTATATTCACACACGGCTGTCAAAACGTAAGACGCAAAAACAACCCGCACCGTTTTTGAACCGACCATATAGGAACATACTATAACTATATATATCAAGAACTTTCCACAAAGGCGCCGCGGCGGTGGAATTCGTAGTTATTATTTCGTACGCTTTTTACGGACGTTTTTTTAAAGGTTTCTTTTATGAAGTTGAAGCTCCTTCCTATAGTCCCCATGATCAGGGATGGAAATGAATGATAGATTTAATTTTATATCATCAAATTATAATTTTACATCAACGAACAAAAAATTAATATCAATGCGAGCAAAGTCGCGTGCGGAAAGTTAGACAATGAAAACGAATATCTACACTGTACCACATAGGTCATGTGGAAATCTGGATGTGCTATTATTGTGTGCCCAGCGAAGCGGGCGGACACATCATTTATAAATAAGGAAAAAAGGAGTGGACCGAGGACCGAGCCCTGAGGGACACCCGCTGTAGTGCCCAACCACCTAGAGCAGTTTCCCGACCCATCTACAACAGCCTGCATTCTATCGGTAAGATAAGAGTGAAACCAGCACAGAACCCTGTCGCTGAAGCCAAATAATCGCAGCTTAGTTAAAAGTTTGGAATGACGAACCATATCAAATGCCTTGCTGAAGTCAAAAAGCACCAAGAGGGTGACCTTTCTCTCATCGACCGACTGTCGAACATCTTGACACACACGTAACAACGCAGTCTGTGTGCTGTGACCCCGGCGAAAGCCAGACTGACGTGGGTCGAGTAAGTTATTAGAAGTAATAAAAGACGTGATCTGGCTATGTACAATATGCTCTAGGAGTTTAGCAGTTTCACATAGGTTTGCGATGGGGTGACAGTCAGACGGCGAAGCGGGTGGATTTTTCTTCAGCAATGGTCGAACATAAGCTCGTTTCCAAATAGTCGGAAAATAGGAATGCTCAAAAGAGGAATTAGGAGAGATTAATTAGGAGAGAGAGAGAGAGAGAGAGAGAGAGAGAGAGAGAGAGAGAGATTGATTGATAGATTGATTTATTCTTAAACCTTAGCAAGCTTTTGGGCAAATGTTCACAATTATACGTTTGTACAATATTGTTTATGTAACCTAATCCTGACTTCTGTACAAATATCCGTAAGAAAAAATAAGTACCAGATTTATAAATGTTGTTCCTGTAGAAATAAAAAAAACTGCTTTCAATCAAGTTTTTCAATTTCATTTTCATTCGTTGACGTCATATTCGTCTTCGTTTTCATCTTCGGTCTGGTCTTCGTTTCTGTTTGTTTTTTGTCTTCGTCCTCGTTTTCGGTCTTGTCTTCGCCCACGTCTGCGCTCTCATCTTTGACTCTTCGTCCTCGCCTTCATCTTCGTTGTCGTTTTCGTCCACGTCTTTGCTCTCGTTTTCCAGTTTTCGTTCCCGTCGTCTGCCTCGTCCTCGTCCTCTACCTCATCCTCTACCTCGTCCTCTACCTCGTCCTCTACCTCGTCCTCTACCTCGTCCCTGTCCTCTACCTCGTCCCTGTCCTCTACCTCGTCCGCGGCCTCGTCTTCGTCTTAGTCTTCATCTTCGTCATAGTCCTCGTCTACGTCTTCGTCTTCGTCTTAGTCGTCGTCTTCGTCCTTGTTCTCTACCTCGTCCTCTACCTCGTTCTTGTCCTCTACCTCGACCTTGTCCTCGTCCTCGTCCGCGGCCTCGTCTTAGTCTTAGTCTTCATCTTCGTCTTAGTCCTCGTCTTCGTCTTAGTCGTCGTCTTCGCCCTTGTTCTCTACCTCGTCCTCGTCCTCTACCTCGGTCTTGTCCTCTACCTCGTCCTTGTCCTCGTCCTCATCCTCGTCCGCGGCCTCGTCTTCGTCTTAGTCTTCATCTTCGTCTTAGTCCTCGTCTACGTCTTTGTTCTCTACCTCGTCCTCGTCCTCGTCCGCGGCCTCGTCTTCGTCTTAGTCTTCGTCTTCGTCTTCGTCTCCGTCTTAGTGTTCGTCTTCGTTTTCGTCTTTGTCGTCGTCTTCTCTTTTGCCCTTATCACCCTCCCCGTCTTTGTTCTCTAACTCGTCTTCGCTCCCATCCTCGTTCTCCAACTCGTCCTCGTCCTCGTCCTCGTCTTTGTCCTCGCCCTCATCGTCGTCTTCGTTTTCGGCTTCGTCTTCTCCCTTGCCCGCACCCTCGTCCTCGTTCCCGTCTTCGTCCTTGTTATCGTCTTCTCCCCTACCTTCATCGTCATCCTCGTTCTCGTATTAGTCTCTGATTTCGAATTTTTTCCTTCGATTTTCCTTCGATATACTGCCTCTAAATGACCAATCAATTTTTAGCTCGATATTATTCGGTCCTTCGTACAAAGGTGTTGTGCAGTAAAATTGAACCTGTTGTATCTAAATCATTTTCGAAGTACTGAAACTATGAAATTTATAGAAAATATTGGCGGTAGACGATTAAATCTATGACAAAGTGAATAAACCTGATTAGAATGACTTATTGACATTGTTTATTCATGTTTAAGATCGACAAAGCTGTAACAGAATACTTGAAACGGAACAGTATTGTTTCGAACATTATTTTTGTAGAGGAGAATAGAGAACCAGAATCATTTTTTCACTCTCAGGTTCGTACATAACTGCGTCAAACATCGCTTAAATTCCCCCGGAGTCAGTCAACGTTCTGGTGATGTCATTTCAGAGACGTACCCTGCGTCGATGGGATTTCGAAAAAAGAATTCATGAAATCGTTATCCATTGCTATAAAATATCGAAGAAAAAGTTCTAAATAACCAACCTTCGACAGCGTTTTTTATTTCTGCTGGGATTGCCGAAATTCATCGGTGCCCATTAAACTCATTTTTTTCAATTTTTCGTTCCCGATGAGAGCTTTCATCAAAGCCCCTACCAATCGTCCCGGGTCACCATTATATTTTTGGTTTATTGCACCCAAAATCGTTGGTGATATGGTGACACCACTCTGGGGGATCAACTCAACCTGGGCGGGTTATAATTGTTAGACTCAGTAAATTTTGATCGAGCTCCGTAGAAGAGGTAAATATTGTCGAACTTTTTATTTATCAAAGTTATGAAGCGCCTGGAATTTTACTTTCGATAATACTATTTTTGGTCTTAAATTAACGGGAACTACATATTGTGTTACCTCAGTTTCGCTTGTCTCGGGAAAATCATTATCGTGCCCAATCATATCAATAGCAGAGACGTCTTCCTCATTGCTCACAGCAGGACCAGCACTAACGTTTACGGGAAAAACATCTGTTCGCTCACTGTTAGTATCCCCGACACGATGAACAGCTGGTGTACAATCTGTGTTTAGAATTCACTCATGCAAATATTAAAAACTCATATAGTGGAATAAAGAAAAAGGATGATAAGTCTAGTCGACTGCGTACCGATACTTGCTTGTACGTCTTCGCTTGATTGGCCAGTTATTATACCATCAATATTAACTTGGAATGTATTCAACCAATCTTCATCCTCTAATGGATCTCCTCTTTGGAACGACTTTATGAATATAAAAATGTATTACCAGATTGTGCCAAAATTCGAGCGTTGTACGATTTTTTTCCCCGCTTAATCAATGAATCACATCCAGACGCATGCACGATTCGAACATTCGATTCGACACTATACGATTGATCTTCTATCCAATAAATTAAATAATACATTTTGAATGTACAACCAAAATACCACGTCAGTTTCTTGACAGAAAAAACAAAGTACTCACGACATTAGTGAACTTTCGTATGTTCCTGCGTTTACGAATTTGTTACTGAATTCTACGAAAAATGAATAATTCAGTTACTTTTTGGAAAATAAGTAACTACTCAGAAATCGCCAAATCGCAAGTTCATCAAAAAATTTGTTAAATATTTAATTTCATTATCGATTATCACCAAAAATTGATGTTTTTTCACAAATATCGATACGAGAATCCCTTGCCTCTGGTTAATTCCAGTGCAACGGTGATTTATCTTCTGTAAATTTAGTTTATTTGCTTGAAAACAAGCATGAAGACGTGGTCAAATCATGGTCCACCGCCGAGAAATGATTTTCCGCTTATGTGACGAGGCACGGTCCAGCAATGATGAGCAAATAAAAAGGTGATCCGAGTGGGACTCGATCCCGGGACCCGCGGAGTCTGAGTCCGGAGCGCTAACCACTGCGCTAGGGCCACCTATATTCTAACTCATATTGCCAGACCGTGACACTCCCCCTCTTACAGTGCTCGACGTCCTCGTCGACTAACGTCATATTTTTCCGAAGATTTTTGCCTCTGTGGGCGATTCAAAGTATTCTGCCGCTCTGAGCTTTCGTTTTTGGCACGTTGGGCCGTAGTATTTGCCGCTGTGGGCCGTAAATTCTGCCACGATGGGCCGTTGATTCTGAGTGAGCGTGTAGTCGGTTCGAAACTTCTGACACCATTTTGTGGCAGTCGCTGCTGGCATGTCAACGAGGCCACATCGTGTTCGTACAGTGACAAGTATTAGTGAAAGATAATTTACAAAAAATATCACAGTGTTTAGAATTAGTCGCATAATAGCGTCTAATTGCAGCCCTGGATCGGTCCGTTGGCCGCTAACCATTAACTGCGCTAAAAAATAGTGAAACAAAAATACAAAAAAGTGACGCGTGGGTCGGGGGTACATAACCCCGACTCACAACCGACGACCAGTATCATGCACAAAAAACCACATGACGGGTACACACCGGACATCCTAACACCGGCTGCCCTCAGGAAAAAAGCAAGAGAAATAGATAGAATGACGGGAACAACAAATATCGAAAGAGTGATTAACAGTAACAAAACTAGGTATACCCCTAACCTAGCAAACGCTAGATCGAGATCGATATCGAGAGAGAGAGACTCCACAGACGCTAACAAAGAGAACGAAGCACCAGAGACTTCAGGATTCGTAACGCCGAAAAAAGTAAAAAAAAGATCAGATGGTAATGTAGACTTCCGCACTACAAATCAGTACAAGACGCTCTCGGACAGCATGAGGAGCTATACAGAGGGCGACTCTGATCACTCTCCCCAAAGTCGAACGCAAAACTCAATCACCCAACACCCAACCAATGAAAGCGCAGGAAGACGCTCCACGGCCCCAAAACCAAAAAATAAACCACCGCCGATACACGTGCACAAAACCAACCCGAGAGCAATAATCAAGATAATAACAGAGGGCAAAATAGCCGAAGAAGATTTTTGGATTAAACAAGCAGACGGAAATTTTGTAAGAGTTATGCCCCAGAGCATTGAAGTCTTCCACGCAATTAAAAAATTACTTGAAGATAACTCCCTTCAGTACTTCACTTTCACTCCTCAGAGTGAGAAAAAGAAATCCTTGGTGTTAAAAGGCATAAGTGCTGACTATAACGAACAAGATATTAAAGAGAGCATTGACAAAAAAAATCTACCTAACCTCAAAGTCGAGGAGGTCATAAAATTGAAATTCGGTATGAAAACAAATTCCATTATATCGTCCAGCTCTCTCCGGACAGCAAAACCGCAGCTCTTACGAAGCTCAAATTCCTTCTCTACCAGCCGGTGAGATGGGAAAGAATAAGGAAAAAAACAATTTTCGAATGTAAACGATGCCAGTGCATCGGACACACGAGTAAGAACTGTCAGCTACAGTTCAGATGCGTAAAGTGTGGGGAAGATCACGGGCCCCTAAAATACGGTGGATGGATTTGCGGAGACAGCTAGTTTAATATTACACTAATTACCTGATTGGGCCAATATTCTTGAATTGAAGTATTTTTCTCCCCACTTCACTCGTGCCTTACATCCAGACACAATACGAATATTAACCGTTGGTTCAACGCTAAAAGATTTATCTCCGGTCCAATGAATTAAAGAATACATCTCGAACTCCGTTGTAGAATGACACGTGTATTCTTTTATGTCACAAAAAAAAACACTGTCGAAATTTGTAATCGCATATAGGATAACTTCCGGTCTCGTATTCATTTTTTATTTGAAAAACGTATTGAATATCTATTATTCATACCAAAGCAATGATTTCTACGCGTTATTATGCTTGTTTTTTAGATCAGGTACTTTAGTTTAAGGGAAAAAATTATGTGTTTTCGTAGAAAAATCACCGTTTTTAATTAAAATCGATGTTGTAAGCAAAAAATTATATGTCATGAATGGACAATGATATCTTTGGGTTTTTGTGCTTATTCTTTAGGTCAGAAACTTTAATTGAAGGGAAAAAATGACCATTGCTGTAGGATTAACTAGAGGCAAGAGATCGAAGAATCGATTTTCGTAAAAAAATGTCTATTTTTAATTAAAATCGATCTTTGCAGCGAAAATTTTTATTTCACGAACGGACACTTATCACTCCGCGTTTTCATGTCTGATTTTTACGCCAGAAACTTTAGTTGAAGGAGAAAAATCACCATTGCTCTAGGATTAACCAGAGGCAAAAGATCCAAGCATCAATTTTTGTGAAAAAAAATGTCAATTTTGAATTAAAATCGATGTTGTAAGTGAAAAAATATATCTCATGAATGGAAAGCGATTTCTCCACGTTCTTGTGCTTGTGGGATTAACCAGAGGCAAGGGATTTTTGGTCAAATTTTTATATAAAAACGTCGATTTAAACTTGAAATCGATGTTATCAGCAAAAAAAATATGTCACGAATGGACAATGATTTCTCCACCTTTTTATGCTTGTTTTTCAGATGAGAAACTTCAGTTAACGGGAAAAAATCATCACTGCTCTGGGGTTAACCAGAGGCATGAGTTCCAAGTATAAATTTTTGTAAAAAAAATGTCAATTTTCAACTAAAATCGATGTTTTAAGCGAAAAATTATATCTCATAAACGGGCAATGATTACCCCGCGCTTTCATGCTTGTTTTTTAGGTGAGAAATTGTATATTAAGGAAAAAAATCATTATTGCTTTGGAATCAATCAGAGGCAAGAGTATCTTAGTATCCATTTACTTACTCTTAGTATCCATTTTCGTAAAAAATGTCAATTTTTAATAAAAATCGAGGCTATAAGCGAAAAATTATACCTCATGAATGGAAAACGATTTCTCCACGTTCTTGTGCTTGTTCTTTAGGTCAGGAACTGTAATTGAAAGGGAAAAATCACCATTGCTCTGGGATTAACCAGAAGCAAGGGATTTTTAGTCCAATTTTTACATAAAAACCTCGATTTAAACTTCAAATCGATGTTATAAGCGAAAAAACATACCTGGCAAAAATCCCCTGCCCGGGGAAAAAAAACCTTGGACAAGTACATTTGTTGACCCCCGTTTCCATTTGTTTTCACAGAAAAAAACTACCCAAAAAAGTACAAAATTTTCAAAAAATTGGTAAGATCAAGAATGATTTACATTCAGCACTAAAATTTATAATATCAATAATAGGACAAGTATTTCATTGTCTCTTGAGGATGGAGTATTTTAAAAAAAGCAAAAATAAGTTCGCTATTGAAAAAAGTCACCAATGTATAAAAATAAAAATCGGTCCAAAAGAACAGAGTCCAGAAAAAAAATCAAGATAAAACAAAACGTGGAGAAAAAAATTTCAAACGAAAAAAATTAGATTGAAAAATAATTTCGGCCGTAGTACTTGGCGAGTTTCTTGCTTAGGTAGAATCACGTCATGTATTTTTCATGGTCTTCGTCTTCGTCTTCGTCTTCGTCTTCGTCTTCGTCTTCGTCTTCGTCTTCATCTTCGTCTTCGTCTTCGTCTTCGTCTTCGTCTTCGTCTTCGTCTTCGCCCCTGTCTTTGACCCCGTCAATACTTCCGTGCAGTAATAACAATAATTATTATTATGTTATTCGAATTTCCAAACCCTTTGAATCTGTCAAAAACATATGGGAGATATTCATGTATGTTTCTGTCATCGTGTATGTCACAATACATCGCGAACGTCATCTGACTGATATAGATGCTTCTCGCGTGAAAGCCAATCGTATGAAGTTGACTTCGAAATAAAAGACAAAAATGTTAGCTGTGAATGCGAGTGTTACGTCCCAGGAGAGGGGATCGTTAAAGTCACGGAGGTCTTGATCACTGACCGCGAATTTTGATATCCGAATGATATTTGCGCTTACTATATTATTTTTGATTTGGGTTTTTTGGATGATGTTTGGATTGATTTGTATTTGGATTTGATTGGATTTGTTTGGATTTGATTGGATTTGTTGAGGCTGTTGCCGAGATTTGGATCCTTGAAATCACAATCAAATAATGTCGGAGTTTACACAAATATATGGTGTTTATTCGCTTATAATTACACTTGGTTAAGAGTTACACTTGTTTCGGTCACGTTCGGTTTAATTGAGTTGTAAATTATTTGACACGTTCGACGTTTACAGGTTTTCGGAAAATGTCAAGAACGCGTTTTGACCTTTATATAATCTTCACGTTCACAATTGTTCGGAGTTAGCTATTTCGATGTTGTGAATATTATTTGATTGAGTCAAATGATTTTGGATAACAATTCTATTCGTTGCTATTTAAACGCGAACTCTTTATAAGTTCGTCGAGGTTTAGAGAGAGACTGTTTTATTGGAGTTGTTCAGTCTTCGAGATTTCGGTGCTAACTAATTATTCTAATTCTGTTTTTTGGGTTCTAAGATTGAGTTCTATGTAGGACTTCTGGGGGTAGGATGCTGTGGAAGGGACTGATTTTGTTATAGTTAAATTAGAGGATTGGCTGAAGAGTCGTTAATTTGATGTTGCTTTTTTGTTATTGCTCGAGTTAAGGGGGAGACTTTTCCGGATGATGATTGGAGGAAAAGTCGTTATGTTTTTCTTGGAAGATAGCAGGATTGCTCTAATTTCGAGTGGTTGCACGTGCGTTCTTGAGATTTGGGAAAGTGGGTTTTTACGACTTAAGGCGTATGGGAACGTTTGGCGTTTTTGGAGTGGTATGATTTTGAAGTATTAATGGATTTATGATTTCCTGGTGAAACCGTGTTCGTGAAATTTGAGGTTAGCAGATGAAGGAAAAGCTGTTTTCGAGTTTTAACGTTTGGCGACAGAAAGTCGGGTCTGTAAAGTACGTGTACTTGGGTTTATGGCTTTTCGTAGAAAAAATAAGGGATGCTGTGTTTTTGAAATGACTGAAAGTCGAGTGGTTTTTAGAGGACATGCTGCGTTCATGTGTTTGGAGGAAATATAATATGAGAAGTTGGTATATGGAGAAGGACTGTGTGTCTCTTTATATTCTACATATTAACGTTAGAGAGTATATACTATTATAAGAGTATATACTCGATTTTACGATTATGTGATTAATTATATGTTATTTATCGACGAATGATGATGTGGGTATGAAAGAGTACCTTCTGATGGTACCTGATTAGGAAGGGTAACTTGAAAAAATTTATGGGGGGCCTAGCGTTAGGCTAGGACGTAACACGAGCACGTGCCCTGTCTTGGCCCCCAGATTATACGAGCCTGAGGCGTCACTTATCATGGCCGAAAGTAATCTTCTGATTGCCTCAAAAAACTCAAATTCGATTGCTTGCCATTTGAAAACTATTTTGAATTAAAAAAACGGTTAAGTAGGATTACTTCGAATATCGTTCCGAACCCGGGGGTACCCGGACGGGAAGTCTTTCTGAATCACCCTGTATACTCTCTAACTATATGGGGCATTCCACGCCAAATCGGACACCAGTCTGCTTTAGCATCTCCGATTTTCTTGATAATTGTTCATGTTATACCCATTAAGAAAGGTCTCCATGATTTAAAAAAAAATTTCGTCCAGCCGTTTTCGACACTTCACATCCGTTCTTAACTCTTTCTCACACTCAAAACTCCTAGCTCAGCATCCTAATCTTATTACCACATTCCTCAGCATCTCTTTGTCCCACGAGCCTCAACTTCTCCGCTTCATCTCCCCACTACGATTTCATCAAATCATTCTCCTTTATTCTAATCGTCAACTCCTCAGTTCATCACCATCTTCCGAACCAGTAATTACACCGTGCACTCCCAATTACATCAAGTCTTAATATATATTTATCTTAACTTCATTCATCTGTCTCTTCATTATTATTGTCACTTGTTCCCCCTCGCAGACCCGCTCGTAACAACTGGTATCGAAATTGGGATTCGAAACACCAACAGGACCCGCGAAAAGGAAAACATCGACAAAAAAAGAGAACAGTGAAAAGCAGAGCAAACGGTGAAAATGAAAGAAAGTTGAACGACGAGAGCAGTGAAGAAAAAAGATGCAGAGCGAAGCCGAATGAAACAAAAGAGAAGAGCGAAACATCCCAAATTTTTTTTCTGCTTCTCTCTCAATTTCTCACCGAATTACCACCAATCGAGACAGAAGGAAGGACGAAACGATACACCTAGTAGAACGAATAAATGAAAATAATAACTTTCATACTTTTGGCAATGTAAAATGTAAGTACCAATTATATACACATTTTTTAATTTAATTCAGAATTGCCCATAGAAGTGAGGAGAATGACAAAGTCGCTCACTTACACACACAACTCACGCTTTGTGAGAGCCCGTGCGACGCATGAGCGGATACCGCTGGCCTTGTCGCACCAACACTCCCCATCTGCGTACGTAGAGAGCGACAAAGACGCTCAATATTCTCATTTCTCCTTTATTCTTTCTTTCTTCGCATGTCTCACCGAACACAGCTGACCGAATATATATAGATGTACGCGCGCTCTTGTGCTTCGTTCGCGACGGATATATATGTAACGGAACGCTCTTGCCTATGCGTATACTCGCTACGCGCAGATCCGCGCTTCCTTAATTTAAAAGGAGCAGGTATGAAAAGGAAGTGAGACGACACGGGTTTTTAAAATGAAATCAATCTAAAAATTGTTTTTTATTGAGAAAGAACTAAATTATATCGGTTTTTGAATTTACAATGCTTATTTTCGCTTTATTTTGTTTGATTTGTTTTATGAACGCGTGTTTTTATTTTTAACAATGTTTTGTTTAATAATAAATAATATTATTCGATTTTTACAACGCTTTGTCGCTTTTCCTATCGTTTTTCGTTTGCTAATAATAATAATAATGATTGAGAACAATTTAGCATGGTTTTGTTTTCAAAATAATAATAATTTACGACAAAGTCTCTTTTTTAATTTATTTTCATTTTTTCAATTTATCATTTATTTTTAATCAAATAAATAATATTATTAACGTCTCCCGTCCCTGGCGTGGCTAAAAAATCAATTTACGGAGCAATGCCGTTATTTGAATTTAATAATAATAATGAAATAGATCTCGGACTACGCACGGAAAAAAATGATCTTCAAAAATTACTGAAATTTTCATGAAAGTTTACAGTATTTTCCATCGGTAGCGCCTCCCGGAGGGGAAAACATCAATATTTCATCCAATATAAAATAAAAATAGTAAATTATTTTATAACAACCTACTAATATCATAAGTGACATAGTACACACTCATCAAACGAATTTTTACAGTGTGAAACAGTAAAAAGTATTAGACGTGAAATGTTACATTTACATCGCGCAGTACTACTTTTTATAAATTCCACATTGTAAAAAATGTCCATTGCCTATAACAAAATTCTTCATGGACCCTTGTATAATTCTCATTGGTCAGAAGCAGAAATTCATTTTGTTTACTGTCATATTTGCGTTGGTATTAATATAAAAATCGTTATTTCTCAGGAGCGAAAATTCTTTTGATGTATATTGCAATATTTGTCTGTACGTCAAGGTACAATATGTATTATCGAAATCATAACTTGTTTTGTGAGGAATATTGATAGATATAAAATAATTATTTCAATTACAGTTTTTTACTGGTGAACACTTTATTCAAATGAATCACCGAAGTACAGTCATTACACGAAAAAAGATTAGATTATATATAGAGAACATTATATAAAAAAAGTAGGATATATATAATAGGTATGCATGTTAAATTTATGTTTTATCATTTATTAACAACATAATATTTGCCATTACATTGACCTCCTGTCAGCGTTCCTAATTTTACAGCTTGAGCTTTTTTTTAATACATAATTTGAAGTAAAACTGGAAAAATTGGATATAGAGAGATACTTACCAAGATGGATCCTCTTTTTTGTTTCAAACAAGGGAAACTGTCAAAATACGATGCAATTCTCGCAGTTTCTAAAATTTTTCGACGATCAATAAAACTGACCACCCAATTTTTCTGTCTCAGAATTGCTTCTGCTTGTGAATCGTCCACGTCAGGTTGATCATTTTCTGAAATAAACAAATTTTAGATACATGTAGATTCACGAAAAAAAAAGTTGAGCAAACGGGAGCGAAATCGGAAATACTAGCCATACTTGTTTTTTCTTACTTTGTCTCCTACCAAAATTTATTGATAAAAGTACTTACGTTTTTTATTCGTATTGTAGTACTTTCCTTCGCGTCTTCTTTTCCAATAATTAAATTAGTAATCATTCCACTTTTTAATTGTTTTTTTCTTCGATTCACACTTTTATACCACTTTTACACACGTTTCTTACACAAAACGCACGTGTTGATCCTCCGAGCACAATATTGCGACTGAAGACCCTCTCTATGACAAAGAAAGGTCGCGCACGTTTAGACTTGTAACCGTCAAATTTTTGTATTGTTCCCGCTCTAAGAAGTCAAATCAGCCAGAGTATTAAATACTGTTTCACCTTGAAACATTCTGGTCTGTTTGTGAAGAAATTGCAGTTCAAACTGTAAAAAATGAAGGAGCCAGAGCGAATTTCGCAGTATGTTTTCGAAATTTTACCGGTGAAACGGCAATTTCCAATTTGTATCTACAATAACTTTCTCAGAAGGTCGTAAATAATATTTATTCATTCGATTTACAATTTTTATGTATACCCTTTCAACATTTTTTACTATTTTTAATATTGGTGAAAACTGTGGCGGGCAGTTAATTTTCCTATGTGATCTGAATATTGTGCTGAAGGCATTGTACATTTTACACTTTATGCACAGTGGGATTCTTTGTTTTTATATGTAATTTCTGCTATATCTAGTTTTTTGCTGTTGACATTGATCTCTTTGCAGTTGAAATCATCATTTATAACAGTTCGAAATGTAAAAAATACATTAAATCCATTAATTTGTAAGAGGACACACAGTAAAACGATTGATTCACAGTTTCTAACTGTATTAATTCATTTCAATTTTAGTAATTTTTAAATATCGACCACGAATTTTTACAGATCATTTTTTTCCGTGCGGGAATTGAACGTCGCCGAACCCTTCCAATATTCCGAGCATCTAAGGGTGTGAAAGGAATGAGATCTCGGGCTACGGGAGTCGAACGTCGCCGAACTACTCCAATATCCCAAGCATCTACGGGAGGATGTTTCAGTAATAATTAAATTAGAGATAGAGATCCCAGACTACGGGAGTCGAACGTCACCGAACTGCTCCAATATCCTGGGCATCTGCGGGATAATGACCTCGGGCTACGGGAGTCGAACGTCACCGAACTACCCCAATATCCCGAGCATCAGTGGGATAATTTATAATAATTAAGAAAAATAGACCCTGGGCTACAGGAGTCGAACGTCGCCGAACTGCTCCAATATCCCAAGTATCTACTAAGACCAGCCAGGGAGGGGAGAGGTTCTTCTCTTTAGCTTATTAGCTTCAGTTCGAAAGAGGAGAATGCCTGCCGAGTGCTCTGTGCACCGCCTTTTATACCAGACTTGCCGCCGAAACTGCGGCCGCTCGCGCATGTCCGTTAGAGACGTTCGAATGCCGGGCATGCGCGTTAGCTTTGTTATTCGCGTTCTCATGGAAACGCGCATGCGCATTGTCGTTCCATTCTTATTTCGCTTATTTCTCGCGCTATTTTCATGATTTTATGTTATTTTGACGTTATTTATTCATATTTTATTTATTTCAATATTATTTCATAAGAAAATCGTTTATTTTTAATAATTGTTAATATCGATTAAATAATCGATGCCAACTTCGCGTTGCGCGATGTCCGAGAGGCGGCCATATTGGTATTTTGCGCATCGCTGTCCGCTTGACAGTTTTTCAATATGGCGGCCGGGCGCCAAGTCGATTGTTGTCGTGCGGTTTTTTTATTATTATTTTCTTTGATTTTATTGATAAAATTCGTGTCGTCACAATATATGTAGATATACGCGCTCCTTTCTACTCCGTTCACAGCGAATATGTATATATTGAAACGTGATTGTGTGTTTCGATAATGATTTGAGTACGGGACACGAGTAAAGAAAAATATTAGACACCGTTCTGTTGGATTGTTACAAATAAATTTCCTTTTATTCAATTACTCTGATGATTTCTGGTACATTCATCTGTGTTGTGTCGTTATCAATGTACAACGAAGTGTTTCCTCCAGTGTTTCCGATTATACAAGGTAAACTTGTGCTTGTGATAAGTTTTCGTAAGTTTTTGTGACTCGTTTGTCTGTTCTCTTCTTCCAATTTCCAATTTCTCTCCCTTTCCTTTCTCGATTACAAAAGTCATAAGCGATTCCTACTTTTGAGCCAGAATCCTCACTTTTATTTAATTTCTCCAATTCCCACAAAATTATAAAATCCCTACTTTTAAGCCAGGATTATTGTTTTATAAATTTATTAATTCTAAATAAAATCCCCTGCCAGGTTTCCCGATGGAGTTGACGAAGAATTTCCCCACGAATTCTGCTGCAGCAAGGTGTTACTAAGGAGAATTTCAGGTGAGTTTTTGATACTCCCATCACTAACTCTCCTTTTCCACCAAGATCTAATCTTCCTAGCCTCCGGTATTCGGGTCGTACCTGTGTTCGGTCAATAATGACTTTACTCTGGCGGCTTCCCTTATATTAGAAGCTCTGGTTAATTAGACAATTTTCGTTTTCCACTATCTTTCTTTTATGTCCTCGTTAACTACTTATTGTTAATGAGAGCATTTTCCATCTATCGGCCACTTCCTTAACTAATCGTTCATTGTTATTCTTATTTTGTCTTACTGTGATTGTTGTTTATTATTATAATTATTGTTTGTTATTATAGTTATTTTTCTGTCCGCAGGTTTCCCCATAGATGGCGCTGCTATTGTAACGACACGTTACAATATATTATAACACTTTCGCGTTTCATAGCGACGAAGTCAAGGAAACATTAACAAATTTTCCCGAGCATTCAACACCTCCCATTCAAAGTTTCTATTTTGTCTTTTCACAAAAAAAAAACGAAGACTATAAAAAAAAAATAAAGAACAAAATAATTTTTAGTCAACGAATTGAACTTCTGAGAACAAAAAGCAAAAAAAAGAAATAATAACATTAAAAAAAAAATAATAATAATAACAAAATTTTTGTGTGTTTTTCAAAGTCCACCAAAAGGAAACAAAACGAAAACCGAAAATTTTAAAATCGTATACTTTCAATCCCCACATTCGCTTTGAATTTTAATGAATTTACCCCACTCAATACGAGAACGATAACAATAACAATCGAGCTGAAAAAAAAACAACAACAAAAAACGAAACCACTTTTTCTTACAAATCTCACTTTTCCGTAGACTAATTCTGTTTCCCCCAGAATATATTAAAAAAAAAAAAGAATAAACTAATAAATTCAAAATACAGCCGACACGTCCACTCCGACGCACCAGTACGCGTCACAATAATTCACCCTCATTTTTTTAACCTTAAAGTGGGAAAAATGGAAGGAGTTGGCATGACATTTCGCGATATCTACGGACTCATCCCAACTTTTGACGGAAAAAACATCCCCGTAGATCATTTTATTGGTGCTTGTGTCACGTCCGGAGAGGCGTGAAGGAAAAGTTCGGGTGTTTGAACGTCGAGCGGTAAACGTTATGTCCCATAAGCTTTTCCCTGCATTTTAATACGCAGAGCGTTTTTATAAATATACTCCTAAGAGTATCGTGGGCTTACGCTGATAGACCTCGAGAAGTCTTGCCTTAGTCTAGGTTGCGACTAGGAGAGGGATTCGGGGTGTTAAGTGAATCAAAAGATTTAGATATTCTTTATGTACTTTAATGAAAACAAGGTATTAGTAAATATAATGATGAAATACAAACTTGATACAATATAAATGGTTACGTTACCGGAGAGGTGTCGTGTAAATCTTTGGTTCGTTGTAGCTTACTTGTGATTTGTTGTGTCGTAGAAAAGGTTAAAAGATTCTAAGTCCAAATATTGAGTTTGGTACTTTAACTTTGGCTTCTGAACTCGACTCGCTCTCTTCTACAGAAGACCCGGAGTTCGGTCAGAGATTAATTATAAGACGGCTAACCGAATGACAAACCGAACTACTGCTAACAGTATAGACGCGACTCTAGGTGCGAACGGAATGCAGCGATTGTGGAGAGACATGGCCTTTTTATAGGGCTAAAATGCGGAAAAATAGTAGGAGTTTATAGGTTTTCTTAGAAGTAAGATCGTAGTGACCTAATTAGATGATTGGATGTTTCGTATAGTCCATAGTGTAGTCCGGAAATATAGCGGAAGCTAGTTTGATTTATATTCGTCGGTTACAAGTGTTTCGGTTACAAATTTAGTCCTAACTCTGGAGTGTGTGTGTCGCGTGTCATATTTTATGGCCGGGTAGCGAGTGTTATTCGAAGAATTCTCGGAAAGGAAAACTTGTAGATCTATTATATATTTTTAAAAAGAAACATTTAACGTCGGTTGTGACACCTCCCCACTTAAAATTAGGCACCGTCCTCGGTGGCTACCAATTTATGCATATTGAATATTTTTAGATAGAATATATGCTTAAATGGTGAAAATAGAATTAATTAAATTTTTGCTTCTCGTTGCCTGATGTGGATTTCGTATCTTAGGAAGAGGAGGGAAAAAAATTAAAATAAAATTATAGGAATAGGTGTAGAAATTGTTGTTGGTAATACAGGACTGTGGAAAATTTGTGACCGTATAATAAAATTAACTATTCCTCTTTCATTGGCTTTAGACGGCAAAATTAGCGATGATATAGATGTCTTTTATGGAAGATGGCTTGACAAACAAGAGGTTTGTCGATTGCCTTTTTTTTTTGTTTATGTCACGATGTTGATCGACTTGATCTGTTTGGGTTATTATTCTTGTGATAATAACATGTTTATCGATTGCAATTCAATTGCATTCGGGAAGCCTGTGCCATTTGAAATATGAGGTATATTCACGAAGTGTAATACGGTCAAGGTGTCTTGGAAAGAGAGTGAGGCATAAGTATTGATACCGTATCCTTTCATTCACGAGAAGAAGGAGAAGAGAAAAAAAAGTTGATTTGGAGAATTCGATATGCATAAATTTCTTAACCTAGTGTTAGTATAGAGTGCATATTAGAGTATGTATGTATGTGTGTATGTGTTGTGTTCAGTGTTCTGTTTTATGGTGTTGATGGCTTGGGTTCGGCTTGAGTTGAAACGTCGTGGTAAAATACTGGCCGTGGAGTGGTGATAGGGACGTCGTAAATTTTCTCGGGTCTTGGTGTTGGTTGAGGTTGTTCTTCTCCTACGTAGCTGGGGTGGTCCTCGTCTTCGTCAGTCGATGTTGTAGTGCGACACATGTTGAGAAGGGAATAAGCGGTGAAAGCTAAGTATCCACGGAGCATGTATGTGAGTAGTACGATGGCTATGATGATTTCCCCGTATATAGTTGTTGTGGTGTAAGTGGTTTGTTCCTGTCGATCCTCCTCTTGGATTGCGGCAAGTAGGAGTTTTTCTTCTATTTCTTTTAGCGAGGTATCGAACTGCAGGGTCCCCTTTGTTGTTTGTATCACAACGGAGGAGGCGAAACCGTGATTTCTGGGATCTACCAGAGGTTTGTAATTTGTGATGTTGGGTACGAGTTGATTTACGTCCAGATGGGTTTCGGCAATGTATATTTCCTCGATGGTGTCTTTAAGTGTTTGTGTTCCGGTTAACGTGGCGTAGTACGTTTTTGCAATGCAGCCGGGTCTAAGGTTTAATATACCTGTGCCATTTACTTCCGTTGCGATGGCCGTTTCATGGTCACATAGTATTTGCACTCTTTCTGGCTGAGGTACTGAGAATAGCCATCCTGATGTGGAATCCAATTGTTTCCAGTAGGGTGTTTGTTTCTTCATAATTTTTATTTCGCAGTCTCGGTATGATTCGTGTCCTCCGTCCGTTAATAGTACTAATTCACAGTTCAGGTGTGCAGTGGTTTCGAAGATGGGATAATTAGGCGCACAGATTTGGTATCTTTCCAGATGTTGACATTGAGGAAAGTCGTTCTCTTGCACTAGTGCATATTTATCCATGTCCCTTGAGATGATGATATGAGATGCCCTTGGCTGAACGTATGCTGCTCCTTGGGTGTTGTTTCCGATTATTTGTGGTATTGGGAGGGAATGGAGTTTATATATGATGAATTTGGTTGGTTCCAAGAGAGGGATATGCATGACAATTATTATTTTTTTGTCATGGTAGGCGGTGGCTAGACGGGATATTTTTGATAAGGCTCCGGAGTGTATTTCGTCCAGTGAAATGGGGAAAAGGTATTGCTGGTGATATTCAATGAAGCTTTTCACTATGAGTTCCATTGTTGTGGGGTTGAGCAGTTCCGGATGAAGAAGACCCATTTTAATAAAATGAATGGCGTCAACTATTGCGCGTAAGCTTGAAAGATATGTGTCTGCGATGTTGTCCATGCTGTTTTTCCAATCTACTAGGGACTGGATGTACATAATTTGGCTTGTCGCGTTACCCACAGTTTTTGCTACATTTTTCCAATTTTCTTGATGTCTTTTTTCCATTTCGTCTAGTCGTTCTGTCAAGTCATGTAATTCTGATCGTATGATATGAGTTTGTTCTCTTACAAGAATAGCCATTTTCTTATCACTCTGATGGAGTTGATTGATATGGTGATTAAAGTAAGCTGCGTCGTCGGTATTGAGAGTTCCAAAAAGGGTTTTGCTGATAGTGCCAATGAAGCCAAATGGAGCGCTTCTCTTGACAGTATGTTCGATACCCTTTTGTTTTCGGATATATGTGAGATATTTTTTTATAAGGGTATGTTTGGATTTCAAACTTTCCTTGTCGATAAATAATTTACAACGGTCCAACAGGTATGGTCTACAACCGTTTTCCATCACGTCGATTTCGGAAAAGGTAGGTTCTTGTTCTTCAAACCGTCTCAGGTCTATGTAAGTCGTTAGACGCCATTCGGTCCGTGTAAAATGAACTTCGTGTAATGGTTCGTAGTATAATCCGGCGTGATTGGTGATTGGTTGAATGTTATGTGTGGGGGATGTCCAGACTGATCCACAGGTAAGTGCGAAAATAAATATAGTGACCCTAGAGGTACACATTATAAGTCTAAAAACATAATAAAAGAAATATGTATAAGTACAAATTTAGGATAATGATATTATTATTATTTTATTATTATTGTTATTATTTTTTTTTTTGTGAATTGTTTAGTATGGAAAAGTTTATTTTATGTTATAGGTGAGGAGTGCCACTCATGTGTATATGTATATATAAGTATGTATACAAACAAGTGCAGCTTGCACCACTCCATTTTTTCTTTTTCCCTTTTTTTTTTTTTTTTATTTTTATGTCTTTCAGATGTGCGGAGTCTGTTACGGGTATGAGGTCAAGACTTTTAGTGGGGATAATTTTTGAGTGGTGGGAAAATCTGTTTTCTGGTGATGTTTTCTGTTCGATGGTGTCGCTATATTTCTCTATTCGATGGATATATTTTTTCTTTATGACATAAAAATGAGATGGGGTATATACTGTTCCCGTGTACACCACGTAGCTTTTTCCCAGTCGGTGGAGTGGAGATTTTGTCGGAATTAGTGTGTTCATGTCGAGCTTGATTCGATCTGGAAAAGAATGGATAGTTTAAAAGTCCATTCCTCCATAGAGTTCTATTACTTCTTGTACCCAGAATGGATCTAATGGTTCTTTGGGTATGGGTGGTAGACCGAATAACGACCGGAGGTCAAAAATGTCTCCAGGTATCGCGTCGGGACCATATGGTGGCGCGCACAAACTACAGAAATCTTCTCTCCAAACTAGTGTCACGTTATCTCGGAGCAGTTGCCTCGCTTGGCGTACTTTCTTGGCGTGATTTATAAAATGTGTTAAGTATTCCTCTCTTTTTGGTACGGTAAGTCTCGGCGTAATGAGGACCGAAATGTATGAGTCTTCGTTTATGCCCTCGAAAATGGCAGCCTTTCCGTTTCTGATAAATGGCATTCTAAAACGGAAACAGTTTTTAGTTACTACCTTGCCAAGTAATTGTTATGGCCTGTCCATTTTCGATCGAGACTCGATTTAACAACCAAGCTAGTATACAATCATTACATTTATAAGGGGATTTCACTTTAAATAATGCGGTACCACAAATACTACAATCAATGGCGTGACGTTGTTCCGGTATTAATTGATGTTTGTTAATGATTTGAGAGCCATTGCGATTTCGTTCATCCATAACTATTTCAACGTAACAGTCTTCACAAAAATATCTTTTGAAATTACTCAGGTACCATGGCGGGTATGTCGAGACTACCTTGACACATCTAGCGTTAATAAGACTTTCATAAAATTCGCGATAATTACCAGCTACTCTTATGCCAGGAATTTCGTATAACCAATTGCAAGTTTCTTGTTCGTTTAAAAGGTTAAGTTGGTGTTGAGATATTTTCATAATTATAATAACCGAAGAAAATAAAGGAAAAAGGAAGAGAAATTATAAAATAAGAAAAGAAAAAAAAAGGTTTAGAGGTCACTAAGCGGAGCTCGTTTATTGTGCCTCGGGTCGTTTATTGGTATTTCTTAGGGTTTATTGGCGACGGTTTATGGTTAGTGGAGTTAATTTGTATATTACGGGTTCGTAAGGGGTATTGTGAGATTGCTGGTTTTCCAAGTTTAACGAGTCGTTATTGAGTTGATTATTACAAGTATCGTGATTTGACGGTATTGCGTCCGAAGTGGAATTTGTTAATTGTGTTTCAGGATTAATTATTTTATCTGAAACTACTGATAATTGCTGGCTGTTGTTTGTTGAAGTTACTCGAGGATTGCAATAATTGAAATAGATCGAATTTTGATTTGAATACTGAGCATAAAGTTTTCGAAGTTGATATTTTCTTCCGGCACGGCGAGTTCGGCCCATAGAAGTTGGAGCACAACAAAGAGATCGAGGAAAAAAGTTTTAGGTGAGGTGTGGTAAATAGGATGCGAGCGTGCAAACCTTTCTGCAGCCTAGTCTCGCAATAGAGGGTGAGGATACGAGCGTGCAAACCTTTCTGCAGCCTAGTCTCGCAATAGAGGGAAGGATACGAGCGTGCAAACCTTTCTGCAGCCTAGTCTCGCAATAGAGGGTGAGGATACGAGCGTGCAAACCTTTCTGCAGCCTAGTCTCGCAATAGAGGGTGAAGATACGAGCGTGCAAACCTTTCTGCAGCCTAGTCTCGCAATAGAGGGTAAGGATACGAGCGTGCAAACCTTTCTGCAGCCTAGTCTCTTAATGGGTTATTTTTGGATGGGGTTATTAGGAAAGATTGACTTTTGTTTTGCTCACAACTTTTGAGAAAGAAAAAAAAATATTTGATCCGAGAAAGAAAATTTCCTTGGTTTTGTTTATAAAAGAATATTGATATCTTGGTCAGCAATTATCCGTAATTTGTATTGATTTATTAGTTGGGTGTAATAAGTTCATTAAGTTACCTGGTATTTGAGGATTTAGTCTTGAAAACTTAATGGTGTGGTAGTAATATTCCGGCGAAAGGAAGATCTTTGAAAATTTGTTCTTGCACTGTTTTCTGACTTTGAAATTGTGTGACTATAGTCTCGTGGAAGATTGCGCTGGCTAAGATTATTTTCACGTAAGAGACACGATGTAACGTTATGAAAAATTTTGTGTGACTGGATGCATGATCGAATGTTCCTTGAGTTTATATAGTTTGAGATGTTACCTCCCTTAACCCTTTGGAGTCTCTAAACTAGAGCACGGAAAAAAAAAAATTTCTTTATTTAAAATTTTCCTTATAATTTCTTAGTTCCTGCGGGAGAAAAATTTCGATATCTATTTTCGTAGTAGTACGTATGCATCGTTCTGATTGTTGGTTGGTCCTTGGGTCGTAAAATCTCGGAGTTATATGGTCTTTCAGCATGACATGGGTCCTGCACCGATGAGCTTGTGTTTTATCTTCGTTCAACGTTATTTCTTTCTCTCTTCAAGTTATTAGATTTTCCTTCTCGTCTATTTTTTTCCTTGCCTTATATAGTTTCAACTTGTCTAAGTGTTTCAATATTCGCTTTCCGTTGGTTGTTTCTAATATAGCGTTGTGTTTGTCTAGTACCTCGGTAATTCTATAGGGACCTACGTAACAACTATCGAATTTACCTCTTTTTGGTTCTTTTATTGCATATACCATGTCTCCTAGTCTAAAATTCTCAATGTGGACCTTTTTATCATAATATCGTTTTGATCGATGTTTTGAATTAATTAGAGATCTCGAAGCGAGTTGGCGCATCTCGTCGAGGCGAGATGTGAGATCGCATAAATAGTCGCCGTATGTCTCGGTTTTATCCGAGGGAGAAAAAGCGCTAGGCGTTCGAGCGGGTCTACCGTATATCAATTCCAACGGTGTAAATTTTGTGGATTCATGAATGGCCGTGTTATACGAAAACATGGCAAAAGGGACGAGTTTATCCCAATCCTCATATTTATCGACGTAATGTTTAATAAATTCTGCCAAAACGATATGGCTTCTCTCTAATGATCCGTTAGTTTGGGGGTGGTAACTGGAAGTAGTTAGGTGTTTTATCTTGAATATTTTTGCAAGGTTATTGAATACTTTCCCTACAAAGGATCTTCCTTGATCGCTCAATATAATTCTTGGACAACCAAATTGAATGATTATATTCCGAGCTAGTGCATCGGCTATCGTCTCAGCTTTTATATTTGGAACCGGAACGGCAATACAATATTTTGTCAAGTTATCTTGGACAGTTAAGATATGTCTGTTCCCATTCGGGGTTTCAGGTAAAGGTCCTACCGTATCGATGGATATTTTATCGAATGGTTCTGTTGGTGTATCTGTGATTATCATTGGCTCACGAGTTTTTATACGGGTTAACTTTTGTTGTTGACATTCTTGACAAGTTCTCACGTATTCAGTGACGTCGTCTTTTAAGTTCGGCCAATAAAATCTTTTGCGAATGCGTTTATATGTTTTTGTTATACCTTAATGTCCACCTACTAAACTTTCATGATATTCTGATATTATATCTTGTCGTATCGTTTCATCGGGAATCGTTACGTTTCCACGACAAATTGTGATTGAGCAGGCGCATTCGTGTAAACATTCTTCGATTAAATCGGCAATAAAGGAGTGGCTAAAATTTTCTAAAATGTCTCCGGGCTTTGATATCCTGAGAGTTTTAATTTGGTATTTATCAATGGTATCTTTAATTGTGTGAAGTACTTCTTTAAGTTCCTGGACTGAAAAAGTTTCGAAATGTTTGTTGGTTAATACTGCACTCAATGTTTTATATTTTCCTTTATTCGTTATTAAAACTTGTTTTCGCTTTGGTTTCTTAAATTTTAAATCTTGTGGGAGGATTTTGTCTGTTTCGATCAATAATCGTGATATACTTGTGGTAAATTCACAATCAGCGGAGATGAAGTGTAAGTAATTATCTTTTCGATAAGTTAAATTTTCATTTGTGGTGTTCACTTGAAAAAGATTATTATTATTTTTCATCTGAGGGTAATAAAGTCCAGGGGGTATTGTCTGTGACATGTTTCTATTTGGGTCTCGAGGTACCACTTCTTCAACAACTTCTGACGATGAGTCGCTATCTTCGGACTCATTTTCTGAGTTGTTAAAATCTAGTCGTAAATTATTCTCAAGTGTTCTACTGGGTTCTTCATCGCTACTTGTTTCCTTTTCGTTAAATGCGACGGTGGGCGTCGATCTACATACAGGGTGTCGGAAAGTTATCATTGATTCTCGGGTTTTTCCAATTTCATTGTCCGTATTTTCTGACTCTGTACAATCTTCTGTCTGTGTTCCGCAACTTTTATTCGCGTTATTATTACCTTGGGCACTGTCCCACCAGTATGGGTCTCTTCTAGGGCTCTCGTTGATTTCAATTATATTTGTATTGTTTGTTGGTCCTGGTAAATTTTCAGTGTCTGTTTGAGGAATGCTATCGTCTGATGTTTCGCATATGTCAAATGCAAATTTTAACGCGTCCGTAAATCGTTTTAAAGGTGGAGGTTTTGGAGGAGATTTGGATTTTTGGGGCGCAATTCTCTTTTCTGCAAGACTTGGAAAAGCGCTGTTCCGTGCACGCGCAACTGGGGGTCGTTGCTCCGTGTCGGATGAGTCAGAGCTGGCCCTTGTTATTTGAGCTTTAGTGTGAGTTCGTGGTAGTTTTACTGGTACTACAGGGGGAGGTCTACTAATAATCTTTCGATTTCTTACTCGTTCAGCAATTGTGTTCCCAGGTAGATTTGATACTTCGAACACTGTATCTAAAGGTTTGTTTTTACTGCCCAATGGTCGTCCGCGTTTTATTAATGGATTTGGGGCGGTAGCACTGCGAGGGGCTACCGTCGTTGTTTTCTTTGCGGCAGATGATATAGGTAATATTCTAACTTCTGGAAGAACAGGGTTTCTTGAAAGCGCGTCTGCGTTCGAATTGAGTCGACCTGGTTTATAAACGAAAGTGTATTCATATTCGCGTAATCGTATTCTCCAACGAATTAATCTTTGAACAGGTAATTTTACTGAATCTATCCATCTTAAGGGTTCGTGATCACTAACAAGTGTAAAATGTCGTCTGTATAAGTATGGTCTGAAATGCAATATCGCGTATACTATGGCAAGGCATTCTTTTTCTGTTGTGCTATAATTTTGTTCAGCTGAATTTAATAATCTTGATAGATAGGCTATTGGCTTATCTTCTCCTATTTTTCCTTGACTCAATACTGCACCGATAGCATAATTTGAAGCGCCAGTGGTTACTATAAAAGGTTCTTCAAAATTTGGATATTGTAATATGGGAGAGGAACACAAAGCCTTTTTCAAATAATCAAATGCCTTTTGTTGTTCTGATCCCCATTTAAATTCGACAGTTTTCTTTAATAGATCACTCAATGGTTTTGCTTTCTCAGAAAAATTTTCTATGAATCTTCTATAATAACCGGCTAAACCGAGGAATTGTCTAACGTTCGTTACTGTTTTGGGTATCGGGAATTTACCGACTGCCTCTGTCTTTTTAGGGTCAGGACGGACACCTCCGTCGCTGATTATGTGACCGAGATAAATTACTTCGGTATTTAGAAATTCACATTTGTCTGGTTGAAGTGATAGTTTAGCATTACTGAGTTTATTAAAAAGCCTTCTAACTTTTGTTCCGTGTTCTTCTAAGGAAGTAGCAAAAAGTACAATATCGTCAAGATATACGAATAATTCACTATCTTGTAATCCAAGAAGAACTCTGTCCATTAGTCGTTGAAAAGTGGCTGGGGCATTTTTAAGACCGAATGGCATTCTTGCGTATTCGTAATGTCCGTTAGGAGTGCTAAAAGCAGTCTTTTGTCTGTCTTTGGGATCCATTTCGATCTGATGAAATCCACTAGCTAAATCAAAAGTTGAAAAATATTTTGCTCCACCGAGTCTATCTAGAATTTCACTAATATTGGGTAATGGGTAAGCATCGCTTATAGTTTTTGAATTTAATTCCCGAAAGTCTATCACCATTCTCCATCGTTTATTTCCTTTCGAATCTGGCTTCTTAGGTACAATCCATAAAGGTGAGTTATACGGAGAGGCTGAATTTACAATGACGTTATTTTCTAACAATTTGTTAACTTGTTTATTTATTTCATCTTTATGAGCGGGTGGAAAACGATATTGTCGTATAGTAACGGGTAGTTCGTCCGTCGTGGGTATAGAGTGTTTTATTTCCGTCGTAGCGGGTAACTTGTCGCCAGGCAAGTGAAACAGATGAGGGTATTCTTTTATCAAATCGAGAACATGTTGTTTCTCTTCTGAATTTAAGTGATCTAAGCGAAGGCTTTCACGTATTCGTCGATCTCTATCTATTGGAGATTCACATGCACTGTCGTTGCTATCAGGTTCAAAGAAATCTTCCGAGTCATCGTAATATTCAAAGGGTTCTAGATGCTGCGGAGGTACGTCAATTTGGGCGTCCTCTTCGTAAGCGTTTATCGCATAAATGTAACAAGTTCCGTTATTATTTGTAACGACTGCATTTCCCATGAATATATTTTCTGGGGTTTGGATCCGTGGGAGAAATCCTGTCTTCAAGTTTGAGTTAGCTATTTTGATTGGGACTTTCATGCGAGTACGAGCCTTTAAAATAAAAGACGTACCTTCTTGTTCTTGCGCTATGTTGCAGGCGATTTTTGAGTTTTGATCTGTGTCTTCCGAAACATTTTCAAAGGGAATCGGGTTTATTGGTTTTGACGTGGTTACTAAAGTGTTATGGTGGAAAGATATTTCTGCCTTTTCGTTTAAAAGAAATTCGATGCCTATTATACCATCAGCGGGGATGGCGGTATTTTCGTTAAGCACTTGAAATTTTACTGGTTTATCAAACAGGGTTAATTCTGTGGAACCTAACGTATGAATTTTTTCTGGTGTTATACCGGATAAGTTTAGAAAATCATGTGTTGCTATTATGCATCTGCGTTTTAACGCTTGTAATTTTATTATATTTATGTCGGCTCCCGTGTCTATTAGAAAACGTCCGTAACCTTTTTCGAGTTCTGGGGCTCGTAAAGTGATTATTGGGGAGCGACCTTGTCCGCTGGCCCATCTAACATATCTCCTGCTGTGAGGAACTTCACAGCTGTAGAACGCTGGTTTTGCCGCTTTAGACGCTGGAAAGCAAAACCGGGCGAAAATTCAAAAATGACGGATTCAAGATGATCTGCGTTAAATGTCTTTTCAAAAAGCCTGTGGCTTGGTCAAAAATCGCCCAAAGAGCATATTTTTTTGTACTTTTTTTATATATTTGATGCAGTTTTTGAAAACAATTACAAAGAAATTATTCATACTTACTGTTATGCCCTGAATAGCAACCACAAATTAGGAGTGTTGCAATCACATGATAAAGTATGATCAAGCACATTCCTCGATCACAAACGCACGGGTCTATCGACCCCGAGCAAGCTAAACCCCGAATCGCTGACGACGCAAGTTCATCGAACATTAAAGGTGTCATGAAGCAACAGTCATGAAGCAAATCATGAAGCAATAATAACATTAGAAGGGGTAAATTATCAATATTCTGGGGGAAACTTGTAAATCAATAAAAGTAGTGACAATGCCCAAAAAACGGCAGTCTGCACGCAAAAGTTAGAAGTCTTCAACTATCTAACTACGAATTGGTCTCGAGGCAAATACACCTCGACTTTGTAAAAACTAGCTTATTCTCAATAAACCTTATAGTATTTTGTATAACATTGAGTTGGAGATTGACTCATTTTGGCAATTCCTCGAATTACCTGTCCTCGACAACTTGTCCCCACGTGACGAGATTCGCGGGCATAACATTGGTGGCAGCGGTGGGATTGCCACAACTCAAGAAAACCAAAGAGATCTACAAGGTGAAACGAATAACATTTCACAAAGAGCCAAAAACGAGACGAAACAGATTTCATTATCTGAACAACGATCCGGACAAGGACAGCCCCACGAGCAGTTCAAGTCGACAATCCGAGAAGTTGATCATCGTCCCGTGAAGTAGCGACCATTCGACATCGCAGATTCGCCATCGAAGGAAGAGCAGAAGCCAAGCAGCCGACGGAAGTAATCTCATCACGACATCAATCAGCATCATGCGTTGGATCATCGTACTGTAAGTGACGGAACAATTTTTGTAACCCACTAAAGCCAAAACGATCGAATATATGTCCGACGAAGAACTGATAAATCGGTTAAGATTACCGGGTGTGCGAACGCTTTCTCGATCTATCGATTCCTTTTTAAACAAAAGATTAAAATTTGTCTCGCCGCAAGAACCATTGCAACCGGTTAAAAGAAGATTAAAATTAAGGGAATTCAAATTAGACCCAGAGTCAGGCGACGCGAGTAGCCTATCGAGTTCGTCTTCATCTCACAGAGACTTTATAACTGTAGAGACCCCAAAAAGACCCAATAGACGCGCGAAACCCAAGTTAGACCCATACTCTTCAAGTTTTGGCGAGTCGAATTCTCCAGAAATTACAGCAGCACAAGTAAACATCGCAATGCCTGAAACGGTAATAAATCTAGAAGACACCTTTGGAGGTGCTGGGCCTAGTAGAATTACACCAGGAACTCCCTCGAGGAGATTACGAGGTTCCATGTCCCTTAAAGAGGCTCGAAGCCTCATTCCACGTTTCGACGGCACAAAACCTGAAGAAATTCGCGATTTAATAGATTCGTTCGGGTTAGCAAACAAACACATAGAAGAAATAGATCAACCCCTTTTGTTAGAAACTGTTTTAACAACCAAATTAGCCGGAAAAGCGCGAGAAGATGTCCGCTATAAAGATATCGAAGATTTTGAAACATTTAAAGATATCATGACGGAATTATACGGAGAACGTCGAACAGTAGGAGCACTGCACATGGAAATGCATGGCTGTCGACAGAAACATAATGAAGGAGTGCAAGAATACGGTCAAAGACTAGAAGCACTCATGATGGAATTAGTAGAAGCCAGCACTCGTACGAAATCAACAGTCGCAGAGAAGAAAACAATTGAACAATACGTCCGAGACTTAGGGTTAGCAAGTTTCGAGAGAGGTGTTAAAAAGGACTACCAGGTACTTATCAAGGCCAAGGGGTATAAAACCCTCAAGGCTGCGATAAGAGCGGCAATAGATGAAGAAAAAACCCAACAGGGCAACGAGACAATGGCAAAACGAAATAGCCCTGATCGACAAGCGATTATATGTCACAAGTGTCATGACACGGGTCATATAGCTCGGGATTGCGGAAACTCCGAGATACCAAATGGACACAACAACACACGTTACACTCTCCCCGTTCCAAGAAGAAATATCAATTCAATTATTTGCAATTACTGCAAAAAACCGGGACATTTATATCGCGATTGTAGAAATAGGCCAGCTCAGTCAAATAACGGGCCAGGAGGCCAAGGTAACAATAATCACAGAGAAAATAATAATTCCAATAGAGGAAACGAGAGTTATACGGAACAAACAGGTGAGCAACAAAATGCAAACGAAGGCAAGAAAACGATAGGTTCACTCACCTTCAGCCTACTCACTGCGACAGCTGAGCACAAAAATGCAAGCGTCAGCAAAAAGGAAATGGACAGAGCTACGGGCTCATCCAAAAGACTTCAAACGAAGAGAACGAAAAGGTTATGTGGAATAAATACGGTAGACCTAAGGGAAATGGCTAGCGATTTCCACATATCATCACCTCATGCAAAAAGAAAAGTCCTCACATTGAAGTGTGACACAGGTGCACAATGTTCCATTATAAAGAAGGGTGTCCTATTTGCAGACATCCCAGTAACCGATGAAACAATCGAGTTAAAAGGAATAGGAGGAAAATCTTTTCACGTACATCACAAAGTGGAATTAGAAGTTGAAACTCCCGCGGTAAACGTCCGACATTACTTCTATTTAGTGGAGGACTCACTACCTATAGGAATTGACGGGATTGTGGGTATGGACTTTATTAAAAAGCATAAAGTCGACATCTTGAGTGGCCGATACATCAAAATATACGGTCACGTGAAACCGTTAATCAATGGGACCAGGAAAATTGAGATACCACCCCGCTCTGAGAATATCCTACATTCAGGAACCTTGAAAATGGATATGGGTTTCATAGCCGTCACAAAAAGCATCCCAAAAGTCGAAACAAGCAAAGGAATCGCCGCAAAAGGAGGGTCCTCGTACCCGAGTATGATGATATACGCAAGTGATAAGAAAATTGAAATACCGACTCCAGCCTTGGACATAGATGAAATCCACGGAGAGCCGGAAGAAAACAAAAAAGAAAAGAAAAACATGAAAAATAATCCAAAAAGGAACGCCAAAGGAATAAATAAAATTAAAGCGTCAATAAAAGACTTCAAGAAAAGGAATAAAATTAAAATTGAACCAAAAGAAGATTCCATAGGATCCAAAACTATGAAAAAAGAAACGCAAAAGTACTACAGAGGAGTAGCAAAAAGGATAAAAGATTCCAAAAAGAACTCAACAGAAAAAGATGAAATTCGAAAAGAGCCAGAAAAGGACTCAAAAGAAATATTAAAAATTAAAAACGAATCAGAAAAGGATTCGGGAAAAATAAAAAATACCAAAAAAGAGCCGAAAAAAGTCTTTCGAGAAAAGCAAAACATTCGAAAAAAGCTAGAAAAAGACTCTAAAAAGACAGAGAGAATTAAAGGATCTACAGATGATTCCAAGGAGGAAATACTTGAGTGTACCAACAGCATTGGACATCCCACACATACAAGAAAAAGAAATGTGTCGATAAATATTCTACCGTACAGCCAGGCTAAGACTCACAGATCAGATATGACGAGTCAAGTTAAAGAAATACTTAAAGATGGCATAATACGTTCAAACAAATGCCCAGGGAACGCATCACTACCGGTCGATGCAAAGAAAAATTTCCAAAGAATTTTCATAATTCAAGAGAAATAACACAAGGACACTCATCCACTGCCCCATATACTCGCGATATTGGACCAGTTAGGACAAGTCACATGTACCAATAAAGGATTAACTAAGCTTCGAACAAAATAAAAATGAAACCTTGATAGACACAGAAAAGATAAACTCATTTTATAGAACACGTTATTTCACCACGAAGATTAAGTGAATATTTAAGTTTTCCCACAAAAATAATACGTAGTGAAGTGTAAAAGTTACTAAAAACAGCAAAAATTGGCTCATACATTAAAGAATCTCGATTAGTAGTTGTAATAAAATTTCCATTAATAGAAAACAACGAATTCTCAGTTAAGAAAGTTACCCGTGAGAACAAACGACAGTAAATTGCAATTTATCGAAACGTCAAACAAGTACGTCATAATAAATCGAGAAAACAGAAATTATATCACATTAAACGAACAAGAGTTAGGAAAGTGCAAACAGGCAGGAAACCAGTATTACTGCCATCCGAAATATGCAACGCAAGTACTACACGAAACAGCGCCTTGCGAAATATCAATTTATTTAGGTCAAGATCCAGAAAAAAATCACTGTACACAAAAAATAATAAAATTAAAAAAAAAAAAAAAAAAATATGTAGCACCGACGAAAGAAACTTTAACCATATTAAATGTAAAAAGGAACCAAGCGTATATACTGCAATTATGGACACAGGAATTTTGGCTTTAGATGGGAAATGTTCCGTCACCACGGCTGATTATCGATTAGAAACGATAGCAGAAAATAGACAAAAGAGTTTATAACGTTCTTACCCCAACACAATTTAACATACCAAATTGAAAAACCTATTTCAGAATTAAAACTATTCAATTGCTTTATAAGTTAACAATTTAGGAGAACAAATTGAAAACCTAAATACGGAAACATTGTAAAAACAAAACGAAAGAAAAAAAAAATATACATTTGTAAGCCGAGAGACCAAAACATGACAAGATAAATACCGCAATTTTATTGGAAGAGGAAAATTAACATTGAAGTAATGATGAATACTAGATAATTTGGGTTGCTACGAGTAGCCGAAACTAGGTTTCGTCTCCTTAAGGGGGGAGGATTGTTATGCCCTGAATAGCAACCACAAATTAGGAGTGTTGCAATCACATGATAAAGTATGATCAAGCACATTCCTCGATCACAAACGCACGGGTCTATCGACCCCGAGCAAGCTAAACCCCGAATCGCTGACGACGCAAGTTCATCGAACATTAAAGGTGTCATGAAGCAACAGTCATGAAGCAAATCATGAAGCAATAATAACATTAGAAGGGGTAAATTATCAATATTCTGGGGGAAACTTGTAAATCAATAAAAGTAGTGACAATGCCCAAAAAACGGCAGTCTGCACGCAAAAGTTAGAAGTCTTCAACTATCTAACTACGAATTGGTCTCGAGGCAAATACACCTCGACTTTGTAAAAACTAGCTTATTCTCAATAAACCTTATAGTATTTTGTATAACATTGAGTTGGAGATTGACTCATTTTGGCAATTCCTCGAATTACCTGTCCTCGACAACTTGTCCCCACGTGACGAGATTCGCGGGCATAACATTACCTTTTAATTTTTTTCTTACTTGAATGTTTTTTTTTTTTTAATCGAGGATTGACACTCAAAAATTTTTTTCTTTCCCAATTTTTCAAACTCTGAAATCCTTCATAAATCCTCAAAAAAATTGTAGTATGATTTTTTCCGAAATGTGAGCACCTGAGAATTTTTTTTCTTTAATGAATAAAAAAAAATAGATAGAAAAGTCGGCCCACTCCTCGGTGGGTGGCATTTCATTCGGAATTGATTAAAGTCTTTTTTAAGTGAAAAAAAAAATAATAATAAAAATACCGAACGTTGAGAAAAATAAGATTTTTCTCGAAAAAGTGAAATTTTTTATACATAGATTTCAATGTAACGGAACGCTCTTACCTATGCGTATACTCGCTACGCGCAGGTCCGCGCTTCCTTATTTTAAAAGGAGCAGGTATGAAAAGGAAGTGAGACGACACGAGTTTTTAAAATGGAATCAATTAAAAAATTGATTTTTATTGAAAAAGAACAAAATTATATCGGTTTTTGAATTTACAATGCTTATTTTTATATGATTCGTTTTATGAACGCGTGTTTTTATTTTTAACAATGTTTTGTTTAATAATATTATTCGATTTTTACAACACTTTGTCGCTTTTCCTTTCGTTTTTTGTTTGCTAATAATAATAATAATGATTGAGAACAATTTTATTTTCAAAATAATAATAATAATCTCCTTTTTTATTTATTTAAATGAATTTTCCATTTATTATTTATTTTTAATAAAATAAATAATGTTTTTAACGTCCCCCGTCCCTGGCGTGGCTCAAAGAATCAATTTACGGAACAATGCCGTTATTTTAATTTAATAATAATAATGAAATAGACCTCGAACTACGGGAATTGAACGTCGCCAAACCCTTCCAATATTCCGAGCATCTAAAGGTGTGAAAGGAATGAGATCCCGGGCTACGGGAGTCGAACGTCGCCGAACTACTCCAATATCTCGAGCATCTACGGGAGGATGTGAAATAATAATAATAATAATGAAGGATTGAGATCCCAGACTACGGGAGTCGAACGTCACCGAACTACTCCAATATCCCAAGCATCTATTAGACCCGCCAGGGAGGGGAGAGGTTCTTCTCTTTAGCTTTTTCAAGCTTCAGTTCGAAAGAGGAGAATGCCTGCCGAATGCTCCGCGCACCGACTTTTATACCCGACTCGCCGCCGAACTGCAGCCGCCCACGCATGCGCGTTTGCTTTGTTGTGCGTCGTTGGCATGGAAACGCGCCTGCGCGGTGTCGTTCTATTCTTATTTTGCTTATTTCTCGCGATATTTTCCATATTTTATATTATTTTCACGCTATTTATTCTTATTTTATTTATTTCAATATTATTCCATAAGAAAATTGTTTATTTTTATTTATTATTAACATCGATTATATAATCGATGCTAACTTCGCGTTGGGTGATGTCCGTGAAGCGGGCATGTTGCTTGTTTCAATGTTATTCTCATTTATTTTACCTTAAATTCTCATTATTTCATCTATTTTAATTTATTCCAATCTAATTCTATCATAAAATTGTTTATTTTTAATTTTTGTTAACATCGATTATGTAATCGATGTTAACTTCGAGTTACGCGATGTCCGAAAGGCGACCATATTGGTTGTTTGCGCGTTGCTGTCCACCTGACAGTTTTTCAATATGGCGGCCGGGCGCCAAGTCGATTGTTGTCGTGCGGTCTTTTATTTTTATTTTTATTTTATTTTTCGTTAAGAGTTCGTATCGTCAGAATCTGCAAATTTTCTGTATTTTTTTGTTCAGAAAGTACATTTGAAAACGAAAATTTCAAAAAAAAAAAAAACTTTCCGATAATTCCATTGTTCAGAAAGTTACAGCTCTTTGAAAAAAAAAAAAAAAAAAAAAAAACCATTCATTTGACGGCTTCATAATTATTTTTGAGTTGGGTAAGATTTTTTTTTATTTCCTGAAAAATACTTTCAATAAGGGGTCAAAAGGGGTCGGGTTCTCAACTATTCCTCAGTAGTATTATTACTTATTTTATCATTCTCTCAATATTTTAGACAAATATTGGAAAGAACCGTTGAAAGCCAAAAGTTCATTTATGAATGACAGGGAATCTAATTGAGCACATAATCCAAGGGTGTGACACTACTTAATTGCATGGGCGCTTAGCTTTGCGTCAGCTTGTACTCCAATCACTGAGTGAGAGGTGGTTGTCTTGAATTTTCAATGGTGCTAGCTAATTGGAACGCAGTGAAAAAAATAGTCACCTGTTTTGGTGGAAGCTTACATAGGATCCCTCGATATTTTGCTTAACTCGGCTTGAAAGCAGCGGGAAGTGTACGACAAACTACCAACCATAGTGAGATTACATTTACGGGTTAGCGAATCGCTGAGCCACGTGCCCTGTTAGGCCATCTGCACGAGGTTGGTGTCCGGAATAACTGAATTTTATTATCGGGCGCGAAATAATGATGGAGCAATGTTTCAGAAGGTTGGTGAGTATAACCATTAGGCGTTCAGCTATTGAACTGGGCTCTAACCACCGGTAACCAAGACATCGGCCATATCTCTGGACCTAAACTTTTTCATTGGAGTCTCATGTAATAGGAAGGCAAAAAAATACACTCCAAAGTTCTATTCGTAACAATCAAGAATCTTGGTACTGACAACGTGAACGTTCAGGAAAATCCTGAAGCCAGAGTAATAAAAACGACACAATGAATCGTTTAGATCTATTTCAACTATTTAAATTCATTTTAAGTGCGTAAAATACTATTTCACGACCTTGTGATTCATGGATTGTTGACGTGGACTTTACTGAATTGGAGATAGAATCGACAAACCATACAATTTTATCCTGCAAACTTCAGACTATGCAGGTCGAATGGCTATGAAATACATTTGCAAAACATATTATTAGCTTCTTATGTGTCAGAGATAACGTTTTACCAAGTTAAAGCGAAAAAAATATTTCGATAGCACGTAACCCTGGATAAAAGTTCAGCCAAACTGATTACAGCATCTGGTGTTGACTCAATTATACCTAAGGACACTTCGACAAACTGTGCAAAGTATGCTGACGGGCATACAACTGCACTTTTTCAGAAATACACTCGCTCTCAATTGTTCCAACTACTTTTGAAGAAAGAGAAAAACCGTACATAAAAAAACTATTTGATAATTACGAATCCAGGGGAACCCCAAGCTTACACGGGTTTGCCATGGATAAATCATTAACGCTCCTATACTGCACTGGAGACAAAATCTACAACCGATGCAATTCTATTTTGCGAACGTCGAAATATGCAGGTTAAGTAAAAACGAAGATAGCTAAGACGTACTAATGCACTGAATGCTCTATTGCACTAACGGTGAAAAGTGTCGTGTTGTAAATGTAAAAGTCATGTGTTGTATTAATACAATGTTTCAAATATTTGAGATTACATACGCATTTTCCACATACTAGCAAGACGTCCGCTGTACAACGTGTATAATTGAACATCCTGGATTTTTTCGCAAATAAAATTCTGCAATGCCCGTGAAAAGAGTTTTCACAAGGCCACACTAAGTGGTTGCCAGAATACGCCAGTTCATTACTATGCAGAGGCTTAGCAAGGCTACGAAGTACATTCAAAAAGCAGGTGACTGCATGAACCGGAGACCTGTCAGAGATAACAGCATTCGCCGAAGACGCAAGTGTACCTAAAAATACTGTCATAAAAAGGTCAACGCTGAAGTGAATGTTCCATTTTGTTCTTACACTTCATCCCGGTTGTTTCAATTACTTTTGAACAATGGAGATTTCTCAGATAAGAAAACTCGTTGGTAGAAATCATATCACTGGAAATAACATATTCCACGAGCTTGTGAACGTTGGATCACTGACGCTGCTGTTTTGGATTCTAGATATCATCGGCGACTCATTCCATTCTATCATGCAAGAGACGAACAATGATGGTGAATCCAGTATCTACTGTGACGAGAATTTCAATGATCCTCAATTTTAGCCAACTTAATGTCACAAAACTTTTCCTCCTTTGGCCGTTTATTAAATTCGGTTGTTACAAAAATTGTTGGGCGCCAGTCGCGTGAGCGACACGACCAAAAGAAGAAAAGATTAGTTGACCAGCTTTGCTGCAGCGGATGGGCAGGGTTATTCCAGATATAATTTCCGAATATTCCAGAAATAATTTTACGACACGAGGTTACCGTTTAACCATAACAATTTCAATATTTTATTCAACTAAATATAATTTTAACACGGAATTATTTGAATGAAATTTGGTGATACAAGAAATAGTTACGCTCGGGATTAATTCTCGATATTTTACGGGATTTTAACAAACGCAAGACTCTATGATATTTCGAGGGAAAAAATCACGAACACACGTACACTCGTCAACTCACATTCAACATCGGCCGGAATCCTACACTCTTTACACTCTAACACACGAGCTCTTTATTTCTTGCTACGGAACTACTCGTAGACAAGAATTACCGAAGATGTTATTGAGGTAAATTGTTGTTAATTACGATAAATAAATCCGAGCTCCCGATAATCGGTTACTCGGTCGAGCTATTTGAATTCACGGTTACACCGGCCGATTCACGCTCTCACTCACTCTTTCACTCACTCTTACCCTTGCTCGCGATTCTTCCCACGAATGACTTTAACGAACAATTACAATACACGGGAGAATTTTCGCGTACGGTCACAACGTTCATTTTCCGATAATATTTAATTTAACTTAACCCGTTTCGCAATACGTCGAACTCGGAACAATAAAAGAAACGAAAATGATTGCGTCTAAAATCACACGTGGCGGAGCCGCTGCCGTGACCCAATTTCCCGAGATCCTTTCGAGACAACGTATTGTCCATTATATCCAATAATTAATTATTCCTTAAGGAATAAATCCACAATGAAGCTCACTAACCAAGACGGAAAGCGACTAAGGGATAACTCACGGTATTGTCCAGCTTCTTACAACACGTCCGTCCCGCTCGGTACTTCACGAAAATCTCTCGAATTCGGGAATTCGCGAGCCGTCGAGCTGATCGTTCGCCCTTCCAATTCTCAAAATTCCCCCCACATGATTGACAGGTCCGTCACATTAAATACTCGCGCGAGCGTTAGACAGGGCACCGATTATTTTATTAATTTATCGGGACATTATTTCAACGTTGTTTATATTATTCTTTACCCCTGGCTCGATTAATATTTTAATAATGACGGGACCTCAATGTTTCACGGGATATTCGATGACAATATTTCGATGACAATAATTGGAATTAATCACGGGAGATATGTTGTACGATACCGCCCTGATCTATGAAACGGGAGACGAGTGCGCTCGCTGAAGCCAACCGAAAATTCCTTGTTCTCGAAAATTCTCGAGCCTTCCTTCGTTCAACCGTCTTTCCTTAGATTTTCATCGAATGTTCGAACTCGGCTTGACCTTGAGCTTGACAATGACGGGATATGGCCAACTGTATGAGCCCTGCTCGAAATACAGTATTATTACGATGATTGACCTTCCTTTTCCTTTAATCGTCGTTACTTGAGTCTCTTTGTCATTTGGCTGATGTTTCTCTCGGGAACTCGCATGAAAAATAATATAAAATATTCGCGGGACGTCAATTAATATTAATTATAATATTTTCCCTAAGAAAGCCCTGTGAGGTTGTCGTGTGACCGGAGCATCGAGCGGGAGAGACGGAAAATCGTATTTTATACCGGAGATCCGTCTTTTTGATTCTAAAGTGACGTTACTCAAAAAATATAACGTCACACTACATAGCAGTAAAGAAGCACAAGGGTGAGCATGCAATAAAACTCATAGAGGTTCTAGTGGCATTGGGGGCCGATCTGAATGGAATAATCGGAACTTCAGGCTGTACTGTGCTCCAATTTCTGAGTTTCTCACACTATCAAAGTTTTATCCGCTCACTTTGGCCTGCTGACAACGAAAACGACATTATTCGACAAAAAATGTGGCAACTATTTACGTTCATGTTCGCAACTGTGTTCAGTAATGGAAAACGATTAGAGCTCGAATATAACTTCGATCCCTCAAGCATCAAAGAAATTCGCATTCTCATCAATTGGGCCTCTTTAGTACCTGTGTTCGGTGGCGTAGTCTCTTCAGTAATGGACGAATTTACACTCATATCCGAGTTAGAACATTTTATCAGAATGCGCTTACATTTGAACATGTGTTCGGACCGTCAACGTGCCACCTGGTGAAAGACGATGACCGGGGCTGCGAAGCGTTTGTAAAGCCTACAATAAACACTTCCACCATTACTGATCGGACCACGTTCAAAGCTAGTTGCACGTTTTCCAAAATATATTGATTCAGTGCCAACAAACGGGAGAACTTTCCAGCGAAAATTTCGCCGAAAAATCCTTACTTTTTCTAGATGACATCGTTTATTTGCATGGGGTAGGTATGCATCTTCGTGGTCCACCACTCTACATATTGCTCTAGAAATAAAGTTTGCTGTTAATGGCAACAGTAACAGTAACAAGTAACAGTGAAAAACGTTTACCAAAGTGGAAAACGTGTACGTAGTCCCTAAACAACGTTTCTAGGAGACGCTTTCTTCAATGTAATAGTCACTTAATGAATACACTCCGCTCGTATGTTCTAACAAATTCATGTAAGAAAAGCATTTGATTTCATTTTTTGGCTGTAACCTTATCACATTTGGACTTTTCTTTTCGTGAAATCCATTTTTTTCCTATCTAACGTTGCCCCACTGTTGACCGACATCACTAATGATCTGGGCTGGGTGAGGCAAGTGTCCGGCCCAATCTGGTCTGTCAATAGGTGCACAGAGACGGAAAGACGCGTCGTGCGTAACGTTCAATATTTGCAAGTGGATTGCGGTGATGATCCCGCTGCTGTCAGATCATGCGGGGAAAAAGAGTACTCGCCGTGGTTTAAAAAGTCACCGGAAAACTCAAAACGACTCCGGATAGAGCATGGCAGCGCAATACGTTTGACAGCCATAAAAATGGCTGGCGTTCAGCTGGGTAAGCCGTGAAATGAAACCTCAATTAGTGGTTATCATATAGCAATAGCTTATCACTATTCGGACCATCTATGTGTTAAAGATACCTTCTTACTTACGTACAGCGATAAAAATGTTTTGATAAATCTTCGTCTAAAAACCCCCTCGTAAATACAGAAGCTCCACTTGATCAATACACTCCGAGTTAATTCAATTACTATTAAGCAATGGAGATTACTCAGAAACGAAAATTGTTCGGTATATAACGATTCACGAGAAATACGTTATTTCACTACCTCGATATGAATAGATTGTTGACGTTCTGTACTGAATTCAGGATAGAATCGACAAACCATGCAATTCTATTTTCCGAACGACGAACTGTAAAAGTTAAATAGCAGCGTAAATAGTAGAAACGTTCTAGAGAATATGGATTTATATTGAATGTACCAGAAGTCCAGCAGCACAAATATTAGAGCTATCGCTTTGGATGGTATGCAAGTAATGTTTTATTTCTCTAATGATGTGAACGATATCCTGAAACATTCGTGGGAACGTTTCAGGATATCGTTAAGATTGGCCATGGATATGTCCATGGGTTTTGCGAATACAATGTTTTAAATATTTGCGGGAAAATACAGCTACAAAAAAATACAGCAAAGCGATTCGGAAAGTCCAAACAAGATAACGGGAGTTGACGCAATCGCACTTGATAACCCTCAGATGAAGCTTGTATAAATAGCGCTAACGGATAAAACATGCTCCATTCCTTCACTATACTCTATCTTGATAGTTAAAATCACTTTTGAACAATGAATATTTCTGGAATTCAAAAACTCTTGGATCGAAAGCATATCTCGGGAGGTAATATATTACACGAGATTGCCTACATTGGGTCACTGCAGCTGCTGCATCAAATTCGAGATAACTACGACGGGTCATTGGATTCTCAACTGCAAGAGTTTGATAACTATGGTGAGACCTGCATCCACGTGGCAGCGGACACACACCGAGGGCTTCATGCAATACGCCTCATCCAAGTATTGGTAGAACTAGGAGCAGATTTGAACGCACGAGACCGTTTAATACACATTACTGTTCTCCATATCGCGGTTCACCATAAGGATTACGTCCTCGCGAAGTGGCTGTGCCAGCAGTCAAATTTTGATATGAATGCAAGGAGCATCGATGGGCTGACTGCATATGGGATTGCATGTTTAGAGGACGACCAAGAGATGATGATTATCTTGCGACCAAACCGTTTTCACTGACGATGTGTGTAGAGCTGAAAGTGAATAAATATAGAAAAAGTGAACATTAGCCACAATGTCGGCAAATTATCTATCTTTAAATTGATCCTGATTTTGAATTATTGAAATGGTGTAATAAAATTGTAATTGACTAAATATCTATTCTTGTTTTCCGAGATAACTATTATTACCGAAGTATTATTACTACTCGACGGTTCTCGAATGGATTATCACTCAATATTTTTACCGCCGTATCTTATCAAATTGTTGAAAAGAACAGTCCAAAACTATAGAGGCGGCGAAAGATAGTAGACAAATACTAGGGGGTAGAGAGCTACTTTCAATGTACCAAATGTATGCTCGGGCAGCACAAACTTTAGTCATGGTTTCTCAAAGCTATAAAAAACACTTTGAAAACATAGATTCACATTAACCGCAAAAGTGTTAAAGATGTCAATAGCTTGTGGCGTTGACGCAATCATACCTAAAAATACTTCGACAAACCTTTGCATATAAGACAGCAAATGAATGAATGCTCCATTTCATGAATACACTCCATCCCGATTGTTTTAATTACATTTGAACGATGGATATTTCTGGAATTCAAAAACTCTTCGGTCGAAACCGCATCGCAGAAAATACCATATTTCAAGAGCTTGCCCACGTTGGATCACTCGCGCTGCTATGACGGTTTCAAGATAACTTCGACGAATCATTCCGTTCTATCCCGCAAGAGCCGAACAATGATGGCGAGTGATATATCCATGTGGCAGCGAATACGCACAGAGATTTCCATGCAATACGTCTCATCAAGGAACTGGTGTAGATCTAAATGCAAGAGACCATCTCTTGGACATCACTGTTCTCCATATCACAGTTGTGCATAAGGATTACGCCCTCGCAGAGTGGCTGTGCGATCAGCTAGAAATCTATTTGGATGTCAGGTATTCAGACGGACTAACAGCATATGACATATCGTTTTAGGCAAACGACGAACAGATGATGGATATTTTGCGATTGAACGATGTTAGTTCTGGACAGCTAAAAATGTGTGATATTCGGTCGATTTAGAAGGAAAGTAAAACATAAACTAAGTTTCATCAGATTGTCCGTTTACTTTCGATATATCTTTTGTCACGGTCTGGCAATATGAGTTAGAATATAGGTGGCCCTAGCGCAGTGGTTAGCGCTCCGGACTCAGACTCCGCGGGTCCCGGGATCGAGTCCCACTCGGATCACCTTTTTATTCGCTCATTATTACTGGACCGTGCCTCGTCACAAAATGGTGTCAGAAGTTTCGAACCGACTACACGCTCACTCAAAATCAACGGCTCATCGAGGCAGAATCTACGGCCCACAGCGGCAAATCTACGGCCCACAGACGGCACAACGGCCCAACGCGGCAAAAATGAAACGCCCAGAGCGGCAGAATACTTCGAATCGCCCAGAGAGGCAAAAATCTTCAGGAAAATGTGACGTTAGTCGACGAGGACGTCGAACACTGTAAGAGGGGGAGTGTCACGGTCTGGCAATATGAGTTAGAATATAGGTGGCCCCAGCGCAGTGGTTAGCGCTCCGGACTCAGACTCCGCGGGTCCCGGGATCGAGTCCCACTCGGATCACCTTTTTATTCGCTCATTATTACTGGACCGTGCCTCGTCACACTTTAGATAAAATTGTGCAAATTAATTATTGTTGAATGAATATCTATTACTGTTCTCTGCGAATTATTGCTCCACTTTTAATATCAATGTTTCCATTTTTATGTACACGTAATTTTACAATTTCCAGAATGTTCTTGACAACAAGCATTAAACATAACGCTACATTTGCGTTGAAACACTGATCTCACATGCTACGTTCCAACTACTCTGATGTGTATTTGAATTTGACAACGCAACTACCTTTGAATAAAATGTTCCATTGAACTACTATAATTTTGTTTCATTTACCAAATAATGTGGTCGATATGGCAAATATGGCTGCTCAGTTAGAAGTGCTAGCAGAGATTGCCACTTATATAGTTCTTGTATTGCCACTTAGATAGTTCGAGGATGATGAGTAGAGCTCGAAATAGCCACATTCCCACACGGAAGTATTACAAGGCATGCTTGAAACCGGGATTCCCGCTACCGACATGATTGAATACTGCGTTCAAGTCGCTATGAGTATGGCTCAATCGCCCATAACTACGTCTGTGGAAAAGAGAATGCCATTGCTTTGGACACATAACATTGTTTGATTTCTCTAACGATGTTATGTTTCTTATGTTCCAAATGTTGCAGTTATTTTTTCACCAATGCCATACTTGTCAACAGATGTGTTGCAAAGTATAATGGTTAGAGGTATGTACTTGGCATACATAGCATCGAACATTACAGTATAGACGTAGACGCTCTAATGTAATATGCGCTCTAATGTAATGTAATTCAACACAAGTACATGTCATGTGTACATGTGACACATTCATGTGAGAATGCACCCCCGTCTGCGCCATATTGCTTTAGCAACTCCTCTATATCCGATCACAATACTGTAACGGGACGGCCTTATCCCCTGGCTTGATTTCTGGTGTGGCAGAAATCCAGCCAGTTATGACTTTAAATATTATATTCGTTCTCTGTACAATTATCTGTACGATCAAAATACGATTACACATTCCTCACGGGTTTTGCAAGCCGATATTTTATAATGTGCAAAGATTGTTGATGTTTTATTTTTGTACGCATAGTCATTCACATACAAGTTTATGGTGTTTTGCCATTACTCGTAAACTGGATGATTTATGAGGATTACGAAGTTTGTGATGCTCACACGTACTATACACGTATTCTAAAATTTAAAATTTATATGAGGCTGGCGGAATGAATGTTCGTTTTATAGGACATATAGGATATATAGGATATATAGGATAGGAAAAGTATTATAGTTTATTTTACGACTTGAGTATAAAATAAGAGGCTAATAGCCAATGCAACAGTATTTATTTTGAACAGCTCAACGCCTAGGACGTGTTCTGTTCTTTCAGTGTTTCCAAGAAATAATCAAAAAGCTGAAAGAGTGAAAAGTGAAAAGAGAAAAAAAAGCTAAAAAGTGAAAAATCACGATGAATCCACGTAACTATGGAATACAGCAAACTTGCACACCGGTGTTCTTAACCTCGAACGGCGAAGAAGAAGACACTATCGAAGAAAAATTGTGGCAACTGTCTACTCACAAGTTCGAAGCCACGTTTTTCAATAGAAAACAATTGGAGATCGAATACAATTTCAAACTCGCAAGACTAGAACAGGATCGCCTTGCCGTCAGTCTAGACAGTCTTAACCCGGTCTTCGGTGGGATCGTTCCTGATCCATCAGCGGTGGGAAAATTTACAACGTTATCATCGGAGCTGTTTGAATTTGTCGAAATGTATGTTCACTTGAACAAATGTTCTGACCAACGAAACTTTGGCTGCTACCTTAGACCATTTGAGAACCATTCAGTGGACAAATGCAGATACGGACACGCCGATCATTATTGCTGGGTACACGTTGTTGCATGGTTGGACCAGTATCTGAAACCGGTGATTTTGTTACGAGAATCAAAAGAGCTTTTCGACAATGAAATTGAGCAGCAGTACTCAAGTGTTGCAGATGAAATTGTTTAATAACAAATGGGCAAACGTGCTACACCAGAATTTTTGCTAGCGTCTGCCCGCTGGGTAAAAAAGAGGGGTTAGTTGGGGAGTTATTACTGAATGTCACTGCACGTATCTTCTAATAAAATATTGTGTTTAGATGTGTAGTTTTATTTCATCTGTACTCCCACCACTATAGAATGGTAGGAAGCCTGGAAAATAAGTATAGTTTCCTCTAACATTTCTTAAAGTTGAAATTCAGTTGGTCCTACGTCAAACTTTCGTTCGAACAAATGATATCAAGCTTGTACAGTGTTGGACGAAATGGTTGTGAGGTCAAATAAAAGATTGCTGTTGATCACCAAGTATAACATCGTGTAAATATAGCCACAAAGTTTGTGGAGCACGAGGAGCCTTGTCGGAGTAAAGGAAGGTGATAGCACGGTGTATTTCATGGACGTGCTACTCTGTGTCACGAAAAGTGAACAGCTTAACTTTATTCGAAGTGGTGATTTGTTCTCATTGTACGATCACCACGTGCGTAATAACACCTCTTGTGGTGTCGTTTAGAACAGAACTGCACGTCGCTTGTTATCACTAATTTCGAGGGGGCCCGTGGTGTTGCAAATGACAATAACTGCATTTTAACTTATAGGTTTGCATTGTTGAGCTCGGCAAGTTATGTGTACTCCATCGATGACCTTGGATCGTTTAATATACTCATCAGAGTGAAACTCGGCGTGTACATTCTTTCATCAGAAGCTAAATTAATTAATGGAGTGTTAGGTGCCATTCTGAAATACATATGACTTCAGTGGACGACGAAGATAACCACACTTGTTGTAGTAATGGTGACAACTATAAGGAACTTGCTGCGCCAGATGGCGGTGATGGTGCAGATCGGTTGCACAGACCCTCAATCATGCTGCTGCTGATCTAATTCTTGCTGTCATCCAAGCTGATGTCGTTCAGTCGTCCGTCCGCTTATGAAGCGTCTTAGCAGCTGATCTGGAAGACCGAATGAGCGCCTCTAACAGCTTCCAGTGACGAACATCATCCTGCCCCTGGCATTGTAGAATCAAAGAGCACAGTTGCATCAAACCCTCTTAATGGACAAACAGCAAGTGTGGATGGAATACTTTCACGTAAAGTATATTATGGCTGATAACGTGAACGTTTAAGGAAATCTTGAAGATGAAGATAAATCTTAAAGATAAAGATAAAATCGAACGTAGTAAAAACAACAAAATTGTTACACAGCGTTGTACGTATCAATATTTCAAAATGGTACGGTAAAACATCGTATGCGTTGTTCACAAGAATGTAATTGCTTCAAGACATCGAGAAGTTTCTTTTGTGCTAATCACCTATTTCAACTCATTTTGAGAAAAAAGTACTATCAAAATAAATAAAAACTATTTCGAAAATTTAGTCCCAAGAGGAACACTGTTCATTAGGTGCGTGCGATGAATGGATTGTTGACATTGCTGAACTGAACTCTAGATGGAATCCAAGAATCATTCAAATACTAGTATGTACTAGTCGGCCAGGAGCTACTTTGAATGCCTAATAAATATGCTCAAGCAGCAAACATATTACAATCATCGCCTTCAACACATAATAATTTGCACCCAACGTTTCATGTCTTTTACGGTGTAAAGTTTTGTGCAAATGGTTTTGAGAATCGTAAAGATCCGTCATATGGATATATTCACGGCTTTCAACGGATATTTTACATATTCGCTAGAAAATTTGCTATACAGCGCAGATACTTGTACATACTGGATTTCTTCGGAAACGATAAATGCACGTTGGATGTAGAAGGCATTTTTATAGGGTTACAGATTTACAGTCGTACAAGGTCAATAAGCGGATATCATAAGACAGCAGTTCATGATTGCGATTCCTCAAAGGTATGAACTAAATATTCGAAACATACGACTAATGATTCAATTGTCAGAGATTACTTTTAACCTACCCAAAGCGTGAAGAATATTGCGATAAAATTTAACCTGTATAAATATTCTACAGATAGCGCATACAGCGTTGATGTAACGTGTCTAAAAATGTTTCGATAAAACTGAGTATAAAATGTCGACGAAAAATGAAATCCTCCATTTTTTGTATACACTCCATCAGGATCATTGACACTAAATTGACACTGAATTGGGGGCAAACCTGAATGCAAGAAATCGTGTCTGGAACTTTACTGTACTGCATATCGCAGTTGAGCGGATAGATTATGTCCTCGCAAAGTGGCTGCGCCATCACCCACAAATCGATTTTGAGTAAGTAGTTGAGATGGACTTACGGCACATCAAACGTCGTTGAAAACGTGCAACAATGAGATGATAGATATTTTCTGAACCGACGGTGCTAACAGAGCTGGTGGTACAGAGCTGAAAGTAAATGAAAGTACATAGAGTGATAATTGACATTGAACGTGAGTTAGTAGATAGACATATTGTGTATCATTTGTTGATTTTTGAATTGTTAAAGTTGTGCAGTGAAATTATGATCAAATAAATATACATGACCATTCCTCGAAAGAATAAATAATAATTCACAATTTTATTTATTTATTCATTCATTTATTTGGAACAGACGAACCCAATCACAAACATGAGTTTAATACATCGACCCATGCGATACAAGAATTGAACACAAACAAAACAGAGAATTGAAATGGTTATGTAAACTCTAGAAATAACATCGGGATAAGCAAGGGAATAGCAGTCGTTCTACTGTCTCATACTATTGCTGCCTAGAAATTTTTTTAAATGGGAGCGAATCTATATAAGCAAAACGTACAGCAATGACAATGCTTGGTTGAATCGCTGCTTAGCCAGGCGTTGGCTTGCAGTACAATCATTGAGCGAGATGGCGCTGTCTTGTGTTTCCCATGCTGCTACCTGACCGGAACTCGGGGAAAAACAGCCAGTGATATCGGTTGAAGTCAAATTGTTTCCCTCGATCTTCCGTTTAGCTTACTTTGACAGCAGCGGGAAGTGTACGACAAACTACCAACCATAGTGAGATTACATTTACGGGTTAGCGAATCGCTGAGCCACGTGCCCTGTTAGGCCATCTGCACGAGGTTGGTGTCCGGAATAACTGAATTTTATTATCGGGCGCGAAATAATGATGGAGCAATGTTTCAGAAGGTTGGTGAGTATAACCATTAGGCGTTCAGCTATTGAACTGGGCTCTAACCACCGGTAACCAAGACATCGGCCATATCTCTGGACCTAAACTTTTTCATTGGAGTCTCATGTAATAGGAAGGCAAAAAAATACACTCCAAAGTTCTATTCGTAACAATCAAGAATCTTGGTACTGACAACGTGAACGTTCAGGAAAATCCTGAAGCCAGAGTAATAAAAACGACACAATGAATCGTTTAGATCTATTTCAACTATTTAAATTCATTTTAAGTGCGTAAAATACTATTTCACGACCTTGTGATTCATGGATTGTTGACGTGGACTTTACTGAATTGGAGATAGAATCGACAAACCATACAATTTTATCCTGCAAACTTCAGACTATGCAGGTCGAATGGCTATGAAATACATTTGCAAAACATATTATTAGCTTCTTATGTGTCAGAGATAACGTTTTACCAAGTTAAAGCGAAAAAAATATTTCGATAGCACGTAACCCTGGATAAAAGTTCAGCCAAACTGATTACAGCATCTGGTGTTGACTCAATTATACCTAAGGACACTTCGACAAACTGTGCAAAGTATGCTGACGGGCATACAACTGCACTTTTTCAGAAATACACTCGCTCTCAATTGTTCCAACTACTTTTGAAGAAAGAGAAAAACCGTACATAAAAAAACTATTTGATAATTACGAATCCAGGGGAACCCCAAGCTTACACGGGTTTGCCATGGATAAATCATTAACGCTCCTATACTGCACTGGAGACAAAATCTACAACCGATGCAATTCTATTTTGCGAACGTCGAAATATGCAGGTTAAGTAAAAACGAAGATAGCTAAGACGTACTAATGCACTGAATGCTCTATTGCACTAACGGTGAAAAGTGTCGTGTTGTAAATGTAAAAGTCATGTGTTGTATTAATACAATGTTTCAAATATTTGAGATTACATACGCATTTTCCACATACTAGCAAGACGTCCGCTGTACAACGTGTATAATTGAACATCCTGGATTTTTTCGCAAATAAAATTCTGCAATGCCCGTGAAAAGAGTTTTCACAAGGCCACACTAAGTGGTTGCCAGAATACGCCAGTTCATTACTATGCAGAGGCTTAGCAAGGCTACGAAGTACATTCAAAAAGCAGGTGACTGCATGAACCGGAGACCTGTCAGAGATAACAGCATTCGCCGAAGACGCAAGTGTACCTAAAAATACTGTCATAAAAAGGTCAACGCTGAAGTGAATGTTCCATTTTGTTCTTACACTTCATCCCGGTTGTTTCAATTACTTTTGAACAATGGAGATTTCTCAGATAAGAAAACTCGTTGGTAGAAATCATATCACTGGAAATAACATATTCCACGAGCTTGTGAACGTTGGATCACTGACGCTGCTGTTTTGGATTCTAGATATCATCGGCGACTCATTCCATTCTATCATGCAAGAGACGAACAATGATGGTGAATCCAGTATCTACTGTGACGAGAATTTCAATGATCCTCAATTTTAGCCAACTTAATGTCACAAAACTTTTCCTCCTTTGGCCGTTTATTAAATTCGGTTGTTACAAAAATTGTTGGGCGCCAGTCGCGTGAGCGACACGACCAAAAGAAGAAAAGATTAGTTGACCAGCTTTGCTGCAGCGGATGGGCAGGGTTATTCCAGATATAATTTCCGAATATTCCAGAAATAATTTTACGACACGAGGTTACCGTTTAACCATAACAATTTCAATATTTTATTCAACTAAATATAATTTTAACACGGAATTATTTGAATGAAATTTGGTGATACAAGAAATAGTTACGCTCGGGATTAATTCTCGATATTTTACGGGATTTTAACAAACGCAAGACTCTATGATATTTCGAGGGAAAAAATCACGAACACACGTACACTCGTCAACTCACATTCAACATCGGCCGGAATCCTACACTCTTTACACTCTAACACACGAGCTCTTTATTTCTTGCTACGGAACTACTCGTAGACAAGAATTACCGAAGATGTTATTGAGGTAAATTGTTGTTAATTACGATAAATAAATCCGAGCTCCCGATAATCGGTTACTCGGTCGAGCTATTTGAATTCACGGTTACACCGGCCGATTCACGCTCTCACTCACTCTTTCACTCACTCTTACCCTTGCTCGCGATTCTTCCCACGAATGACTTTAACGAACAATTACAATACACGGGAGAATTTTCGCGTACGGTCACAACGTTCATTTTCCGATAATATTTAATTTAACTTAACCCGTTTCGCAATACGTCGAACTCGGAACAATAAAAGAAACGAAAATGATTGCGTCTAAAATCACACGTGGCGGAGCCGCTGCCGTGACCCAATTTCCCGAGATCCTTTCGAGACAACGTATTGTCCATTATATCCAATAATTAATTATTCCTTAAGGAATAAATCCACAATGAAGCTCACTAACCAAGACGGAAAGCGACTAAGGGATAACTCACGGTATTGTCCAGCTTCTTACAACACGTCCGTCCCGCTCGGTACTTCACGAAAATCTCTCGAATTCGGGAATTCGCGAGCCGTCGAGCTGATCGTTCGCCCTTCCAATTCTCAAAATTCCCCCCACATGATTGACAGGTCCGTCACATTAAATACTCGCGCGAGCGTTAGACAGGGCACCGATTATTTTATTAATTTATCGGGACATTATTTCAACGTTGTTTATATTATTCTTTACCCCTGGCTCGATTAATATTTTAATAATGACGGGACCTCAATGTTTCACGGGATATTCGATGACAATATTTCGATGACAATAATTGGAATTAATCACGGGAGATATGTTGTACGATACCGCCCTGATCTATGAAACGGGAGACGAGTGCGCTCGCTGAAGCCAACCGAAAATTCCTTGTTCTCGAAAATTCTCGAGCCTTCCTTCGTTCAACCGTCTTTCCTTAGATTTTCATCGAATGTTCGAACTCGGCTTGACCTTGAGCTTGACAATGACGGGATATGGCCAACTGTATGAGCCCTGCTCGAAATACAGTATTATTACGATGATTGACCTTCCTTTTCCTTTAATCGTCGTTACTTGAGTCTCTTTGTCATTTGGCTGATGTTTCTCTCGGGAACTCGCATGAAAAATAATATAAAATATTCGCGGGACGTCAATTAATATTAATTATAATATTTTCCCTAAGAAAGCCCTGTGAGGTTGTCGTGTGACCGGAGCATCGAGCGGGAGAGACGGAAAATCGTATTTTATACCGGAGATCCGTCTTTTTGATTCTAAAGTGACGTTACTCAAAAAATATAACGTCACACTACATAGCAGTAAAGAAGCACAAGGGTGAGCATGCAATAAAACTCATAGAGGTTCTAGTGGCATTGGGGGCCGATCTGAATGGAATAATCGGAACTTCAGGCTGTACTGTGCTCCAATTTCTGAGTTTCTCACACTATCAAAGTTTTATCCGCTCACTTTGGCCTGCTGACAACGAAAACGACATTATTCGACAAAAAATGTGGCAACTATTTACGTTCATGTTCGCAACTGTGTTCAGTAATGGAAAACGATTAGAGCTCGAATATAACTTCGATCCCTCAAGCATCAAAGAAATTCGCATTCTCATCAATTGGGCCTCTTTAGTACCTGTGTTCGGTGGCGTAGTCTCTTCAGTAATGGACGAATTTACACTCATATCCGAGTTAGAACATTTTATCAGAATGCGCTTACATTTGAACATGTGTTCGGACCGTCAACGTGCCACCTGGTGAAAGACGATGACCGGGGCTGCGAAGCGTTTGTAAAGCCTACAATAAACACTTCCACCATTACTGATCGGACCACGTTCAAAGCTAGTTGCACGTTTTCCAAAATATATTGATTCAGTGCCAACAAACGGGAGAACTTTCCAGCGAAAATTTCGCCGAAAAATCCTTACTTTTTCTAGATGACATCGTTTATTTGCATGGGGTAGGTATGCATCTTCGTGGTCCACCACTCTACATATTGCTCTAGAAATAAAGTTTGCTGTTAATGGCAACAGTAACAGTAACAAGTAACAGTGAAAAACGTTTACCAAAGTGGAAAACGTGTACGTAGTCCCTAAACAACGTTTCTAGGAGACGCTTTCTTCAATGTAATAGTCACTTAATGAATACACTCCGCTCGTATGTTCTAACAAATTCATGTAAGAAAAGCATTTGATTTCATTTTTTGGCTGTAACCTTATCACATTTGGACTTTTCTTTTCGTGAAATCCATTTTTTTCCTATCTAACGTTGCCCCACTGTTGACCGACATCACTAATGATCTGGGCTGGGTGAGGCAAGTGTCCGGCCCAATCTGGTCTGTCAATAGGTGCACAGAGACGGAAAGACGCGTCGTGCGTAACGTTCAATATTTGCAAGTGGATTGCGGTGATGATCCCGCTGCTGTCAGATCATGCGGGGAAAAAGAGTACTCGCCGTGGTTTAAAAAGTCACCGGAAAACTCAAAACGACTCCGGATAGAGCATGGCAGCGCAATACGTTTGACAGCCATAAAAATGGCTGGCGTTCAGCTGGGTAAGCCGTGAAATGAAACCTCAATTAGTGGTTATCATATAGCAATAGCTTATCACTATTCGGACCATCTATGTGTTAAAGATACCTTCTTACTTACGTACAGCGATAAAAATGTTTTGATAAATCTTCGTCTAAAAACCCCCTCGTAAATACAGAAGCTCCACTTGATCAATACACTCCGAGTTAATTCAATTACTATTAAGCAATGGAGATTACTCAGAAACGAAAATTGTTCGGTATATAACGATTCACGAGAAATACGTTATTTCACTACCTCGATATGAATAGATTGTTGACGTTCTGTACTGAATTCAGGATAGAATCGACAAACCATGCAATTCTATTTTCCGAACGACGAACTGTAAAAGTTAAATAGCAGCGTAAATAGTAGAAACGTTCTAGAGAATATGGATTTATATTGAATGTACCAGAAGTCCAGCAGCACAAATATTAGAGCTATCGCTTTGGATGGTATGCAAGTAATGTTTTATTTCTCTAATGATGTGAACGATATCCTGAAACATTCGTGGGAACGTTTCAGGATATCGTTAAGATTGGCCATGGATATGTCCATGGGTTTTGCGAATACAATGTTTTAAATATTTGCGGGAAAATACAGCTACAAAAAAATACAGCAAAGCGATTCGGAAAGTCCAAACAAGATAACGGGAGTTGACGCAATCGCACTTGATAACCCTCAGATGAAGCTTGTATAAATAGCGCTAACGGATAAAACATGCTCCATTCCTTCACTATACTCTATCTTGATAGTTAAAATCACTTTTGAACAATGAATATTTCTGGAATTCAAAAACTCTTGGATCGAAAGCATATCTCGGGAGGTAATATATTACACGAGATTGCCTACATTGGGTCACTGCAGCTGCTGCATCAAATTCGAGATAACTACGACGGGTCATTGGATTCTCAACTGCAAGAGTTTGATAACTATGGTGAGACCTGCATCCACGTGGCAGCGGACACACACCGAGGGCTTCATGCAATACGCCTCATCCAAGTATTGGTAGAACTAGGAGCAGATTTGAACGCACGAGACCGTTTAATACACATTACTGTTCTCCATATCGCGGTTCACCATAAGGATTACGTCCTCGCGAAGTGGCTGTGCCAGCAGTCAAATTTTGATATGAATGCAAGGAGCATCGATGGGCTGACTGCATATGGGATTGCATGTTTAGAGGACGACCAAGAGATGATGATTATCTTGCGACCAAACCGTTTTCACTGACGATGTGTGTAGAGCTGAAAGTGAATAAATATAGAAAAAGTGAACATTAGCCACAATGTCGGCAAATTATCTATCTTTAAATTGATCCTGATTTTGAATTATTGAAATGGTGTAATAAAATTGTAATTGACTAAATATCTATTCTTGTTTTCCGAGATAACTATTATTACCGAAGTATTATTACTACTCGACGGTTCTCGAATGGATTATCACTCAATATTTTTACCGCCGTATCTTATCAAATTGTTGAAAAGAACAGTCCAAAACTATAGAGGCGGCGAAAGATAGTAGACAAATACTAGGGGGTAGAGAGCTACTTTCAATGTACCAAATGTATGCTCGGGCAGCACAAACTTTAGTCATGGTTTCTCAAAGCTATAAAAAACACTTTGAAAACATAGATTCACATTAACCGCAAAAGTGTTAAAGATGTCAATAGCTTGTGGCGTTGACGCAATCATACCTAAAAATACTTCGACAAACCTTTGCATATAAGACAGCAAATGAATGAATGCTCCATTTCATGAATACACTCCATCCCGATTGTTTTAATTACATTTGAACGATGGATATTTCTGGAATTCAAAAACTCTTCGGTCGAAACCGCATCGCAGAAAATACCATATTTCAAGAGCTTGCCCACGTTGGATCACTCGCGCTGCTATGACGGTTTCAAGATAACTTCGACGAATCATTCCGTTCTATCCCGCAAGAGCCGAACAATGATGGCGAGTGATATATCCATGTGGCAGCGAATACGCACAGAGATTTCCATGCAATACGTCTCATCAAGGAACTGGTGTAGATCTAAATGCAAGAGACCATCTCTTGGACATCACTGTTCTCCATATCACAGTTGTGCATAAGGATTACGCCCTCGCAGAGTGGCTGTGCGATCAGCTAGAAATCTATTTGGATGTCAGGTATTCAGACGGACTAACAGCATATGACATATCGTTTTAGGCAAACGACGAACAGATGATGGATATTTTGCGATTGAACGATGTTAGTTCTGGACAGCTAAAAATGTGTGATATTCGGTCGATTTAGAAGGAAAGTAAAACATAAACTAAGTTTCATCAGATTGTCCGTTTACTTTCGATATATCTTTTGTCACGGTCTGGCAATATGAGTTAGAATATAGGTGGCCCTAGCGCAGTGGTTAGCGCTCCGGACTCAGACTCCGCGGGTCCCGGGATCGAGTCCCACTCGGATCACCTTTTTATTCGCTCATTATTACTGGACCGTGCCTCGTCACAAAATGGTGTCAGAAGTTTCGAACCGACTACACGCTCACTCAAAATCAACGGCTCATCGAGGCAGAATCTACGGCCCACAGCGGCAAATCTACGGCCCACAGACGGCACAACGGCCCAACGCGGCAAAAATGAAACGCCCAGAGCGGCAGAATACTTCGAATCGCCCAGAGAGGCAAAAATCTTCAGGAAAATGTGACGTTAGTCGACGAGGACGTCGAACACTGTAAGAGGGGGAGTGTCACGGTCTGGCAATATGAGTTAGAATATAGGTGGCCCCAGCGCAGTGGTTAGCGCTCCGGACTCAGACTCCGCGGGTCCCGGGATCGAGTCCCACTCGGATCACCTTTTTATTCGCTCATTATTACTGGACCGTGCCTCGTCACACTTTAGATAAAATTGTGCAAATTAATTATTGTTGAATGAATATCTATTACTGTTCTCTGCGAATTATTGCTCCACTTTTAATATCAATGTTTCCATTTTTATGTACACGTAATTTTACAATTTCCAGAATGTTCTTGACAACAAGCATTAAACATAACGCTACATTTGCGTTGAAACACTGATCTCACATGCTACGTTCCAACTACTCTGATGTGTATTTGAATTTGACAACGCAACTACCTTTGAATAAAATGTTCCATTGAACTACTATAATTTTGTTTCATTTACCAAATAATGTGGTCGATATGGCAAATATGGCTGCTCAGTTAGAAGTGCTAGCAGAGATTGCCACTTATATAGTTCTTGTATTGCCACTTAGATAGTTCGAGGATGATGAGTAGAGCTCGAAATAGCCACATTCCCACACGGAAGTATTACAAGGCATGCTTGAAACCGGGATTCCCGCTACCGACATGATTGAATACTGCGTTCAAGTCGCTATGAGTATGGCTCAATCGCCCATAACTACGTCTGTGGAAAAGAGAATGCCATTGCTTTGGACACATAACATTGTTTGATTTCTCTAACGATGTTATGTTTCTTATGTTCCAAATGTTGCAGTTATTTTTTCACCAATGCCATACTTGTCAACAGATGTGTTGCAAAGTATAATGGTTAGAGGTATGTACTTGGCATACATAGCATCGAACATTACAGTATAGACGTAGACGCTCTAATGTAATATGCGCTCTAATGTAATGTAATTCAACACAAGTACATGTCATGTGTACATGTGACACATTCATGTGAGAATGCACCCCCGTCTGCGCCATATTGCTTTAGCAACTCCTCTATATCCGATCACAATACTGTAACGGGACGGCCTTATCCCCTGGCTTGATTTCTGGTGTGGCAGAAATCCAGCCAGTTATGACTTTAAATATTATATTCGTTCTCTGTACAATTATCTGTACGATCAAAATACGATTACACATTCCTCACGGGTTTTGCAAGCCGATATTTTATAATGTGCAAAGATTGTTGATGTTTTATTTTTGTACGCATAGTCATTCACATACAAGTTTATGGTGTTTTGCCATTACTCGTAAACTGGATGATTTATGAGGATTACGAAGTTTGTGATGCTCACACGTACTATACACGTATTCTAAAATTTAAAATTTATATGAGGCTGGCGGAATGAATGTTCGTTTTATAGGACATATAGGATATATAGGATATATAGGATAGGAAAAGTATTATAGTTTATTTTACGACTTGAGTATAAAATAAGAGGCTAATAGCCAATGCAACAGTATTTATTTTGAACAGCTCAACGCCTAGGACGTGTTCTGTTCTTTCAGTGTTTCCAAGAAATAATCAAAAAGCTGAAAGAGTGAAAAGTGAAAAGAGAAAAAAAAGCTAAAAAGTGAAAAATCACGATGAATCCACGTAACTATGGAATACAGCAAACTTGCACACCGGTGTTCTTAACCTCGAACGGCGAAGAAGAAGACACTATCGAAGAAAAATTGTGGCAACTGTCTACTCACAAGTTCGAAGCCACGTTTTTCAATAGAAAACAATTGGAGATCGAATACAATTTCAAACTCGCAAGACTAGAACAGGATCGCCTTGCCGTCAGTCTAGACAGTCTTAACCCGGTCTTCGGTGGGATCGTTCCTGATCCATCAGCGGTGGGAAAATTTACAACGTTATCATCGGAGCTGTTTGAATTTGTCGAAATGTATGTTCACTTGAACAAATGTTCTGACCAACGAAACTTTGGCTGCTACCTTAGACCATTTGAGAACCATTCAGTGGACAAATGCAGATACGGACACGCCGATCATTATTGCTGGGTACACGTTGTTGCATGGTTGGACCAGTATCTGAAACCGGTGATTTTGTTACGAGAATCAAAAGAGCTTTTCGACAATGAAATTGAGCAGCAGTACTCAAGTGTTGCAGATGAAATTGTTTAATAACAAATGGGCAAACGTGCTACACCAGAATTTTTGCTAGCGTCTGCCCGCTGGGTAAAAAAGAGGGGTTAGTTGGGGAGTTATTACTGAATGTCACTGCACGTATCTTCTAATAAAATATTGTGTTTAGATGTGTAGTTTTATTTCATCTGTACTCCCACCACTATAGAATGGTAGGAAGCCTGGAAAATAAGTATAGTTTCCTCTAACATTTCTTAAAGTTGAAATTCAGTTGGTCCTACGTCAAACTTTCGTTCGAACAAATGATATCAAGCTTGTACAGTGTTGGACGAAATGGTTGTGAGGTCAAATAAAAGATTGCTGTTGATCACCAAGTATAACATCGTGTAAATATAGCCACAAAGTTTGTGGAGCACGAGGAGCCTTGTCGGAGTAAAGGAAGGTGATAGCACGGTGTATTTCATGGACGTGCTACTCTGTGTCACGAAAAGTGAACAGCTTAACTTTATTCGAAGTGGTGATTTGTTCTCATTGTACGATCACCACGTGCGTAATAACACCTCTTGTGGTGTCGTTTAGAACAGAACTGCACGTCGCTTGTTATCACTAATTTCGAGGGGGCCCGTGGTGTTGCAAATGACAATAACTGCATTTTAACTTATAGGTTTGCATTGTTGAGCTCGGCAAGTTATGTGTACTCCATCGATGACCTTGGATCGTTTAATATACTCATCAGAGTGAAACTCGGCGTGTACATTCTTTCATCAGAAGCTAAATTAATTAATGGAGTGTTAGGTGCCATTCTGAAATACATATGACTTCAGTGGACGACGAAGATAACCACACTTGTTGTAGTAATGGTGACAACTATAAGGAACTTGCTGCGCCAGATGGCGGTGATGGTGCAGATCGGTTGCACAGACCCTCAATCATGCTGCTGCTGATCTAATTCTTGCTGTCATCCAAGCTGATGTCGTTCAGTCGTCCGTCCGCTTATGAAGCGTCTTAGCAGCTGATCTGGAAGACCGAATGAGCGCCTCTAACAGCTTCCAGTGACGAACATCATCCTGCCCCTGGCATTGTAGAATCAAAGAGCACAGTTGCATCAAACCCTCTTAATGGACAAACAGCAAGTGTGGATGGAATACTTTCACGTAAAGTATATTATGGCTGATAACGTGAACGTTTAAGGAAATCTTGAAGATGAAGATAAATCTTAAAGATAAAGATAAAATCGAACGTAGTAAAAACAACAAAATTGTTACACAGCGTTGTACGTATCAATATTTCAAAATGGTACGGTAAAACATCGTATGCGTTGTTCACAAGAATGTAATTGCTTCAAGACATCGAGAAGTTTCTTTTGTGCTAATCACCTATTTCAACTCATTTTGAGAAAAAAGTACTATCAAAATAAATAAAAACTATTTCGAAAATTTAGTCCCAAGAGGAACACTGTTCATTAGGTGCGTGCGATGAATGGATTGTTGACATTGCTGAACTGAACTCTAGATGGAATCCAAGAATCATTCAAATACTAGTATGTACTAGTCGGCCAGGAGCTACTTTGAATGCCTAATAAATATGCTCAAGCAGCAAACATATTACAATCATCGCCTTCAACACATAATAATTTGCACCCAACGTTTCATGTCTTTTACGGTGTAAAGTTTTGTGCAAATGGTTTTGAGAATCGTAAAGATCCGTCATATGGATATATTCACGGCTTTCAACGGATATTTTACATATTCGCTAGAAAATTTGCTATACAGCGCAGATACTTGTACATACTGGATTTCTTCGGAAACGATAAATGCACGTTGGATGTAGAAGGCATTTTTATAGGGTTACAGATTTACAGTCGTACAAGGTCAATAAGCGGATATCATAAGACAGCAGTTCATGATTGCGATTCCTCAAAGGTATGAACTAAATATTCGAAACATACGACTAATGATTCAATTGTCAGAGATTACTTTTAACCTACCCAAAGCGTGAAGAATATTGCGATAAAATTTAACCTGTATAAATATTCTACAGATAGCGCATACAGCGTTGATGTAACGTGTCTAAAAATGTTTCGATAAAACTGAGTATAAAATGTCGACGAAAAATGAAATCCTCCATTTTTTGTATACACTCCATCAGGATCATTGACACTAAATTGACACTGAATTGGGGGCAAACCTGAATGCAAGAAATCGTGTCTGGAACTTTACTGTACTGCATATCGCAGTTGAGCGGATAGATTATGTCCTCGCAAAGTGGCTGCGCCATCACCCACAAATCGATTTTGAGTAAGTAGTTGAGATGGACTTACGGCACATCAAACGTCGTTGAAAACGTGCAACAATGAGATGATAGATATTTTCTGAACCGACGGTGCTAACAGAGCTGGTGGTACAGAGCTGAAAGTAAATGAAAGTACATAGAGTGATAATTGACATTGAACGTGAGTTAGTAGATAGACATATTGTGTATCATTTGTTGATTTTTGAATTGTTAAAGTTGTGCAGTGAAATTATGATCAAATAAATATACATGACCATTCCTCGAAAGAATAAATAATAATTCACAATTTTATTTATTTATTCATTCATTTATTTGGAACAGACGAACCCAATCACAAACATGAGTTTAATACATCGACCCATGCGATACAAGAATTGAACACAAACAAAACAGAGAATTGAAATGGTTATGTAAACTCTAGAAATAACATCGGGATAAGCAAGGGAATAGCAGTCGTTCTACTGTCTCATACTATTGCTGCCTAGAAATTTTTTTAAATGGGAGCGAATCTATATAAGCAAAACGTACAGCAATGACAATGCTTGGTTGAATCGCTGCTTAGCCAGGCGTTGGCTTGCAGTACAATCATTGAGCGAGATGGCGCTGTCTTGTGTTTCCCATGCTGCTACCTGACCGGAACTCGGGGAAAAACAGCCAGTGATATCGGTTGAAGTCAAATTGTTTCCCTCGATCTTCCGTTTAGCTTACTTTGACAGCAGCGGGAGCTGTACCACGAAACTGCTGATCGTTGTTAGATTACAATGAAGGGTCAGGGAATCGCTGAGTCACAATTCTTGTTAGTCCATCTTTCGTAGGTTGGTGACTGGATTAAAAGAAGGCCGTTTTCAGGCGTGCGAGTTACAACGAAACCGATGTTTCAAATAGGCCCTTCTGACGAGCCTCATGAGGTAATCAACAATTTCATTCTCTGTTCCGGTAATAGTAACTTTGAAAAAGTAAAAAAAGAACGCCAAGTACAAAATGTCATGCCTCAGTTGTAACGTGACTATTTTGTCAATCGCTCTCTTTTTACCCCAATCACCCAATCATCCAATCACAAAATAACGACATAGAATGAACGATCTATTACCCAATCCATGACAAAAAATAAACCCTTCCACGTCGCCTAACCCCAAAATAATCCTACAAAGAACTCGAACTCCAACTACGAAAATAATTAATTAATATAGTCAGTTAGCACCGAAATCTTGAAGACTGAACTACTCCAAAAAACAGTCTCTCTCTCTAAATCGCGACGAACTTATAAAAAGTTCGCGTCTAAATCATAACGAATGAAATCGTTCTTTAAAATCTTTTGACTTAATCGAATCATATTTACGACATCGAAATAGCTAACTCCGAACAATTGTAAACGTGAAGGTCGTATAAAATTAAAACGTTCTTGACATTCTCTGAAAACCTGTAAAAGTCAAACGTGTCAAGCAATTAACCACTCGATAAAACCAAACGTAACTGAAACAAGTGTAACTATTAACCAAGTGTAATTATAAGTGAACAAAGACCATATTTTTGTGTACATTCCAACATCATTTAATCGTGATTTCAAGAGTCTAAATCTTTGCAACAGCCTCCTCAATCCGAATCAATCATATAAAACCCAAATATAAATAATTTGTATTCGGGAATCACCCAAGAACCAAGAAGGACTCACTTGCGACAATATCAAAATTCAAAAGTCGCGCTCTAAATCGGTGATTGCGTGATCTCATCTAAATCTCCCTCTCGGGACGTAACAGCGTTAGTCTAACGTTGGACGATTTTGAACGCCAGCTTTGGTTTACTGGGATGTTGGGTGTATTTTTTTATTATTTGGAAACTGCAAACGAAAAGAATTATAAATCAATAACGAAAGTGATTCATGAACTCTTTACAATAAGCATTTCATCATGTTTAGTACCTCTATGAACTTCCAGAGAATTAGGAAAGGGAGGAATCTAAACAATAACATACGAACGTAGCGACTTTTGCTCGGGTTTTTTCGTTTCGAGCCCTGGTGTTGTGCTTGATGGCCGATTCTCATCGACCTCGCCCGCTTCGGTTTGTTCTGGATAAATGGACACGACCACGCTGGAGTCGATCCAACGCCGCTTCCGATTCACCGGCAAACGCATTAAAACGACCGTTGGCCTATCTCTTGTCGGTCGATTTTCGGGGTCTCGGGTCGGTGGTTTTAATTCGATGATTTTTCTTTCGTCCCGTTTACCTGTAGTGAATTTGACTGGGCGTGTCGCTTGTCGGGAACAGACCAAGAGGTTTGTCGAGTTCTCGAGTAGCGGCACCGTGACTCGACGGGATTTAGGGGATCGAGTGCCCGCAGCCCGAACCACCGGCCTCTCCCCAGCTGCCCTAGCGAAAATTTCGACGGACGATTGATTTTTCACCGACGTCGCTTCGGTCGAAGCGCTCCCCTCGCTGATAGTCGCGGGCAGCGAATTTGTTACGACGGAATTGTCGAGTTCGAACGATGACGTTATCGCTGTAGCGCCCCCTTCGTTGGGTTTTGGAAGCGTCGTTTCCTCGGAAACGCACAAATCTAGGGTCTCTGAGACGGGGGCCTCCGTTGGCGGGGGAGGTACGGACACGACCGGTGTAGGAGCGAGCCAGCGAACCTTATCCTTGGCTGGGGACCAGTTTACGGTATGGAGTTCCTCGTTGGTCTCAGCCAAGGTCAGGCCTCGACGCCTATCCACTCCCGGTCAGTGGACCGTAATTCCCAGAAAGATTTTGGCTTGTATCTTTTGTGTGAGACGTTTCCGACGTCTCAGCTTTCTTTCTTCCCGAGTCATGAACGCGGCATATATTCTCGAAGAAGATGAAAGAAGGAAAAAAACGAGGGGTAAGGAGAAAAGAACAAAAAAAACCAGAGCGGTTATTGGAGGAACCCACGGGGAGAACCTTAGAAGAAGAATAATTTTATTTTTATCTTACTTGATACACTAGAGTTGAAATACCTAATTCTATTCGTTCTTCGCGAGAAATAATGAAAACAATAATAGACACCGTTGTCTTGAAAGAAGAAGAAAAAATAATAATAATGATAATAATACTATGTGGTCCCGACGAAACGTCTTAACAAAACGAAAAAAGAAACAAAAACAAACTAGTAGTATTTATAATAAAAATAACATCGACGAGACGTCTTAGTAATAAAACGAAATAATAATAATAGTGAAAAAAAATTGACAAACGTCTTAAAGAACGAAGAAAAAATAAATAATAAAAAAAAAAAATTGGTCGGACGCCTTGAAAAACGAAAGAGAGAAATAATTATAATAGCATGGGATTGCGTGGGATATCTGAAACCACTCTTACTGAACTAATAAGTTTTATCAACGTACTAGTCCGGGTGGATTGTGATTTCGCTTTAGCAGCGAGTATCACGTTCTCGAGTATTCGGCCTTAACGGCGTCGTACTTTCCAGCTGTGGTGTTTGACTCACCGTGCTTGAACAGCGCGGTCCCGAGGGTCTTCCGGTCCTTAGGCCTTAGCGGCGTGCCAGAACGAAAACGAGTGCTACTAATCCGAGCTGCGCTCCTCTACTTATAGTCAGCGGTGCCGCGCTCTCCCACCACCTGGCCGCGCATGCGCCAGCCGCTGACGAGCAGTGGAGCTGCCCGCGTCTATCGAGACGTGGAGGGGATCGTATCGACCCGTCACCTCTTTTTTCTCTTCTTTTTATATATGTACTTTTTTTTCTATTCTTAATATTATTTATCGTTTACAGAGAATTAATTACAAATGATACATTAATGCTAAGTTATTTTCTTTGGTTTTGGATAAGAAAAAAGGGGCCGTCGACGGAAAATATTGTACGCGTAATGATAGCGAGGAGAGAAAAAAAAGCGTACAGCAATCATTACATGATGTTTTTACAAGTTTTTATTCATGAGCACGCGATACATTTTCGTCACAAGTATTTTCACACTTTCACTTTTGAGGAAAACATGTCTCTTTATTTGGGAGAAGAATCTAAGAGATATGATTGAAGAAAAAAAAACTCGTAGCGATCCACGATCCAAATGTCAACGACATTTTTTTGAGTTTATACATTCTTAGAACGTCTGTCACAGATTTTTTAAGGTTATGTCTCGATGTATTTTCTAGCACTTATTCCAGCTTCACGAATAGAAGATTTCATTCGAATAATTTTACATTTTCACAAATTAAGTTGACCTAACACTTTTTTGTCATCCACTGACGTTGAAATATACTGTAACGGAATAGAGTCCCGCATACACACACACACACACACATACATACACACAGACCCTGGGCAAGTGAAATCGGCGCTCGGCGCGTATACGCAGACTTCTGGCCACGCACCGACACACACGAACAAACGTTCAGCGAAGACAAGTCGGTGAACAGGATAACCGGTTCAATCCGGATTCCCACCACCAAATACCCAAGCCCGAACGGGTATATAAGGCCGTCCGAACGGGCAGAAGAGACCTATTCTTTCACTTCCTACCAAACGATCCAGTTCTCCTACACCTTCTGCCAAGTCTCAGCATTGCGCCTGAAGCTTCGCATAAAGAGATCCTCCAAGCACCCAAGTTCGTGGTGACCGTATTGCACGATCGCCAAACATTGTCCATCCTGTTAGGATTGCTCATTAAAGTACTAGTATTGCGTCTAGCACTTGACAAGCATCCTAAGAAAAAGGTGTAACGTGATCGTATTGCACGATTGCCGAAACACTGTCCTCTCTTCGTAGTATCATCCCGTACGTACTGGCATTGCGTCCAGCGCATACAGGGTGTCCTAAAAAGGAGAGGGTGGCCGCAAGTCGCGTAATACGACCTCGCCCACCGACACTTTTTCCCAGGAGCGGGCTTTTGCCACTCATAAACGGTGATAGAGAATCCGGCCTTGTATGTATTGTCTCCTGAGCATGCCCGGCTCCTCCAACTAAAAAGACCCGTCGTCACAAACAGAAATCTCGTACTGGCATAGCGTGCAGCGCAAGACTAAGCTTGTAACGATATAACCTAGGATAAGATCGCCTAGAGGAAAGGAGTACTGGGAGAGTAGCGACACCTTCCAGTAAAACTTGACCTCGGCGTTGACAAAAGCTAACAAAAAAAAAAGATTAAGAAAACCTTTTCGCGTATTTATTTCACGTATTTGTGTGCTAAACGCAGACGTTTTTAGCCGCCAGGACCGGCGAAGTCCTAACCCCACTTAGAATCAATTTTTTTTTTACCTTTGTTGATAAGTTTTGCCGTCCGGACCGGTGACGTCCGATTATTTTTCTATTCCATTTGATTTGTTATTTTCAATTAAAAATTAAATTTTTCAAGTAGAGTCAGCTGGTGATGAAACGGTTTAGTGTGAGATAACACTCCACTAAACCATCTGAGGCATCAAAAAAATATATATAATAATAATCAAAGAATAGAGTCCAGTACGCGAACCCCACATTCTCGCGAAACAATATTTAAAATCAAAATCGTTTCATTGGCGCCCGAACAGGGACTCTGTCAATAAACTGGGGAAACGCAAAGATAAAAAATAGGCGCGACATTTTTTCAAAATGGCGTCAGATAGCATTCACGGGAATAACGACAATATGAACGAAGTCGCAAATACAATCCCACAAGCCTCGTCGATCGGCTACGACTCACCAAAAACGCCCTTCTTCGACGCCACTAATCAGTTTCAAGGAAACCAGATGCTAGCATCCACCCAAAACGATGAAGAACACAACAACTACCAAGAAGAAATGGCTGCAAATATGAACACCCGAAACCAATCAAACTCTGTTACGGCCATATTGGAGCAGTTACAAGACCAGAGGAAATCAGACCAGCGGGCAAATGACATACGTATAACAAATTTGAACCACACAATGACACGTCGCCTGGAAAACATAGAAAAATACCTGCACGAATCCGTAAACGCTCTCAGAGGACAACTATCAAACATGACAGCAGGGACACACGAAAGCTACAACGCGCCGTATCGCGTAACGCCTCCATCTGCTACAAGAACGATAAACAAAGAAGAAACTCCAACGTGCCATCTGAGTGACGAGAGAAGAAGCGAGATCAACAATCAAGGTCAACCACAACGAAATTTTGACTTCACGGCATGGGGAGCGCCTAAACTCATCTCACCCACATACAGTGGAAACACTTCCGAACGCCCGGTTCGATTCTTGGAGGAGTTGAAACAATACAAAACGCACTAGGACCACGCTATGATTTCAAAATAATCGTGATGCAGAGCCTGACAGGAATAGCAGCTGATTGGTGGAAGCTAGCAGCAGACGAATGTACACACTGGCAGAACTTTGAGGATCAGTTTCTACAAAGATTCTGGAACGAATATATCCAATTCTCAGCTAAGGAAAGATTAGAATTAGGATGGCACAACCCCGAAGGAAAACAAAAACGGCTTACGCTCACGCGCTCAATGCCCTAGGGATAGCACGCGAAATACGGCCACCGTGGTCCGAACAAGAAATAACTAAAAAACTATCAAGACATTTCTCTGAGGATATTCGTAATGTGGCAGTCAGCAGGCAGATAAACCGTACGTCTGATTTTTTGGATCTACTGGCCGCCTTTGATCAAATGGGACCACTAAACAGCCAGCGCAGAAAAGGAGAACAGAAAACTTACGCTGCAACCCCACAGAACAAAACAAAAACACAGCACCCATACGACCAATCAGGAAAGAACTCTACGACTCGGCCCCCAAATGAGCACTGTACATGGGACAGCAGAAACCCTCGCAAAGAAAGAGACAATCAAACTCTATCAAGAAATGTGCGAACCATTAAAAAAATGTCCAACATTACCCCTCACTGGAGTAACGGTCACAGGAGCAACGAAAGGCAAACCTGTAAAGGTCACGAAACAATTATTTGCAAAAGTCAACCTAAAAAAAATTATCGAAGCAGCAACGATCATCGTAATACCAAAACTAACAAGCGACTGCATTATTGGAATAAACTTTCTGGGAAAAATCAGATCAAAAATAGATCTCGAAGCACAAGAACTTATCTTCAAGGCACCCGACAAACCCGAGAAAACCTACAGCATAAAGTTCGATCAAGAAGAAGAGACTGAAGAATGGAACGACAACCGAAAGAGCATAAAAGTGATTGAGGAGATAACAAGCGCGATCTCGGACCAGGAAATCGATGACAAGTTAAAACAAACAGATTGGGAGAAGGATGAGCAAGAAAAAGAATTCAAAGAACTACTACAACAACATAGATCCGTATTCTGCAAGACACCAGGTCTACTGAAAACATACGAGCACGAATTACTGACCATTCCTCACATGAAATATCTAAAGAAAATATTCACCAGATTAGAAGAAAACGGCTTAACCATAAGTTTAGAAAAATCAGCATTCTTTCGTAAAAGAATTAAAGTCCTGCACCCAGAAAAAAGATTTATTAAAAATCAATAAAATTTATTAAATTGAAGAAAATTTATTTATTTATGTCCCAACCTAATAGACATTTATTTGTTCCAAAAAAATTTATTTATTTAATAAACAAATCTTCTGGATTATTCAAAATAAATAGAAATTTTATTTGAATGAAATAAATATTTCATTTATTTTTAAGAATATATTTATTTACTTGAAGTAAATAATTTATTCATATTAAACAAATAAATTTATTTATTCTAAATGAATAAATTTATTTATTCTAAATGAATAAATTTATTTATTCTAAATGAATAAATTTATTTATTCTAAATGAATAAATTTATTTATTCTAAATGAATAAATTCATTTATTCTTAACAAACACATTTATTTAATCTAAGCAAATGAGTTTACTTATTGTTAACAAATAAATAAATTTATTGGTAACAAACAAATTTATTTATTGTTAACAAATGAACTTATTTTAGCAGTAGAGGGATGTAAAAAAATGAACGAGGAAAATTGTAATTAAGTTTTTTATTACATTAATAATCGGCGATTACGAAAATTTTACAGAGCGTATGGTAATACTAATAAAAATTTACCGGAAATCTTTCTCATATACATTGGTGTCGAGTTGGTTACATCCAACACCGATGTATGTTGTACTTGTGGTAAATGAAGTGTGGACACATCTATTACGTAAGAATGTGTATGTTCATCAAAATTGTGAACATGCAAATATTTAAATGAAAAAAATAAAACTGAGTTATGAAAAAAAAGTTGCGATATCAATCCGAAAACCGGCAAATCGTTTTCGATGCTTATGCACAAAACCGTTTGGCCAGCTTTGTACAATAAACCATTAAATTTAACCCATTTAAATGTATCGTGGCTTTTATCAAATGCATAGTAGTCACCGGAAGTGTCTCGAGAACCTTTCTCAAGGTCATCTTGAAATAATGAGCTACTACATAGTCGATAAGCGAGTCGTAATTGTTGAGTCAGTGCAATTGATTGGCATATATTGATGCGACTACCGGTCATTGCAGCTATAGTTTTTTCTTCATCGTGCTTAGCTTCGAAACGCATGCACCAAAAATTGCGAAGAGGACCTACTAGCGAAAGAATGTTCGGATAGTGTACCATATAATGATGTTTGGGTTTGAGATCGTGGCTTAGAGATTGATATCGCGGTACCTTTTTACACGTATCAATATACAAAATGAGATGCTCTTGTATAAGATTTAAAAAAAAAATATGACTACCAATTTGATAATGTGGGGCAAGGACAAGATCCATTATTTGACAAAGCGTAATATAGAGATCCCAAACACTATCGTCTTCTGCGATTAAATCGCCTATCATGAGTCCGAAATTGCGAATGAAACACATCGTTTCGATTGCCTTGAAATTCAATTTTTTATTTTTTATCATTTCGTGCGTAATAAGGGGGGGGTTTGTTTACCCCCTCGATGTAACCGTAATCGAAACTTTGAATGCGCGCGTTCAATGTTTCTAACGATATAATTTTATTTTAAATGTAGTAATCGATTATTAACGTCATGTCAAAATTACCTACACCCTCCAATATGTCGTGCATCACATCAACAGCGTAGTTTTCGATGACATGAAAGAGTAAACAGTCTTCTTTTATTCCCGTTAACGTAAAATCATTAATTTGCAAATCATTCTCGTAACTACGACGCGTTCGCAATAAACTTCGATTTTCTTCCATATTTTTCGACGAACGACTCTTCTGTCCACGACATATTCGACAAAAATAATTACTAGAGCAACTTGAAAAGCCGAGAATGGAATTTAATCCAGCATTATCGCCCAAAATCATTGCTAATGAGAAATAAATGTGACGTATTTCACCATTTTCAAGCTCAACGCAAATTCCTTCTGTTTCCAAAAAGGTTAATTCGTCTACTAAAACTTGAAAAACGCGATTACCATGCTCAACTTTATCCGGATAGTGTAAAAGTAATGCTAAAAAAATGTTATGCAATCGAGACTGGAATTTGACAGGACAGCAGCGAAGACTAACGTATACTGCGCCTAATTTATGTACCCCAGCGTGAGATCCTAATGGATTATTACACTCGAATTCGTCATAGTACAAATACAAAGGAACAACGAATTTATTACCGAATTGCCGTTTTTTTGCGTTCCAAAAATCACTCTGTGAAATATCTTCGATTATGTTATCCCGAGTTTGATTCAAATAAGAATTTGCCATTTCATAAACATTAGCTCTACTAAAAACTGCTTTAAAAAGTTGACGTAAAGGTACGAAAGAAAGAGTAACTTCTATCGGCACATTAACGATTTCACCGGCGATTACTTTTTCGTCAATTCGTTGACCGATGAAAATGGTTTCAGGCGGGATGTAATATCCTGATTTTTTCGAAAACTCCATTCTTTTATATTCAGTCGCTTGATTTTCAAATGGATTATTTAAAAACTTTAAAATATTTTGAAAACTCTCCTTTGTTTCGTCGATCGGTGATACAAAATTTTCAAGGAGCGTCCCGATATGACTTAATAAACTGGCATCGTTATTCAGAATACCTTGTATTGCGGAACGCGTCAACGTTTGCTTTGTATGTAAATACGAAACGTGGGAATTCGTTAATTTTTTTAAAGTATTCTCGCAGTGATTTTCATTTTGTAAATCTATATTTGCTAACGCGACTGCTTCAGCTATCATTTCGGCGTTTTCATCGGGAAGTTCAATAGCTACTGCTGGTTGAAAAGCTTGTTGTTGCTGATGATGTGCGACTTGTAATGGAGGGTGCTTATTTTTTACGTGTCGTTTGAAACAGTGAAACAATTGAAATGTTCGCCCACAATCATTTTGAACACAAACATATCGATTCGAATCAAAATGATGGACTTGTATGTGCCAAAATAAGGATTCCGCTTTGTCAAAAGGAATCTTGCACTCGTCATTAGTATCTTTGAAAGTACAAAAATGCATATTGAAGTGTATCAAAACTCAATACTGAACCGCCGAAAAAAAGATACAAAAGAATAATATAGAAAAATTCAAATTTGCTTGTGCCATATTTGAAAAAATAGTTTAATATATTATGATGAGCTTATAATAATATGAATTATAACAATGGTTCAATCTTTTTGAACACTATCTTCAAAAAAACCAAATATATATATATATATATTAGGGTGGGTCAAAAAAATCGACTATTTTTTTTTGAATCTGACACACGAAAACTTGTTGCTAGGCGCCTCTAGAAAGTGCTCACCAAGTATGAGCTCTTAATATTAACGAGAAGATGATGCTCATCGTAGTTTTCCATTTTTAATTTAGTCTCATACAAAAATGGTCATACCTTATCACCAATAAATTGTTCAACCAGTTGCATAATCAATTTTCATAGGAAATTGAACGCTCTACAAAAATGATCTCTTGCACTTTTTTCATTAAGCTAACCATTCAAGAGATATTCAAGTTCAAAAATTGAAGTATTTTAAGAAAAATCACTTTTTTGTTTGGAATTCTGTAACTTACTAAAAAATAATTATTGTCAAATAAGTATCCATTATTTCTATAGGAAATTGAACGCTCTACAAAAAAGGTCTCTTGTGGTTAATCGATTACTCTAACCATTTAGAAGATATTCGCATTGGAATACCAATGCCTACTGATTTTAATAGTTTTTTGATAAATATTTCCGATTTATCCATTCAGTTTATGAATTTTGACAATATTCATAAAAATTTGAGTTTATTTTCATAGAATGACAGTTTGCAAATTATCCCCCTTCTATTTTAAAATAGAAAAAAAAGTTGAAAAAACAATCTGAAAAAATTTGAACGAGTTATAATCTCAAAAATAAGAAAATTTCTCTTGATATTTTGCGCCACACCCTATCATTTCCGAGTTAAGACACTTTTCTTAATGTGATTTCGAGTAAAAATGATTCAAAAAAAAATCTCGAATAAAAATTCTGAAAAAATTTCAGTGAACAAAAGGTGCTCGCCGGCAATTTTTCATCATCTTGACGATTTCACAGAAACTCCATGTTTTTGTAGTTACGAAGCTTTTTCGAAAAAGAGTCATTTTTGTGAAAAAACAGCATAATTTTGCAAAAAAAAAATCGTACGCAACTTTAAAAAGAACGAAGTTCAAGCTACTGCCATCCCTTTTAAGCTTTCCATGGAGAAAACGATTGGAAAAATTTTTCACGGACCATGCGCGCTATTTGAAACGTTAAAAAAAATGTCGAAAAAAGCCCAACTTCAAAAATACGTACCGGACCCATAAAAAATCGGAAAAAATGTTTCAAAAGGGCAAAATGAAGCGTAGAATGTCCCTTTTAAGACACCGTTCGCAAAATTTGAATATCGTTTTTTTCGACTGAGTAATCTAACTTTTAGTGCGTCCAAAAATTTCGTCAGGTGTTTCCAAACTTATGGACGGTAGTGTACAAGAAGACACAACGACACAACTCAGAGCTTCAGAAACTGTATACTACAGATGGCGCTAGTATGACAAGTAATGAGTAACGGAACTACCAACTTTTGAAATTAATTCCTCATGTTCCCCAAATAAAAAATATTCAATTATAAACTTTGTGGAGAGAAGAAAATTTGAGTGACATTTTAAATAAACCCGTTGAAAAGTATTAAATTACGATCCTAAATTGTGATAAAAGTTATAAAAAAAAATATTGTTAAAAAATTGATTTGAAAGAAATATATTCTCAAACAAAAGATAAGACATAATTTGCAAACTGTCATTCTATGAAAATAAACTCAAATTTTTATGAATATTGTCAAAATTCATAAACTGAATGGATAAATCGGAAATATTTATCAAAAAACTATTGAAATGTAGGCATTGGTATTCTAATGCGAATATCTTCTAAATGGTTAGAGTAATCGATTAACCACAAGAGACCTTTTTTGTAGAGCGTTCAATTTCCTATAGAAATAATGGATACTTATTTGACAATAATTATTTTTTAGTAAGTTACAGAATTCCAAACATAAAAGTGATTTTTCTTAAAATACTTCAATTTTTGAACTTGAATATCTCTTAAATGGTTAGCTTAATGAAAAAAATGCAAGAGATCATTTTTGTAGAGCGTTCAATTTCCTATGAAAATTGACTATGCAACTGGTTGAACAATTTATTGGTGATAAGGTATGACAATTTTTGTATGAGACTAAATTAAAAATGGAAAACTACGATGAGCATCATCTTCCCGTTAATATTAAGAGCTCATACTTGGTGAGCACTTTCTAGAGGCGCCTAGCAACAAGTTTTCGTGTGTCAGATTCAAAAAAAAAAAATAGTCGATTTGTTTGACCCACCCTAATATATATATAAATAAGCATATCACAGTGGTCACTGAACCGCGAAAAAGAAGTAACAAAAGAACATTGTGGAATAATTCAAGTTGGGTTGTTCCTATTTGAAAGAACAGTTTAAAGTCTTCGCATATATACGTATATACACGTATATATATTTTTCGCTCTATCACTTTCTTCGAATCGCTTATAGCCTATGACAGTTCGCTGATAAGCGCTCTAACGCAACATGGTATTTTTTGATTTTTTCCCGTTATATTATAAAAATACCTTTGTATAAATATCCAAACGTTCACTGCTTCAACTGGATGCTCCAAGTTGAGGACGTGGAAAGCTTTAAAACAAATATCGATGGCAGACAGTGGACTATCCAATCAGTACATTGTACCCTCGATGTTTATGTACGAGTTCTTGATGTCGGTCTCAGTCTCTCCGACAACGATGACGAGGGGCTGCAGGGATCGCTGCAATTTTTCAAATTTTTTTTTCCTTTGTTGCAATGCAATGGTAGCATCTCCAGCTGTGTGAAAAATCGATTATATTTTGAATTAACTTTCAATAATAACTATCCAGATATGGCAAATAATAATAAATAGATATTAAGAAAATGAAAATAAAATACCTTCACATGTAGAACGAACTGATTCTGGGACTCAAGAACGGTAGGCTTGCTGGCAACAAACGTAGAATCGTAGTATCTTCGGAACCTAATGAATTTTAAACGAAATTACATTTCAAAGAATAGAGGGTAAAGGAAAGGAAAATTGAGGGTCGAAGAAGAAGGGACAGAAAAGAAATGAGAAAGAGAAACGCAGATAAAGGGCAAGAAGCGAGGGAATAGGGAAAGAGATTAGAGAAAAAAACATTTCAAATTTCGATTCGTTGGTCAAATTATAACAGAATATAGATAGAGGAAAAAGCGCCTAAAAATTGAGGAGAAAAGAAGAAAAACGGAAAAAGAAAGTAAGAAAGATAGGCGACGATAAAGGGGTTGAAGCGAGGAAATAGAGATTGAAGACAGAAGATGAAAAAAAACATTATAAATTTCATGGAAAAGAGAAAGAGAGACAAACAAAAAGAGCAAGAGAGATAGGCGACGTGAAAGGGGCTCATACGAGGAAATAGAAAAAAAATTGAGGGTCGGAGAAGAAGGGACAGAAAAGAAATAAGAAAGAGAAACGCAGATTAAGGGCGAGAAGCGAGAGAATAGAGAAAGAGACTAGAGAAAAAACATTTCAAATTTCGATTCGTTGGCCAAATTATAATAGAATATAGATAGAGGAAAAAGCGCTTAAAAATTGAGGAGAAAAGAAGAAGAAAAACGGAAAAAGTAAGTAAGAAAGATAGGCGACGATAAAGGGGCTGATATGTTACGTCATCACGTACGTAACGCCAACAGCTCTCCCCACTCCAGCAGGAGCGCACTATCAGCTCCCGGCTGAGAGTAAGAGTAGGAAGGGGTGTAGGACCCCGGAAGAAGAAGTTTCTCCCCTCCCCACAGAAAACCTACCATCTAAGGTTAAGTGGACTGTCTTTTAAGACAAGGCTCCCCCGCAAAAACCCTCAATATTCAAAACTGTAAAGGGTGGGAGACGGTGAACCACCAATCCCAAAGGACTCACCCTCTACCACCCTCGCTTTCCACGGGTATAAAAAGCCCAACTATTGTCATTTTTAGTCAGTAAGGAAAAATTTTGTAAAGGGTCCGGAGGAATAAATCAATTCACCACCACAACAAAAATTCGAAAAGTAAGTTCAAAAATCCACCCAGAGTAGCGCGGACCCCCTCGTACTCTGGTAACACTTCCACTATTCCCTTTACAGAAATTCAAAATAGCGCGGCCTACCGCGAATTCCGAATTTCTTTTCCTTCACTCACCAACCAAGAGCAGCGCGGCCATCCTCGTGCTCTTGAAAATTCCTTCATTTTTTTTTAAATCGAATTGTGCAGCGCGGACAACCTCGTGCATTATTCTTCCTCCTCCCATTGGGTTAATAGTGCGGTCCTCCGTGAATTAACCCGTATTCCTAAATCCACCAATACCAGTTTTCTCTGAGTAAAATTAATCTTACCCCCTTTTCTATTTTTCTTTATAGTGGGTATACCCGGCGGTAGGAAAAACTACCTACGTAAAATAACCGCGGAATATAACGGGTACTCCCGAAAGAAAACCCACGGTTCTTATACCGAAGAGTTTTTACAAAATATTTCGTACCAACCTCCAACTGAGCCTCGCTACCTTTTAAAGCCAATTAAGTATTCAATAAAATTTCTCCACCCAAAATATATTCCCATCAACGACCCTCGTAGAGAATTCTACCTGGGAAAATTGAAGGAATAATTAGAGAATAAATTCCCGGTGATGAAGGTTCCCATACGGCTCTGAGGGAATTTTAAAAGCAAATAATAAACTCATCCCGTTGAATTAGACAAACCTATCGTGTCCAAATCCCAGACCAATTAGCTTCTACTAAGGTCTAAAACAGGACAACTTTATTATAGTGTTGTTACTCGGACGTAACAGATACGAGGAAGTGGAAAAAAAACATTATTACTTTATAATTGTTTGTAAAATTGAAACGGAGTAAGAATAGAGGGACAAGTAAATAAAAATTGTGGGAACAAGAAAGAGAAAGACAGAAAAGAGCAAGAAAGATAGGCGAGGATAAAGGGGCTAGAGAGATGAAAAACTACAGAAAACATTATCAATTTCATAAAGGAAAAGAGAAAGAAAGAGACAGAATAGGAGACTAGAGAAAAAAAACATTCTCAATTAAAAATTGTTTGTAACATTGCAACGGAATACGAGCTGAGGGAAAATGAAATAAATATTGAAGAAGGAGAGAGTCAGAAAAAAAGTGCAAGAAAGATAGGTGAAGCTAGAGGGTTCAACCGTGGAAATAGAGAGACTATGGAGGAAAAATATTATAAATTTCATCAGGGAAAAGAGAGAGAGAGAGAGAGACAGACAGACAGACAGAAAAAAAACAAGAAAGATCGACGAGGATAGAGGAGTTATAAGCAAAAAAAATTTATACGAACGGAAAGTTGAACTATTTCGGATGAACGTACTTACCATCTGTTGTGCCACTCAGGAATTTGCGGTCTTTAGCACTGAGTTGCTGCCTCATAACCTCTACGATCTTTTCGCGGCGTGCTGGCCAATTATTGAGGAAGGCCAACTCCTTATCTTCGTACAGATGTTTGAAATCGATCGCGATCTGAAATAAAAATAAGAAAATATAAAAATAAAAATCGGTCCGAAAGAACAGAGTCCAGAAAAAAAATCAAGATAAAACAAAACGTGGAGAAAAAAATTTCAAACGAAAAAAATTAGATTGAAAAATAATTTCGGCCGTAGTACTTGGCGAGTTCGTACCATGAAAAATACATTACGTGATTCTACCTAAGCAAAAAACTCGCCAAGTACTACGGCCGAAATTATTTTTTAATCTGATTTTTTTCGTTTGAAATTTTTTTCTCCACGTTTTGTTTTATCTTGATTTTTTTTCTGGACTCTGTTCTTTTGGACCGATTTTTATTTTTATACATTGGTGACTTTTTTCAATTGCGAACTTATTTTTGCTTTTTTTAAAATACTCCATCCTCAAGAGACAATGAAATACTTGTCCTATTATTGATATTATACATTTTAGTGCTGAATGTAAATCATTCTTGATCTTGCCAATTTTTTGAAAATTTTGTACTTTTTTGGGTAGTTTTTTTCTGTGAAAATAAATGGAAACGGGGGTCAACAAATGTACTTGTCCAAGGTTTTTTTTCCCCAGGCAGGGGATTTTTGGCCAGGATATCACTTCTTTTTTCTGAACCTTTCACTTTCATCATAAAATTTTGGAATTTATGGTCCGCCATATTGAATCCGCCATTTTGAATTTCGAAATTTTGCATGCAGATTGTTAATCGGTGAACCCAAAACCCCCGCGTGCCAACTTTCGCTTTTCTTAAACGATTTTCGCAGTTATTGTCCGCCATATTGTATCCGTCATCTTGAATTTCGAAATTTTGGGTGCAGATTTGTAATCAGCGACCCCGAAAACCCCCGAGTACCATGTTTTGCTTTCATCAAACAATTTTTGCATTTGTGGTCCGCCATATTGGATCCGCCATCTTGAATTTCTAAATTTTAGGTGCAGATTTGTAATCAGCGACCCCGAAAACCCCCGGGTACCATATTTTGCTTTCATCAAACAATTTTTGCAGTTGTTGTTCGCCATATTGGATCCGCCATCTTGAATTTCTAAATTTTAGGTGCAGATTTGTAATCAGCGACCCCGAAAACCCCCGGGTACCATATTTTGCTTTCATCAAACAATTTTTGCATTTGTTGTTCGCCATATTGGATTCGCCATCTTGAATTTCTAAATTTTGAGCGCAGATTTGTAATCAGCGACTCCGAAAACAATCGAGTACCATATTTTGCATCAGCAAACAATTTTTGCATTTCTTGTCCGCCATATTGGATTCGCCATCTTGAATTTCTAAATTTTGTGTGCAGATTTGTAATCAGCGATCCCGAAAACCCCCGAGTACAAAGTTTTGAGCTAGTTGCACGTAAGGAAAAATGTGTGTTTCAAAGGGTCAAATTGATATTTTTTTTTGCGTGAATTATTCCGACCTTACCATCTGTCAACACGGATCTACGAGAAGTCCGCAAAAAACACGCTGTTTACGCGTCTCGCGTCAAAACTGCCGTCAAACTTTCCGTGGTATGGGTACAAAGGAAAGGACCAATGGGAACTGGCTACTTTTGTCGCCGAAGACCGGCTTCAGCGGAAACGGGTTTTGATGGGAATCAAAACGCCTTTGATTGTATCGTCTGCGCGCATATACAAACACACCAATTCCTTCAATGTGTTAGAATTTTTGCATAATCTTTACCCTGTGCAAAGTTTTTTCTCAGCAATTACGGCATCAATCCTGCTGATTGAAGGCTTAATCGAAAGCTTTTTTCTGAAGTATCCTCTAGTTCAATTTTCAAATCATAGCATTTCTCCTGGGAATCGTAATTAAAGAAAAAGACTTTCAGTTTTTACCCCCACTACCGAATTTTGCTTTATTCAGAGATAATATACTCTGGCGAGCCTCGGGCCAGCAGACGACAGAGCTGTCAAATGTACTTTTCCCGAGACTCTACCGAGTCTCTTGATTGGGGAAAAATCAGAATTATTATTTATCATCAAATTTCTATTGACCGTCAAAGGGAATTCCATATAAAACTCACCAAAGTGTATCCCAACGGCGCCTTGTATAGTGGCCACTCTTTGAAAATTTCAGCGACACCATTTGTTGTCTCGTCTTTCAGCTGTTGGAGCCTGTTTGGTGCCGTTTGATGCCAGAGTGCAAGAACTTTGTTCCACGGTTCAGAATAGTGTAGCAGCCAAGTTCTTTTTTCGACCAACTCCGTTTCAGAGAGCACTATAATATAAACATATTACATTGAAAAACTGCTCAAAAAGAGTAAATTATTTCGGAACATCAATTGTACTTACGGTTTTCGGAATGACTCGGGCTCAATGAACGTTTTTTGTCCGCTTTTTTAATTTCAATCGAGCCATTTTTTTTTTCCAGCTGTCCTCATATTACGATGTTTGTATGGCAGTTTGCCTTTTGAAAATGTCTGATTTTTTCCTTCCGCGCATGGAGCTACATAGTAAATTTCCTTGAATAAAAAAAAAATTAAAAATTAACAAAAAAATTATGTAATGGGAATATCGGTGTGAGGTATTATCATCAATAAATATAAGGTTTAAGGTGTTGTTGTACGCACTTTAAAGCGTACTTTACCGAAAACCTCCTTATTTCTTAAACCCCCAAATAAACTTTAAAATATATAAATTATTATAAACAAAAGTAAAATAACAATAAACGTAATTATAAGCTTAGAAGCATTGTCTTAAGATAGGAAATAAGAAAATGTAAAGCGTGGTCAACTCGCGACCACGCTGATTGGTGCGGCAGTTAGTAGTCCCCCTCCATGCGACCTCGCTCCAATCAGAAGCGACTAGCGGGGTATAAGTATAAGGGCCTCGCGGAACTACGGCTCACTCTCCATCCTCGGAGCGTGAGAAAAACTTAGAAAATTTACTTCGACTCAACATTTTCTTTGGACTCCTTCCCCAACCAGCCGCGACGACTCTACCAGTCTACGACGAAGACCCGGGCGAGGAAGTACAACGAGGGAACATCAGTCTTCACGGAGTCAAGCGCCGAGCATGTGCCTCCACAGTGCCACCAACGTCGAGGAATCACCGAACTTCTTCAAATCAGTCCTTTTCAGGATTCAAACGTAGCTATTCCTTCCTACCCTTATTCCCATCGCGTCGTTGGCGCAAAAGACGAGCTGGTGGCTGAAAAGCCCCCTCGATCTCGAGCCCCAACTTCACGAATCTTTTCGCTCCGCGTAAATTGGCGCGGAAGACGGGCTTGGTGGCTGAAAAGCCCACCCGATCCCGAGCCCCACTTTACGCTAATACTCCATACCAAAAAACTAACTACGAGTTCCCCCACCACTACTCCGGGAACCAATCACCGCCGTCGAGCCCGGCTATAAAGTTAGGCGAAGCGGACAGCGAAGAGTCATTCTCCACGGGGGCTCGCACCGAAGAGGTGCTCCCAGGCTTCTCCAGCTATGAAGCCCAGCGTAGTGGATAACGGAGACTCATTCTCTGCGAGGACGCCCACCGAAGAGGTGCTCCCATACCGGGATACGCCACAGCCGAAAACCGAGAAGGAGGACTTCGCACTCGCCGGTGGACAGCGAAGAATATCGTAAAATTGTTCTTTTAAGAACATTCGACATCAGTCCTTCTAAGGGCTATAGGAACGTCACAAATTTACCTCCTCCCGTCCTTTCTTTCCTTTCGTGAGGATGGCGCGGAAGACGAGCTGGCGGCTGAAAAGCTCACTCGATCTCGAGCCCCAATTTACGCCACATACTACACGGCTACTAAGCTAACCCCCCACCCTGACTACCATGACCAATTGATCACCCGAAACCGTACAACGGGTATCAGTGTATACCGATGATTCCTGGGGAAACAATTGTGGGATAAGGTTCGCAAATGCTTCGTAATGGGAATTGTTCACTCCGGCTCCGAAATCAGCGTGGAGTTTACGCCGACGTTAATTTATTACGCGCTTGTTGGTTTAGTTTGCCTAGGTTCTCAAAAATATTGAGCACCGTCCGACCATCTTCACAAGTTTTTAAAAAGATCGCGAAATCCTGCAGCATTTTATGTAAAATTATAATCTGAATGAATATTCCGAAATTATATTCAAAATTTGTTGATTAAAACAAAGCTAATTTAATTTTCGTCAGATTTTCGAATAATATAAAAAAAGCGGGGAAATAGAGAGAAAAAGACTGGAGAAAAAACATGAATTTTATTAAGGAAAAGATGAGGAGAGAAACAGAAGAAAGAGTAAGAAAACGAGAAGAAGATAAAGGGAATGGAGCGAAAAAAAATAGAGCGAGAGACTGGAGTAAAAAACATTGTTCATTTAAAATTTTTTGTAAAATTACAACGGAATGTGAGCCGAGGGGAAAGAAAATAAATATTGAGGAAAGGAGGAAGAAAGAGACAAATCAAAGAGCAAGAAAAATAGGCGACGATGGAGGGGTAGAACCGAGGAAATAGAGAAAGATAGCTGTAGAAAAAAACATTCTCAAATTCGAATAGTTTATAAAATAACGACGGAATAATTTTTGAAATTGAAGAGAAGAAGAGAAACAGAAAAAAGTAAGAAATACAAGCGACGATAAAGGCGTTGAAGCGAGCAAATAGAGAATGGGCGATGAGAGAAAAAACATTGTTACTTTAAATTTGTTTGTAAAATGACAATAGAGAGAAAATAAAATGAAAATTGAAGAAAAGAGGAGAGACAGGAAAATAGAGCAAGAAAGATAGACTACGATAGAAGGGTTGAACCGCGGAGATTAAGAGGGCTAGAGAAAAACGAATTCTTCTTTCAAATTGCCTGTAAAATTACGATAGAATATAGATAAAGAGAACAAATTTTTTGAATTGAAGAGAAGGAGAGAGACAGGAAAAAGAAAGAAAAGACACAAAAAAAAGCGCAAGAAAGATAGGCGAGGATAGAGGAAGTTGAACCGATGAAATAGGGAATGAAAGACTAGAGACAAAAACTCAGTTAATTCAAATTGTTTGTCAATTTACAACGGAGTAAGAATAGATAAAGAGAAAAGAAAGTAAAAATTGAGGATCGAAGAGGGAAAGAGAGAAAAAACAGCACGAAAGATAGGCGACGGTAAAGGGGTTAGCGCCACGACATAGAGAAAAAAATTTGTTAACTTAATCAAAAAAACGAGAAGAGAAAAAATATATAAATATATAATCCCCAATTTCAATAAATAAGTAAAATCCCAATTTTAAAAACCCTCGCTGTCCGATCTCAAAAAGTTTTTTTAACAAGAAAAAAATATACACAAATGAATATTCATGGACACAAAGAGAAAAAAAAATAAAAAAAATTACCTCTTTTGTTTTGATGAGTTTGTTCGCTGCTGGCACTCCGATGGCTGGCACTCCGGTGGCTGACACTCCGGTGGCTGACACTTCGGTGGCTGGCACTCCAGTAGCTGGCGCCGCAATACTTGCTACGACTGATGACGATGTTTCCACCTCAGAACAGCCTAAGAGCCAATTGTCTGGTAGGCCCGTAAAGCTTCACACGAATGAATATTCGCAGAAATCTTCGTCAGCGTGAAACTTTTTTTCTGGTGGTTCACTGTCAAAATTTATTTGTGGTAAATTTTGCACCTCGACCAACACAGGTTGATTCTCCTGCTGTTTTTTTCTGAAGCCTTTTCAAATCGTTTCCGATCTCCGATCGGTTCGATCAGGGTCGCAACGTCCTCATTGCTTAAAAGTTGAATTTCTGCTGTCCCGATTTTGTTATCTGTAACAATCAATAAAAAGTACATTATTTTTTATCGTAAATTGAAAATTGGCCTCGAACGAGAACGAGACGACTTATGAGGTTAAGTATAAGTTAGCCACGCGGTGGCAACCTAACCTCAGTACGCCCGAATAAGCCGGTCGCGATTAAAAAAGAAAAACTATTCATTATTTAAAAAAAATTCTCACCTGCGAAAGTGCTGACGTACTCGTCGAGACGGTGGTCGGTCAAAAATTTGACCGTCTCTGTATCCATGACCAGAAACTTCGAACACACCGATCCGTTTCACCATTCACTTCGAACCGTTGAACAATAGAAAAATCGAGAACCCAGCGGGGAGCATGCTGCACGCCGCGATCGTCGTACAAAACGAATAAGCGGTCTATTCAAATTGACTAAGTGGTTTATTTAAAACAAATAAACCAATGTATTTAAGAACCGAGGCAAATCAATCGTTTTCTTCACGGCGAATAAAGTTTTATTTATTCTGAATTCCATGATTAGCAAACTAATCAAGTAGTAGTAGTAGTATGAAATATAGCGGGTGGGGCCTCTCGGGTCCCTAATAGGCAGCTAGATCCTAATGGTTCTTTTGTGCTATCCCGCTCTACCTTTGTCCTCAGCATCCGAGCCCAGCTTTTTCAGCCAGGCTACAGATGGTGGTGATTTTTGTGTTTGCCACTTCTCTGGGGTCGATAACCGTTTTTCCCCAGATTTTGTAGCGTTTAATCTAAAGGACTGGACAGTGGCACAGAATGTGCACACTGCTTTCCTCTGCTTCCCCACACAGCCGGCATTCCTTTTGCTCCGCTAGCCCTAGTTTGTGCATATGAGATCTGAGGGCAATGTGTCCAGTGAGCAGTCCAATGCCCAGCCTCAGTCTTGCTCTACCCAGGGCCAGCAGCTCATTGGTTCTGCCCAGTGTGGGTGAAGTCATAAAGAGCTTGGCCTGCCTGCACTCCTCCCTCGTTTGCCAGAGGTGTAAGTGCTGACGTACCAGTCTGTTCTGTATGATACTTTTGCCAGTGGCAAAAGGAGTTCCGACCACTTGACGTTCTGGTTCCTCCTCCGTTCCCAGTTTAGCCAGTTTGTCTGCCTCCTCATTCCCGTAGAAGCCCTGATGGCCCGGGATCCAAACCAGGGTAATTTTGTTATTCTCCCCTACTTCGTTTATTAGTTTCATGTTGTCCCACACGATCGCGGAATCCGTGTGGGGCTTCGCCAGGGCATTAATGGCTGCCCTTCTGTCCGAGTGTACGAGTACATGTCTGCCCTTCGTACCCCTCTCCAAATACAGCTTCATGCACTCGCGAATTGCTAGCACTTCAGCTTGGAATACCGTCGCCAGCCTCCCCATGGGGAGGCTGACTCTTGTCTTGGTTTTTGGGTTGAAAACTCCAGCCCCATATCTTCCGTTGGCCCCTGATCCGTCTGTGAACCAAGTGTCGGCCGACAGGGGGTACTGTATGTTAGTTTTGCCCCATTCCTCTCTCGTCCGAAGTCTTGAAAGACTTAATGATCTGGAACTTTCTTGGTATTCTGTCCTGCTGTTGTGTGAATGGGCTTGTGTTGGCTAACCCTAGTTCAGTGTGACCCGTCCCTGTGCTTTTCCAGCTGCCCATACACATCAGCCTGTATGCGGAGAGTCTTGCCTGCCCCGTAATGTTAATGCTGAGCGGGAGGAAGTTAAAAGCCACCTCCAGAGCAGCCGTAGGGGTCGTCTTCATGACCCTGGCGGCCGCCTTTAGATACCTACCCTGCAGGCTAGATAGCTTCATTTCATATGAGACTCGTCCGACCGCCGGCCACCAAGTGACCGCGGCGTACAGCAGTCTCGGAAGAAGTATGGCCCTGTATAGCCATAGGGCTATCCCGGTCTTTAAGCCCCAGGTCTTGCCCATCGCTCTTCTACAAGCCCAATAGCTAATGTAGAATTTGTTAAGTTTCATCTCGAGGTGATGGTTCCAGTTTAGTTTGGGATCTAAATAGACTCCCAGGTACTTCACTGCGTTGGAGTAGCCCACCTTCCCTTCACCCATCCTAAGCGGCTGGATGGCGGTCGGTTTGTATTTCTTGGTGAAGATCATGGCCTGGGTCTTGCGCGGATTAACCGCCAATCCCTTAGCCCTGCTCCACTCTATTGTTGCTTGAAAGGCTCTTTCCATCAGCTCCTTCAGTTCTTGCAGGAAATTTCCTCTTACCACTATGGCCACGTCATCTGCGTAGCCATAGACGTTGACTCCTAGCCTTTTTAACCCGCCTAGTAGTTCATCTACCACCAGGCACCACAGCAGCGGAGATAAAACTCCCCCCTGCGGGCAGCCCTTGGCTGGTGTTCCGCTGAGGATCTGCCCGTTATGTTTAACGGTAAGTATTCTCGTCGCTAACATGCTCTGTGTCCAGTCGACAAGCGCTTCCGGCGCGCCGTGCCTGGTCAGAGCCTCTTTGATGACTTTGTATGAGGTGCTATCAAAAGCGCCCTCTATGTCTAAGAAAACCCCCAACGCGTACCCCTTCGCTATTAGCTGGCTCTCGATCTTGCCCACAAGATGGTGCAGGGCCGTATCGGTAGATCTGCCCTCTCTGTAGGCATACTGAGAGTCGCTCAGCGGGTGCGCTGTTAGGGGTCCATTCTTCAGGTGCCTGTCCACTAATCGTTCCAAGGTCTTCAGAACGAACGAGGTCAGGCTGATTGGCCTGAAATCCTTAGCTAGCACATGACCGTTTCTGCTCGGTTTTGGGATAAACACTACTGTGGTTCCCCTCCAGGCGTCTGGTATATGCCTGTGTGCAATGCTTGCCCTGAAGATTTTTGTCAGAGGCCCGAGGATCTGTCCCAGTCCCTCCTGTAGGAGAGCCGGGAATACTCCGTCCGGTCCTGCTGCTTTGAGGGGATGGAAGGTCCTAATGGCCCATTCCACCCCCTTTGGATGTACGATCTGCGCTGCCAGTGACCACTCACGAGGTGCATATCTGCCCCCCGTGTTTGGCCTGGATTGGCTCACCGCGTCTCTTTCTGCTAGGCTGCGAAAGCCCGGAAAGTGAGTTTCCATGAGGTGACACAGGGTCTCCTCTGTATTCTCTGTATACGTTCCATCTGGTCTTTTAAGGCATCCCAGTTGGGGTTTGCTATCTTGGCTCAGGATCCTGTTGAGCCTGGATGCCTCTGGGGCGCTCTCAATGCTCTCACAGAAAGCCCGCCAGCTTTTTCTCTTCGCTACAACAATCTCTTTGCTGTAACGACGTTGGAGGTCCTTGTGGGCCCTCCAGTGTTCAGGCCTATTTGTCCTTTTGGCCTTGTTTAGTGCCCATCTTACCTCTTTCCTGGTCTCAGCCAGTCCCTCGTTCCACCAAGGTACCTTGGTTTGACCCCGGACGAGTGTCTCCGGGCAATTGGCCTCGTATGTGTGAACCAAGACATCTCTGAGTCTGGTCGCCGCGGCCTCTAATTCCTCCCTGTTGCGGAAGCTGGTGGGGATGCTTGGAGTCCAGGCCTTCAATGCGGCCCGGGATCCATCCCAACCTGTTTTCTCTCTGCAGCGACGCCATACTGCAGCCTGCATATGTTCGAGAGCCATATGGATCTGTCGGTGGTCCGAGCCGGAGGGCTCTTGGGAGACCCTCCAGTTTCGGACCTTATCCGACAGGCCATCTGTACATATCGTTAGGTCAATGACCTCCCGTCTTCTAGAGTCCATAAATGTAAATTCTTGTCCTCTATTTAATATCAGAAGCCCTGCGCCCATTATGAAATCCTGTAGGCTTTCCCCTCTCGGGTTAACGTCGGAGCTGCCCCATCCATAGTGATGGGAGTTCGCGTCGCAGCCCAAGAGGAGTTCTAGCCCTTTGTCATTTGCATACTCGACTAAGTTCCTTACTTCTATAGGAGGAGGAGGATCGGCCGAATCGTAGGGCATGTACGCTGACCCCACTAGGATTTCCACCGGTCCCTCCTCCCCAAATTCTGTTTTTAGTAGTTTAACCGTTAAGTCTTTGGTAATCACCTGTGGTAGGAATGTAGCTTCCAGGCCCCTGGTGAGGATGCACGTCCGTGCCCTTCCCTCGGACGAGTCGTGGAAGAGCCTCCCTCCTCCTCCAAGGCCTTTGATCGCGCCGTCCAATTGCCATGGCTCCTGAACTAGCGCCAGTCCCGTCTGCATCTTTCCCATCGCCCTGGTCAATATGGCCGAGGCGCCCTTGGAATGGTGCAGATTAATTTGTATGATGAGGAGACCAGGAATATCCATCCCTAGTCGGATTGCTCCCCATCATCACCGGTGTTAGGGGTGGCCATGGGCTCTGTCCCGGGTTTTCCACCCCGGTCCTTATCCCTGGCCAGCAAAATAATCGTAGCTAGACCCAGATCGCAGAAAAGTCTGAGGCCGGTCTTTTTCAGCACCTCCAGTGCGCTGTCGCCAATCAGGCAGGAGAAGTGGGCGCTCGAAGCGTCCCTGCTTCCACTGCTCTTGGCCACCATCCATCCACTGGCTTCCAGCCCTTCGTTTTGTCTGTCGAGGAGCTTGATAGCCTCCTCGACAGAGGTTTTCCCCCGATTTCGAGCTTTGGGGATAGGCTCTTCAGCCACCCCCCCGTCTCCTCGTTTGCGCAGGCGACCACGATGGCCCCGTCCCTTTCCCAGAACCCGGTAAAGGTGGGGGCTTTTATACCCTGGGGTAACCCCAGGATACGCCCTCTGATCATCTTGCGGATGATCTCCACCTCCCCCGGTCCCAGTCTAGCTTCAGGGAAACCGCCAGCCACCACCGCGAGCTTCACCAGGCCTCTCGTCGCCTGAGAAAACGAGCCCTGCTCGTTTGTCCTGGGCTTTTTGCCCTGACGAATATTTGCTGGGCTGGGGGTGTCGTGTTCTGGCTTGCTGCGTTTGACCGCACCAGCCATTTCGTCCCCCCCTCCCACTCGTTTTGACGTCGACGGAGCTGGTTCGGCGTTTACGCCCACCCTCTCCGCTTGTCGTTGTTGCTGCTGTAGTTTTTTGAAGCGGCGTCTCGCCGCTCCACTATGTCGGGGTCGGGTCTTTGGTCGGTCCTCTGTCGAGTCCCCCACCGTTCGGTCCCCCACCGTCCCTGTTTTGGTAGCTTTCTCCGGTCCCTTGCTTCCTGGGGAAGCTGGTCCCTGGAGGAGCTTTGCCAGTTCCGTCGCGTCGTCGTCCAACGTCATGTCAGTACGTTGTGTCGTTTTGTCTTTGTCGTCGTTGTTGTCTGTTTGTTTGTTAATTGGTATCATGTTAAGTCCCACGAGTAATACGGAAGAGCGATATCACCCGGTCAGAGCCGTATTGCCGGGGCTTGGCTAATTACTCTCGGAGTTCGCCTGGTATCCGAGAGGCACCGTTTAAGACGCAGCTCCCCTGCGCCACGCATCCCTCGGCACGGTAGCTTGAACACCTTGGCTTGGGGGCGGGGGGGGGGGGGTTCTCTTAGTACAGCCGCGCCCAGCCGCGCCCCGGACAAGCTCTTAAGGCCCGTCCCGGGCGCCGCCGGACGCCGCCACAAGCCGCACCACCACGTCAAGGTGGAACCCCCGTTCGGGAGATTCCAAACTAATCAAACAAAATTATATATTTACTAGCCTGTGTCCGCCCGCTTTGCTGGGCAAACAATAATACCACACCCAGATTTCCACATGACCTATGTGGTACAGTGAAGATATTCGTTTTCATTGTCTAACTTTCCGCACGCGACTTTGCTCGCATTGAAATTAATTTATTGTTCGTTGATGTAAAATTATAATTTGATAATATAAAATTAAATCTATCATTTATTTCCATCCCTGATCATGGGGACTATAGGAAGGAGCTTCAACTTCATAAAAGAAACCTTTGAAAAAACGCCCGTAAAAAGCGTACGAAATAATAACTACGAATTCCACCGCCGTGGCGCCCTTGTGGAAAGTTCTTGATATATATAGTTATAGTAGGTTCCTGTATGGTCGGTTCAAAAACGGTGCGGGTTGTTTTTGCGTCTTACGTTTTGACAGCTGTGTGTAAATATGACCTTCTCCGGTTCATTTTTAACTGAGCTCCCGTACCTTAACCTCACGAAATCAGGTAACGATTTAACGTGAAAGGTGAGCTTTTCTGAAGCGAAAAACGCTTTACAAAGTTTTACGGTTCCGGATGTTTAGGAAAAATCTCGACCAAATAAATTTTAAGAAAAATAAAGGAAACGTTCTGTTTTCAATTTCCCGATTATCTCGCCAAATTTATTGGAATTTACCCCTCCAATGGGGTTCCACCTTGTCGGGGTGGAGGGGCTTAAGGACCGCACTCGCCGGACCGCGGTTAAGCGGCCCCGGCGGGAGCGGGACGACCAAGGGACCCCCCCAAGCCAAGGAGGTGAGCTACCGTGCTGAGGGCTGAATGGCACTGGGGAACAGTGTCGCAAGCGGTGCCTCTGGGATACCAGGTCGAATCCCAGTAGTATCTAGACCTTACTCCGGTAATCGGGGCTCTGCCGGAGTGGACCTTTATTTCCCTAGATGCTCGTGGGACCAAATATGGAAACAACTACATCTATAAATAAAACAAAAGAACAACTGGGACCGGAAAGGAACCAGAGTAGCGAACCGGGACTCTCGAAGGACCGGGGAGCTAGCCGGCAAGAGGCGGGCGGGACCTTGGAGGCCCCACCGGTCACAGTCGGAATCACTGATACCAACAGTGAAAATAGCTGCGACGCCGAACTCGTAAGAGACATCGGCAGAATAGCGATACAACGCCCGAAGTTTAGCGGAGCCGCAAGGCGGAAGTTTAAACGGGCAAAGAGGGAGCAAGCCGCTGCCGCAGAAGGGACTGGGAAAGTCACCGAGCCACCGGGGACGACCAGTACGGAGGTTCAACCGGGGGCCACGAGCTCCCGGGGGAAGAAGCAGGGCGGCGGAAGCACCAAAGCCACCGGGAAGCGGGAGGTGTTCCGGAAGCGACCACGGGAGTCCAAGGAGACACCGCCGAGCGACCGCAGGGAGCACAAAAGACCTAGGGCTGCGGGGCGGGATAAGCGGACGTACGCCACGGTGGCCAGCGACCTACCGAAGCTGGCCATCATCCACAGAGGCCTCAAGGTCGACGTCAACCAGGAACAGGCGACCCTCATACAGGAGGGTCTGATGGAAGCCATCGACGATATCCCGGTGGGGGAGTTTACGCCGAGGTTCCAGCAGACCTTCCTCTCGAGGGGAGCGCTGAGGGTGGAATGTGCTGACCAGCAGTCAGCAACATGGCTCCGGGAACAGGCGAAGGACCTGAGGAAATGGGAGGGAGCGGATCTCGAGGTCATCGAGGCAAGCGACCTCCCAAAGTACGTCAGGGTGATGGCCTGGATACCCGGGCCAAAGATCGACACCAGCACGGCATTGAAGCGGCTGGAAAAACAGAACCCCGGCCTGGCCACTGGCAGGTGGATCGTCCACGAGAGGCACGAGGATCCCTCCGGCAAGGGGGTGAGACTCGTGCTCGGGGTGGAAGATCGAGCCATACCGGTGCTCCAGGCCCAGGACATGCGGCCCTATCTTGGGATGGGACGAAGTAGTTTTAGACTACTAGACGCCCACGCAGGAAGGGAAGACCCCAAGGAGACGGGAGAGGGTGAGGATCACGATGGTGAGTACACTCAACTTCATACAAATCAACCTGCATAAGGCATCAGCGGCGGCAGCAGTGCTGTGCAGGCGCCTTATTGCAGAGGGGATGGAGATAGCCCTCATACAAGAACCGTGGTCCTATCGCGGGGCAATAAGAGGGCTAAATATCAGGGAGGGACATCTTCATTATTGTACCTCTGTTGACAGGCCAAGGGCGTGCATCCTCACCAGAGGTGTAGTCGCCACCACAATGGGGGAGTACTGCCAGAGGGATCTTGTGGCTGTTAAGCTGGAGACCACTCTGGACGGAAGGAAGAGGGAGGTCGTTGTGGCATCGGCCTATATGCCCTACGACTCCCCAGATCCACCACCTTCTGAGGATATCGCAGGACTCGTGGAGGACTGCAGGAGAAAAGGCAGGGAGCTCCTCATCGGGTGCGATGCGAACTCCCACCATACGGTGTGGGGAAGCACCGGGACAAACACCCGAGGGGAGGCCCTGCTCGAATATCTGGCCGGGACGGAGTTGCAGATCGCCAACAAAGGTAAGGAACCTACATTCTGTATTACTAACAGGGTGGAGGTGATAGATCTGACGCTGGTGACGCCCGGACTGGCAGATAAGATAGAAAAGTGGAATGTATCAAATGAGCCGTCACAATCGGACCATAGACACATCCTGTATACGCTAAGTATGACGGCGGTCGGGAGAGAGAGGGGACCGGTGAGGAACCCTAGAACGACCGACTGGCCGTCCTACGTAGAGGAACTGACGGGTAGAATGGGACAATTCCCGACGAAATATGGTAGTGAGGACGAGATCGAGCTTGCTGTGGAGATACTGCAAGACTCGATCATGAAATCCTACGAAAACAACTGCAGGCCGAAGACGGCCTACAGAGACAGGACACCCTGGTGGAACCGGAGACTGCAAAAGCTGCGGACAGACACCAGGAGGTCCTTCAATCTGGCGAGGGCGACTGGAAACCGATGGGACTGGGAAATCCACAAAAAGAACCAGAGGGAGTACAAGGAAGCCATAAGAGTCGCCAAGAAAGAATCATGGCAGAGATACTGCCAGGGAATCGAGAGCACTCCGGAGGCCGCAAGGCTACAGAGGGTCCTGAGGAAGGACCCACTGCCGGCAAATGGCTCTCTGAAGAAACCAGGGGGAGGCCACACAGACTCCTGGGTGGAAGAGCTAGAAGTGATGCTGGGGAAACATTTCCCCGGCAGCACGATAGTGGAGGACTGGACGCCATGGCCCTGCCTCCGGTGTAGACACGGGGACAGGGACTGGACGACAGCATCCAAAATCATAACTCCTGATAGAGTGGAGTGGGCCATCAGGAGCTTCGAGCCCTACAAGGTGGCGGGCACGGACGGTATCTTCCCAGGGCTGTTGCAACAGGGACTGGGAGTGATACTGGGGCCGGTCACGAGGCTCCTCAGGGCCTGCGTGGCACTAGGCTACACTCCGCTCCAATGGAGAATTACCAGAGTGGTCTTTATACCAAAGCCTGGGCGGCTGGACTACGACCAGGCCGGAGCCTATAGACCAATCTGCCTAACCTCCTTCCTCCTCAAAACAGCGGAGAGATTAGTAGAGAGGCATGTGAGGGATGGGCCACTAAAGGCGAATCCCTTACACCCGCTACAATTCGCCTACCAGGCAGACAAATCCGCAGAGACGGCACTGCACAGGCTGGTATACAGACTGGAGCAGGCCAGGAACAAGGGCTGCATAGCAGCGGGGGTGTTCCTGGACATCGAGGGAGCTTTCAACTGCACCACGGTGGAGTCGATCTGCCGAGCAATGGAAAGACATGGACTGGAACCTACAGTTAGGAGGTGGATCAGAAACATGCTCTCTACCCGACTGATTACCGTGGCCAGGGGCGGAGGGACTGCAAAAGTCTCAGTCGACCGGGGATGCCCGCAGGGGGGGGTACTATCCCCTCTCTTGTGGTGCCTGGTGGTTGACGAGCTGCTGGAGCGACTCAGTAGGGCAGGGATATACGCACAGGGCTACGCAGATGACCTAGCGATAATAGTACAAGCAAGGGACGCCAACACGGCATCCAGCTTGGCACAAACAGGACTAAACCTGGTAAGCAGGTGGTGTAGAGAAGTGGAGTTGAACGTCAACCCCGAAAAGACGGAGCTGGTCCGCTTCACCCGGAAACGTAAATTCGACGGGTGGACGGACCCAACATTCCGAGGCACACCCATTAACCCCACAGACACGGTGAAACATCTGGGAGTTATACTAGATGCGAAGCTCAACTGGGGGCCACATGTGGGGAGGATACACAGCAAAGCATGTGCACTCCTGTGGGCCACTCGTAGGGCCTGCGGAGCTACCTGGGGCCTAGGCCCCAGGGTGATGCACTGGCTTTACATGGCGGTGATAAAACCGGCGATAATCTATGGAGCCGTAGTATGGTGGAGAAGGACCAGGCTGAAAACAGCCAGGGACGCACTCACACACATCCAAAGACTGGCGAGCAGGGGCACCACGGGTGCAATGAGGACTGCCCCGAGTATGGCGCTAGAGACGCTGCTGAGTTGGCCCCCACTGGGGACAGCGATACAAGGAGCGGCGGCGGCAGCGGCCTACAGGCTAAAGAGTACGTCCCAATGGCAGGGAGAACTGCCTGGGAAAAGCCACACAGAGATTGTGAGAACGTTAAGGGAAGCAAGCCCGGCAGCGTTTATGATGCAGGACAGGGAGCCGTTGAGCTACCGGTTCAAGAAGAACTTCGGGGTAGAATACCCGGATAGAGACGAATGGAACACCAGACCGGGGCCCACTCGAGGGAAGGAACTGATATGGTATACAGACGGCTCGAAAACAGAGGAGGGATCCGGAGCGGGCCTATGCTTAGAAGGCTCGCGAAGAGAAACCTTCATCCCGCTGGGAAAGAACTGCACAGTTTTCCAGGCGGAAATCACAGCAGTGCATGCTTGTGCACTAGAAAACCGGGCAGCGGGGTACAGAGGGAAGCAAATTGGCATCTGTTCAGACAGCCAAGCTGCCCTGAAAGCGCTGGTAAAGAGCAGGACAAACTCACGCCTGGTCAGGAACTGCAGGGACACGCTGCAGGAGCTGGCAGAGAGCAACAGGGTGACGTTATACTGGGTCCCAGGACACAAGGGAGTCGCCGGCAATGAGAGAGCAGACGGGCTGGCTAGAAAAGGGGCTAGTACTCCCTTTACGGGCCCGGAGCCGGCGGTAGGCATCGCAGGATGCCAAATCAGGACCGACATAGCCAGATGGGTAGAGAGGCAACACCGATATCTATTCAGGGCTATGCCGGGCATGAGGCAAACGAAGGCGTTTGTAGACGGCCCAGACAGGAAACTGACGGATCAACTGCTGGGGATGAACAGGGAGGACATAAGACTGGCAGTAGGAATGCTGACAGGACATTGTGGCCTCAGGAAGCACATGCACACGCTGGGCAAAAGCTTGACCAGCGCATGCAGGAAATGTGAGGAAGAGGAGGAAACACCTCTTCACATAGTCTGTCAATGCCCAGCTTTGGCTGGGAGGAGACTGAGGTACCTGGGAGCACCCTTCGTGGAGCCTAGGGACATAGCCAAAACTAGACTAAAGGGACTACTGGACCTGGTAAGGGACAGTAGGTTAGTCTAGTTAGGCGATAGCAACTAGGGGAGCACAATGGGCCGAAGGCCTAAGTGCATTCAGCAGTGATTGCCCCCTAACCTTAATAATAATAATATTGGAATTTATATATTTATTAAATTGAATTGAAGTGTATTATATTTATTGCTTATTGAACAAAAACCCGACAGTTTGTTTTGTTTTTTCGAATTTGATTAAAAACTTGACACTTTTCTATCACGATTGGCGCAGCTAAGTTCGTAGATGATATCGACAGATTTCTCCAGTTACCTACTGATCAAAATTCATTTTTACGCCATTGAAAAAAAGTAAAAAAAATTTCAATCAAAATATGTGATTAAATCACGAAATTTTTTGAGAGTATTCTGGAAATCAAAGAAATTCATTTGAACTATTAATGTCATTTTTCAAGAAAAATAATGTCGAATTTCGAATTTCAAACTTTCCAGAACAATATGAGATTAGAAACATACTTCCTATCAGCTGCGTATGTACAGCGTATTCTCCATGGTACAGCGCATCGTTTATGCACATGCATACATATATAGCAAATCGAGAACATTTGACGGCAGCGTCGCCTATTTCGTAGATTTTTCAGAACCGATTCAAAGCACGGAGTTGACGCTCCTTCCTTACAGTCTCCATGGCAACGATTATTAAAGCAATGGATGCCATAACAACGGTAACCATGACAACGGTTACCATGGCAACGGTTATCATGGCAACGGTTGCCAAGGCCACGGTTACCAAGGCCACGGTTGCCAAGGCCACGGTTACCAGGGCCACGGTTGCCACGGAAACGGTCACCACGACAACGGTTATCATGGCCGCGGTTGCCAAGGCCACGGTTACCAAGACCACGGCTGCCATGGAAACGGTCACCACGACAACGGTTGCCATGGCAACGGTCCCAAGGCCACGGTTGCCAAGGCCACGGTTGCCAAGGCCATGGTTACCAAGGCCATGGTTGCCATGGAAACGGTCACCACGATAACGGTTGCTATGGCAACGGTCACCATAACAACGGTTCTCATGGCAACGGTTGCCAAGGCCACGGTTGCCAAGGCCACGGTTGCCATGGAAACGGTCACCACGACAACGGTTGCTATGGCAACGGTCACCATAACAATGGTTGTCATGGCAACGGTCACCATAACAACGGTTATCATGGCAACGGTTGTCAAGGCCACGGTTGCCATGGCAACGGTCACCATAACAACGGTTATCATGGCAACGGTTGCCATGGAAACGGTCACCATAACAACGGTTATCATGGCAACGGTTGCCAAGGCCACGGTTGCCAAGGCCACGGTTACCAAGGCCACGGTTGCCATGGAAACGGTCACCACGACAACGGTTGCTATGGCAACGGTCACCATAACAACGGTTATCATGGCAACGGTTGTCAAGGCCACGGTTGCCAAGGCCACTGTTGCCAAGGCCATGGTTACCAAGGCCACGGTTGCCATGGAAACGGTCACCACGACAACGGTTGCTATGGCAACGGTCACCATAACAACGGTTGTCATGGCAACGGTTGTCAAGGCCACTGTTACCATAGCAACGGTCACCATAACAACGGTTATCATGGCAACGGTTGTCAAGGCCACGGTTGCCATGGCAACGGTCACCATAACAACGGTTATCATGGCAACGGTTGCCATGGCAACGGTTGCCAAGGCCACGGTTGCCAAGGCCACGGTTACCAAGGCCACGGTTACCAAGGCCACGGTTACCAAGGCCACGGTTACCAAGGCCACGGTTACCAAAGCCACGGTTGCCAAGGCCACGGTTACCAAGGCCACGGTTGCCATGGAAACGGTCACCACGACAACGATTGCCATGGCACCGATAAACATAACAATGCTTACCATAGCAACGGTGGCCACGGATATTCGGTTTGGTAGAAATCGTTTTTGAATGATAAATCTATTTTGGATAGAGAACGATCGAAATCCGTTCTTAGTGAGCGTCTACGTCGAGAAAGGAGTTACCATGTCAAATTTCACGTTCCTATCTTCAGTGGTTTAGGCTGTGCGTTGTCTGTCAGTCAGTCAGTCAGTCACGCAACAATTATATATATATAGACTAGCCTGTGTCCGCCCGCTTCGCTGGGCACACAATAATACCACACCCAGATTTCCACATGACCTATGTGGTACAGTGAAGATATTCGTTTTCATTGTCTAACTTTTCGCACGCGACTTTGCTCGCATTGATATTAATTTTTTGTTCGTTGATGTAAAATTATAATTTGATAATGTAAAATTAAATCTATCATTCATTTCCATCCCTGATCATGGGGACTATAGGAAGGAGCTTCAACTTTATAAAAGAAACCTTTGAAAAAACGTCCGTAAAAAGCGTACGAAATAATAACTACGAATTCCACCGCCGCGGCGCCTTTGTGGAAAGTTCTTGATATGTATAGTTATAGTAGGTTCCTATATGGTCGGTTCAAAAATGGTGCGGGTTGTTTTTGCGTCTTACGTTTTGACAGCCGTGTGTAAATATAACCTTCTCCGGTTCATTTTTAACTGAGCTCCCGTACCTTAACCTCACGAAATCAGTTAACGATTTAACGTGAAAAGCGAGCTTTTCTGAAGCGAAAAACGCTTTACAAAGTTTTACGGTTTCGGATGTTTAGGAAAAATCTCGACCAAATAAATTTTAAGAAAAATAAAGGAAACGTTCTGTTTTCAATTTCCCGATTATCTCGCCAAATTTATTGGAATTTATATATTTATTAAATTGAATTAAAGTATATTATATTTATTGCTTATTGAACGAAAACCCGACAGCTTGTTTTTTTTTTGGAATTTGAATAAAAACTTGACACTTTTCTATCACGATTGGCGCAGCTAAGTTCGTAGACGATATCGATAGATTTCTCCAGTTACCTACTGATCAAAATTCATTTTTACGCCATTGAAAAAAAGTCAAAAAAATTTCAATCAAAATATGTGATTAAATCACGAAAATTTTTAAGAGTATTCTGGAAATCAAAGAAATTCATTTAAACTATTAATGTCATTTTTCAAGAAAAATAATGTCGAATTTCGAATTTCAAACTTTCCAGACCAATATAAGATTAGAAACATACTTCTTATCAGCTGCGCATGTACAGCGTATTTTCCGTGGTACAGCGCATCGTTTATGCGCATGCATACATATATAGCAAATCAAGAACATTTGACGGCAGCGTCGCCTATTTCGTAGATTTTTCGGGACCGATTCAAAGCACGAAGTTGACGCTCGACGCTCCTTCCTTACAGTCTCCATGGCAACGATTATTAAAGCAATGGATGCCATAACAACGGTCACCATGACAACGGTTACCATGGCAACGGTTGCCAAGGCCACGGTTGCCAAGGAAACGGTCACCATGACAATGGTTATCATGGCCACTGTTGCCAAGGCCATGGCTGCCATGGAAACGGTCACCACGACAACGGTCACCATATCAACGGTTATCATGGCAACGGTTGTCAAGGCCACGGTTGCCAAGGCCACGGTTGCCAAGGCCACGGTTGCCATGGAAACGGTCACCACGACAACGGTTGCCATGGCAACGGTCACCATAACAACGGTTATCATGGCAACGGTTGTCAAGGCCACGGTTGCCAAGGGCACGGTTGCCAAGGCCACGGTTGCCAAGGCCACGGTTACCAAGGCCGCGGTTGCCAAGGAAACGGTCACCACGACAAAGGTTATCATGGCAACGGTCACCATAACAACGGTTATCATGGCAACGGTTGTCAAGGCCACGTTTGCGAAGGCCACGGTTGCCTTGGCAACGGTCACCATAACAACGGTTATCATGGCAACGGTTGTCAAGGCCACGTTTGCAATGGCAATGGTCACCATAACAACGGTTATCATGGCAACGGTTGCCATGGCAATGGTCACCATAACAACGGTTATCATGGCAACGGTTGCCATGGAAACGGTCACTACGACAAAGATTATCATGGCAACGGTTGTAAAGGCCACGGTTGCCAAGGCCACGGTTGCCATGGCAACGGTTGCCATGGAAACGGTCACTACGACAAAGGTTATCATGGCAACGGTTACTAAGGCCACGGTTGCCATGGAAACGGTCACCATGACAATGGTTATCATGGCCGCGGTTGCCAAGGCCACGGTTACCAAGGCCACGGCTGCCATGGAAACGGTCACCACGACAACGGTTGCCATGGCAATGATAAACATAACAATGGTTACCATAGCAACAGTGGCCACAGATATTCGGTTTGGTAGGAAATGTTTTTGAATGATAAAACTATTTTGGATAGAGAACGATCAAAACCGTTCTTAGTGAGCGTCTACGTCGGGAAAGGAGTTACCATGTCAAATTTCGAGTTCCTATCTTCAGTCGTTTAGGCTGTGCGTTGTCTGTCAGTCAGTCAGTCAGTCAGTCAGTCACGCAACAGTTATATATATATAGATTTTAATATTGTACGTTTTGTGCCGCATAGATGGCATTCATGGCTAAGAGTAAAAAATTCCTGTAAACATTTATGTTCGTTCCATGTAAGTTGTGCATTTTGAGGGCAGATTCGTAGTGTTAAATAATGGAAATGCATTCCCCTACATAGTACCACAGAGGTCTTGCCTACGTTTGGTACAGTTATGGTATCGTATGGTATCGTATGGTATCGTATGGTATCGTATGGTATAGTTATGGTACGGTTGCCATGGAAACGGTTGCCATGGCAACGGTGGCCACGGATATTCGGTTTGGTAGAAAATGTTTTTGAGTGATAAATCCATTTTGGATAGAGAACGATCAAAATTCGTTCTTAGTGAGCGTCTACGTCGGGAAAGGAGTTACCATGTCAAATTTCGAGTTCCTATCTTCAGTGGTTTAGGCTGTGCGTTGTCTGTCAGTCAGTCAGTCAGTCAATCAGTCACGCAACAGTTATATATATATAGATAAGAAATTAATATATATTTATAAGGAATTAACCTCGTTATTCGGAATGAATAAATATTTCTTGGGATTCAATAACAAAATGTATTGAATTCAAAGAAATGTATTGTAATATACTTTCTTATTACATTCTAATAAACAATTTATAAAAATCAACGCAAATGAACCGTTTTCTTTACGGCAAATAAAGTTTTATTTATTCTAAGGCGTATTAACGGAAAACGAATCAAATAAAATTATATATTTATAAAAAATAAACATCATTATTTTAAAAGAAGAAATATTTCTTGGGATTCAATAAATAAGTATTGAATTCAAAGAAATTTATTGTAAATATACTTCTTTGTTACTTTTTAATAAAACTTTTTTCTGGGTGTGGGTCATGTACTCATGTCCGAAGGAATCCACCCAGACCCTGAAAAGATTGCCACCATCCACAATTTCCCGGCACCGAAAAATATCAAACAGCTCCGGGGATTCCTAGGACTTATTAACTATTACACAAAGTTCACAAAAGAACACAGCGAAGCAACGATACCGCTACTCGAACTAACACGTAAAAATCAACCTTGGAAATGGAACAAGACTGAGGAACAAGCTCCCCAGAACGTCAAATCAAAATTCATAGAAACCGTAGTACTCAGACATCCTGACCACAGGAAACCATTTTTCCAGCAAACAGATGCGAGTGACTACGCTCTCGGAGCGGTACTCTTCCAGAAAGACTTAGAAGGAGAGCACCAAGTACTCCAGTTTGCAAGCAGTACACTGAAAGGCGCCGAAGTGGGATACGGAACCACAGAGAAGGAATTCCTCGCCATAATATGGGCACTACAAAAATTCCGATCATATCTACTGGGAGCGGAAATATACGTCATTACTGACCATGCCGCACTAACGTTCCTCCGAGAGTGCAAACTATCACCCGCTCGAATAACGAGATGGTTTCTTGCCATCCCGGATTACCATCTGCAAATTGAACACTGCTCGGGAAAGAAAAATACCGTGGCGGACTTACTAAGCCGACAAGGAGAGACAACACGCGACAATAACGTGGTCATCGCGGAACACGCACAAACATTATCTCCCGAAGTTGAAGAACTGCTCCGGCAACTGCACGTACTCTAAAATAAAGACAAAGTCATAGAAGGCATAAAAAAGGAATGCAAGAACGGAAATAGGCTGGCGGGATACTACCTCGAACGAGAAATACTATACAAAATATCTAACAAGAAATATCAAGCATTAATCTCAATTGAAAATGTCCCAAGATTTATCCAAGAATGCCACGAAATCTACGGACACGCAGGAGCCCAAAAATGCTATCTCATCCTGAAAGAAGACTTCACGTGTCCACTAGGGTGGGTCAAAAAACGAGATTCAATAAAATAATAAACTTTGGGAGGAATTATGGCATAGCTGTTATCAACGCATTGTGATCGACGGCGCGCGACCAAGTGCTCGTGGTCCGACGCTCGGCTGGGCGGCGTGGTGGGAGTACCCCCTCTCGCTCCGCGGCCCCGCGCGAGCGCTTGGTTAATAAATTTAACAACTCCCTTAAAAATGGTCGTAGAACAATTTTTTTTTATTTTATGTTTTTTTCGCGCGAACACGATAGAGCATTTGAAAATTCTGTTCACTCCATAGCAAACCCATGACGATCGTTTTTTTCTTGTTTTATGTGTAATCATGCTTTAAAATCATTTTTCTGTTGATTTATCGTGTTCGCGCGAAAAAAACACACAAAATAAAAAAAAAATGTTCTACGACCATTTTTAAGGGAGTTGTTAAATTTGTTAACCAAGCGCTCGCGCGGGGCTGCGGAGCGAGAGGGGGTACTCCCACCACGCCGCCCCGCTGAGCGTGCGACCACGAGCGCTTGGCCGCGCGCCGTCGATCACAATGCGTTGATAACAGCGATGCCATAATTTCTCCCAAAGTTTATTATTTTATTGAATCTCGTAGCCGAAAGCGTATGGAAGGCTATCGAATTTGAATTTTGCATAAATCTTAATTACAACAATAGGAAATTGCAAAAACGTAAAAATATCGATATTTCCGGCTGTAATTAAGATATTGCAATAATTTTTTTTTTTCAATTGTTCGTTTTTCGAAAACGCATCAGATGGTTTAAGTTTTTTTGAAATATCTCCGTAACTTTAGTCACAATTGCTATTTGTTTATAAGCAAAAATCTAAAATCGTCCAAAAACAGTATTTATTATCACCGGAAATGATTTTTTTTTTTCTATATCACTTGGGCACTATGATACGAAGCTCCTCGATTTTTTTCTACGCTGTGGGCCTTCGTCGGGAAATTCCACAGAGGGGCAAAGTTTTTTCGATTATCGCAGATTATTGCTAAACTATATCTCGTAGATCGAAAAACCTTGCACGATTCTCTTGGGGTCCGGTGCCCTTACAACATATATGAACTTGGAATCGACAAATTGTTAAACAATCAATTGCGGTTCCAGCAAAGAAATCGGGATTTGTTAATTTCAATTGCAATTAACCGCTTAATTAACAATGTTAGCAAATTTTTTCACAGGACCTTTTTTATAGAGGACGTTTAGATGAACAACTTTTATTTGAAACTTTTTTCGATAAAACGCGTTTTAAAAAAAATGACTCAAAAATAGCGATTTTTTAATTTTTAATAATTTTTTATTGCTAAAATGCAACTCGGATTTTTACGAAAACTTGGGACTATGTTCCTATAGGTCGAAACTACCTAAAAAAAAATTGGCGAGTGGGTGGCCCATTTGAATAGAACTTCGTAAAATATGGCCTAATTTGACTGGGCTACTAGCAAAAGCCTTAAACGTCTTAAGCCCCGCAACAAAAACAATTGCTAAATTCCTGCCCCTCTATAAAGGTCCGTACGAAATAAAACGAAAAATCAGCAATACATCGTACATATTGAAATACGTAAGCAACGAGAAGGAAAGAGGATTATTCCACGCCCAAGACTTGTGCCCATACTATCAATAAGAAAAAAAAACCAAAACAATACTCAAGACTAAGGGTAAGAGGAAGGGATAATCCCAGAAGAACAAGCATAAACCCTAAACTCTGGAAATCGCTCATCAGTACGAATCGAAATTTGACACGATGACGACCACAAAGGACCAAGAAACGCAAGTCTTCGAGTGGGACGACGGGGAATACAACGAAGGCATCAAAACTATCACACCACGACCATACAAAAAACAAGAGCCTTCCAATAAAAACTGACCACCCTATAAAAAACTTAAAAAATCAAAACAAACCCAGGTGGAGAAAAAATACTTTGAGTGGATAGAGTTAGAAAATGAAGCGCAGAAGACAATCATCCAGGTAACGGATCGAGAGCCCGAGGCAAAAGGACCCACAAAATTAACGCCGATGAAATATATTCCCGGGAAACCCAACATCGCGACAACTAAAACACCGCAAGTCCCAAGCAAGCCAATCATCGAAGAAAGACAAAGGGACAAAAAAAGACCTATCGTAACAAACAGAAATCTCGTACTGGCATAGCGTCCAGCGTAAGACTAAGCTTATAACGATGTAACCTAGGATAAGATCGCCTACAGGAGAGGAGTATTGGGAGAGTAGCGATACTTCCAGTAAAACTTGACCTCGGCATTGACAAAAGCTAACAAAAAAAAAAAGATTAAGAAAACCTTTTCACATATTTAGCGTGTGCTAAACGCAGACGTTTTTAGCCGCCAGGACCGGCGAAGTCCTAACCCCACCTAGAACCAATTTTTTTTTACCGTTGTTGATAAGTTTTGCCGCCCGGACCGGCGACGTCCGATTATTTTTCTTTTCCATTTGATATGTTATTTTCAATTAAAAATTAATTTTTTTAAGTAGAGTCAACCGGTGATGGAACGGTCTAGTGTGAGATAACACTCCACTAAACCATCTGAGGCATCAAAAAAAAAAAATAATAATAATAATAAAAGAACAGAGTCCATTACGCGAAGCCCACATTCTCGCGAAACAATATTTAAAATCAAAATCGTTTGAATATATATATATTTTCGTGTCATCTTCGCACTTTTCGTTCGACGACACTTGAACACGAAACACTGAAACTGCGCTAAAAAAACACAAATTCACGATTTTACGCGTAAAAAGTCATTCCATTATTTTTTATTCAATCACTGAATTAAAATACTTTTTTTAAATATGGTCGTGCTTTCGCATTTTCGGTTTGGCAACACTTGAACATAAATTTGCAGCTTTGACAGCTGACACATTAGCGTTATAGTTATAACCGTCCAACGTTCAAACTATCCATCGGATCAGTACACAGGAAAGACGAAGCAGTCGTGACCAATTGGAACTCGATGCTTTTATCGTCGGAGAACGGCTTTGGTGGAAATGGGTTTTGATGGGCATCAAAACGCCTTTGATTGTATCGTCTGCGAGCATGTACAGGCACACCAAATCCTTCAATGTGTTGGAATTCTTGCATAATCATGACCCTGTGCAAACTTTTTTCTCAGCAAATACGCGATCAATCGTGCGGTCATTAGGTTCAATCGAAGGGGAATTTCTTAACTAGTCTCCAGTTTAATTTTGAAATTATCATATGTCTCCTGAGTTTCGTAATTCGAGAAAATGACTTTCATTTTTTAAGCGCACCACCGAAAATTGCTTTATTCAGAGATAATGTCAAATGTGCTTGTCCAGAGACTCTATCGAGTCTCTTGATGGGAGAGCAGTTGGTCTAGTGGATGAATGGATAGGACGGATGGATGGGACGGATGGATAGGACGGATGGATAGGACGGATGGATAGTACGGATGGATAGTACGGATGGATAGTACGGATGGATAGTACGGATGGATAGTACGGATGGATAGGACGGATGGATAGGACGGATGGATAGGACGGATGGATAGGACGGATGGATAGGACGGATGGATAGGACGGATGGATAGGATGAATGGATAGGATGGATGGATAGGTATACAAAGATGGAGCGTTCCATCGCTGAGCTTTGTACCTTAACCATGCACGCCAAGTTTTTGTATAATCTCTGCGTTGATCTTGTGCGGTGGTACGTACGTCATATGTTTCTGCAGTTCATATACATCAATTCATGTTAACAACTAAATCTCGAAAAAAATTGTTGGTGAACCACGAAATTTAAATCGGAATCAAGGAATTTGTTCTTGGCTCTTTGAAAATAATGAACTGATATCAATTCTTTTTGAAAAGAGAATGCAGGCAAATCAAAAACAGAAAGAAATTGTTTTTGGCGATCAAAGGATAGGCGGAAAAATATTTCTACCTGTAACGACCATCGCAATTCCACTGTTATTATTGCCATTATTAGGCGATATGAGGTGTGAGAGAGGGAAATCGAAGGCTCGATCTCACCGTTCCCCGAAAACGAGACAGTTCGACCCAGACCGCGAAGGCAACAGTACGCATATTTGTTGCGTACAAATTAATAAAATGAAATTAAAATAAAATACAAGCGTTCCGAGTTATATCTTTTTCCAAATTAATCCCCTTACAACTCTAAGTGTGGGGTCGAATTCTAATAGTCACTCCCATCGCGTTTACGAAAGTATGTCCGCATTTTGAAACTCGAGAATTCAGATATGGCGGCCTTGCTATGGAAACCGTCGAGTGAGTGCGTGTAACGGATCGCGAAAATACGAGAAAAGTGCGAGTTCGACGGTCTCACTGGTTTCGCGTTATTTGTCTCGACCGTTAGGCGTTTTTCCCGAGGAATGACCGACCATTCGAATACTTCGAAAAATAAGTGCGATTACCGGTGTAGGGATCACGCGGTTGAACAGTCGCAATCACATCCAGTGTTTCTAGAACACGCGGTGGAATCGTCGCGAGATCTATCCGGTATATTGACGTAAAATACGCGGTGGGATTGTCGCGAGACGAATTTCGAATTAACATTGATCGTGGTCCGCTCGGAAAAGTTATCGAATATATAGTGGAAAAAAAAAATATCGGTGAGAAATCCCTGTAAGAAAACCGCGATTTTCGACGGGGCGACTATCAATCGGAAATCACGTGATCCTCGGTAGAAGTCGAGGTGACGCTTTTTCGTATTTCCGGGTTGATACAGGCGCAAATTATCGTGGTGTGCAAATTGCGGAAAAACCTGAGTGCCGAACGTCGAAAACGTAACGGTTATCGTTTTCAAACCGGGCGGCCGATACAAATACAGACAATATTTTCGAAAACAGCAACGCTCGACTGATCAGAGTCGCGTATAGAAAAACTTCTATCAGCGAGCATCATAAATCGTGGAATTGTAAACATTAAGCATTACGCGAGCAAAGTCGAACTTCGACAGGCATTCACACGTTTATTGTATTCTCGGGACTATTGATAGAACACATATTGCCTGTCCATATAATAATCGACTTGGTCAGAGACGACTACCATATGATTATTCTTAGTTTACAATAGCCGCTCCCCTTTTTTTTAAATTTGTTTTGTTTCGAATTTCGTGTCGTGAGTGATATCGTGAGAAAATGAAGGAATCAACGGACTTTACCGCTGCCGAACTGAGGGCGATCCTTCAAACTCTCGATCTACCAACGAATGGCACTAAAAGTGAACTTATACTGAGACTTCGAAATGCTGATCCCGAGGGAAATTGGTTACGGACCGACGGCGAAGCAAGTGTCACTGAAAACAACGCTCAACAGAACCGATTGCGCCGAGATAATGACAAAGCTGCAGAAAATCCTTCAAATCAACAACGCGAGATCGATCTGTTACGCAGAGAACGAGAATTGCTGCGCAGTGAAGTGGAGGTAATGCGCCGTGAAAACGAAGTGCTCAGATCAAATGCATCAAATGAAAACAACGATGACGAAAACGCGTTACCACCGGCGAGGAGATGGCCACCAAACGCGAATATCCAACCGTTTAGCGATTTGTTAAGCGATTTTAGCGGCAGCGACGACACTTTTTGGCAATAAGAACAGCAACTACGGTTGTTAAAAGAAACATACAACCTTCCTGAAGATACAGTGAGGATCTTGGCCGGAACGAAACTAAAAGGTAACGCCCTCAAATGGTTCTATTCAAAACCAGAGCACATACAATTAAACGTAGAAGATCTCCTCAAAGAAATGCGCCAAATGTTTGACCGCCGTCCAAACAAGTTGAAACTGCGTAAACAATTCGAAGCAAGACAATGGCGATCCCAAGAGTGAATATTATCACGAAAAGGTGATCTTAGCAAATCGTGTCCAAATCGCTAAGGACGAAATCATCGACTACGTCATCGAAGGTATCCCCGATATGCAACTGCAAAATCAGGCGCGGCTACAAAACTTCGACTCTGGGGCATCTCTTTCCACCGCGTTCGAAAATATCTCACTCCGTACGGAGACAAGAAATCGTGAGGTGATGCGACGTGATGTTAAACAGGAGAGTGAAAAGAAGTTCGAAGGAAAGTCGCCCAGATCAACAAGAAAAAACACCAATGGATCCCCGAAGCCGAAAAAATGTTTCCTTTGCAACGAAGAGGGTCATGTACGACCAAGTTGCACTAAATTGAAACAAGAGGAAAAAACCTGCTACGCCTGTCACGAGCCTGGTCATTTCGCCAAGGAGTGTCCTCGCCAGGTCAACAACCAAGTCAACAACGTCGATCTCAAGGTGTTGTACGTCACTTTTTGTGACGCCAACTTTTTCATTTTCGTCGGCTCCTTTTTTTTCCTGGAAAAAAAAAAAATATATATTAATTATTAAAAAAAAAAATAATAATAATTAGTAAAAATAATAATAATTAGTAAAAATAATTATTAAAAAATAATTATAAGTGAAAAAGAGCTGAAAAGTAATATAATACATCAAACAAGGGTCTACTTACAAAAACCCCGACTTACCACAATATTTCGAAAATAGTTCCGAAAAAATCCGCCAGGTGGCGTTTGGGGAAGAGTTTCCCGTCAGCGGAGCATAGCCCAAGCGGGCATATAAGCGAGACACGCTCTCGACTTGTAACTCTTACCCGGGGTCTCCCTTCTGAACAAGAAGGCCGACCCAGCTCCTGAAAGGGAACACCCGTCTTCCGAAACGAAGACAGACGGTATACTTACCGCATATAAAAATTTTTTTTTGCATTCGAGTTCGAGCCTAGCCCAGCCTAGCAACCGACTCCCTTGCAAAGCGATTCTTTCTTTTTTTGTCTTTTTATTTGGAATATACTTATTCCATCGATTCCTCGAGAATTGTTTTTGTAAATTTTTTATTGTTATCGGTCCATTTTACCTCGCACATAACTATAGGCTAATACTCGTAGTTCGCGAGTTTCTCCGCTAGGTGGCGTTTTGGAAAAAACGTTTCTCACTAGCGGAGTATAGCCTAAGCGTGCTTATAAGCGAGACGCGAGCTCGCCTTGAGACACGGTCCGAGAATCTCGACGTCAGCACCTGAAAGGGTACGGTTGAGTCCTGAAAGGGAAATATATTCTCGAGATCACACATCCTCCTGAAAGGGAAGAACACACTCTACACTGGACCTGAAAGGGTCTCTACTCATTCCTCCTGTCGGGGAGAAGACCATACTATCAGCCTCACCAACGGCGAGAAAATAATTTTTTTCCGTTTTCCCACGAGCATCACGGACTTAACACGTTTTTTCACAAATTGTCATTATTAGACTTAGTCTTTTACCGTCCATCGCGGACTTTGATATTTTCGATACTTTTAGACTTAGGATTTTTTTTTTTTTTTTTCGTCCCTCGCGGACTTTGATTTTTACCCCGTTGTTTTTTTTTTGACTTAGTCATTTTTTCATCCATCGCGGATTTTGATTTTTTTTATATCCTTTTCTTCATTCGTTATAAATTTTGATAGTTTTTTAAGACTCCGTTCATCGCGGACTTTGATTTTTTGTTTCATTCCCCATCACGGGCTTTTGTATATATATTTTATTTGTCTGTTTTTACCGCTTCTCGGTAGTTGTAAATTATTTATTGTGAGTTGTGCTATCAGGCTACATGCCCAAGATTAACAGGCCTTGCGACCTGCGTCGCAAGCTCCGTCACCAAGCCAATGCGCCCTTGCCCCCGGTGGACATCGCGAGATACTTACCAGACCCCCGGTTATCCCCCAATGCCGAAAGCAAGGCGTACGCCGCCGCCTTCAAAAAGGTGAATGTGGAGGCCTTTCGAAGAACATTAGAGGAGCAAGAGGAGGAAAAACTAAAGAAAGCCGCGTTACGCTCCATCCTTCCACGAAACGCGCGAAAACTCCGCTTATTATTCGGCGATGACGAACTCCCTTGTAATATAAAAGAATGCAATAAAGAAACCACGGAGTTCAAAACGCCTCCACCTTTATTAACTCCACCTACCACACCTCTTCCGCTCCTGTATTCGACTAGCGTAGAAACTCAGGAACAATTCAACTCACTCTTCGACAAGGTCACGGAACAAACGGTTCTGCCACCTCCACCAAATCAACTGCAACACAAAAAATGCAGCATCACGAGTGACGTGATCTTGTCGCAGGCGAATCGACTTCCTGTAGGGAACTTACCTAAGACTGCGGGAAAAACAAACAGACCATCTTTGTGCTCACCGCCACACGAGCCAGCGGAGTTAAAAGCCGGCATGCCGGAGCTTTAAGATCCTCACCAACCTAAACCCTGAAAAAAGGAAAAATAAAAAAAAAAACCAAAAAAATGCAAAAAACCTGAAAAGGAACAAAAAAAAAAATACATAACAAAATAAAACTCAAAAAAAAAAAAAAAAAAAAAATCAATCAATCAATCAATCAATCGAAAAGGGGTCTTTCCTTTTCACTTACCTTGCATACTTACCTTACCTTACCTTACCTTACCTACCCTACTTACCTGCGCGTAGCCCGCATGTTGGTACCTCACACTTCACCAACACCCACGGACGTCGTTGGGTCGATTACCGTAATCCGGAAGAAAAAGCCTACATATCCACTACGCGTCCCATTGTTTAAGCTCGCATTATTCGCCCTCCTCTGGAGAATAATCGGGTATTTTAACAAAGGCAGTCTCGGAAGACGAATTCTATAAACGCGTAGAGTATAGTATAAACACTCGAGGTATCATAAATCATTGGTCGCTATATACACTAATGGACACAGGCAGTGCTGTAAGCTTTATTAAAGAAGAATATATTCCTAGCGGAGCCATGAACCCTGCGGACAATTTGAAACACAGATTTTGCGGAATAAACGACAGCAGCCTCATTGTTCTCGGTATTGTAGATTTACAAATTTCAATCGACGAAGAACCGGGGAAGGGCGCGCGTCTTTTAGTCGTTCCAAATCACACAATGTCTTCTCCGGCGTTATTGGGTAGAGATATGTTGACTATCCTCGGATATAGCCTCTCACGTACACTTAATATCTATGCTGACGGTACGAATAATATTATGAACATTGAGACCTTGGGATCCAACGACGATCCAGCCGATTCCCTTGTGTTGAATTCCGCGATCACTAATCATGTACAAAACACGGTGAGAGATATATTCAGAACGGAGTATGCTCATGCGACGCGACCGGCCGCACCAATAATAAAAGCCGAACTGAAACTTTTGTTGCACGATCATCAGCCTTTCCATTTTTTACCGCGAAGACTGTCGTTCGCCGAAAAGAATCGGGTTCGCGAAATTCTCGACAAACTTCTTGATAAAGGCATAATTCGTGAAAGTCAATCAGAATATGCCTCCCCAATCGTCCTTGTAAAAAAGAAAAATGGAGAAATAAGAATGTGCGTAGATTATAGGTCGCTAAATAAAATTACTCTTCGCGATAATTATCCCTTGCCGCTTATCGAAAGACGGATTTCACCACGTATCGATGTCCGAGGAATCCATTAAATACACAGCTTTTGTGACCCCGTTGGGGTAGTTCGAATACCTTCGAATGCCATTTGGCCTTAAAACAGCCCCAACTCGGTTTCAAAAATGGGTAAACGAAGTTCTTGCGAAACCAATAAAAAATGGCGATGTTGTCGCCTATATGGATGATTTTTTGATCGCTACGGAAACACTCGAACACCATTTGCAAGTGTTAAAGTCCGTCTTTGTGCTTCTCACAGCTAACAAACTGGAGCTCCGATTGGACAAATGCAAATTCCTCTTCACCGAAATCGAGTACCTTGGCTATAAGATATCTGAAAGGGGAATAAGCCCAAACGATAGCGGTACTGAAGCTGTCGCAAAGTACCCGATTCCGCAAAATATCCGAAGCGTGCAGAGATTTTTGGGAATGAGCTCCTACTTTCGAAAATTCATAGAGGGATTTTCAGTCATTGCCAAGCCCTTGTACGCTCTACTTAAAAAAGACGCGGAGTTTCATTTTGGACAATCGGAGCTGTCAGCATTCAAACAATTACAATCAAAGTTAATCGAAGCTCCGATCCTTAGCATTTACAGCCCGCACGACCCAACAGAACTGCACTGTGACGCCAGCGCTCACGGGTTCGGAGCTGTATTACTCCAGCGGAAATCGGACATGAAATATCACCCGATATTCTATTTTTCTAAACGGACTACCGATGCCGAAAGTAGATACCACAGCTTCGAACTCGAGACGTTGTCAATAATATATGCGTTGCGACGATTCCGGATCTATGTCCAAGGAATAAAAATAAAAATTGTAACCGATTGCAATTCGTTGAAATTGACCTTAGACAAAAAAAGATGTTAATCCGCGAATCGCTCGATGGGCTTTAGAACTCCAAAATTATGATTACGAAGTCGAGCACAGATCGGGAACTCGTATGCAACACGTAGATGCACTCAGTCGCGCCTCGAGCATCTTGGTCGTCGAAGACAATCCGTTCGAACTTAATCTTTCTCTAAGTCAAAACAGAGACGCAAATATCAAAGAACTGAAGGAAACGTTAGAGAAAACTGAACTGAAAAATTACGAAATGCGCAACGGCCTAGTTTATCGTAAAAAAGGCGACGAGTTGTTTTTTTATGTGCCAGAGGGTATGATTCCTCATGTGATTAGGAAATATCACGACGAGATGGGCCACCTTGCCGTGGAAAAAACGTGCGAAGCAATAAAAACAAGTGACTGGTTCCCTAATTTACGCGAAAGAGTTAAATTTCATATTCAAGATTGTCTCAAATGCATCGCATTTAATCCAAATTCGGGAAAACGTGAAGGATTCCTTCATAATATCCCAAAGGGCAATGTCCCATTCACAGCCTTGCACATTGACCATTATGGCCCGATAGATAACAAACATCTCATCAAAAAGCACATACTCGTCGTGATAGATCCGTTCACGAAATTTACGAAACTGTATGCAACCAAAACAACGAATAGCAAAGAAGCGATCGGTTGTCTCACACAACACTTCTCGAATTATAGTCGTCCCAAGATTATTATTTCCGATAGAGGGAGTTGCTTTACGTCAAAAGAGTTCGATGAGTTCCTTAAAGAAAATGATATACAGCATGTCAAAATTGCGACCGGCTCTCCGAGAGCGAACGGTCAAGCTGAACGCGTAAACCGGACTATCGGACCGATGATTGCAAAATTGATCGATAATCCGTCGGGTCATTATTGGTACAAAATTTTGCATGACGTCGAATACGCTTTAAACAATTCACTAAGTAAATCGACCGGTGAGACGCCAAGCAAGCTCCTCTTCGGTGTTAATCAACGCGGACGAGCGGCAGACGAAGTAAAAGACTTCATCGATATCAATGTAAAGACCGATACGCGTGATCTCGAGACAACGAGAGCAAACGCTTCCAACAAAATCGAGAAGTCACAAAAGTATAATAAACAATATTGTGACAGTAAGCGAAAAGAAGCCCGCAAGTACCAAAACGGCGATTATGTAATGATTAGGAATTTCGAGAGCACGCCAGGTGTTTCTAAGAAAATAATACCTCAATTCAAGGGCCCGTATCAAATAATAAAGACGTTAAGAAACGACAGATACGTCGTCGCGGACGTAGAAAATTTCCAATCAACGCACAGGCCATATTCTGGGGTGTGGGAAGCTTTTCACCTGAAACCTTGGCGTCCGAACGAAATTATCTCATCGATAGTACCTGCAGACAACGAAGTTGAAAAAACAAAATAAACCGAAACAATATATGATGGAACTGCGATCACCAAATGACCAGTCGATTTCTATTTTTAAAAATTAGTGACGAAAAAAAAAAAAAAAACTGTAAAATACGTGAATTGAAGACCTAGATATAAGTTTGTACACGAGTTTCAAAATATAGTCCGAGACGGACTATTGCCAGGAAGGCCGAGTTGTAACGACCATCGCAATCCCACTGTTATTATTGCCATTATTAGGCGATATGAGGTGTGAGAGAGGGAAATCGAAGGCTCGATCTCACCGTTCCCCGAAAACGAGACAGTTCGACCCAGACCGCGAAGGCAACAGTACGCATATTTGTTGCGTACAAATTAATAAAATGAAATTAAAATAAAATACAAGCGTTCCGAGTTATATCTTTTCCCAAATTAATCCCCTTACATACCGAAAAAAAAAAAAACAAAAAATTAAACAACGAAAGGAAATTTAAAAAAAGCCAAGATTTGTTTGGAATGAACAGAAGGGATACAGACTGATCACATTATAGTTTAGGTGCGATTTTTTAATACTTGGCGTCCTTTTTTTTACTTTTTCGAAGTTTTGGCTAGGATATCACTTTTTTTTTTTTAAAAAAAAAACAAGATAGTACTTTGCTTCGAACTCAATGAACTCGAACATTAAATTTTTTTTTTTAAGAGGGGGAAATGCATTTGCGCACCGTAGGTGTCCTAGACTTATGATAGAACTCCCGTGTGCCGGACTCCTCTCACGAGACTACCGGCTAAAACCCCCTCCACCCCCCCCCCCCCTCTTCCAGCGTCACCCCAGAACCGAGAAAAAAAAAATTTCTTGAATGGTACATATTCAAGAAATTTTTTTTTTCTCTTAACCTATAGACTTTGCGAAAGAATTTTCTAACAACAAAAAGTCTTTAAATTAGTCAAGGAACACTCTCAAATTTTTCCAAAAATTTTTCAGGTATTTTTGAAAAATTGGATTTTTTGAAATTTTCGAAAATTAAAAATTGTTTTTCAAAAATTCTGAAAAAAATTAAGAGTGTTCTTCGACTAATTTTAAGCCATTTTTGTTCCTAGAAATTTTGTTCTAAAGTTCATAGTTTTGAAGAAACCGATAGATTAAGATGTTTATAAAACTTTTTCATTCTCGCCGCCATTTTGAAAAAACGCGTCGATGAATTTTTCTGAAAAAAATTCCTCTTAATGTTCGAGTGCCATGATCACCTCTGATCATTGTAAAAAGTTGATATCTTTGCGGTATCATTGTGAAAAAAAATCCGAAAAAATTTTTTTTTCAAAAATTTTCACGTTTTTCACGTTTAAATCGGCCATATTTTTTTTTCTCGGTGTCTAATCTAAATTTTGAGCTCAGATTCTGAAAGAGCATCGAATTCCGCGTAGGAATAGAGGTATTGCATTTTTTTTTTGGTCCGATAACATAATAAATAAACACGATGAAAAGTTAGTAAAAATTCTGATCACCTCGGCGTTAATGGGTTAATGTAGATGAGGCAGAAATGCATCTAGAAGATGCTGAATTGATTGATACAATTAGAAAACAAAACGAGATTGACTCAAATGAAGAGTGCGAGATGCGAATTCTAAAAAGAATTACCAAAAGAAGACGAAATGAACAAAACGAGACTGGGAAAAGAAGAGAACGGCGTGGAGAAGAAGAAACAGTCATTCTGGAGGTCGATAAGCGTACCCATAATGTGTTGATTGACAAAGGAAAAGTGAGTGTTGGTTGGAAAAAATGTCAAGTTTTCAATCATGTGAACGTGAAGAGATGTTACAAATGCTGGGGTTTCTACCACATAGCAAAGAACTGTACGAGAGATGAAAAGTGTAATAAGTGCGCAGGCAACCACAATACAAAAGAATGTACAGTTAGGAAAAATCGATGTGTAAATTGCATATTCAAAAATCAGCAGTACAATCTTAGGATAAACGAGGAATATAGTGCACTAGATCGGGAGTGTCCTACATTCAAAAGGGCGATGCAAGAAGAGAAGAGAAGAGCTGGTTGGGCAGACTAGCAACGACAGGAACAAGAAGCACTGTGGTACACAAACGCACAAAGTTTGATGGCACATAAAGACGAAATACAACACGAGGTTCTTCAACGAATACATCCAGCATTCGTGGCACTGTCAGAGACGCGGATAACGGCTGACATGGAAGATAGTGAAGTGGGTATACCGGGGTATAGTGTAATTAGGTGTGATGCTGAGAATAGGAGTACTGGAGGGGTTATGCTATATGTGAGAGACAATATCAAATATGATTTGGTAAAGATAAGCAAAATCGAACTGAATTGCTGGATTGTCGCGGTGGGGATAAAAGATAAGTTATATAAAGGAGTGATAATGGTGGTCTATCACTCGCCAAGTGCGTCAGATGCGGACTTCATAAGATACATAGAAGATATAAGGGAAGAACTCATAAGAAAAGGAGATTGTATGATAATAGGTGACTTTAATGTAGATGTTAGTGCTGAAACGTTCTACAAGAAAAAAATAGTAACAGAGATGCAAAGTCTGGGGATGAAGCAGTATGTGCACGAACCTACAAGAATAACGAAAGAGAGTCAAACAATTATAGATTTGGTATTTGCTAATAAGAATGTCCAATTACAGGTCGTGCATGAACCAAAAATAACGGATCATGCATGGATAAAGGTCATATTAAGCACAAGCAATAACGGGGATAAATACAGCGAAGTTAATGCAAGCAGCTACAAGAATTTGAAAGGGGACGAATTTCTTAGTGCACTGAGAAACAAAATGCAACATAGGCATGAACTGGGAATTAATGAAAGAGGAAAGATTTTTGTCGATAATATAGTTAACGCATTGGACAAAGTGGCACCGAAGAGAAAAGTGAAAATTCCGTCAGTTTGGGAAGGGAAAAAATGGTTTTCTGAAGAAATAAAAGTAGCAGCGGAGAGAAGAGACAAGGCACACAGGGTAGCAATCAACAATGGGACAGAATATGATTGGAATCTGTTCAAAACAGAAAGAAACTTAGTAGTTTAATTAGGAGAAAGAAAAAAGAATATTATGACAATAGTATCGATTGCAACAAGAGCAACCCAACAGAGTTGTGGAAAACCTTAAAAGAAATAATCAATGGCAAACCGAAAACTACAAAAAAAGTTGAAAATATAGACTTTGAGATACTAGATGATAAAAAGGGACATAATATAGCTGATAAATTTAATGAATACTACGTAAAAAGCATCTCGGATATAGTAAACTCAATCGAAAGTAACGCAACAGGAAGTCCGAACAGAAGAAGAATATTAATGGGCGGAGGTAGGAATGGTAGTAGAATCATGGAGAATTTTGAAGCTGTGAAAATAGAGGACCTTGAAAAGGTGGTTATGGGACTCTCGAAGAAAAATGGCACAGAAGAAGAAATATCAAGTGATGTTTTAAAAATAGGGTTTGATGCAATGAAAAAAGAGTTTATTAATATAGTAAATGGATCTCTGGAGGAGGGCAGCTGCCCAGAAAGCTGGAAAACGTCGTCGATCATACCGATCCTAAAGATAGATAAACCCAAAAAAGCAAGTGAGTACAGACCTATAAATATGCTGCCAATATATGAAAAGGTATTAGAGTTAATAGTGAAAAGTCAGCTGGAAAAGTATATAGAGACATACAATATTATAACGGATCATAAGTCAGGTTTTAGGAGACAGTATTCATGTGAAACGGCATTACAAACTGTAGTAGATGAGTGGAAATTAGAAATAAATGAGGGGAAATTGGTAGGAGTTATCTTCATGGATCTAAAGCGGGCCTTCGAGACAATAGACAGAGAAATCTTATTCGAGAAATTGTATCAATACGGAATCAGAGGAAGGGTGTCGAAATGGCTACGTTCGTACTTACGAAACAGGACTCAACGAGTTCGGTTTACCGATGAATGGTCTGGGTTGATCACTACGGAATACGAAGTGCCACAAGGGTCCGTGCTAGGGCCCTTGTTGTTCATTTTATACATAAACGATATAGTTACAATTTGTCCGGAAGAGTGTACAATTAAAATGTTTGCAGATGATACGTTAATATACGTAACTGGAGAGAGTAGTGCGGAGCTGGAAGCGAAGATGAATTTGGCGATGAACGTAGTGGAAGAGTGGATGAATAGGAATAAGCTGAAAATGAATGCAGCAAAAACGAAGTTTATGGTCCTTAGAAGCATAAGGAAAAACGTGAGAGGAAACATCTTGTTAAAGTGTCTAAACGGGACCCAAATAGAACAAGTAGAATCTATGAAATATTTGGGCACACTTATTGATAATAAACTGCGGTTTAGTGAACACTGTGAATACATGTTAAAAAAGATGGAAAGAAAACAAGTTTTCTTAATAGAATAGGTCAGTATTTGTCAGCATATACCAGATGTATGGTATATAAAGCAATTATTGTGCCACATTTTGAATATTGTGCAACACTGTTAATAAGTATGGGAGACACGGTACTGAGTAAGTTGCAGATAGCGCAACATCGAGCGATGAGGGTCATATTGCAATGCGACAGGTATACGAAGGTAGATGATATGCTGCAAGTGTTGCAATTTATGTTCATAAGACAGAGGCTATATTATAATGTAGGCATATTCATTTTTAAAGCGGTAAGAAATTTGTTGCCAAAGCAATTGAAAAACAAATTACAAATAGTTGGAACGAACAGCGGTAGAGTAACGCGACAGGCTGGGAATATAGCAATACGATTTCGAAAAACGCGGAGTGCGCAAAAAAGCGTATTTTATGAAGGAGTGAAAATGTATAACGAGTTACCAGCGGGGATAAAAGAGTGTGAAAGAATTGAACACTTTAAAAGAAGGATCAAAGAATATATTGTATCTACAGTGAAATAATTTATTGTAATCGATAATGTATAGTTTTAAGAAATATATGTATTTTATTCGGTAATGAATAGATGTTAAGTAAATATGTAAAGTAAATGTATCACAAATAGCTGAGAAAGCTAATAAACATCAATCAATCAATAAATCAATCTCTCTCTCATGCTCTCGCTCTCTCTCTCTCTCTCTCTGTCGCTCTCGCTCTCTCTCGCTGTCACTCTCTCTCCCTCTCTCTCGGACTCTCCCTCCCTCCCTCTCTCCTCTCTCTTTCATATCGGTGAGTACAGTCAGTCGCACGTTATTTCACGCTGTCTTCTTTTCGACTTTTACTGCTGAAAATCTGCCCCCGGGCGTTTTATTTCAGCACTAAAGCACGCACAATTTTGCTTTGCACCCACTATTCTGAGATTCCATCTGCTACTTCTGGTGCACTGCAAATATTCGTCGTATTTTTCCACTGTGAAAAATTTTGGCCACGGATCTCTTTCGGATAACTGTCACTTTCGGTCTCACCGTGCATGCGTCATCTACACCTACCAACACCTAGCAGCATTATCTGTGTGGCCTTGTGGTCATCGTCCGACTTGCGCATGCTCTGATACTCATTTTGTAAGGCACGATTTCGGCTCGCGCATGATCTAAAGATCTCGTGTTGCTCCATCCCCACCGCCACACGTCTACCACTACAATCGTCATAGTGTGTCTAGAACATCGTATCTATCACTCTCTTACGTCGGAGCCTTCTCTACTCACTTCGCCTGCACGAATTTTCCCGAAGACTTCCGATCGCTGATCGATACTATTCAACACAGTGGCTCTGTCTTCGCGCTGCTCACGCCGCTCAGCTGTTACTTCGTCACACTCATCTACACACACGGACTTAAGCAGACCATTACTCCACAGCTGTGTCTGTGATACGTCTCACCTGTCAGTGAGCCGCTCTTTCTTTATTTTCTCATCGTATCTAATATGACCTTACTGCTTTATTAACTCAAGAGTACTCCTGACTAATTTTTATCATAATTTTACCTATTAACTTATTTATTACTGCATCCATTTATTTTATTATTTCACTTTTATTTATTAACTAGTCGCCACGTCATTCTCTCTGGCCAACCATACTTTTATCATCATCTTGCACATTTCAAACTTGACTCCTCTTTTCGACTCTAATTTTATCCCCTAATTCATCATGATGAAGTGTATCTTATGCAATCGAACCGGTAGTGCTAGAATGACCCCTACACTCACCTGCAAAGGCGATTGTAAGGCAAGTTTTCATATTGACTGTGCTGCCAAGGTATACAACCAAGACATTGACGCTCTTAAAGCAAACTTCGACTTTATGTGCGACCCTTGTGCGATGAAACGTTCGATCATGACTCTACGTACGCCCAATACTTCGTTCGCACTTAACCAATCTTCCGACCACGATCATTCTTTAAACGATTCTTGCACTGAAATCTCACTTAGCGATATTATGCGTCAACTTCAATCTCAAAATAAGTCTTCAAATGCGAAACTCGAGTCATTCCAAAGCGATATCAGTAATAAGCTCGTGTCCGTCCAAAGCTCTATTGCTGGAGTTAAGGATGACATTGTTACTTTACGTACCGATGTTACTAAGCTGGTTACCTCCCATGACAACATGTGTGAGCGCATAGTTGCACTTGAAACTAAAATGAATAGCTTCGATAATTTGACCATTGAATTAAAAAAGGATCACGAATCCCTTAAATCAGAAATCGATAGTGTAGCTGCTCGTGCCTTACAAGTTGGAGTCGTCACTGATCATGGTGCAAACAGTAGTGAAGTGTCCATCACGGGCATCCCTGCGAGCGTTGAGCTCTCGTTTTCTGCGATTGTTGACAGGATATTAACTACCCTCGGTATTCCTGAACTTGCTACTGATGTTCTCGAGATTCGCCCAATGTTAAAGCGATCATTGAACCCTGTAGGCAGCATTTCTAGTGTTCAAGCTTCTGCATCCTCCGCACCCTCAGCTTCTCAAGCACAGCCCACTGTCCTCGCTGTTAAATTTAAATCGGCTGTTGTCCGAAATCATGTTATTACCAAATATAGATCAAAGAAAAATCTTTCAGTGAGCGAGGTGCTGGGTTCGGAGGGCAGAGGTAAGATCTTCATTAACCCACTCTTGCCAAAAACCATCTATAATCTATATCGCGCAACCAAGACTAAGGCTATGCAAAACAACTTCAAACATGCTTGGACCAATCTCGAGAACGTTATCTGCGTTCGCAGGGGTGACGGTACCCCAATTATCACTATAAACTCTCTTGAGGATTTGAGCAAACTCGATTGACAGCCATTGGAGCGTTCGATTAACTGCGATCCTGTTAGGTCCTCCACAACGAGTTCAACACTTAGTTCAGATGTTATTATAGTCGCCCAATTCAATTCCAATTCATTACTTGATCATTTTGATTATTTCAAAGCATACTTTAGCCTCCACTTCTTCCATGTCATCTCCATCTCTGAAACGTGGTTAAACCCATTGGTTTCTGACGATCTTGTACTTCTCGAGGACTATGTGCTCGTCATCATAGATTTTTTTTTCAACTTTTTTTTGACCCCCCTCTATCTTAAAATAAATAAAAAAATCTGAAAAAATTTGAACGACTTGTAATCTCAAAAATAAAAAAATTTCTCCTCTTGATATTTTGCGCCACACCCTATCATTTCCGAGTTAAGACACTTTTCTTAATGGGATTTCGAGTAAAAATGATTGAAAAAAAAAAAATCTCGAATAAAAATTAAAAAAAAAAATTCAGTGAACAAAAGATGCTTGCCAGCAACTTTTTATCCTCTTGACGATTTCACAGAAACTTCATGTTTTTGTAGTTACGAAGCTTTTTCGAAAAAGAGTCATTTTTGTGAAAAAAGAACATAATTTTGCAAAAAAAAATCGTACGCAACTTTTCAAAAAACGAAATTGAAGCTACTGCCATCCCCTTTACCCTTTCCATAGAGATAACGAATGGAAAAAATTCTCGCGGACCATGCGCGCTATTTGAAACGTTGAAAAAGATGTCGAAAAACGCCCAACTCCAAAAACACGTATCGGACCCAAAAAAAATCGGAAAAAATGTTTCAAAACGGTAAAATGAAGCTTAATGTGTCCCCTTTAAGGCACCGTTCGCAAAATTTCAATATCTCTTTTTTCGACTGAGTAATCTAATTTTTAGTGCGTCAAAAAAATTCATCCGGCGTTTCCAAACTTTTGGACGGGAGTGTATGTGTGTAACAGTTTTCGATGAACACGTGAAAAAATACACTCGAGAGCTTGAAACGTGGACTATTCATTTTTTGTGTGAATTTTTATGAGAAATACTGTGAGAAAAATTATCGATCGTTTTTTCTTCGTCCTCCTTGACTTGATATGTAAATTTCTAATTATGTATAATAAAGCAAAAAGGATTGAAATCAAGATTTTTTTATATAAACTGGTGTTTACTTTGTACCTGGACTGTATTTTTGTTCTACTCCTTTTTATTCACAGGTAAATAACTTTTATGAAAAATTTGAGCATCAGTTTTGGTTCATTTCTTTTTCAAATTAAAAAAAAAAAAAAAAAAATCGGCACATATCAAAATCAACGACATTCATAACAATTACAATGTTTTATTAAATTCCAGTATTTACCGGATCACTGGAAATCTGAAAAGATTCAGATTGCGTTTCTCGTCAAATCAAGAGACTCAGTAGAGTCTCGGGACAAGTACATTTGGCAGCTCTGTCGTCTGCTGGCCCGAGGCTCGCCGAAGTATATTATCTCTGAATAAAGCAATTTTCGGTGGTGGGGGTAAAAACTGAAAGTCATTTTCTTTAATTACAGAACTCCGGAGACATGCGAAGATTTCAAAATTGCATTGGAGATGAATTATGAAATTGCCCGTCGATTGACCTTAAATACAGCCCGATTAATTGCGTATTTGCTGAGAAAAAACTTCGCACAGGGTCAAGATTATGCAAAAATTCTAACACATTGAAGGATTTGGTGTGTCTGTACATGCGCGCTGACGATACAATCAAAGGTGTTTTGATGCCCGTCAAAACCCATTTCCACTGAAGCTGGTTTTCAGCGACGAAATTAACGAGTTCTCATTGGTCCTGTCCTCTGTACCGATCCAGCGGAAAATTTAAAGGTTTGACGGTTATATCTATATTACTAATGTGTCAGCTGTCAAAGCGGCATAGTGCGAAGTACGGGTCGTGTCATCACGGATTTTGTATAATTTCGGGAAAAATTCTTTATTTCGTTATTCGGTTAATAAATAAGTTCGAAGTGTCAGTGATTATTAGCTATATCGCTAGATTCGGGAAAAATGCTTTACTCCGTTATTCGGTTAATAAAAAAATACGAATAAAGTCGCGAGTTTGGGTGGTGCAATACGTGATAGGAATGTTGCTGATGTGGCAGCTGCTACAAGTCGCAAGTTTATATTCAAGTGTCGAACTGTCGACAAACGGATAGTGCAAACACGAGTACAACTTAATAAAAAAGTTATTATTAAGTTCAGTGAAGAACGAAAAAGTGATGAATAACGAAAAATTGACTTTCGTTTTGTGATAATATAAAATATTTCCAATAAAACTGTGAATTCGTGAAGCTGGAACAAATGCTAGAATATCAAATAAACGTAACTTCAAAAAATTAGTGGCAGACCTGCAGGCGGTCTAAAAATGTCTAAAGTCGCAAAAAGTGTTGACGTTTGTATCATGGAACGTGACGATTTTTTTTTTCAAGCATGTCCCTTCTATTTTTATGCCAAATCACGAGACATTTATTCGCAAAAGTGAGTATGTGTATGTGTGTGATGAGACTCGTGACAAAAATGTATCATGTGCATTAATAAAAACTTGTAAAAACAAAAAGTGTTGATGAAATGTTTATTTAAAATCATTGCCATATGGCTCTTATTGTGGAATCATAATTTTCAATACTTTTCAGTTGTGGTCTACAAATAAACTAAAAAAACTCCCAATATTCTACACGCTGGGCTTCTTTCCTTCACTTTTCCTTTGAGGCATTTCAATGCAGCTTTTCCTATCAGCTGAGCTTTCGCTGGTTATGTGAACGATATATTCAAGGAACATCTTCGCCAACGAGTTTATACATCAAAATGTCAGCAATAATCTGATGTCATGACTCGGTCAGGCTTGCACAAGATTTGAATGAAGATTCAATTATGAGACGAAAATGTAGATATTGAATATTTCTCAAATTCTGCAGTGTGCTTTGTGGCAGCATTTCTATAAATTTTTCTATACAGTATCAACTTTGGCCTTTCGGCCATGTTTCTTCTCATAGCGTTAAAATCCTCATCGCTGAGATGCAATAACAGTTTGTATTGAATTTTTCCCTACATCGAAGACACCACAGGCTGTAGTCAACTGAATTGAGGTTCTTCCCTTTGTCCATTTGGTTTGAATAAAACTGCCGCAGCTGATGCAATGGATCATTTACCATTCTTAATGAATACATTAAAACTATTTAGTTGGCAGATGAAGTGCAATGGCAATGCTGTTTTCTTCGCAAATAATTGTTACGAATATTTATGATTTGGTAAAAGTAAATACTTTTTGTAAATTTTTGCTTATAGTATAAAATTTGCTGAAGTTTTTAAAAATTAAATCACTTTTGGCATTAAATATTGCAACGTAAAAATGTAATCTGTGGACAATATACTTCTCACTTTTCCTAGAAAAAAAAAAAAAAAAAAAACAAGGAAACAGACTCCACTCACTCTTACTATAAATCAAATAAATAACAGAGTCAAATGTATTTGTCCCGAGACTCTACTGAGTCTCTTGATCAAGAAAGAAAACTGAGTCGTCATTTTCCAACTGAGGTTACGATTTTTTAATAGTTGGCATTTTTTAAATACTTTTTTAGAGTAAACTTTACGTCAACGGTCTGAGGCTTAGTTTTTGTTGATGAGGATTCGGTTAGTTGGTATGAGTTCTCAGCGTACACCGGCCCATGGCTTTTCCCTCGTGCGTCCCGCAAGTCTGGCCGAGCCTCCGTCGAAAAGGCCAAACGCAAACGAGTCTCGACGAAACATCGACGAAGCTCGACGATGAAAAGTTCGTTCCACGCATTGGCTGGCCTTCATTTGAAATGGAGTAGTTGACTAGACAGGTAACTCACGCGGAATCTGATGGAATTAGGTCAAATTGACCCAGTGTGTACTGGAAGGGTAAATTTCTCTGTTCCTTCGGTGATGATTGACATTGTGAAAAATTTTTTAGGCCTTTGTACAGAGATGGGCCCAATGTTACACAATCGAGGTCGGTGGTTAGTACAAGACCGGTCCCAATTCGCAGAGGATCATCAACCAGAAAACAGGTCAGGCTCCGCGCTTCGCCTACACGGAAGCGAACAAGGCCAATGGTAAATAATTCTTCGGTATCATTTGAGTGGTTTCTGCAAAATTGTTGTATCCTTGTGTTGCCAACGTCAATTACATTTACAACCAGATTTCCAAAATTCAGGTATCACGAAGATGGTGCTCGCCGGTTTGAAGATGCTCCCAGGAACGCGCCGCCCTCATCGCTTACCTGGAACGAATCTGCAAGTACGGAAATCTGCTAAAGAAATCTGCCCAAAGGAAAATATAATCCCGGTTCGGGGAGCAGTAGCGAGGCTGTGCAACGCCGCCGATCAAACCCGCAGCACACATATTTCTTCAGGAATAAAACTGAATCCCGTGTTCAGCATTCGGAGAGGCCGCTTGAGATGCGAATCCGATGCCATGCCATACAAAACACCAGACGAACGTCGGAAGAACGCATAGACTGAAATCGAATCAGCTCCTTGTTCGGTGAGGCAAATGAGCCATCATCACGCATGTACTGGCACCGTTAGGGCGAACGACAAAGACGTCTTCAAGAACACCCCTCCCCCCCCTGCCAAACCCCGAGCACCTACGATGTCGCGAGTTGATACTGGAAGATGCAGCATCAGAGGATCTAAATGTACCTACGTGAAAAACAGTCCAATGCAACTTACTTGTTAACAAATTCTTGAAGCAGAATGCGTCTCCAGCGAATTACTTTTCGTACAACCTTTAACTTTTTTTTAACTTTACAAATAGTTATTGGATCCACTCGGGGGGCTCCGCCCCTCGACCCCTGCTTGGGGGGGGGGGGGGGTCGCCCCCGTAGCCATGGGTGCACACACTTGGACGCCATCGAATAGTAAAAAATGAATTTAACATAATTATTGTAATACGTGAAACAGGTAGAATGAGAGAGACAGCGCGAGGCGCGAACGCGGTAGAGGGACGGAGACAGAGCGAGCGACGCGCGACAGCGGAGTCTTACTTTCAACATATATATATTCGACGCGTCACGAAACATTAGAGTGAGAGAGATAGTGAGAGGCGGGGAAGCAGTAGAGTGAGAGAGGCAGCGCGAGGCACGAATGCGGTAGAGGGACAGAGAGAGAGCGAGCTACAGCTGAGTCTTACTTTAGACATATATATATTTTGACACGACACGCAGGCGCAGCGCGCGGGAGGGGGTACAGGTGCCTAGCGAGAGCCGTTGAAGCCTTACTTTCTACGAATATGTATGTATGAGTGTGGAATAATTTTCGATACTGAAAATCGAATATAAATCGGGTCATAATCCGAATTCACACACTTCTAGGGGTCATAGGAAAAAAATAATTATACCATTAGATCCGAAAAATACGATTTATATCAATAAACTATCGTTACATGAAGGAGTATCTATCGTTACTGAAGGATATGTCCATGGCACAAAAATATACCAATATCAATATCAATATTAATACATTTTCGCTAGGTCGACGCATTTTTAAATGGGATCGAGTTGAAGTTCGAACGTAACGGAAAAGGTCCGAATCTCGAGTATAGATACGCGGCGCGACTTGCCTTGGCCGTTTAAACTCTTTTTCTTTTGTACTTGGCATTAAGACGCTGCCGCGTCTCTAGATTTTGCTGTAAAAACGATATAATCCCCGAGAGTCAATTCGGATTCCGTTTCCAACATTCGATTCTCTATGCGATAAATAAACTTACCTCAGACATTTGTTGGGCCCTAAATAACAAGGAGTGCGTGAGGGCTTGTTTAATCGATTATGAAAAAGCGTTCGAGACTGTCTGGACCGAAGGTTTGATATACAAACTAATCAAAAAAAGGTTCCCCCGGTATATGATAAAAATGATATGGAATATGATAATAGGTCGAAATTTTGCAGTAACAGATTGTACAGGTGAAAAGAGTCAAGTATTCCAAGTAAAAAATGGTCTACAACAAGGTACCGTAAATTCTCCCATATTATTTAACATTTTTAATAGCGACATTTGCGTCTCTTCGGATTGAACGACACAACAAGCAAAAAAGCTATTGTCTTCGCAGATGACTTGATAATGTACAATATAGGGAAAAAACCCTCCAAAATCAATGAAAGACTCCAAGAGGATTATGATAAAATAAAATTTTACAGTGATTTCTAGAAACTGAAAATAAATGCGAATAAATCTGAAACTATTCTATTTCGGCCAAGACTATTCGAAGCCAATAGAAATACAAAAAGATACTGGAAGCACTTTCAATTAACTGATAACGTAAACAACCACACCCTAGAACACAAGAATATTGTTAAATATCTGGGGATACACATTGACAAATTTCTTACATTCACGGATCACATTAGTATCCAAATTAAAAAAGCAAAAAAAGCCTTCTTTACAGTAAGTAGATTGTTCTACAATCGTACATTAGATCCACGAATAAAAATAATGGCTTATCAATCATTAATCAGACCAGTTTTAACATATGGAGCGCCAATATGGTATAATTTAAGTGCGTCCACCCTCGAAAAAATGCGAGTTTTTGAAAGAAAATGCATCAGAACGTGCGTCGATAAATATAGATCCTCTGGAACAAATTATATCCCACTACTTGAGCAACAAAGAATTGTATGATTCGTTAAACATTAAAAGAATTGATTCTCATATCTTAATGCTATCCACCGACCATTTTGTGAAGACAAGAAAGGTCCAATCGAACAGTTAAATCTATGGATTAACATATCCGAATCCTCTTTACACCAAAAATCATCAAGATGATGGATCAGTCACCTTGCATTTTCGAAATTAAAATTCTTCGATGTCGTTTGACTAATAAAAAAAAGGCTCTGTCAGTACACGCGGGACGATAGCAAAAATCAACTGACAGGGGCTTTTTTTTATTGGTGAAACCGTGTCGGAAATATCCAATTTTGAAAATTGCAGCTATCTCTCTCGCACTCACATTCCGAGAAAGCGACTGCTCCATCACCTTAAGAACCAGATACATACCTCTCGGAGCGTTCCTATATTTAGATGCCCATGGTGATCTACAAGACAATAAAAATGTCTCAATTATATATCATGTATTCCGAAAAGCGGGTAACACGAAAATTTTGTACCCCGCAAACTTAAATAGCGAAACAATAAACAACCTCTGGAGATATTCGAAGTCATTACCAAAGAGAAATGAAAAGAATAAACAAAGAAAGAATAAAAAGGAATATTAGTGATTGAACGAACAGTATTGAATTATTATTTTACAACATAAACGGACACGTATTTCAATCAAAGAAACACTGAAATTAGACATAATAAAATTCATTACGAATAAATAAGTTACGGAATGTTCTATCCAAGGTACTGTAGCATTACCTTAATCCTCTTAGCTTAGCTATAAGGCTAGTTTGTAAGTATGATAGTGTTTCAATTAAATAGATGAATAGAGCAGTTTCCATGGAGAGGCCTTCGGCTCTAGCAAAAGAAAAAAGAAAACCTGTCAAACACTGTATTTGCGGTCAATCTTGATTCTGCGTCGTTATAATTATAAAAATTTGTTAAAAAATAATAAAAACAATGTACGTAAAAGGATAGTGGCCATAACTGCGAGCGCCCTAAGAGGCCATTTAGTCTTAAATGTATAATCATCAGTTAAGAGTAGTCAGACTGTTTAATGACCCAAACTTTTGTTATATATTTGTATAATATTGGTCTCGTTCCTGAAATAAACAGAATGAAAAAATTGAAAAAAAAAACACCAGTTCTCGTCCGATCACGGAAGTTAAGCAGCATTGGGCGTGGTCAGTACTTGGATGGGTGACCGCTTAGGAACACCGCGTGCCGTTGGCCTTCATTTTTGTTGCCTCCAGAAACACTAATTTATAATTTTATTGGATTGAAATAGAAATTCAAAAATTTCGATCTTCTATTTTATGTTCTATGATTCATATATTTGAAACTCACAACTCGCCAAATTGCTGGGCGGAATTCCAAGTTGGTAACTCCAAAAAAAAGAAAAAAATTGGAGTAAAAGCGGACGAGTCGTTTAATATTATTTCTGTTTCTCAGGTACAAGTCGAACGGTTTTCGAACTTTCAAAACATTTCAGCAATATTCAATCATTTATTCCTTTCTCCAAATTATTTTAGCGGGTGGGAATAAGAATCTCGAATGACTAAAAATTTGAACAGCTAAAACCTCGAATTTATGGATTTTAGATTCATAATATGCAGACAGTTTGATTCTACGACAGCTTTAAATGTCAAAAATAAATAAATGAGAAACTTCAGAGTTCGAGGCGCGTTCATGTAGAAAATAAAATGTAACATTCGTCGATAGAACGAAGGCTAAAATATCCATTTACGGAAATTCGACCATTAAACCTCCGAATCGTGAAATACCAGTACTACCAACGCTGTAAATATCAACAATTTCGAAAATAAAATAAAGAAAGACCATTATTTACTGTGGTTGAAATAGCGAAACAGCGAAAAAGCGAACGGTCAAAATAGCGAAACACCCGAAAGGCAAACGATCAAAATGACGAAAGGACGGCGGAGCTCAAAGTATTCCCTTCTTACTATTCGTGCTTTCCAAGAAAGCTAACAGATGGCGCTGGTTGGCGCGCGAAATCATGTTGAGCAGTGTTCGCCCCTGAAACGCAGCTATGCGTATTCAGCCAAGATACGAAAATTATAACAAAACAATGGTCGCTAACAATTGGGGAGGAAAAAGTCACAGGAAAACAGATCGTTAGATTCCTAGGTATGATACTTGAGTCGTCAATGAAATGGGATCGGTAAATAGAAACAGTAAGAGAAAAATGTATGAAACCGCTATCGATCATGGCCTACTTACGAACCACTTGGCTAGGAGCAGACCCTTCCATTTTCCTACGATTGTATAAAGCTTTGGTCAGATCAAGAATGGAATATGGAGGCTTCCTTTTTCATTCACTTTCGGATAAATTGATTTGCCAGCTGAATAGAATCCAGTTTACTTACTGTCCCTGTGTGGAGTGTGAGTATACTCACACTCCGAATAGCTTTAGGATATAGGCAATCAACGCCCACAAATGTCATTCTTGCTGAAGCGAAAGAACCACCAATCAATATACGATTTAAATACCTGTGTATGAATTTTTTAACTCGAGTAGTGGCCTACTCAGAACACCCGCTAATCCCTGTTCTAGAACAACTAGTGAACAATCGAGAGGATCCAACCAGAGTTTTCCGGACTAAAATCCCACCGTTCACTGAAGGATTTGTACAGATAAGACCAATCCAACATCATACTGCCAGTAGTGATAAACCCATATGCTACCAATACTCTTACAACTCCTTGTAGTTTAAGCCCAATGTTTTTTTCGAAGAAGGAAGAGATATTGGTGATAGCCCAAACAAAAACGCTAGATTTGAAGAGATATTCGGGAATGTTCTTAAAGATACCAGCTGTTGGTTTACGGATGGATCGAAGAGTATAGGAAAAGTCGTCGGTTTTGCCAATGTGTGTGCATTCACTGGAAATTGTAATTACTACCGAACCGCCCGCTATGCTTCAGTTTTCTCGGCTGAAGCAATGGCAATCGAAAGCACCCTAATTCTTTTCTCAGAACTCGACGGAAACAAATTCTGCATTTTCAGTGACTCCATGAGCGTACTGATGGCACTTGACTATTCCAGTAACGCCGAAAAACAAGTATCGGTAATACAAAGAATTAAAAATCAATTAACCTTGCTAGAGCAACAGGGTAAAACTGTTCATTTCTTTTGGATCCCGGCGCACGTAGGCATTAAACATAACGAAACCGTTGATGAAGCCGTGAAATTAAGTATCCGAACTGGGAGGGATTCCCAGATACCAATTCCAAGGTCCGACTTCAGAGCGTTATGGAAAGAAAATATGAGAAACGACTGTCATGATTGGTGTTTGGTCTCGGGGGAAAGTAAGGGTAAACAATACTTTCGAACATACTACGAAAGGAGCGCTCTTCCGTGGTTTCATAAATTCAAATTCTGAAGGAAATCAATAGTAACAATAAACAGACTTAAAAGTAATCACACATCACTTGGAAGCAGCCTTAAGCGCTTTAATATCGTAGATACTGGAGAGTGTCCCTGTGGGGAAGCCATTGAGGAACCGAACCACATCTTTTGGCAATGTGAATTGTATAATCACGTTAGGGAACCGTTCTTAAAGGATCTGCTAAAACTCAGAATTACACCACCTTACCACATCGAATCTATGTTGAGTGAAATTAACTTTAACGTTATGGTTCTCATCGCAAGATTCATGAACTCAATTTCAGTCAATATATAAAAATTAGTAAAAAAAAAAGTATCCAGATAAATACGATTAATTAATTATAACTTGTTTACGTAGTTACATTAAGCGACCAGTCAATACAAAAAAAAAAAAAACATTCAAATATATTTGAAGTGTACATATACGTATGACTAGCTATTCGTTTTTTCTTTTGAATTTACCGCCTTTTGTTATGCGTTCAGTGCCTTAACAACGCCTTAAAACTGTTTGACCAACTTATACCGAAATATAGCAAATAGTGTGTATATAAATGTATGTAATATCCTGTACTTTTGTAGGGCAGAATGAACATGTTATGTTCCAGCCCATTCTTTCTATTGTTAATTAAAAAAAAAAATGTTGAGCAGTGTGTGGCTTCTAAGTCGAGCACTTGTGGCGCTAATGTATCCATGACAAGATTATTGAAAGAGTAAGTTACTCAAACAGATTGCTATCAAAATCACATTATAAAGATTAATAAATTAATAGATTTATAGTTAATTATGGTAAATAATTCATATTAACCCAAGAAAAAAGTTTAAAATTGCGGGTCTTCACGACGCGTCAATCTGTGTACCGAGTGAAATTAATATTTTTCCCCAATCAAGAGACTCGGTAGAGTCTCGGGACAAGTACATTTGACAGCTCTGTCGTCTGCTGGCCCGAGGCTCGCCGGAGTATATTATCTCTGAATAAAGCAAATTTCGGTGGTGGGGGTAAAAACTGAAAGTCTTTTTCTTTAATTACGATTCCCAGGAGAAATGCTATGATTTGAAAATTGAACTAGAGGATACTTCAGAAAAAAGCTTTCGATTAAGCCTTCAATCAGCAGGATTGATGCCGTAATTGCTGAGAAAAAACTTTGCACAGGGTCAAGATTATGTAAAAATTCTAACACATCGAAGAATTTGACGTGTCTGTATATGTCACCATGAAAGGCCTCAGTCTGCCTATAAAGGTTCTCATTGGCCACGAGTGTGATTATTTCCCTGTGTTCTGATTGGTCACGAGTGTGACTACATCCACAGTATACCCATACCACGGAAAGTTTGTGTTTGACGGTAGTTTTGACAGTGTAAAGTGCGAGACGCGTAAACAGCGTGTTTTTTGCGGACTTCTCGTAGATCCGTCGTGGGCAAAATTTGAACTAATTTGTACGTCAGAGTCGCAAATTTGTATCCGAGTGCTGACGGACGGTAAAGCCGGAATAATTCACGTAAAAAAAATATCAATTTGACCCTTTGAAACACATATTTTTCCTTACGTGCAATTAGGTCAAAACTTTGTACTCGGGGGTTTTCGGGGTCGCTGATTACAAATCTTCACTCAAAATTTAGAAATTCAAGATGGCGAATCCAATATGGCGGACAACAAACGCAAAAATGGTTTGATGGAAGCAAAATATGGTCCACGGGGGTTTTCGGGGTCGCTGATCACAAATCTACTATCAAAATTTGGAAATTCAAGATGGTGGATACTATATGGCGAGCGATAACTGCGAAAATCGTTTGATATGAAAGCGAAAGTTGGTACTCGGGGGATTCGGGGTCGCCGAATACAAATCTGCACCCAAAATTTCGGAATTCAAAATGGCGGATTCAATATGGCAGACCATAAATTCCAAAATTTTATGATGAAAGTGAAACGTTCAGAAAAAAGAAGTGATATCCTGGCCAAAAATCCCTTGCCCGGGGAAAAAAAACCTTGGACAAGTACATTTGTTGACCCCCGTTTCCATTTGTTTTCATTGAAAAAAACTACCCAAAAAAGTACAAAATTTTCAAAAAATTGGCAAGATCAAGAATGATTTACATTCAGCACTAAAATTTATAATATCAAAAATAGGACAGGTATTTCATTGTCTCTTGAGGATGGAGTATTTAATAAAAAGCAAAATCAGTTGGTTATTGAAAAAAGTCACCAATGTACAAAAATAAAAATCGGTCAAAAGAACAGATTCCAGAAAAAAAATCAAGATAAAACAAAACGTGGAGAAAAAAATTTCAAACGAAAAAAATTAGATTGAAAAATAATTTCGGCTGTAGTACTTGGCGAGTTTTTTGCTTAGGTAGAATCACGTAATGTATTTCTCATGGTACGAACTCGCCAAGTACTATGGCCGAAATTGTTTTTCAATCTAATTTTTTTCGTTTGAAATCTTTTTCTCCACGTTTTGTTTTATCTTGATTTGTTTTCTGGACTCTGTTCTTTTGACCGATTTTTATTTTTGTACATTGGTGACTTTTTTCAATAATCGATATTTTCAAAACTAAACGGTCAAAAATATTTTCTAAATTTTTCAAAAATTAATCCTCATATTCAAGTCTTTAGATCCGTTCAGCAGCTGTATAAAAAAATGTAAACGAAGTCCGTCCGATCGCCGTTAGGTATAGGCTGCACATACGAAAAGATCGATTTTTCGCTGCGAATGTCTTTCAAACGGTACGGTATATCGATTTGAAAATTTGTGAGTCGGTCCATAGAGGTTATTTCTGAATTATACTAAAAAATTCCAAGCGATTCCTAAGATTGGAACAAAACTACAGAACAACCTTAATGGCCAAAAGTGAGGGAGCACAAATCCAAAATCGGAGCCGCACGTAAAGTGCGATTATTCTGCTAAAGGAGTAGTTATTCGATCTCTGCAAAGGAAGTTCTTTTTCATATTTTTCGCGATCTTTCCTAAATTCAGTACACAGTTTTAAACAAAGTGGTTTTCCGCCTTTTATACAGCTATGCAAAACCGGATGTATCACTTGTGGAAATGTATTTTCATTGATTATGTATTATACAGCACTTGCGAAGAGGAGCGCAAGATACAATTTAGTTATTTTTTCTAATTTACGTGCGATTTTAGAACGTTTTCATGGAATCATTTCAAGGGTGAAAAGTTGAATGTGAGCACATTTTTGTTTTTTTTCTCAACTTCAAGTCGAAATAGAGGAATACTAATTGAAGGATCAAGATCCTCGAATCAGTATTCTGATTCGAAAAATTATTGTAACAGAATATTATAAAGGGACAACCTTGAATTTTGGGCAACTTTTACTGTGCAAAATATAAATTTCCATGAAAATGAACCAAAATTTTCTGTACGTATTCCAACTTTATTCTATTTTCATGAAAGTTCATATCCTGCACAGTAGAAATTGCCCAAAATTCAAGGTTGCCCCTTCATAATATTCTGTAACAGTAATTTTTCAGTTTTAATTCTTTCCGTGTGCTAATCCTAGTATCTACCACTACAAGTCATCGACGTTGCCCGGTTAGTACTACAAGTTCCTGGTGTTCAAAAAATCAAGTGATGAAAAATCCTATGTCGGTAATATTTTTTCATATCATCGTCTATCTTTACAATGAAATCGATCGCACCATGAAGCTTAATTATCAAAGCAATATCAATATAAAAAAATGAAAGGCATAAATGTGAATGAAATTATTTCTTTCAATTCGATTTACCAAAATAAAATTTAGTTGGATGAAATAATTTCATTTACATTTATACCTTTGATTTAAAAAAATATTGAACTGGCTTTAATAATTAAGATCGATTTAAATGTAAAAATAAACGATGGTAAAACAAAATTCCCCTCTCAGAGTTTGATCAGTCTACCTCTCGAACGCCAGTAAATTGCGCTATTAACAGAGCTACGCCGCTAACGTGTAGTGGTCAATATTAGAACTAGTCCAAAAATTAATAGCCGTGCTTGATACTCATAGACGTTGGACGTTTTTGATGTGTCCTTTAACCTCGCTCAAACATGTTTTTCCTCTGAAAAATGTTCACTCAGAATGAAAATGTTTAATAACAAGGCTGTTATTCATCAATGAAAAGAGGAATGAATGCAGAAGGGAAGGTTTGATCTCGATCTCTAGACATTGAAATTCTTCAATTTTTGTACCCTTAGTAAAAACACACATCATTCACTAATGATACTAAAATTATGCTAAGCTACACTAATGATGCTAAAAATGATACACTAATGATGCTAAAAAATAATTTAAGGTTTAAATAGGCTGTAATCTAAAGAAATAAGTTAATAATTTATAAATAGAAAATAATAAAATTAAAAAAATATATAAAAAAAGAGGCTTTGGAGTCGGGTTGAGACTCTGGACGTGCGTGGATCCATTTCTCTTCTGTCTATGGATTGTTGAATTGTTAATTGGTATATTGTTTCTCTGAAGCATTTGGTTTAAATTGTAATTAAAAAGCGAAGACCTTTACTTGGATATAAAATTATCTTCAATTAGTATTAAGGATAAATTAGTAGTGTGATATCTCTCGATTTAAGCTCAAGGTCTCCTTGACTTTGTTGATCCCAATTAATCCCAAGTAATAAAAAAGATATAGTATAAAGAGAAAAAATATATGTAGGATTCTTTTCCGAAACCACGAATGAGTAGAGACAAATTTAATATAAACACAATTATTTATTTGAGAGAAAATACAAATATACGTCTGATGCGTATGACTTCGTAAAATCAACTAATTCTTCGTCGTTATGTAGCTTTTCTTCTTTTTTCTTTACCCGACCGTCTTATGTTCTTATTTGTTTTATTTGGTAGGCGTTGAATGCTGTTCTACATTCCCTCCTACATTCGGCCATTCCTAATTTTCTTCAGTCTCTGAAGAATTATATTTGTAGCTTTTCATATAATCTGCTGCTGTCGTTGTCATCTTTGGAGCTTCTCCATTGCCCATACGAATTACTTCATAACGATTATTTCCATTAATTTGAGATACTCTATATGGTCCAATATAATTTTTAACCCTGATCCAAATTGTGTTCTTCTAATGAAAACCAAATCGCCTAATTTATAACGCGGTGCTTTTTTACAAGTTCGATTATAAATTTTCCTGTTCTCTTCCTGAATCTTGCATAAATTCTTCTTAGCCAAACATCGTAATTGTGTCCGACAACTCAATTGATTATTTATGATATTATTGATGATATTCGACTCGATTGATTGTTGATGATATTTTCTGATATTCTTTTTGACGCATACATACTCCAAATAATAACTTGAAAGGACTCATTGTAATACTTCGTTGATATGTACTGTTTAAACAATTTTGAACTCGTTCAACATATCGATACCATTTGTCAGGACTTTCAATTGCTAATTTTGTCACAATAGGAATTATAATTCTGTTAATTCTCTCTACTTGACCATTTCCTCTAGGTATTCCTGTGGTAGTTGTAACATGATTGATTGTTTCTTCCATACAATATTCTTTAAACTGTTTCGAAGTAAATGCTGTTCCTCGATCACTCACAATTCGTTCTGGATTACCGAAAATTGATTGTTGTATTTTCAATTTCTTTATTACTTCCATTGAATTAGTTGTTTTCGTGGGATAGAGCCACACGAATTTTGAAAATCCATCAACAACTACAAATAGATATTTATAAAATTTCGATGTCGTAGTCATGGGTCCCAAATGATCAACATAATATGTTGACAACGGAACATCTTCTTTAGGAATTGGTATTAATTCTCCTTCTTTTTTTCCGTGCTTCTTTACAGCCATAATGCATGATATGCAACAACTAATAAATTTTTCGAGTTTTTCTTTTAATTTTCTAATATAAAAATCTTCTTTAATACGCTCCATCAATTTCCTTACTCCAAAATGTCCATTTTCATGAATTTTCCGTATGATTTCCATGTGCATACTAATAGGTAGTACAATGATTTTCTTATCTCCTATCTGTTTTTTTTTTCAATATTCCGTCTTCCATTAAATAGTCTTCGTATGATTCCTTCATCAAAATTTGTTTGATAACGTTCAATCGTTCATCCTCATCCTGTTGTTTTGAATAGACAGAGTAACTGTATCATTCAAAATCATAAAAGGATATCTACTAAGGGCGTCAACATGTTTGAGACGTTGACTAGTACGATGTTCGATCGTATAGTTAAATCCTTCTAGAAACAATGCCCATCGTGCTACCTTTGGTGCTATATCTTTTTTATCCAAAGTCTTACGAAAAGCATCACAATCAGTAACAATTTTAAACAGAATCCCTTGTAAATAAATACAAAATTTCTTTATCGCAGTAATTACTGCAAGTGCTTCCAATTCATATGAACTTAATTTTTGTTCAGTATCTGATGTTTTTCTACTCAAAAAATACTGTGACGACACGAACTTTTAGAATAAAATAAAATAAAAATAAATATAAAAGACCGCTCGACACCACCGACTTGGCGCCCGGCCGCCATGTTGAAAAACTGTCAAGCGGACAGCGACGCGCAAACAATCAACATGGCCGCCTTTCGGACATCGCGCAACGCGAAGTTAGCATCGATTACATAATCGATATTAATAATAAATAAAAATAAACGATTTTATCATGAAATTAAGTTGAAATAAATAAAATAAGATTAAAAAACGCGAAAATAATATAAAATCATGAAAATATCGCAAGAAATAAGCGAAATAAGAATAGAACGACAATGCGCAGGCGCGTTTCCATGAGAACGCGAATAACAAAGCGAACGCGCATGCCCGGCGCTCGAACGTCTCTAACGGACATGCGCGAGCGGCCGCAATTTCGGCGGCAAGTCGGGTATAAAAGGCGGTGCACAGAGCATTCGTCAGGCATTCTCCTCTCTCGAACGGAAGCTAAAAAGCTAAAGAGAAGAACCTCTCTCCTCCCTGGCGGGTTTTAGTGGATGCTTGGGATATTGGAATAGTTCGGTGACGTTCGACTCCCGTAGCCTGAGGTCTATTTCTCTCCATAAATTATCCCACTGATGCTCGGGATATTGGGGTAGTTCGGTGACGTTCGACTCCCGTAGCCCGAGGTCACTTTTATTATTATTCAAACATTTTCCCGCAGATGCCCAGGATATTGGAGCAGCTCGGCGACGTTCGGCTCCCGTAGTCTGGGATCTCATTCCTTTCACACCCTTAGATGCTCGGAATATTGGAAGGGTTCGGCGACGTTCAATTCCCGTAGTCCGAGACCTATTTTCTTACTCTTTTCAAATTAAAATAACGGCATTGCCCCGTAAATTGATTTTTTAGCCACGCCAGGGATGGGAGACGTTAAAAATATTATTTATTTTATTAAAAATAAATAATAAATTGGAAATTCATTCAAATAAATAAAAAAGGAGATTATTATTATTATTTTGAAAACAATACCATGCGAAATGATTCTCAATTATTATTATTATTATTATTAGCAGGCAAAAAACGATAGGAAAAGCAACAAAGCAGTATAAATAAATCAAATAATATTATTTATTAATAAACAGAACATTGTTAAAAATAAAAACAAACGCTTATGAAAACAAATAATACAAATTATACGAAAATAAGCATTGTAAATTCAAAATCCTATATAATTTTGTTCTTTCTCAATAAAAATCAATTTTTATATTGATTTCATTTTAAGAATTCGTGTTGTCTCATTCCTTTTTCATACCTGCTCCTTTTTAAATTAAGGAAGCGTGGACCTGCGCATAGCGAGTATACGCATAGGCAAGAGCGTTCCGTTACAATACACTGGATGAAATGTGTCATCAACTGTGTCTTTTTGCAGTAATGTTGCTGCATATCCAAACTTACTGGCATCTGTGTGAAGGTCAGTAATTTCATTTTGATCGTAAATCCTTAATACTGGTTCTGTAGTCAGAATCTTTTTCAATTCGTTGAACGCATACTCTTGTGCTGGCCCAAACTCAAATTTTCTATCATTTTTTAACAGATCAGATAAAGGCCGTGTAATCAGAGCATCCCTCACGTGTAATCCTTCACGAATTTTCTGAAATATCCAGTTAATCCCAAAAAGCTCTGAATATCTTTTCGATTTTGTGGTCTTGGATAACCACAAACGGATTTAATCTTATGATTTGATGGTTTTATCAAACCTCCTTCGATAACATGTCCAAGATATTCAACTCGTTTTTCCATAAATTGGCACTTTTTCCAATTAATACACAAACCTCATTCTGCTGCAACTTTCAAAACCTCTTGAAGATTATTAAATGCTTCGCCTTCATCCTTCCCTGGTACAATAAGATCATCCATATATATCAGAACTACTCCTTTTCTATTGAGATCTTGAAATACTTCATCAACAAATCTTAAAAAATTTGTTGGACTGTTAGATAAATCGAAAGGCGTCTTGAGAAATTCATATTGACCACTGGGGGTTACAAAAGATGTATACTTCTGACTTTCTTTTTCCACCGGAACGTGAAAATATCCATTTTTCAAATCCAATACTGAAAAAAATCGAGCTCTTGTCAAATTGTCAATACAATCTTCAATCAGTGGCATCGGAAATTGATCACGTATTATTTTTTTGTTTAATTGACGATAATCGATACAAACTCGACAAGACCCATCTTTTTTCGGTACAATAACTACTGCACTTGAATATGTGCTCCGACTAGATCTGATTATTCCCTCTTTTAACCATTCATCGACTTGATCTTGTAATACTTGTTTTTCTTGTACTGAAATCGTCTTGGTTTTGACCTTACTGGTTCGTCGTTAGTTAAAACTATTTTGGTTTCAATATTTGTTCGTACCTGTTTGTTCAATCCCTTGAACAGTTTCCCTTGAGCGAGTTTCAAAATGTTGGACATTTGCACAATGTCAGTTTGCAGTACCGGTTGCCGATAGATGTTCTTATGAATTTTTTCTTCGTGGCCCATAAAGTTTGCTAAATCTGTAACCCGACCATTGGAAAGATTTAAATTCAGACAATGTGTAGCAAGATGTTTTTTTAAAGTTAATGTCCGAAGTGTATTTGGAATTGTGGCTCCAGATTCCGTTAAGTATTTGCGCATTAAATTGCACGCTCGTAAATATCGATGACGATCTTTATCGGTAGAGATCAACGCAAAAAAATAGGGATTTTTCCCTATCTTTTCTGATCTTTTCCCTATCATCATTCCACTCAAATATTGTGAAATGTAAATGAACTGGTACACCACGCCCCAATTTTCCACGAATTTCGAATCGTACGTAAGTTCGCGCTAGTTTTTTCCCCGCTTCTGAAAGAGCCGCATACGTATCTTTATTCGCTATACTATCAATTGTTTGATAATGCTGAAAATCCTCGACGTAAAGTCTTTCAATTTCCCCTGGGCGTCGACGGTTGAAAATTAAAAGAGAGAGCAGAGTCGTCTCAGTCAGTTTTTTCCATACCAATACGGAAAATCGTTCATTCAAAGATTCAAAATATTTCGTGCGCTCAGCTGATACGTAGCTATAAAGTTTTTTAATATCATCGATAGATAGCAAAACAACTTTTTTACGCCTATTGTTTTGCGCTTGAGTTTCTGCGGCTGGTCGATTGATGCTCGTTCGATATCCTTCTCCAAGCAACTTTAAAAAATCCTCCACGCGTTTTTGATCTTGTTCGCTTTCTTTTTTAATATACTCAGAACGGAGAATATCTCCACAATATCTCAGGAGCCCTCCTAGATTTGTAGCTACTGCCGGATGCGCAAATCTTCGTTCTTCTTCATCGAATTGTGCGACTCTTTTGACGGCGTCGATTGTTTCATCGTAATGTCGTGGTACAAAAACATCCGCGAAATTTTAAATACTATTCGGCTTAATATTTTTCATTTCTACCAAAAATCGGCCTAACAGCCGTAGGCGCGCCCAAATCATTTGATAATGGTGCTGGTGCAAAACATGTTTTTCACTCTCCTTATTGGCGTACACGATCATCAACTCATCATATCTAAGACCTCTAACAACGTCATCTTCTCGCAGATATGGAAAAACATATTGCCACGCAAGAAAATCGCCTGCAGATTTATTCATTCTTTTATTTGGAAGCCGGCAGACTAGGAGCTTTCCGTCATTGAATCGTTTATCGTTATTGTGCAAATGATTTCCCTTCTTCCGAAGCATTGCAATTATCGCTTTTCTTTTTTTATTTTTTGGAGGAAGTTGTGCAAATTTTTTCACATCCTCCTCTTTAGCGTGGACAGTTTCCAGATGTCGTGCAATTTTCGCTTGCATTTTCTGGCAGTAATAACAAATATATCGTTTCAAGTGAGGTGTACTGCTTGAATCTTCCACTATTAAATTCGCATCATCAGGGGCAGAAAATCCCGGTTTGTTCGAACCCAACGTAACATTTAAAGACCGTTTTCTCGAAGGTTTCGATGATTTTTCATCAGGTTCATCAACATGCGTACTAATATCGGAATCAGAAGAATTCACATCTGGTACATATTCCTCATCCTTCGGTTCAACGGTTTCTTCGTAATTTTCTGACTCGTAAACTGTCGAACTCATTACAGGCTCTAAATCAGTTTCTTCGGGAGAATTAATGTGATACATAATCGTCGCTCCCGCACTAGTCATCTGATCCACGAAATTGATACATTCTCCCGTTTCTCCTAAAAATATGACCAAAGATTAATGTAATAACATGTATAATGTGAAACCTGGGCAAAAATTCGAAAATATTTCTATTCTCACCGGAGCTTAATTTTATACGGTGTTCTCTAAGCTGCCGTAAAGGAAGACTCAGAATCTCATCACTGATAATGCGTGGTTTCCCAGAAAATTTTTGTTGATCAGAAGCGTTTCTCGTTTTCTCCACATTTTCGAAAATGTTCTCATCCAATGGAAACATTATAATGTCAGCTTCAGTGTAAGTAATATCTCCAGCTATCCAAAATAATGTTCGGTTAAATTGCAACTTTAACTGGATTAAATAAGCGTTATAATTATTGTTATCTATTAAAAAGCGCTTATTATTGAATCAATCTTCGTGTGATTTACCTAATGCGGAAAGATCCAAATCATCTGCAAAATTCTGCAATTCTTTGTCATCTGTTTCTCCTATCGTCTGAAATATCGGTTCTCCTATCGTCTGAATCATCTGTGACCGTTCGTTTTCGTGAATATTGTCTGCTCCTTTTTTTTAAATTTCATTACCAGTATTTCCATCCACTTCTACGGAAAATATTTTTTCGCTGATCTTTTCCTCTATCTGTATCTTTTTGTTTGCATTCATGCTTTTTCTGTCTCATCCCTCAAATCCGCACTTTCAGTTTTTTCGTCCACCTTTACTATAATTTTTTCTTTGCTAACATTTTCCGTTGATTTGATTGGTACATTTTGACTCTTTACTTTTAGATCTGTAGAAGATATCTCATATTCAGATTATATAGCAAAATGATTGAAATTGAAATATGTAGAAAACGTACGATCGTCGTAGGATTACGCAGATATAGAGAGTATTGGTCAAAAACTTCATATAATACGATCATATTGAGGCCATCATGTTGAATATTATGTACCAAAAATGAACAGTTTTCGAATTGAGTATGGTTTTGTTGTTAAATATTTTAGACTAAATACGAAAAGAAAATTTCGCATAAATAATTCTTTTGTTGGCAAATATTATCCACTATAAAATGTGACAAACTTCATATCCATATATTCATCCATTTAAATAAATGTTTCCCATACAAATAGTTTTCTCTGTCAATTGATACTTATTAGAAAAATCAACTATCCATGCTTTCAACTATTCATTTCGTCAATGTTTGTATTTATTTTTATTAACAGATTTTTTTGAAGTCCTTCTGTTAAACCAATCGGTGAATTTAAAAACAGTCTCTGAATAAGGCTTTATACAATGTCCAGGAGTAATCAGCGAAATGAACATTTTGAGGACGTATTTTTCAAATTTATGAATCTTTTGAGAATTGTGTTAGAACTATTGATTCTATGAATTATTTCTATGATCTTGTGTTGTGCTATCTGGCTGTATATAAATTTTTGTCAAGAGACTCGGTAGAGTCTCGGGACAAGTACATTTGACAGCTCTGTCGTCTGCTGTCCCGAGGCTCGCCAGAGTATATTATCTCTGAATAAAGTAAAATTCGGTAGTGGGGGTGAAAACTGAAAGTCATTTTCTCGAATTACGAAGCTTAGGAGACAGATGATGACTTGAAAATTAAACTGGAGACTAATTATGAAAAAATCTTTCGATTAAGCCTTAATTCAGCACGATTGATGCCGTATTTGCTGAGAAAAAACTTTGCACAGCGTCAAGATTATGCAAAAATTCTAACACATTGAAGGATTTGGTATGCTTGTATATGCGCGCAGACGACACAATCAAAGGCGTTTTGATGCCCATCAAAACCCGTTTCCACCGAAGCCGATCTTCGGTGACGAAAGTAACGAGTTCCCGTTGGTCCTTTCCTTTGTACCCACACCACGGAAAGTTTGACGGTAGTTTTGACGCGAGACGCGTAAACAGCGTGTTTTTTGCGAACTTCTCGTAGATCCGTGTTGACAGATGGTAAGGTCGGAATAATTCACGCAAAAAAAAATATCAATTTGACCCTTTGAAACACACATTTTTCCTTACGTGCAATTAGCTCAAAACTTTGTACTCGGGGGTTTTCGGGGTCGCTGATTACAAATCTGCACTCAAAATTTAGAAATTCAAGATAGCGAATCCAATATGGCGGACAACAAATGCAAAAATTGTTTGATGAAAACAAAATATAGTACTCGAGGGTTTTCGGGGTCGCCGATTACAAATCTGCACCCAAAATTTAGAATTTCAAGATGGCGGATCCAATATGGCGGACCACAAATGCAAAAATTGTTTGATGAAAGCAAAACATGGTACTCGGGGGTTTTCGGGGTCGCTGATTACAAATCTGCACCTAAAATTTCGAAATTCAAGATGGCGGATACAATATGGCGGACTATAACTGCGAAAATCGTTTAAGAAAAGCGACAGTTGACAAGCGGGGTCTTCTGGGTTCACCGATTAAAAATCTGCATACAAAATTTCGGAATTCAAAATGGCGGATCCAACATGGCGAACCATAAATTCAAAAGTTTTTTGATGGAAGCGAAAGTTGGTACTCGGGGGTTTTCGGGGTCGCTGATCACAAATCTACTATCAAAATTTGGAAATTCAAGATGATGGATACTATATGGCGAGCGATAACTGCGAAAATCGTTTGATACGAAAGCGAAAGTTGGTACTCAGGGGATTCGGAGTCGCCGAATACAAATCTGCACCCAAAATTTCGGAATTCAAAATGGTGGATTCAATATGGTGGACCATAAATTCCAAAATTTTATGATGAAAGTGAAAGGTTCAGAAAAAAATTAGATTGAAAAATAATTTCGGCCGTAGTACTTGGCGAGTTCGAACCATGAGAAATACATTACGTGATACTACCTAAGCAAAAAACTCGCCAAGTACTACGGCCGAAATTATTTTTCAATCTAATTTTTTTCGTTTGAAATTTTTTTCTCCACGTTTTGTTTTATCTTGATTTTTTTTCTGAACTCTGTTCTTTTGACCAATTTTTATTTTTATACATTAGTGACTTTTTTCAATAACCAACTGATTTTGCTTTTCATTAAATACTCCATCCTCAATCCTCAGTTTTTTGCTTAGCTAGGATCACGTAATGCATTTCTCATGGTACAAACTCGCCAAGTACTTCGGCCGAAATTATTTTTCAATCTAATTTTTTTCGTTTGAAATTTTTTTCCCCACATTTTGTTTCATCTTAATTTATTTCTGGGCTCTGTTCATTTGACTGTGTTGGATTTATGACGTTTATAAAAATGAATTTGTTTATCTCCAACTCTAGTATATAAGAATATCGTATTACAATTTATGGTAAGATAAACTAGAGTAGTTAAAATAGAGAGTTTCTAAGAATAGAAAGAAAGAACAAGAAGAAAGGAATCAATACAAAGGGTCTGAGTGTTTCCAGGCGTTGTGACCAAGAGTCGGTCAGAGTTCGTCTGTGGATGTTAACAGTCTGGGAGTAGAGACCAAAGAGTAAGGACATCTTCTCTAAGCCTAAAGTCTAAAGAATAAATATCTATACCAAAGATCATTATTGAAATTATAACACTGCGTATTTCAATAATTGCAATCCTGAATCACACCACATATCCTAATAGACTGATTTTTATTTTTATGCATTGATGACTTTTTTCAATAATCAAGCGACAATGAAATAGTTGTCCTATTATTGATATTATAAATTTTAGTCAGAATGTTCTCGTAAAGCAGTCCAGATTGAATGGACCCGGAGTTCAACATCAACAGCCAGAAAAGCATCTCGACAAAGAGCGTGAGCAAAGTGGTAACAACCTTTGGAAATTCCAGACGAAACTTGTAATTCAACGCCAGAATTATGATACCCAGACAAGCACCTCCGGGAGTCTCGATGTGGAGCTTAAACAATATTTGTCTAACGAAACTATTCCGTTGAGCGGCGATCCCATCAAATTTTGGATTAAAATTTGGATCAATACTCCTGTATTGGCTTCTATAGCGCTGAAATATTTGTCTACCGTGGCTTCATCTGTACCATGTGAGAGATTGTTTTCCATGGCTGGGAATATCGCAACTCCAAATCGTAACAAGCTCAGTGGCAAACACCTATCCCGGTTGCTTTTTTTGAAATCTCTACAATTCGACGAGTGGCGCATGTAGATCTTGCGTTATATCGAGCATTCTCATACGTTTGCGTTATTTTTTTCTTTGATCTCATCCGTTAGCAGCGGAGCATATAAGTATGCTTATAACGAACCGCATCGTTCATTCGTGATATTAACATAATTTGTTGTTGTTTTTTTTTCTCGAAAAGTTGAATATATAAATGTTGCTTCATCTTTTTTCAATAAAGTTTACCTTTGTTAATCTTTTTATTTCGTAAAATGGCGCTTTATGAATTGTTACCGTGATAGAAGGTATTAATATCTGTAAGTCCAGAGTTACCTTTAGGCTTTATTTGTTGCTTAAAAAAATAAATAAATTGAATACCCGGTAGTTATTGAACACTTTTTTCGAGTTTGCACAATTCAAAAGAATCGATTTTCTATGAATCGATCTTCTTCGCTCAATATATTGTTAGTATTGATACACAGGGTGGCAATTCGATTCAATTCTAAGAATCGATTCTTTCTTAACAATCCGGCATCCCTATTAAATCTATTTCACTACTAAATTGTTATCGTCCTTGCATTTTCTTCTTATTTCCATTTCTTACTTCTGCTCAGCCGATCCGTTTTTTATTCCTCTGTTCTCAATATTTTCACGCTATAGGCCCCGTGCGTATCGCGATGCGCCTACTGTTGTGCCATCTCGCGGAACAGTGGTGACAATACGTAGATGCCCAGCTGACAGGAACCTTCCCAAGTAGCATATGATTCATACGCACTTCGAGGTCATTTTTAATCGAAAATAATTAATGATATGACCTCGACGATAGTCCAATGTGGTTTTCAATCAATTTGTTTGAATTTTTTTCGTGAAAAATCGATATCAAAAGGTAAGTAAAGTACCAAAAAAAATTAGAAATCCAACCCTTCCGAGTGAATGTGCTGCCGCTTATTATTGAATTGAATTTTAGGTAAAAAACTATTCGAAAGCGAGCATGTCTCCAACGTGCGAGAAATTATCACAGATGGTAAACGTATCATCGAGGGAAAAGTTTTGCCACAAACTAGGGTAACAAACCCTCCGTACAATGTTACGTTATCGGTATATGAAAAAAAAAATTTTATTGTAAATTGTATTATTAAGATCGGATGTAAACGACACTAAATTATGAATTATTACAGTTACTGACGCAAATATGCAGGATCGTACAGTCAAAATGGATATACTAAATAAGTATTTTTAGAGCAATTGTAGATTCTAGTTTCATAGCAATTTCACTAGCCTGTTGCACTAATAAATTAATGCTTTGCTCTTTCGTTTTCATTAAAGCGTGATGTATGGCACTGATGCTATGTTCCTTGCGTGATCAAAAACATAATTTTTGTGTTGTTTTGTTCATAGCTATAAATTAATGAACCATTCGATATTTTTTTGTATCCAGTGAACACTGAATATTTCATAGGATCAATTTCTTTGTCGCTTGGCTTTTTAACTCTTACACTATTTCATTGTTATAATAATAAGAATGCATTTTTATAGTTGAATGGAGACCGCACAATATCCACGACGCAGTGTGGCTGCAAGGCCGGCTTATCGCTTCAAGGGTGTAAGCACGTCGCTGCTGTTGCCATTTTTATTAACAATGAAAGTTCGAATGCGAAAACAGACCAACCACAAGTTTGGAATCGACCAAACAAGAGTCAGGTTGAAAAATATAAAAAAGGTGCTACGATAGAAAGTCTCTTTCCTACCACGAAACGTTTGATCGATTTTAATCAAATTTATAAAATCGACAATGTCGAAAACGTGTCAACAGCTATGACAGACATTGATTGTTTGCTAAGTCGTTACGTGCAATCAGAGAAAGACGTAGAGCTTGAACGTAAAATCGCAATGGAGGAAGAACTGAATCGCATGAAAGAAGCACGTCTTGTTATCAAACAAATTTATAAGATTCAGAATTCGAAAACTACTTTTTATAATAGTTACGCAGTCTCCTCAATAAGCCATCTTAAAATGCGGGTGAAAAAATTTAAGTGTCCTGACAATCTTCGCAAAAAATATGAAGAGAAAATTGTTGTAACCGAGAACGACTGCGTAGAAATTTGTTTAAAATCTATAAGCCAATCCGACTTTTTCGAATGGTTCGAAGAAAGAGCGAAAAGGATTACGTGCTCAAGCAAAGCTCATCGCATAAAAACGCGCGTCGATAAGTTCGAAAATTTAGCGGCGCAATTTAAGAAGGAGAAGTTTGACGGAAAGATTAACGACGCGATGAAATATGGAATAAACATGGAATCAACTGCAAGAAAATGTTTCAGCGCGCAAACTGGCTTAAAGGTAGATATGGTAGGCCTGGTAATCGACGTGCATCAATCGTTTCTCGCTGCTAGTCCGGATGGAATTATCATCAGTGAGAACGCATTGTTAGAGATTAAATGGCCGTTCTCTTGTCAAGACAAAGTCATTATAAATTATGACGAAAAAGAAGCAAACATTCCATACGTCGAAATTGATGACGAAAACAACGTGCTTCTAAAAAAAACCATCAATATTACACTCAAGTTCAAGTTTCCATGTACATTCTTAACATGCGAAGATGCTATTTCTTTATTTACTCAGCCAAAGATAACGTAAACATAAGTGTAGAAAGAGATGAAGATTTTTTAAGAGAGCTGATTCCAAAAATCGAATGGTTTTATTTCACGCATTTTCTCCCGTTGTTGTGTTGATGAGAGGGAAAACTATAAAGGTTTGAAGCAAGAGTATCAAAAAGGAAAAACTATTATCAAGGTTTCATGTCAAAGTATTATAAAATGTTTATTTAAATATACGTAATTTATATTTAGCTATACAATTGTTAATGTACCGTTTGTTTAGTTAGAGTGAATTAGCGGAGTTTTACTATTTGCAATAATGGAACACATGTGCATAACCGCATCGATATGGGGGAGAAGTTCTATCGGAATCATTTGCAAAATATTGCATAATTTTATCCTTTGAATTGCGCGCTCGACATGGATTCTAACAGATGCTATTTTGTACGTTTCTTCTACATCTTCGTGGCTAAATTGTGGATCGAAAGCAAACGGAGGTATTACTAATACTGCTTTGCGTTCCAATAGCTCAGATTTTATTTGAGGGAAACCTTTGTCGGCTAAAACAGTATCTCCGGGTTCTATCAATTCCAAAAATCCACTATCATTTGTTATAAAACTATCGGTAGCTCGACCTCCATACCCTTTTGATAATTTGCAAATAAAACCGTCGGGTGTTATTACCACAAGGTACTTAACTGTGAAGCGAGACTTGTAGTTCTAATACATTAAAACGCGTTGTTCCACAGTTGGAGGGGTTTCCGTATATATTTCTGTGCAGTCGATAATGCATCTGCAATTCGGGTATTTGTGGAATGAAGCCGGTAGATTTTTTTTAACGCTTTCTTTTGACGGCCAGAAAATCCAAGTTTTTGTCTTCTGCGTTAAGCCCGTTAATATTTGAAAAAAAAATTTCGAAGCAGTCGTCCGATGTACGTTAAATAAGGCCCCCAGAGCACAAAATGAAATGCCCAATTTCATTTTCATTAAAAAAAGTAACAACCGGTTCTCTTTATTTAGGGATCTATAGAAATGTGGCTGGCCAGCTTCCTCGAAAACTCTGAGATTGAGGAGAACCGAAAAAAACTGGAGCGATATTCCGCCTAGCTGTGCCATGGTTTCGTCGTTTTTTACATCCGAGAATCCCGAAAATCCGCCATGAAATACTTCATCCGGTCCACAGGATATTGTGCGAAGATTTTTTATGTTGCTCACGATTTGTCTCTTATTTTTCGGAGGTTGTCGGATGTAAATGTTGGTTTGAGTCGATGCCTCATTTCCGTTAATGAAACAACACACTAAGATGTCTGCCGCCGGAATATTTTCTTCTTCACAATTATGTGCATCTGTTTGGCAGCCTACACTCATAGAAGTAGACGTCTCCCCAACTTCTTGCAACCCTGAAAAATTCCCGATTTATAGTTTGCTTTTTTTTCCATTGTATTCATATTTTTGAAGAAATTTAATTCTGAATTTCCACAAACCTGTTTCGACATTTTCTTGTACTACAGCCTCCACGTGTACCTCCGACAGATTTGAAATCTTTCGTTTCCGGAGTCGATCATGTCGAGCAGCGGCTGCTTGTGATAAAGCCCTTTTTTTATAGATTGGTGGAAAAATTGTTGGGATATACGATGGGCTATTTTCAATCGTTGATTTCGCACCGCCAACAAAATGAGCACTGCAGATGTGACTGTTTACGTTCGGTTGTTGTCTGCACTACTAAAAGATAAACCTAAATAACGCATATTGAAAAAAAATTCCTATTTCCTTATGCATATTTTGTCCTTACTGTTTTATATACCCATATATTAGACGATGATAATTTTGAGAAGTACATAAATAAATGTAATATTGAGTAAGATTTACTCACACTCGTCTCACAGCTTGTATCCACTTTTTCCTTCGGTCAATTTCATAGCTTTTTCTCGGAAACGAGTAAAATTTTAATTGCCGACTATTTTGTTCGGAGTTGTTGCACCCAATAACACAACAATATCTTTTGGCAGGCATTATTTTCCGATATTTTTAGCTATTTTCACAAGTTCAATCCGTATGCATGGACTCACTTCGAACGACTGTTGTCACCACGTGTCTTCTTCTGCGTTCTTCTGTCCTTTATCATTCATTCTGAATTATCGGCACTATATTATATCTTTCTCTGTTCTTTTTTTTTTCGTTTCATTGCTATAAACGGTGACTTTTTTCGCAATTTCGTTGGGTCTTCATTATATGTGCTTTATTCGGTAGATAATTCTCTGTATCCCAGTTTATTTTTTGTATTTTTATGCTGCCTTTTGTATATGATTTAGTCGTCTATTGTAACGGAACGCTTCTACCGACGCGTATACTCGCTACGCGCAGGTCCGCGCTTCCTTAATTTAAAAGGAGCAGGTATGAAAAGGAAGTGAGACGACACGAGTTTTTAAAATATAATCAATTGAAATAGTATATTACATACCTAGGCCAGAAAAATAAGAAAAGTCTCAGATCACATGTAATTGTTGGCCGAGTCGAAATATAATAAAGAACACAAAACGAACAAAACACATGGTATCGTTTAAAGGAGAAGTAAACATTAAACAAATCGAAAAAGAAATAAAGTTCATTAATTACACAAAAATCACATGGGAATATTACTGGTGTGACGAGGCACGGTCCAGCAATAATGAGCGAATAAAAAGGTGATTCGAGTGGGACTCGATCCCGGGACCCGCGGAGTCTCAGTCCAGAGCGCTAACCACTGCGCTATGGGCCACCTATATTCTTCCATTATTGCCAGACCGTCACACTGGGCCAAAAAAAGAATTACACAATGCCATCGGTGCCAAAGCTGGGGCCATGCCACATCAAACTGCTACGCCTAGCCGATCTGCCTGAAATGTGCAGAACAACATTTAACAAGGGATTGCCAAAAACCGGCTAACGAACCAGCAATATGTGCAAATTGCATCGCAGATCGTTCAGCGAATGCAACTATATACCCGGAATATCAAAAAAGACTGTACCAAATAGAAACACACAATAGAACAAATCCTAAACACACAAAACTAAGCCAGAAACCCAATGTGATAGATACTGCGGGTGACAAAATCTTCCCTAGACTAAAAAACAAAAAACAGCTAGGGTGGTCAACTGAACATACTAACACGCAACAAGAAAACGCATGGGTAAAGAAAAAACAAAAGCAGTATAGTACAATTGTTAAGAATGTTCCTCTGGTTGTTTGCGGGACGTGTCATCCGAGGGGGGTCCCTGTGCTAATACACAGACCAGGGTCAGCATAGCCAACTGAAATCTTGCCTATCAACGATTAAGAAAGTAGCTATACTATACCTGTACTATGAAGTACAAATGGTCCCACTTTTGGAATATAGTTTAATGAAGTATATCCAAGCTTATTGCATTCGTTATAAACATTAATATTCATATTAGTTATCGTTGATTTGTAACAAAAAATTTGGCAATGTTGTTTTTTGTTTTCAAAGTTTGCATCCGTGACGCGCATGCGCCATGTAGTATTCGAGGTTTTGTGCTTCGAGAGCTCCGTGATCATATGGTTATTGTTGCTACTCTAACCTATAACCGAACGTTCGTAGACATAGCTTATTTATCTATTGAATACTGAGTAAGTGAATAATGAGTAAACAATACCGATGGAAGCGTAAACTCGTAATGGAGCGAGTTTATTTGCAGAGATTAGCGCAATCGAAAAAAAAGAAGCCTGCCGTTGTCAAATGTGATAATGACGAAGATCCGACAACGAAAAATGAAACTTCGCAACAGCACGAAAACTCTCAGAATTTACATCAGGTTGATCAAGACAAAACAACTGCAAACAATAAATCACACTCTGTCGAGGGACGACGTATTGTCGATCTACAATTGCTCGCACGATTTCTGAAATGTACCATGTGCAAAGAAGTTCTCTTATTAGAATACATTGAAAGTGAAACACGACGAGGCCTTGCATCCATATTATACATTCGCTGTCACCATTGTTTATTGATAAACCCTGTACCAACCAGTGAATCTCTCGTTGATAAGGATGAGAGAACTAGAATATACACGGTGAATTGTAATGCTGTAATGGGTAAGTCAGTTTTTCTTATGTTTTACAATTAATATTTGCTGTATTATATTATTTGAATGTGTAACCTATCACATTGAGCTTATAAATTTAATAGATAAATATTTGTTAGATTTCGATGATATTTGATTAGGCAGTACAATGAAACTTTTTCATGTATTTACAACTTAATGTAACTTAATAATTTTTTAATAGTTAAAAATCTATGACAGTTCCCGCTAGGTGATTTTTCAAATAATATCAAAATGCTTACAGCATAAGCGAGACTCGTAATTCTACTTCTTTTCCAAAAAATGATTATTGAATACTCGTTATTTATTTTCTCTTGAATGCTGATTGTTTATATTTAATATAATACTAATCAAATAGATTTTTGTTCAAAAACGATTGACTTTTTGTAATGGTTTCATTTGTATTGAAATTCGAAATTCTTTCAGAGGCTCGATTCATGCTGGCATGGGCGTAACTCATCTCAACAAATTGACGGCCTGTCTTAACGTTCCACCGATGCATTCGAATTTTTTAAAACGGTATGAGCGAATCGTAGGCCTAGCCATCGAGAATATTGCAAAAAAAAGCTGTGCTGAAGCCGCCACGATGGAAAGGACTCTAACCATAGAAAATGCAGATTCAATTGAGAAGTTGTTGTAAGAGATCGTCTGTCGTAAACAGAGAGAATAAGCAACGTACGCTGAAATGAATGCGTTTGCTTCAGCGTACATTGCTCTCAAAAAGCACCGGAAGTCGTTATCGTCGAAAATTGTACATAATAAATCAACCATGTAAACCATGATTGGGAGAATGATACATAATGAATTAATAAATAATGAAAATTAATTTTCATAGAGATTTTTCCCTTCTCAAATCCATTCGGCTAGTTCCGTGTGTTTCGTAAAGTCTATTTTTTACCTGGTTCTAGTAAAGTCCAAGTGGAGTTGTTATGAAGGAAGATCTTATAGGCTTTAATTTCCATATAAAGATCCAGGTTGGACTTGATCTCAGTGGACGAAATTAGAGAAACGGGAAATATACGATTAGAATGGGGTGAACGTGAACAGAACGATACACTCTGAATTGGAGGTGTTTATTCTAATTATCGTTAGACGACTTGGTTGAACGGATAGCGGGAAACGTGAATCCGTGTCAACCAGCGAGAGTTCGTATCGAGTCAACTATGATGCTTTGGTTTCGTTAGGAGGATTGAATCGTAAGAATAGGCGTGGTTGTCATTACACTGGGGTGCAAGGATAGCGGTTCTACGTGAGGTCCTTGCGACCCGCGGGAGAACGTGCATTCATGAAGAGTGAGACGAGTTAGCGGTTGTAGGGTTAATCGTGAGACATGAGGTTGGAGAAGAGGATATCATTTGAATAGAGTTGAATAGGTTGAATTGATAGACCGAAGGACAGGAAAATCAGGAAAAAACTTACTCAGAGCATTTCCTGGACGATGTCTCTCTTTTTCATTATCATTTCGATGAAAACCGTGCTTGTCTTCTTGAGGGATATCGTCACGATCATCGAGAGAAGCAAGAGCGAGAGAAAAAACAAAAAGAGAGAGAAAATAAAAAATTGAAGATCGATTCAACATCGATCTCTCGACGACTCCTTGATTTATTCAAACATGCTCTCCTGTCGGTTGTTTTAATTGCGAGCGAATTTCAAATTAAAGTCAACCAGTCAATAATAAGACAGAAAGGATTTGAGATAATCAATTTAATGGAAATAAAACAATAAAATACAATTGTTGGCAAATAACGTAGGAATTTAGCGATGTGGTCTTTTTCAAACACCGTGTTTCCGTTCCTTTTTTATTATTTTGCTTCACATTGTTGGTTTTTATTTCATAGAGTCGTGTGAATCATGTAAGTATGCACTTTGAATTACGTATTGCAGACCAGAAAATCTGCGAACAGGATTTCTTTTACCAGATCAAGCAGACACAACAACTCCTCAAGCTGGAGACAATTTCGATACTTTGGTCCGACTAATGGTATCGTATGATATGGGATGGAGTACACGAGAAAGTGGACGAAATTATGACAGTCTCGGCGGCTATGGCATGTTTATCGGCACACAAAGCTCAAAAATTATCGAATACGCTACTCGAAAGCGAAAATGTAGGCTATGCGATAATGGGCACCCTCAATCTGACCATGACTGCCGACTCAATTTCTCCTGAAGCGAAAAAGCGATGGAAGCAGATGCAGCTGCAAAAATGGCCACAGAAAGTACCATTTTAAAGAGCGCTAATGTTGAAGTGGGAATCGTTGTAGGTGACGATGATAGTTCGACAATTGCCGCCATCCGACGATGCGCCGACCATCCGGTAGTGAAATTTTCTGATCGAAATCATACGTCAGAAGGTGTGACCAATGCACTTTATAAAATACAGCGCAGTCACAAAGAGTTGACGTCAGACGCAATAAAATACCTGAAAAGGTGCTTCGGGTATGCTCTGTCACAGCACAATGGAAATAGCACTGAAATGGCTATCGCTATTCGTCAAATTCCACACCATGCATTCAACCACCACGAACACTGGAGAGCATGGTGCAGATATCAGTATCCTGGCCAAACATCCCCTGCCCGGAGAAAAAAAACCTTGGACAAGTACATTTGTTGACCTCCGTTTCCATTTGTTTTCACAGAAAAAAACTACCCAAAAAAGTACGAAATTTTCAAAAAATTGGCAAGATAAAAAATGATTTACATTCAACACTAAAATTTATAATATCAATAATAGGTCAAGTATTTCATTGTCTCTTGAGGATGGAGTATTTAATAAAAAGCAAAATCAGTTGGTTATTGAAAAAAATCGATCCAAAGAACAGAGTCCAGAAAAAAAATCAAGATAAAACAAAACGTGGAGAAAAAAAAATTCAAACGAAAAAAATTAGATTGAAAAATAATTTTGGCCGTAGTACTTGGCGAGATTTTGCTTAGGTAGAATCACGTAATGTATTTCTCGTGGTACGAACTCGCCAAGTACTACGGCCGGAATTATTTTTCAATCTAATTTTTTTCGTTTGAAATTTTTTTCTCCACGTTTTGTTTTATCTTGATTTTTTTTCTGGACTCTGTTCTCTTGACCGATTTTTATTTTTGTACATTGGTGACTTTTTCCAATAACCAACTGATTTTGCTTTTTATTAAATACTCCATCCTCAAGAGACAATGAAATACTTGTCCTATTATTGATATTATAAATTTTAGTGCTGAATGTAAATCATTCAGCAGTAAATCATTCAGCATAAAACAAATGGAAACGGGGGTCAACAAATGTACTTGTCCATGGTTTTTTTCCCCGGGCAGGGGATTTTTGGCCAGGATAGATTTATTTGCAACAAGAACAAATGCGAAATGTAGGCTATATATTTCTTGGTCGCGAGACCCAGACTCAGTTGCGGTTGATGCATTCACGGTAGATTGGAGCCAATCGTTTTTTTTATGCATTTCCGCCATTCGCAATAATTTTACGCGTTTTAAGAAAACTTAAAGACGACCGGGCTAGAGGTATCGTAATTGTACCGTATTGGCGAACTCAAGTTTGGTTCCCCATCTTCACTGCCATGTTGGATTGCGAACCAATTTATTTTGAACCAAACGTCAATCTTTTGCGCTCTCTCAGTAGACTACCGCACCCGATCTGGAGGAGGATTACCCTGGTTGCAGGACGGCTGTCTGGGAAGCGCTGAAGCGGAGAAGCGTGCCGGAGGAAGCACTTTCTATTATGCTCTCCTCGTCGTCGGTTTCATCGCTCAAACAATATGACAGCTGTTTAAAAACGTGGTGGTTATTTTGCCATAGAGAGGGTATATATCCGTACAAATGTGACACATCACAAATAATAAGATTTTTGTCTGCCGAATTTGAGAAGGGCGCTTCTTGTGACACACTGAATAGCTGCCGATCCGCGATCGCGCTTTTGAGGGGGCCCGAGTTGGGAGAAGACGCCAGAGTACGGAGACTTTTCAAAGGCATCGCGAATCTTAGACCGACGAAGCCCAAATACGAATCAACGTGGGACCCACAACTTGTTTTAAACCCCGTTGCGCAATGGGGACTGAACGAAGAAATGTCCTTAGAAAGACTTACCCTCAAACTGGTAACATTGTTGGCGTTAGTCACAGCACAGCGTATGTAGACGCTCGCGTCAATCGATATTCGAAATATAGAGAAATAAACGGGGTTGATCGAAATCGAAATTCCGGCGTAGTTAAAAACTTCGAAAATAAATAAAGCACAGCCAATTTTGAGCATCCCTTTTTATATCGAGAATAAATGTATTTGCCCAGCATCGGTGCTGGAAACGTACTTAAATGAGACGAAAGATTCACGAGGAAAGGAAACTCGATTTTTGTAGCTCTGAAAAAACCGCACAAGGAGGTTTCGACCCAAACCTTGAGCAGATGGATCAAAAAGACCCTCATGGAAAGCGGGGTAGATACAGACGCATTGGACGTTTACAGCACTCGTCATGCATCGACTTCATCCGCGAAAAAGAGTGGGGTCAATATAGACGCTATTAGAAAAGCCGCAGGCTGGACAGAACGTTCGGGGATCTTCGCTAGATTCTACGACCGTCGTGTTGTAACGAGTAAAGGCATGTTTGCGAAAGCGATTTTGGCTAAAAGCATTGTATAACACGTTTGAAAAGATTTTATAAAAATATAAGGTGTGACGTGACATTGTGGGCCACGTCACCTGCACGGATTGGTCGAACAGTGGACCGGAGGTCCGGTCCATTTGACGCCGCCCGGCGACTCGTCGTGGGCCACATTTTGAGCAGGTTCCTTCCGTAATTATTTTTAGTGGTATCAATTACCTGGACCCGTCCTTCCGGGACCATATTACCTGCCGTAGCTGCCTGACATTAACTGCGTTTATCGCCAAAAATTGCGTTTGAGAGAGAGCGAGAGGAGCACGAAAGACCCTTTATTATTTAGGTCACATTTATTCGCCCTCGTTGGCCGTTTCGCCCTCCGCCTTCGCGCCTCAGCTTCGTCAATCTCGGCGGGTTATTTCGGCAGTCTCACCCTTCCCAATTGTTGGTTCTCGTCCACCTGAGTCCAACTTGCGAACGGTCGAAAGACCACGCTGGTTATCGGCCATTTTGAACGCCGTCCGTGGCTTTCTCACCATCGCAACCGAGAGTTGCCCCGTTCGCCTCCACGTTGCAGGGACTGCAGCCCCTGTGCAACGGCGCCTCGTCAGGTGGTGCCTGGGATTCCCTGCGGTGGAGGTGTGGTTTAGCCTGGTGGCACTGTGGGCCCACCGGGACGTTAAGGGACGCCTCACATCTCGAGGGAGGCCTCCCCTTCACCTTTCAGTCGGACATCGGCCGGGTCCCCAAGAGGAAAAGCCCCTGCAGCGTGGAAAGCCCGCTGGAGGTGGGATTGTCGCGGGAGCCTCGTTTGAGATTCCCGCGTAATAATTTCGTCGCGAAGTCGAGAATTTCGGCTAATTCACATTAGAGGTGCGAGGACTGGGTCCGGCGGTCTTCGAGTGGTGGGGAGAGACAAGGAGAGTGCTGAGTCTTGCCGAGGCGCGAGAACACTCATTCTTCGTAATCATGTCTCTACGCCGAGTCGCTGTTCCACCGAGCTCCTGAGCCAATTCAGCCACCACGTGAGCAGAGAATTTCGCCTCGGTAAGCCCGTTCGTTTATTCTCTCCGACTCGTCGGAACATTGGGATTTTAGTGAGTAAATTATCGAGTTTTTGCCAATTATGATTGGCGTGGAGGAACGAAGGAAATAATAGAGCGAGAATGTGGCTCGTTTATCTTCCTTCTTTCCTAATTATTTTGTTTTATTGAGTTCCCCAATGAATCCGTCGAGTCCCCTTGGTGACTCGCGATATTATTTCATTTTTATTATAAAGTTTGGTGAATTACAACGGAATTATCAATAAATTCCGTTGAGTTATTTTATTGTATAAAATTGGCCTGACTAGGCCATCGTATTTCGTCATGTTTTCGAGTTACGTGTCCAAGGCCGGCCGCGAGCGCGTCGCGCCGGCTTGTTTTCGTGCTGTCGCTCTCTCACTCGGCCTCAAGTACGTTAGGCATTGTTTCGTTCTTCTATGCCTCGGATTCTTGTATTATTTTGTTTTCGCGTCTATTTATCTCGATTTTCGTATTTCTTTCTGTCGAAATATTATTTCATATATGCCATTCTACGTAAAGTCGGTATTTTCCCTGTCTTCGGAATTTAGCTGCCTAATTTTCGATCGAATTACCTGAGTTAGTGTCTTGCACTCTAACTCCGTTATTATTTCGGTTATTTAGTTAATTTACGTGTTAAATTGTCGTTATTCCCTGTCTTCGGACTTTAGCTGCCTAATTTTCGATCGAATTACCTGAGTTAGTGTCTTGCACACTAACTACGTTATTATTTCGGTTATTTAGTTAATTTACGTGTTAAATTGTCGTTATTCCCTGTCTTCGGACTTTAGCTGCCCAATTTTCGATCGAATTACCTGAGTTAGTGTCTTGCACACTAACTTCGTTATTATATCGGTTAGTTAGTTAATTTACGTGTTGCATTGTCTTTATTCCTTGTCCTCGGACTTTAGTTACCTAGACCTCGATCGAATTACCTGAATTAGTGTCTTGTACACTAACTCCGTTATTATTTCAATTATACCGTTCATTTCAATGTTAAAGTGAGCTTATTACCCGTCTTCGGCCTTCAACTGCCCAGACCCCGACCGAACTATCTGAGTTAGTATCTCACGCACTAACTCCCTTATTATTTTAATTATTTCTTCATTCACGTGTTTCCCTGGTTATTATATTCAAATTGCGTTTTACGGAGCTCAGCTCCACGTTGTCTGATTCAGTCGCCCCTACTACCTGCCTTCGGGCCTTGACTACCTGTAATTCGCCCGATCCACTAAGTTGCCTGAATAAATGATTGTCGAAACTCAAATCATTAGTCTTTGGCTAATTTATTTTATCGGCCCTAATTCCTTACTCTCGTCCCGAGCCACCCCCTCTACCATTAAGTATCTCAGTCGAGCTGAGTAGACGGACCATCCTGAATCCTCGCGGCCACCTTGAGCTGCCTCGTCCACCGTATCCGCATCGGGGTGGAAAAAAACTTAAAGTCGGTTTCACCGGCGGTACATTCGTACCTGGCACCCAGTCCACCCCGGCCAGGTTATCGTGGTTCAGGGAGGCGCGGCGGAGGAGTTCAGAAGGGACAGATGGACCCGAGTCGGGAAAATCGTGTTACAAAGGATAGCAAATTTCTGAGTCATGCAATATCTGCCGTAACGAACTTTAAATAACTACATTCTGATCTCGAGGAAGAGGCGCGAAATACAATCATAAGATCAAACGAACTTACCTGTAAGTGAAGTTCGATCTTGATTGTATGTAGCGCCTCTTCCGAAGAGATCAGTCCCACCCAACAGGTATCCCCTTTTTTCTAATTATATATATATACTAGCCTGTGTCCGCCCGCTTCGCTGGGCACACAATAATACCACACCCAGATTTCCACATGACCTATGTGGTACAGTGAAGATATTCGTTTTTATTGTCTAACTTTCCGCACGCGACTTTGCTCGCATTGATATTAATTTTTTGTTCGTTGATGTAAAATTATAATTTGATAATATAAAATTAAATCTATCATTCATTTCCATCCCTGATCATGGGGACTATAGGAAGGAGCTTCAACTTCATAAAAGAAACCTTTGAAAAAACGTCCGTAAAAAGCGTACGAAATAATAACTACGAATTCCACCGCCGCGGCGCTTTTGTGGAAAGTTCTTGATATATATAGTTATAGTAGGTTCCTATATGGTCGGTTCAAAAACGGTGCGGGTTGTTTTTGCGTCTTACGTTTTGACAGCCGTGTGTAAAAATAACCTTCTCCGGTTCATTTTTAACTGAGCTCCCGTACCTTAACCTCACGAAATCAGGTAACGATTTAACGTGAAAGGTGAGTTTTTCTGAAGCGAAAAACGCTTCACAAAGTTTTACGGTTTCGGATGTTTAGGAAAAATCTCTACCAAATATATTTTAAGAAAAATAAAGGAAACGTTCTGTTTTCAATTTCCCGATTATCTCGCCAAATTTATTGGAATTTATATATTTATTCAATTGAATTAAAGTATATTATATTTATTGCTTATTGAACAAAACCCCGACAGTTTGTTTTTTTTTTTCGAATTTGAATAAAAACTTGACACTTTTCTATCACGATTGGCGCAGCTAAGTTCGTAGACGATATCGACAGATTTCTCCAGTTACCTACTGATCAAAATTCATTTTTACGCCATTGAAAAAAAGTCAAAAAAATTTCAATCAAAACATGTGATTAAATCACGAAAATTTTTAAGAGTATTCTGGAAATCAAAGAAATTCATTTTAACTATTAATGTCATTTTTCAAGAAAAATGATGTCGAGTTTTGAATTTCAAACTTTCCAGACCAATATAAGATTAGAAACATACTTCTTATCAGCTGCGCATGTACAGCGTATTCTCCATGGTACAGCGCATCGTTTATGCGCATGCATACATATATAGCAAATCGAGAACATTTGACGGCAGCGTCGCCTATTTCGTAGATTTTTCAGGACCGATTCAAAGCACGAAGTTGACGCTCGACGCTCCTTCCTTACAGTCTCCATGGCAACGATTATTAAAGCAATGGATGCCATAACAACGGTCACCATGACAACGGTTACCATGGCAACGGTTGCCAAGGCCACGGTTGCCAAGGTCACGGTTGCCAAGGCCACGGTTGCCAAGGTCACGGTTGCCAAGGCCACGGTTGCCAAGGCCACGGTTGCCAAGGCCACGGTTGCCAAGGCCACGGTTGCCAAGGCCACGGTTGCCAAGGCCACGGTTGCCAAGGCCACGATTGCCAAGGCCACGGTTACCAAGGCCGCGGTTGCCAAGGAAATGGTCACCACGACAAAGGTTATCATGGCAACGGTCACCATAACAACGGTTATCATGGCAACGGTTGTCAAGGCCACGTTTGCCATGGCAATGGTCACCATAACAACGGTTATCATGGCAACGGTTGCCATGGCAATGGTCACCATAACAACGGTTATCATGGCAACGGTTGCCAAGGCCACGGTTGCCAAGGCCACGGTTACCAAGGCCACGGTTACCAAGGCCACAGTTACCAAGGCCACGGTTGCCATGGAAACGGTCACCATGACAACGGTTATCATGGCCGCGGTTGCCAAGGCCACGGTTGCCATGGCAATGGTCACCATAACAACGGTTATCATGGCAACGGTTGCCATGGCAATGGTCACCATAACAACGGTTATCATGGCAACGGTTGCCATGGCAACGGTTGCCATGGCAATGGTCACCATAACAACGGTTATCATGGCAACGGTTGCCAAGGCCACGGTTACCAAGGCCACGGTTACCAAGGCCACGGTTGCGAAGGCCACGGTTGCCAAGGCCACGGTTACCAAGGCCACGGTTACTAAGGCCACGGTTGCCATGGAAACGGTCACCACGACAATGGTTATTATGGCCGCGGTTGCCAAGGCCACGGTGACCAAGGCCACGGTTACCAAGGCCACGGCTGCCATGGAAACGGTCACCACGACAACGGTCACCATAACAACGGTTATCATGGCAACGGTTGTCAAGGCCACGGTTGCCAAGGCCACGGTTACCAAGGCCACGGTTGCCATGGAAACGGTCACTACGACAAAGGTTATCATGGCAACGGTTGCCAAGGCCACGGTTACCAAGGCCACGGTTGCCATGTAAACGGTCACCACGACAACGGTTGCCATGGCAATGATAAACATAACAATGGTTACCATAGCAACGGTGGCCACAGATATTCGGTTTGGTAGGAAATGTTTTTGAATGATAAATCCATTTTGGATAGAGAACGATCAAAATCCGTTCTTAGTGAGCGTCTACGTCGGGAAAGGAGTTACCATGTCAAATTTCGAGTTCCTATCTTCAGTGGTTTAGGCTGTGCGTTGTCTGTCAGTCAGTCAGTCAGTCAGTCACGCTACAGTTATATATATGTAGATAAAAATTGAACTTACTTTCTTCCGCTTTCATTCATTCTTTCCCGCTCTCGGTCTACACGCCTTTCTCGACATCTAGCTTCTTGTTCTTCCCTTTCTCTTTTTGTTCTTTTCTCTCTCTCCATTGCTCTTTAAATGAATGTTAATATTTTTTTAAAGTTATACTTCATACATAGTACCACATAGTACAAGTACATAGTACCACAGAGGTCTTGCCTACGTTTGGTACAGTTATGGTATCGTATGGTATGGTATGGTATCGTATGGTATCGTATGGTATCGTATGGTATCGTATGGTATCGTATGGTATAATTATGGAATCGTATGGTATCGTATGGTATCGTATGTTGTAGTTATGGTACGGTTGCCATTGAAACGGTTGCCATGGCAACGGTGGCCACAGATATTCGGTTTGGTAGAAATCGTTTTTGAATGATAAATCTATTTTGGATAGAGAACGATCGAAATCCGTTCTTAGTGAGCGTCTACGTCGAGAAAGGAGTTACCATGTCAAATTTCACGTTCCTATCTTCAGTGGTTTAAGCTGTGCGTTGTCTGTCAGTCAGTCAGTCAGTCAGTCACGCAACAGTTATATATTGTGACGATTTTGCCACAAGTTCACCAGGAATAATTTTAGGAATAATTATTCCTGGCTAAAAATAAATAAAAATAAATAAAAACGTGAATCTCGAAAATAAATGGAGGATACAAGAATGAAATAAAATAACACCGGAGTATTAAAAAGGGAGAATCGAAATTACAAATTTATTTAATCAGAAATACAAAAGAAAAATTAATAATTGTGGGCGCCAGTTAATTATGGAAAATTAACACGTGAAAGTTATATAAACTTTCGATCTCCTTGATATTGCGAAGATAATAACAATAATAAATAAAACAAAATCAGAAATTTGGGCTAGCTTATACAAAACAAGGGCAAAAGACAAAATAATATCTCAGTTGCTGAGGGCTCCTGACAACTCGGGCGTCTTATTATACCCGTGAACGAAAAATGGGTGGTGGGGGAAGAACTTGGACTCGAAATATTCGAAGTCCGAAAAATAAATAATATTTCTTCATTTATCGTCGTGTTTGACGATTTGGAATAACACAAAATACAAAAATTATTACGCAAAAATAATAAATAAACTTTTGTCTCGGAATTAAAAATAAATTAAATGAAAAATATCGTTTGTTCGACTCGTAAACGAGATCGACACCGATAGAACAAAAGATGACGCAATAGTATTAATAATGGGGAGATAACAAATAATAGGGAAATAATTAATAATTAATTCGCCTTATCCTCTCTCACAATATTAAGCGATGTTAAACGGCGATGACAAAGTATTGCGAGAGGCCGAAATCATATAAAAAGACAAAGGGGACTGTTCGAACGACGCTCGAACGAACAATAGACAAAAGAGGGGAATGGGGGGGGGGGGTAAAATGGCAATTTTCGTAATTATAAAAACCTTAAAACTATCACCACAACATTCGTCGCGTCTTAATTTCTAATAAAAACAATTATTTTCGTTATAAATTATTCGATAATAGCCAGAGGGGCCCAAAAATAACGAAAAAGGGAGGAAAGTCACAAAACGGGGAATAAAGACCGGGCGTTCAACAATGGCGTGTCGAAACGACGCCTCGCGAAGTCGCGATTACAAAAAATACGAAAAACGACTTACGATTAAACTACAGGTTCGAGGAAAGTTTCTCCTCGTTCTCTCTACCGTCCAAAAGTCGTCGGGGAGGAATTTCCAAATTGAATAAACAAAAATTACTTAATTTAATATTAATTAACACGGAGAACGGGGCAGGGACAACCGTACAGCACGTCGAGTCGTGGCGAAGTCAAGTAGAGACGCTCTCCAACAAAGCCCTCGGTCGCGTGGACTTGTTACCTTGTCGCTCATTGGTTGTTTTTGCCGGCCCGGCAACAACCATCCAATCACAATCGTCGTTATTTCAAAGTTGGTCTCGTTCCATGGTAAAGGGTGTAGAGGGAAAGAGAGGGGCTTACGAGTCGAGCTTGGTCTTGCACTGCCTGGGAACGAAGGGGGCGCTTGTGCCGCCACCTGTTGCTCTCGAACGAACGCTGAGTGGTCTCGGGGTTCGTAAATTCGACGCGCGACTTTTGAAATCGCTTGGGGAACTCGTGACAAAGAATGACGTCATCACGTCACAGTGGTGTTGTGTTGCGATCGCGTCGTGGACTCATCCACAAATCGCGATCTCTTCGATTTTTGGTCTCGACGGAGGAGTGGACAGTGCTGAGTGACTTGTTTCTTCAATGTTGTGCCTTGACGCCGCGGGACTTGATGATTTTTCTTCGGGCCGCTCGATGTAACCTCCGGCCTCGAAATCGCGATGTTATTTGAGGTTAGGCCCTCGACTCGACACTTTGCTGTCACGATGGGACTTCGATGGATTTTTGTTGTGGTAAGGGACGATTTTCCCTTACTACCGGTGAGTTGTTCCTTTTCTTATTCTCTCTTTTATTTTCCCGGGGGCTCGACTCGTTTTTTCAGGGATTTTTGGGAAGGAAAATTTGTGGGAAGGATAGAGTGTCGCTGAGAGGAAATTGTTGTTTTTGACAGGAATGGGATGGGTAATTATTATTGGGTCGTTTCAGTTCTTGGTCTTCTTTGTGATTCGGGTTGGATGATCTTGTTGTGTTCCTCTTGTTTATTCTCTCTCAATATATTGCAGGTGCCGTCACTGCGGCTAGAGATCCTTGTGGTCTTGTCGGCGAAGGATCCTGGTGGTCAATTTATCCTTCGCTGGCGTAGGAGGTTTGCATTTGGACTTAAAAATATTATTGGGCGGTTGACGAGGAGGAAAATTCATTTAAAATAATATTATAACGGAGACGCAACACAAAAAAAATTGGACTTAAAAACTAATAATTCATGATGGCGGACGAATATTGTGGTGGACTCCACCACGCTCAAAAAGGTAAGTATGGGAAATTGTACAACGTTACAATATATATAGATATTGTGACGTTGCACAATTTTTATTATACTTACCTCGTTGATCGTGGGGGAGTCAACCACGATATTCGTCCGTCCTATAATATTTTTAGTTAATAAGTCCGATTTTGTATACCGTCTCCGTCATAAAATTCGTTTAAATGAATTTTCCTCCTCGTCAACCGTTACAAATAAATGTTAGTCCACGACGAACTTCCTACGCCAGCCAACGAAGGATAAAAACACCGTGAAGATCCTTCGCCGACAAGACCACAAGGATCTCTAGCCGCAGTGACGGCACCTGGAATATATTGAGGAAGAATAAGAACGAGAACACGACAACAAGACCATCCAACCCCAATCACATGAAAGACCACAACTAAAACAACCCATTAATAATATTTTTCTCCTATCCTTCCCAAAAACAACAAACTCCCTTCAGCGACACTCTATCCTTCCCACCGCTTTTTCCTGCTTGAAAACTTCCAAACCACCGAGTCGAGCCCCACGAAAATCAAAGGAATACAAGAGAAATAATGGAAAAAAGGAACAACTCACCGAGGGTAAGGGAAAATCGTCCCTTACCCAACAAAAATCCATCGAAGTCCCTGATGACAGCCAAAGTGTCGAGTCGACGGGCCTAACCTCAAATAACATCGCTACTTCGAGGCCGGAGGTTACATCGAGCGGCCGGGAGGAAAATCACTAAGTCCCGCGGCGTCAAGACACGACATCGAAGAAACAATCCACTCAGCACTGTCCACTCCTCCGTCGACACCAAAAATCGAAGAGATCGCGATTTTTGGCCAAGTTCACACGCGATCACAACACTTCGTACTAACAACGTGATGACGTCATCTTTTTACTCGATCTCCCCTGGCGATTTCAAAAGTCGCGCGTCGAATTCACGAACTTCGAGACCACTCAGCGTTCGTTCGAGAGCAACAGGTGGCGGCACACGCGCCCCCTTCGTTCCCGGGCAGTGTAAGACAAAGCTCGACTCGCAAGCCCCTCTCTTCCCCTCTACACCCCTCACCGCGGAACCAGACACCGTTCGAAATAACGACGATTGTGATTGGTTGGTTGTTGCCGGGCCGGCAGAAGCGACCAATGAGCATTGAGGTAACAAGGCCACGCGTGCGAGGGCTTCGTTACCAACACACTTCACCACGATCCTGCGAGCGTAAAGCATCTTTTTCTGGCGATCTCCGAGTTTTTCAAGCGATTTTTGTAATTAAAAAGTGATAGTTTTGTACGATAACCCGTCTTCACTTCAAGCGAGGACGTTTTTGAGTTGACGAGGCGATCTTCTCTTAATTTCCCAGCTAAAAGTAAGTTATTTTTCGGGTTTTTGTGTTCGCGACTTCGCGAGGCGTCGTTTCGACACGCCATTTTTGTACGCCCGGTCTTCGTCCCCCTTTTGTGTAATTTTCCTCGCTTTTTGCGACATTTTCGAGCCCTTCTGGCCGAAAATAAACAGTGTAAGAAATAAGTGATCGTTTTGGCGAGATAATAGACGCGACGAATATCGCGGTGGTAGTCATAAGTTAATAAAATTAAGAAGTTGCCCATTTTGCCCCGTCTTCCCCTCTTTTGTCTATTGTTCGTTCGAGCGTCCTTCGAACAGTCCCCCCCGTATTTTTACATTATTTCGGCCTCTCGCAACATTTTCTTACTGCAGTTTACCATCGCTTAACATTGCGAGAGAGAATAAGGCGAATTAAGTTCTAATTGTTTTCTAATATTTCGTATTATTTGTAATTCAGCCATTTTTGGCACTATTGCGTCATCTTTTGCTCTATCGTTGTCGATCTCGTTGACGAGACGAACGAACGATATTTTTCGATTTGTTTTATCATTAATTTCGAGACAAAAGTTTATTTATTGTTTTGTGTAATAATTGTTAGTTTTTTTTTCTTATTGTTGTTCTTACTACGCGTCAAACACGACGAGCAATCAAAGAAGTATTAATTTTTTTTTATTTGGACTTCGAAAAAGCTCGAGTCCAAGTTCTTCCCCCACCACCGTTTTTTTTTGTTCACGGGTATTATAAGACGCCCGAGTTGTCAGGAACCCTCTGCAACTGAGATACTTTTTTTCTTTTGTATTTTTGTGATTATAGCGTGCTCAAAGCTAGCCCAATTTTTGTATTTTGCGTTATTAATTATTATTCTTGTAAAAATAATAAGGAGATCGAAAGTTCTTTACTTTCTTTTGTTAATTCATTGTAATTAACTGGCGCCCACATTTATCAATTTGTTTTGTGTTTTTGATTATATAAATTTGTTATTTCGATTCTCCCTTTTAAATTTTCCGGTGTTGTTTTATTTCATTTTCGTATTTTACATTTATTTTCGAAATTTACTTTTTTATTTATTTTCATTTATTTCTAGCCAAGAATAAATATTAATGTAATTATTCTTGGTGAATTTGTGGCAAAATCGTCACAATATATGAAAGGGTAGATTTCGGGTCCAATTTGGAGCTCTCTCGGTAAATATGGGGACTTTTGGCACTTACGGAGACGGCCCCCACATTTTCTTATATGAACGGCATGATACTGGTTCCGATCTCTAAAATGACTCAGTATGTGAATTGTTCATTATAAGGACCTGGTGAAGCTTGTATAGAACGGATAAAACGACGACCGAATAAATTTTCACCGACTTCCTTTGTTAGGTTAAGGTTAAACGTGTCCGTTACAGTTTTCAGAAAATGTAACAGGCGATATTAACTACAATTCTTAACCGTAAAAACGAATAGATAACGAGAAATAAATATAAAATCGCGTAAAAAATACACCGCAGACTCTTCAGTTACGTGCAAATCGGCAAAAACGGTGACACCGATGGTCGGTAATAAAGTTTTTTACATTCTCTACGAAGTTGTCAAAATTCGAGCACATCCGTATGCTTTACGTTCCACGCTTCCCACCGCGCACGAACACAACGCGTTAACGATATCTACCGTTTTATGGTATTCTTTGGTAAGCACACTCTACGCGGGAATCGCTGGCGATAGCATTATTATAGTAAGACGCGTTCAACCTTTGTTGTAACGGACAATCGTGTGACAAATTTGTGCTCTTCACGTTTCAATCATTTTATAAAACGAAAATATTGCACATCCATGGCTACGCCGGTGTTTTTTTCGACCCAGAAGCTCTCGATTCAGCTCTTAGGCGAGACTTTCTGTAATCGAAACGGACAATATTCCGTGAAATACAATGAAGACAAAATCTACGAAGCATGTGTTCTAGCGGTTTCCAGTAAGTACAAAACAGGTTATGTTTTTAGAAGTAATGGCTTTATTCGAGAAATGTTTCAAAGCAACGTGATATTTTGATTGTAGATGAATCGTGCATTTTGAAGGACATCAGAAACAAATTACGAAGCATTGATGTATCGATCAGCGAAAATTATGTTATTGCGAGAGAACCCCAAGCGCAATATATCCACGTTGTCAAGAACCTCGAAAAAACAAAAGGTTAGTGTAATCTCTGAGGCGATTTGGAAACTAAAATAATAGCGCTTCTCTACATTCTGTTAGCTTAAGGATATCACTTTTCGTCAATTTTCATTCCATACCTCGTTTACAGTGTGTTATTCAATTCATATGTGAGAGTTTGTTTTTATTAAAAAACGATTTTTGCAGATGGTAACATTGTATACGTTGAAAAAAGTATATTGCCAATCGAAGGATGGGGCACTTTTTCTCTGGAACAGCTCAATGCTAGAAAAAACTTTTTCGGTAAGAATACATAATATTACTAAAACATTTTCTTATATGTATATAAATATGAAGACAAAAAATGTTTTTTTATTTATTTTTCACACACACACACATGTAAAATGTACACGATTACAATCTATAATTATTATTCTATATCACAAATTCTATATAACATAAATAGTTTTCGAAGTTTTTATTCTTTATATCACACACACACACACACACACACACACACACACACACACACACACACACACACACACACACACACACACACACACACACACACACACACACACACACGCACGCACACACACACACACACACACACACACACACACACACACACACACACACACACACACACACACACACACACACACACACACACACACACACACACACACACACACACACACACACACACCGAAGTTGCATACATGTATTAGCATGGCAATCGATGATGCCCCCACGGTAGGGTATGCACACTTCCAGGTATAATATACCGCTTGTCATCGTGGGGACTTAGAGCAATTTTCGTTTCGGAAATTGTGTATACCTGATGGAGGGTGGAGCGAATACACCACTGACGCCGGGTCATTTCAATTTCCTCTCGCAAACATTTTGTATAATCGTCAAAGGTGATGGTTCTTGCCACAATATTACTCTTAATCCCCTTGACTTTTTTCGTCTCCTTTTTTCCCTCCACGCGGGTCGCATACATTTTTGCTCTAAGTCCCACAAACTCGCTCATAGTTGCCCCATTATTCTCATCCTTCATGAGGCCCGGAATTTTTTTATTAACAAGCGGTATATTATATACATTATTGATCGGATAATCACTAGAGTCAAATTTAGCAATATGACGCTTCATATCGGCATATACATCATCGGCGTGGATGTGATATATCAGGCTATCAGTGTCTGTATACATCACTTTACAATTATCATTGTATAAAGGACGCATGAAATCATGATGGAATTCGTATAAGCATGTTTTGGATATGTCTAGGATAGCCATACCCACATATATAGGCTTATTGAATAACACCTCGAGATTACGCAACTCGACGGCAATTAAATTTTCTGAAAATATACTCCGACTATGAAAATTGGGTTTCGCGATCATTGCATCCGCCCCATACCTGCCCTCCCATTCCGTTAAAATTTTGACCTGCACATGATTGCGCACATTCTCCATCGTTTTGCCAAACATCGCATTATTCATCAATTTAAACAGAGTTTTTTCAAACTCATTTTTAGCATGAGTTCGAAAATATGTGTTCAACTCGATGTAGGAGCGAAGCCAGGTCGATTGTTTAAATTTCAATATTCTATGGATCTTCGAAATTTTCAATCCATGTCGCAAGCACTGTTGTAAAGCACGGTAATGAATTACATAGCGCTTCTTATTAGCAACAGTGGCGAGCAACTTTTCCTGCTTCTTACCCGGCGGTTTATCATGGGTTGGACAAAACGGTAGATCACCGTCTAAATCATGCAAATTTTCGGGGTATTCTAAATCAACCTCAAGGATGTAGCCATTTGGTGAATCGAATGCAACTGTGTCTACATCAAAGCTTGAAACATTTTCAACCCATTGGAAATCGGAGTAGGGCAGAGGTTGACTCATTGCCCACCCATACAAATTGTTTACATCATAATACATAAGGTACGATGATGGCTCCGATGGGTCGAATGTTTGCATATATTTATTATTCGCTTTAGCATACCGATCGGAACATTGACTCAACCCACCACGTAAACCTCTTTCCACGAATAACACCATATCAATGTGTGTTAACAATTCAAATTTTATATCTGTTTTCTTCAACATTGCATCCCAGGTGTAGCCGGGAAGGGTGTAGTAGTGTGCAGGGTCAAGTGTATAACTCTGCAAACATGTATCACGAAAGTTTTCATATATATCGGCTAATAGCATGACATCAGTCTTCAAGTATAGATCACTATATTCACCGAGCGTTCAAAGGTGAAACCGTTTCCATACATTTTTCGCATGCACATACTCCTCCTCACTAACTGTCTCACCCGTCAGAGAACTATAAAATAAATGTCGCAGTGGTAGGGATCGCTCATCAAGACGTTCTTTACTATCAATATATTCATATGGGAATACTCCTTTGCGCGTGAGTAACTTGAAATTATCTGATGATAAATTTTGAAACTGTGCTTTCAAATTTTTGAGCTGATCTATCGTGAGAAATGATGCAAGTTTATCAAGACTCGAGGCTAAAAATTTGAATGAATCGATAAACCGTAATTTAATATTTTTCGGTGAATCTTTTGAAGTTTGAACGGTCTTGCTGAATGCGATATATTTCTCTTTTGTTAGCGGGAGAACTTCGACTTTCCCCTCGAACGCAGTGGCTACTTCCTTGATGATAAAATGGGCGTCATAACCCGACAAATTGTGGAAAACTATGGGGATAAAGAAGCTGTTTTGATATTGTAAATTGCACAGGGGATGAGCTGGTCCACGGAATTTCTCCGTTAAATGACAATGATCACGTACCCTCTCCTCATTACCCACGAATGGTTTTTCGCATATATGACAGTCACGATCCCCATGGAATTTCAACAATTGCATCTGTGTTAATTCTTCCATGGGGATTGTATGCAATAAAATTGCCCCCACTTTTAATGCTAGGTCCCTCAACTGTTCTACTAACCATGAAATACAATCGGTACCGCGATGACTGTAATACCCCGATAACGAATCATCATACGAACATTTTACATAATACGCTACGGCGAATGATCGATGGCGTTGATGTTGATTTCGCTCCTTCTCCACGCCGCTGGTCTTCTCCAAGATACACTCCAAATCCGCATACACGATGAATGGGTGACGTTCTTTCCAGCTTGCATGTTTGAAGCTCAACCATTTGTTCTTCTGATTGGGCAGACGTATTGCGCAGTCGTTCAGCTCGCCGCAATCCACCGTATGCTGATTCAATTTTTCCAACGTTGGAAAATAATGTAGACATCTGTAATGTGGGGACAAAAACTTTACATTTGCACACATATTTAAATCAAAAATTATTATCATTATTATTATTTGTTTGACTTACCGATCACAAATGTGTTTGCAGGTTTTTTGCTTATTCAAGCTCGAGCCAACCAGACGAGAAAGATTTTTTATCCATATGTAATGGCCAATCTTGCCAGCCATACTATTTTCTAAATATAGCAGGTTCACATGTCTCGCCTGCTTGCATTCGCTCACGTGAATTGGTAGCACACTATCATTCCTCATACCATACACATTTATCGAAATATTGTTCAATTTCTCGAATTTTTTGATTTTATTCATTGACATGGGTAATGGGATCGCGTTGAAATTTAAAATTCTTGAATAGTGTGGCTATGAGGTGGTGTGATCACTATGACTCTGTGCTGGATACAGAGCAGCTATCACCGACCATGCGAAACATGCTTCATCTCGCGATTTCACACTTATAACCGCTTTTTTTAATTCAATGTTTTTCGGTAATCTAACATGACAACCCGCACTCAATGGTTTATACTTGTTTATATTAACTGTCAAATTTGTGATTCGCTTCAACGCCCAACCACTATCACGATCCTGTAATTCTTCGAGCGATGCTAGGGTGAGCTCAACAATTTTCTCATCATACCACACATCCAAGTCCGATGATCTACATAGTTCAAAATTACGCGTACTTATACTTTTGCTCGAATTTTTATCACCCGCAATAAAATCACCATTAAACACTGTATTTACTTTAACACAATTATGATGTTCAATAGACTCTCGCACTTTTCCAATCACAAGCTCACGTGCACCTTCGAGAAACTTCCGTGGATCAATGTAGTCCCGATTAATAACTACACATGTTGATAGTCGATTTCGGAAAGCACTCTCAATCTCATGTAAAACCATCGGATTGGCACTTGCACCCGCACCAACATGACCGAAACGATGCTCCATTTCTTCCTTCAATCCCATCATACGGATGATTTGAGGTTCAGCACTCCGTTTATAATTTTTTTTTTTTTTTTAATGTCTATCATCAACTTTGACACATTCATTCAATTTTTTCAGAAAATAATTACACTTTTTTTCCCACACACTATATTCCTCCGCCGAATTAATCAACGCTGCCCGCTCACGCAACATATTTTCAACTCTCGCGAACTCCATTCTGAAGAAGTGTTGAAAAAGAAAAATGAAAAAAAAAAAAAAAAAAAAAAAAATGTGTGTTTATGATGTAGACTGTATGACAACCCAACTGAAAATGAGACCACTTTGGTTCAGGTCTTCCTTTATTCTATATCTCAAGATGTTCTTCACCCTAAGATGAAAAGGTCCATGCGTGTTTGTAGTGAAATATAGTATCATAATTAAAAGTATATAAAACACGACTTAGCGCGATGCAGTAAGAACATTTTCATATTACGGAAGGAAAGAAAAATGTAAATGAAAATGAAAGATAAAATAGGGTAAAGTGAAACGGTTTGGGATGATGATGTCAACGGTTAGACCTGTACGAACTCGAAGACTTTGGGGGTGATTCACAATACATAGCATAAATAGCATGGGCAAAGGATGCATCGTTCTGTCAAAATTTTGGCGGGGTGGAAACACTTAAGCAAATGAGTGCATAAACGAGATTTTATGCTGTGCACTAATGATTGAAAGGGAAAATAAAAATGAAACATAAAATAAGGTAGAGTGAAACGGTTTGGGATGACGATGTGAATCATCGATAGCCTATGTCAATGGTCAGGCATGCACTGACTCGAAGACCTTGGGGTTTGTTTGAGTAATAAAAAATGAAAGATAAAATAAGGTAGAGTGAAACGGTTTGGGATGACGATGTGAATCATCGATAGCCTATGTCAATGGTCAGGCATGCACTGACTCGAAGACCTTGGGGTTTGTTTGGGTAATAAAAATGAAAGGTAAAATAAGGTAGAGTGAAACGGTTTGGGATGACGATGTGAATCATCGATAGCCTATGTCAATAGTCAGGCATGCACTGACTCGAAGACTTTGGGGTTTGTCTGGGTAATAAAAATGAAAGATAAAATAAGGTAGAGTGAAACGGTTTAGGATGACGACGTGAATCATCGATAGCCTATGTCAATGGTCAGGCATGCACTGACTCGAAGACTTTGGGGTTTGGCTGGGTAATAAAAATGAAAGATAAAATAAGGTAGAGTGAAACGGTTTTTGGGATGACGATGTCAACGGTCAGACATGCACTGACTCGAAGACTTTGGATATAAAGCATATTTGTTTTTTCCTTCAGGCATATTTATGTACGGAAAGAATCCCTAAGAGAATAATTATGCGAAAACTTGGGGAATGGATGTGTAAAAGCGTGGTGGTGACTATGGAGGGGGTGAGGGGTATGGGTAGGACTTCTTGAAAAGTATAAAACCATCCATACAGCATAATTCAACAACCACTTTTCTCAGCAAGTTGTATCATCGTCATAGTGTAGCCAACAAAACTCTTCGTGTTCTCTTTCGGAACTTTTTCTCTCATCAATACGAAATGGCCAGTCAACACGAACTTTGCTACATTAATTATTTTGGCAACCATACGACGAGTAATAAATATGTGGATGTTAGACCCGACGATGAAGTACTATTCATCGAAGAAAAAATACCGGTAAGGATAAGTGACAACGTCACATCGGATGTGATCGCTGATGTTGTTACGTCGTAGCCTTCACGCTAGACCCCCATATATTTTTTTTTCCACATCAGTTATTTCTACCTTACCGATAACCAACCGTCGGTAGCTACTTATCAACCAATATCATCATTCGTCGATAACTAAGGAACACTAGATAATAAATAGAATAATCCAGTACTTTCCGAAATTACAATAATTCACAATTATTCATTCCAATAATAATTGTTCACTTAAATAACATGAATCAAACAACGCAATCAAAATCTTTCACACATTCCTTTCCCACGGCAAAAATCACATCAAACAAAAAGACAGAAAGCGAATCTCTTGCAATATTAAAACATATCAGATAACAAAAGCACAAACAGGATGTGATTCTCCGAACACTTCCAACTCAAAATCTTAAACTCTAACTCGCCAAAACAAACTTGATGCCTTTTTTATAAATAATCACTTCGCCAATTCAGAAACAATAAAATATAAAAATCATGCAAACCGAGATTTGCGATTCGCCAACACCTACCCACCAATCCAAAAATCGCAAACCTCCCCCACATCTTAAAACTCCAATCATAAAATCCAACGAACATCTTAGCCAATCAGAATAAAAAACGTTAACAAAAAGTAAACCCTTCCACAAGACATCCCTCTCTCAAAATCCTCAACAATGAACTCCAGCCATTCGAACTCGCAAATTTAACAATCAGACTTTATCCGAAAGCCAAACCGCTCAGTCGAATTAACTAAAAAATTCTCGAAAGACTCAGAACCCCTAAATCCATAAACTAAAATCAGTCTGAAGTCTTCAACCATTATCATAGAATACCATCGAATAATTATAAGTGCGTGAATCCAAATATTTCAACGGAAAGTTATAATAATAACAATATTGTATCAGTTCATTCTTTTCTTATTAAAATAAAATTACATAATTCATACAAAGTGTAAACGAGAATAAAATTGTAGACTTGATTAACCCACATCCTTAATTCAGTTTACCAATCATCGCATATATCAAATTCCGAAAATCTCAGAAAATCCGAAAATATATTAATCTGGTTACGGGAATCGTGCGGAAACCAAAAGACTCACTGGCGATAGTTCTCAGAAATTTAAACATTGCGCTCTAAATCGGCAATTCCGTGCATTCATCAAAATCTCCCTCTCGGGACGTAACAAATTGATATATTAAAACTGGTGGCAGCGGAAAACTCGCGAAAAAAAACACGGACAATCGTAAATTCAAAACCCAGTTTTAAGTTTATATTAAAACTGGTGGCAGCGGAAAAACTACGTAAATCACTTAAATCCTTAAATCATAGAAACACACCATTTTTAATTTTATATTAAAACTGGTGGCAGCGGAAACAACGAAAATTACAGAAAATCGCTAAATCAATATACCACTTTTAAGTCTATATTAAAACCAGTGGAAACAGTGAAAAACTCGCGAGGAACTCAAACCAAAAAGCAACCTCAATCATTGAAACCTTTAAACCGTGAATCACACCATTTTTTTTGTCATATTAAAACAAGTGACAACAAAAAACTTTCAAACTTAAGAACACTAATTTTTCCTAAATCGTGTACAAAATTGGTGGCACTGAAAAATCGAAAAACTCAATAAATCACCTGCAAGTGAAATAAAACAAAATCGGTGATCAAACAACGTGCAACGGACTCTTTGTGCGACACAAACATTCATTTCGCACCAACACAACATTCATCGAGATAACTACAAGCAACCGAGCCGTATATCAGCAGAACGCAGAGAGCAGGTCAAGAACCAGCGATAACTACAAGATCATCGCCACAGCTGACAGCTGACGCACCTACAAACACCAACATCTACAAGACCCTCGACTCGTAAGTCATAAAAAAATCACAATGCCTCATCAAGGAGATCCTATGGACATTTCTGGAATGGACGCAACATCAAGCGCACACAGTCAAAGACCCTCACAACCAGTCACAATAGATATAGATCAACTTAGTCAACAATTAGCGGCAAATCTTAATCGACAAAATCAACCCAATTTTAATCAAACTTTTGAAAATCCTGAATATCCAATGCAAGATAATTACAGAGATTTCACGAGATATATCCCAGAGTTCGATGGCACTCCCAAAACCTGTTCTCTAAACACATTTATCAATTATTGCGAATCAGCTCGAGAATACATTCCAGCAACCACAGAAAGACCGATAGTAACACTATTAAAAAGCAAATGTAAAGGTTTAGCTTGCGAAAGCTTAGAAAGCTTCAACGTCGACACAATCACTCACCTGGTCGACATCCTCAGAAATCGATTCATTGCCTCAAGACCACTTTTTGCTTGGATATCAGAATTACATACGCTCGAACAAAAAGACAAAGAATCCTTACTAGCTTTTTACAGTAGACTTAATTTACATGTAAATCAAACAAATCAAGCCATTGACCTCTCAAAAGTACAAGACCCCCAAGGAGCAAAAAACTGGGTTCAAGATATGGCAATAGATCAATTTCGTAAAGGTGTAAATTCTGCATACCGCCCTCACATTCCTTGTACCGTATACGAAACTCTTGAAAGCATTTACAAAAAAGCAACCGAAATCGAGAAAATGATTGGACCAATAGCAACAAAAATCACAAACCAATCAATGTGCTTACCAATAAATCAATATAACAGTAAAAATCAACAAAATAAAAATCAAACAAATCAGAACTCAAATAAAAAAACTGACAAATTTTGTAACTTTTGCAAAAAAACCAATCACGTGACAGACGACTGTTACGCACTCAAAAAACAAAACAAAACAGACGCGACAGAAAATCAAAACAAAATAATTTGTAATTATTGCAAAAAACCGGGACATATAATACGCGACTGTCGTAGACGAGCATATAACAATGGCAAAAATGCAACTACAAACACTAACAATCAGCCGGGAAACGAGCCAGCAGCCCCTCGACCGGGTACGTCGACGGGACAAAACGAATAGGTGTACCCAAATCAAAGAGTCCCGAAACAATAGAACAAAATATCCTTCGGGCCTATTGCAATCTCAGCGTAACTTCAAATAACTACTACGCACCAACAATAATCATAGAATCGCAAGATCTAATGAAATCACAAACATTATTCCTCGCAGATTCGGGATCGCAATTAAATTTAATTAAAAATCAGAATATCGCTAACCCAAATTTAATAAATAATTCCATAATTTACGAATTATACGGAATCTCAAACTCCGATAGGCCAAAAACCCTTGGTCAAATTAACATCGCTATTTGTGGTAAATCGGAGATATTTCACGTAGTTAAAGACGATTTCCCCGTAGAATTTGACGCTATACTTGGACATGAGACTCTCGGTATTAATAAAGGGAAAATTGACTGGAAAGAAAGGTGTGTGCAAATCAATGACGTGGACGTACCATTCACAAACACAGAATCATTTCTGCTCAAGGCCAGACAGAAAATGATGATGTTTATACGAGTGGGAAACTCACTAGAGACAGGTTATGTACCTCGCATACCGTTTCCAGAAGGCATTTACGCAGGCGAAGCCTTAGTAAAAAATACCAACGGTAAAGCTTACCTTTATGCCATCAATACTCTCGATAAAGATGTCAAGGTGGACGTTCCCGTAATAACCCTCTACCCATTTGCCAGTAGCTCGGATGAGAACGACCAAAACAATAAAAATTCAGCAATTGGCAAAACTAAAGTAAACGATACTCCTCGGACGCGAGAAGATCGTACACAAAACGTGATAAACCTTTTGCGCCTTGACCATCTTAACGACGAAGAACGTGCCGCGGTATCAGCACTTGTTGCAGAAAATGCGGACCTCTTCCATATACCGGGTGAACCCCTCAGATCAACCAGCGCTTGTAAACACAAAATTCTCACGGTAGATGACAAACCCGTTAACACGCGACAATATCGTCATCCACCCTTTCAAAGACCGGAAATCGAAAAACAAATTAACGACCTACTAAAATTAAATATCATAGAGTCATCTAACTCACCATACAATTCACCAATTTGGATAGTTCCCAAAAAAGAAGATTCGAAGGGAAATAAAAGATGGAGACTCGTAATCGATTTTAGAAAACTAAATGACGTCACAATAGGAGACGCATACCCTCTGCCTTTAATAACAGATATCTTAGATCAACTCGGCGGAGCAAAATATTTTTCAATATTCGATCTAGCGTCAGGATTCCATCAAATAGAAATGGACCCAACCGATAAACACAAAACGGCATTCACGACCCCTCACGGTCATTACGAATTCAATAGGATGCCCTTCGGTTTAAAAAACGCACCAGCCACTTTCCAGCGCTTAATGGACCTCGTACTCAAAGGGTTGCAAGGTAACGATCTATTCGTATACCTAGATGACATAGTTATCTACGCTCGATCCATTGAAGAACACGAGTCCAAATTTAAAAAACTCGCGAAACGCTTACGTGATGCTAATCTCACATTACAAACCGATAAATGCGAATTTTTGAGGACAGAAGTACGATATCTAGGACACCTCATTTCGGCAGACGGATTAAAACCTGACCCGAAAAACATCGAGGCTGTAAAAAAATTCCAAACTCCAAAAACTCCTAAAAACGTAAAAGAATTTTTAGGGTTAGCAGGTTATTACCGTCGATTCATTAAAAATTTCTCAGGAATTGCAAAACCTTTATCGGATTTAACAAGCAAAAATTCAAAATTCCATTGGAACCCCGAACATCAACTAGCATTCGAAACATTACGCGACAAGCTGTGCACATCACCAATCCTGCAATATCTAAACTTCTCAGAACCATTCATTGTCACAACAGACGCATCCAATTACGCTGTTGGAGCAGTCCTATCTCAAGGTAAAATCGGAGAAGACCCCATGGTAGCAGCAGCTTCCAGAGTCTTAAACAAAGCAGAACGAAATTATACAACAACTGAGAAAGAAATGGTCGCAGTGGTCTTTGCATTAAAAACCTTCAGACCATACCTTTATGGTAGGCAATTCACACTCCTGACCGACCACCGACCACTCGTTTGGGTTAATTCCATGAACGACCCAACATCCCGTGTACTAAGATGGAGAGAACGATTAAAGGAATTCGATTTCAAAATCCAGTACAAACCGGGAAGAGTAAACACCAACGCTGACGCATTATCGCGCAACCCAATCACTCTTCCAATTAAATTCAAATGGCGCATAACTAACACTGATACAGGAGGGAAATTGCTCAATCTAAATCCAGGCATCGCCAGGCCTCACCCCTCTTCTTCTAACCCAGATGAAAACCAAAAGAGACCACGAGTTTCTTATTCTACTTCGGAAGAAGACGTAATAAACGTCTCAATAACAAAACCTGTTCCGAGAGTAATTGATTACAACGATACGGTAATTCCGAGAGAAACGTACAGTAATCAATTAACTAAAGGTACAAATCAAACCCCGATTTCAAATCGGCAGTCTGATCAACTGTCCGATAAAAGTCTCAATAATGATGAGACACCCAAACAAAAACTCAGAAACGTAAATTCGCCTAAATCAGTAAACGCAAACTCTCATACGAATTTACAAGAAGCGACTTTGTCTAAATCCACTACTCATGAGACTCACACAAAATCGCAAAACCAAGAAAAAGCAAATTCTCCTAAACCCAGTAATTCAGAGCATCATATGAATTTGTCACAAAATCCTGAACAAAATCAAGAACAAATCAAAATAAATTCGCCTAAATCAATGAACCCAGACCATAATACGAATTTATTACAAAATATTAGAATCCAAGAAACAAATTTGTCCAAACGCAACAACTCAAAATCCGATACAAATTTGCAAAATCAACAAACAAGTTCACCTCAAAATATAAATCCAGGAAAAGTGAACTTATCAATAGACGAAAATCAAGAATTCCAAGTCAATCACTCAGAAAGTCAAGTAACGTACTCAGCGTACGACAGATGCAAAAGAAAAATCTTGATGAAAAGGAAAGATCGCGTTAGACGATATTTACCATTTCACAATATCTCAAAAAACCAATCATCATCTTCATCAGATGAACACGAGGACAATCCTGTCCACGTGGCTCCAGTAGACACAACTCAGAAACCCATTACATCACAAAATCAAGAACCAAACTACGAAATCTTAGGACGATATAAGTTCAGAGGATCACGTGTCCCAGCAGCTCAAACATCTGCCGAACAGACGGTTGATGTTTTCGTCGCCTCAAAGAACCAAAAAACACCCGAAACAAGAGTAAACAGAGAAAACGACACTAACCTTCTAAGCTCAACCCCCCTAACGGTCAAACCCTCTCAAATTAACTCCATGTCAAAAGGAAACAACTTTCATCGTAATCTCGCACAACAAATCCTTGAAAAACGAAAACCTAGCTCAGCTTGCTTCACGCCGTCCCCTCCGAGACGTGCGAGAAGGAAGATAGAAAACATTACGAGCTCTCTCGCGGCTGAACAAAATTCAGATCGTGAAGAAAACTCGAGTTCCCCTTCAACATCAAAACAAGGAAAATTACCAAATCCTCCTCAAGATCAAGAAACCATTCAAAGAATCCCAGTAGAAGAACCTATGGAAATTGCTTCCTCAAATGAAGAAAGTAATCCTCCTAAAAACACAAAAGGTTCTGTCAACAAACAAATCGAAATCCCGGAAACTCAAGTAATACCTGAGGTAACGCCTGAGGTAACACAAACAACCAACACCAAAATTCCTTGGAAAATTCCAAAAGTTCCCAAGAAAACAAAAGCAAAAAACCCACCTTTAGAAGCTATACGTAGATCCACAAGAGAACGAAAACCAAAACGATGCACGTGTTGCACAGATAGTGAACAACACAACCATGAAATCAGAAAACCTACTCGTCAGAAAAAACCAACCCACAGAGAAAATCACTTTCAAAGAACAACACAAAATTTAATGCCCATAGACATACCTACTCCAACAAGTACAACAACACAAAATCATAACGATCAAGTAAACGAAAACTATGCACCCCCAACGACGGAAAATCGCGTACCTTCGGATAACGAAATTCCTGTTCTGTCGGAAAACGAAAACCAAGAAATTCCCGAAAACAACAATGAAACTCTCATAAATCAAGACAATATAATACTCATAGATAACAGAGAACCCGATTCCAATAACGAAAGACCATTGAGCCCACAAATAAGTCGACCAATTACACCTATCGTGACAATCACTTATCCACCTAATAACGCGACAATCATAAACGAGGATTCGGATATCGACACGGTCAACATTATCGAAACTCAAGACAATCTCGAAATGATCAAGGGCAATTACATCTGCTTCGTCGCAGCAGACGGAACGGTATCAAACGAAAGCGGAAAAAGATTAATCGAACTAGGGTATCTTCACTTATCCCCTTCAAACACATTAGAAGTCGGACAAATCCTAACCTCGAAAGGGAAAAATAAAAAAACTTTTGCCTTAGTGTGCCAAGAAAACGATTCATCACCTCTGACAGAAGAGAATTTTACAAAATGTTTCGAAAACCTAAAAAACAAAATGACCGAACTAAAAATAAAATCAGCAGCAGTTTCCGAAAAACGAAGTAACTTCGATTATCCAACCTGGATAAAAATAAAAAACATTATTCGCAAAATTTTCAAACACACCAACATCCAAATTAAAATTTGCAAAGACGAAATAATTACCCCACCGGAAGAAGACAGGCAGGGAATAATCAGAGAATGCCACGAATCCCCAATTGCAGGTCACAAGGGCGTAACGAAAACGTATAACAGGATTCGTCAAAAATATTTTTGGGACAATTTAAAGAAGCAAGTAGAAGACTATGTTAGACAATGCGAAAGTTGTCAAAGGAGAAAGTTAGTCCGAATAAAAACAAAACAACCTATGGTCCTCACCGATACCCCGATCAACGTATTCGACAAAATCGCAATGGACATAGTTGGACCAATAACACCGATATCAGACCAAGGTCATCGTTTCATTCTCACAATCCAAGATAATCTTTCCAAATTCTCCTTTGCAATACCTCTTGTAAACGCAACCGCAAACGAAATCGCTTACGCACTGGTAACGGACTTCATATGCTTATTTGGTTGTCCAAAAATAATTTTAACCGATCAAGGAGCAGCCTTCATTGGTCGAGTCATGAAACAATTAACTAAAGTATTGAAAATTAAGCAAATCAAAACAACAGCTTTTCACCCACAATCAAACGGATCTCTCGAGCGCAGTCACCAAGTTCTCACAGATTACTTGAAACACTACACCAATAAAAAAGATTGGCACAAATGGCTCAAATTAGCTACATTTGCGTACAACACAAGCGTTCACGAAGGAACGAAATGCACACCTTACCAAATAGTGCTAGGCAGGGAAGCTCGCTTACCCTCACAATTCGCGTACATGAACGAAATCCTCACGTACGACGATCACGTACAAAATCTCGCGACACAATTACAAGAAGTCAGAAAATTAGCTCACAATAACTTAGAAACAGCAAAACAAAAACCAAAAGACTATTACGACAGAAAAATAAACCCCGTAAAATTCAGAGTCGGTGACAAAATCTATCTAGTCAAAAACCCGAAAACAGGCAAATTCGACGATAACTATAAAGGTCCATACGTAATCACAAGAACATTCGAAGATCAAAACGACATCGAAATCGAATTAGAAAACAAGAAAAGAAAAATAATTCATTGCGACAGAGCGAAAATAGCACATTAAATAAAAAATAAATAAAAAAAAAAAACAAAATGTATACAATCATAACTCAAAAACACTCACGTAGTCAATCCTTTCCAGGGAAACGGACATGGACCGTAAGATGTTTTTGACCATCGCTATTCTCACCTGTCTATGGCAAGGAACCTACCCACTGATCGCATACGACTGTGGAGCGCCAGCAATGAACATCACAACACTATCGTTGCTAGAAATACAGGAATGCGACATACCCATACACGAACCAGCAGTAACGATAACAAATATCAAATTATTACAACAGGTAGAATTTTCACACATTAAAGTCCGCCAATGTAAAATCGAGATCAAAAGAAAAGTTAAATACTGTGGCATGCATTCGCACACATCAGAAGTAAAGAATGGCGAAATCGAATATATTCAAGAAGTTTTACCCGAAGAATGCTACAAAATCCACTTGACTAAATCATACCAAGCACACAACACCTTTTTTAATAACTTAAGAGTAAACTCTTCCAATCCTAGACCTATCGTAATGGCAGGAAGTATCGGTAGCGATTCATCCTGTAAAGGAACATCTTACTCAGACCCTTACGGTAATTGGGACAATGGCATTGTAACTGGTCAAATCCATATTAATCTCCATGAGTACGAAGCAACAGTAAATGTAAAACAAAACGAAATCATATTAAGATCTGGAAGTAGATGCAAACTCAGTGTAGGCACTTGCCTTGATTGGGAAGGTGGATATACTCATTGGAATTCAGTACCAGAAGAAAAATGCAAATTTGATAATTACGAAGTTATTTACGAAGGTAAAGCAGAAAAAATAAGGGACACAAAGAAAACTTTAGAAGGAGAAGAAATATTCTCTATCACTTCATCAGAAATCACGTTCGCATTAACAATCAAAGGAAAAACCTCAGTCTGCGGTTATAGTCTCTTAAGAACAGAACATCCAAAACTCTTTATTTCAGAAATAACTATCGGAGACAGTTTCCCGTCAAAACAAATATCAGTAATAAACATGGACATTTTTGCCTACGTAAACGCAAAATTAATATACGTAGTAAAAAACATCGGGAACCAAATAACAAACCTTTACAACAACGTAATGAAACAAGAATGCGAAATTGAGAAACGTGTACTCCGTAACACCCTAGGATTTGCCTCATTCGCACCCGCAGAATTCGCGTATCACTACATGAACAAACCCGGATATATAGCACACTTTGCAGGAGAAGTAATTCGTTTAGCAAAATGCGTACCCGTTGACGTAGTAACAAGAAAAACAGAAGAATGCTCCCAAGAACTACCCATAACACGCGGTAACCAAACATTATTCATGATGCCAAGAACCAGAATAATAACGCGAACTGGTCACCAAATCGAATGCAATTCATTCTTAGCACCCATGTACCACATAAATGACAATTGGTACCAAACTTTACCTCAACTAGCCCAGGCAGCAGCCCCTGACCAAATCCCAGCTATTACAAAACCAACATGGAAATTTATCACACCTGCGCATCTCGCAGATAGCGGAATCTATTCGCCTCAAGACCTAGAAAACCTACGTACAAGTATCATGTTCCCCGTAGAAAGAACAGCAGTTCTCAATACAATCGCACGCGGAGCAACCGGAGAAAATACAGTCGATCAGGGAATAACAATAACACATTGGGTTAATGAAGAAGTCATACAGGAATCTGTAAAGAAAATCTGGGGAAAAATGCATTCATTTTTTAATACAGTCGGCACATTTAGCACAACATTAATAGGGATATGGGTAACACTCAAAAGCATTGAATTCATAATCGATACCTTAGTACATGGCTACGCCTTACACACAATATATGGTTGGAGCATATGGCTCATCGGATCAATTTGGGATACAGTAACGAATCTCCTTCTCCATCTATCGAAAAACTCCGAAAACAATCACACTCAAACACCCACACAGAGAAAAGACAACGAAAATAAAGAAAACTTACCTCTACAGGAGGTAACTCAAACAAATTTACCCTTGCAGGAGGTAACTCGAACACACTTACCCCGACAAGAGGTAACTCAAACACATATACTCAATACGGATAATACCGACCCAGAACGTCTTTACCCACCATGTCCATTACCCCGCGAGGTAACGTACATACCATCGGTATGGCAAACACAAAACCATACTGTCGGTAAAGAAAATGTTTAGAAAAAATCTCTTACCATGCACCAAAAACTTTTTACCATACTGGTAGACAAAATTCTGTAACGAATTGGAATTGTCTCACCCCACAATCAAACGCTCCAATAACAAAGAGCCTATCTTATCAGGCCGACATTTAATTCATGCTTATAGTTGATATATTAAAACTCTAAACAAAAAAAAAAAAAAAAGAAATTTCATAAAATATTAAAATCAAAATATTAAAACATAAAATTTTAACATTAAATAAATAAAAAAAAAAAAAAAAAAAAAGAGAACTTAAAGGAAAGGGAAAAAAAGGGTAAAACATCAACACAGAATTAGAAATTTTCGCATTTATTCCTCCTCCCCTCACTAAGAGGAGAAGGCTTTAGAAAAAACAATACAAATAAAAAAAAAAAATTCCTCTCTCTTTCTTCTCTCAATAATTTGGGTCGTACACTGAGAAAAGACCCTCGGGCGACGACCAAGCGGGATGGTCCCAATCATCCTCGGGATGGGTTTGATGGCACCTCCCCTCAAACATCCAACATATGTTGAACACGTCGAAACCCTCATAATCCCACAACGTCCAAGGCTTTCCACCCCGACGAATGTTGCGTTTTTTTGCGAAGCCTCGGAACGAATCACGCTGAAAACAAAAAAAAAAAAAAAAGAAAAAACCAAACATTATAAATAAAACACAAAAACAATTTTTTTCTCACAACACATAAAAACACTTTTATACACAAAACAACTTACTTTAAACGCTTCCTCGTATTTTCGCACCAAAATTCGAACAATGGCCTCCATATTTGAAAATTTTTTTTCTTTTAAAGTTTTTTTCAAAAAATTTTAAGAGATGCGATCTCTACGACGGTCGATGCGGTATTAAGAGTGATGGGAATCACGATCCTCATCCCGAACATCCAGACAAAACCACACTCTTTCTTTATCCTTCACAACTAATCACCCAACGAAAACATATAAACAAACATGCCGATAACACCCCTGAAAAACACAGCGTAGCTCAGCTAGCAATACGAAAAAACGTCTGTCGAAAACTATACGTAAGAATATTAGCCATAAGAAAATCAATTATAATATTATTCACAAGAAAACTTTTGTTATTCATAATCATTGCTATTCACAAAATCAAAAATAAATAAAAAATTAATAAAAAACTCAATTATGTAATCAAAGATCTAAACTTCAACAATGCAAGTTTGTTAATTATAAGTAATTTTAAAAAAAAATCTCACCTTACTGTAAATCGACAAACGATGATATTCACAATTTTCAGTAAAAACTCAATTTTCAAATTAATTGAGCGAGACGCTCAATTTTAAAGGAGGGAGGTGTTACGTCGTAGCCTTCACGCTAGACCCCCATATATTTTTTTTTCCACATCAGCTATTTCTACCTTACCGATAACCAACCGTCGGTAGCTACTTATCAACCAATATCATCATTCGTCGATAACTAAGGAACACTAGATAATAAATAGAATAATCCCGTACTTTCCGTAATTACAATAATTCACAATTATTCATTCCAATAATAATTGTTCACTTAAATAACATGAATCAAACAACGCAATCAAAATCTTTCACACATCCTAACCTAATCTAAACCTATCTTCAATGATAGGACCTCATGTTCGTATGTTTGTTCCTGCAGTATTCTGCCTACAGTAAGCGTTAACTTATCAAGAAATATCAGCGGGGATTCGACGAGGATTAATAAAAAGGAGAATTAATCAGGTACATCGTCATAACTGGTAGAATACAGTATTGATTACAATTCAGTAAGCGCTAATTATGAAGTAAGTGAGTAAATGAGAGCCAGCGCCTTCATTTTCTTCCCAATTATAACGAAAATTTCATGATTGATTTCCACGTAGGTTTCACATTCATACGTCGTTATAAAATTGAACTCTTCATATTCCAATGAAAAGCTATTCTGTCTGAAAGTCCATGTTGCTTGGAAAATTTTATATTTCAGTGCCGAGAAAAAAGCGATAATGCGTGAGTTGCACAGGAAATAATACAAAAACAGAATATTGTCAGAAAATGTACCAATAGTAGGTCGATTCTTACAGGCCGGGGTGGTGACTCATAAAGAATGATTCTGATTGGCCGCTGCAGTTATACGGAACGACGGACCTCCTATATAAACTGAGGCCCCGGCGGCGAAGCATCATTCGGCAATCGTCATTGCAAGCGACAACATGGAATCTTTCGCTGAGCTAATGAGCTCCATTGGCGCCAGTAGCAGCAAAATCAACTTTATATCTAGCTTGCCTTTGGAAATTGCTGAACTCATGTTGCGAAAGTTGGACTCTCGTTCGTTGCTGAATTCTGCTCAGGTCTCCAGAAAGTGGATGTCTGTCTGCAAGGGCGATTCTCGTTTGAGAAAAACCATACGACACCATCTACGCAAAAATAATCTTTGTAGAATGCGCTGACGAAAATCTCTGTCGACGCAAAATACAAATAAGCAACAAGTCCTCTGCATCAGACCCCTAAATATGCACGGCAGTCCCAATCCTCGACCAACCTCTCCAGTAATTCTCCCTTTCCCAACATCCATTGGAACGAAACAGGTCTCAAACCTTTGCACAATCGACAATAAAAGTCGTGCCCCGATGAGAGTCTCTCTGAGATTTCGATAGATTACGATGTAAATTATATGTTTAAACTAAAATATAATGTAAATTGTATATTTAGTATAGATTACAATGTAAAATATATATTCAGGCGAAAAATCTCGTAATCACAAATGTAGGTAATTCAACTGTTAGTTCGCTGTAACTCTTCTGAACATTTCGATACGTGTGTATTCTGTAATGGTCCGGTAACTGCTTCATATAAAATGTTGTTCTAAAAAGTTGTCCTAGAATTCTAATTAATAAGCTAGCATAAGATATGATACTTCAACTGGCGACGCTTTGCGTTAGTTTGCGTTTTTTCGTGGATTCAACTTCAATCTAAACCTATCTTCAATGATAGGACCTCATGTTCGTATGTTTGTTCCTGCAGTATTCTGCCGACAGTAAGCGTTAACTTATCAAGAAACATCAGCGGGGATTCGACGAGAATTAAAAAAAAGGAGAATAAATCAGGTACATCGTCATAACTGGTAGAATACAGTAATGATTACAATTCAGTAATAAACAATTTTTCCCGTACGATAATCATGATAATCGAGTTTTCACATTTTTTATATTGGCGTTATATTATGCTAGAATGGTAGCACAACTCAGCACAACCTTTATTTTGGCAATAAAAAATTGTAGTCGCAAACGAGAAAATAATAAACAATTTTTCCCGTACGAAATTCATGATGATCGAATGATGATACAATTGAATCTGTCAGTGACAATGAACATGTTCTTGATAAGAACAGTGAACTGTCCACAAAACATAATTGGTGCAATAAAAATGAAACAAAAACAAATAAAAGAGTGTACTTAGATGCATACCCTGAGTTGAAAGTTCCGAAATCAAATAAAAAACGGAAAATTGGCACCAAGGTTATTCAAAATGGAAATCTCTGTCCGTCAATCCAGAATAACAAAAAAAGAGTTTTAGTGAGAAATACATGCGGTTTTGATACGATTATACATATTCTTGCGGCTGCAACTACCTATGAAACATTTAATGATGTTATTCAAAAATCGAAAATATTCAAATTCGTGAAGCTTTTCTTAGAAAATGGTTGCAATGCAGAAGTATATAAGCTACGTGTGAATTTCTTGGGTCAAGTTTCGTGCTTCGTACATGATGGTAGCGAGCCTGAAGTTTCAGTCATCAACGCTTTGTCAAACATCACTATTTTCTGTGAGCTTAGTTTCAGGAAGGACCTAGCCTAGAAGAACGTAGGGAGTTCAAAGTATGCAATACTGTCCTAACGAGGCAACCAGTGACCGTTTCATTGGATATTGAAATCAAAATAAGTCATGGGTACGAAAAGATAAGTGATGCTGTAAAAGCTAGCGAAATTTCCATTTCGAAAAAGACCTGCGTGACATGTCAAAGCGTTGTTGAGACGAAATTCGAATATCGATCTCACGCTTTTATAGAGTGTATCGAAGATGTTGAGGCCAGGTTTGAAATAAAACAATTTCCCGCGTTGATAAGCTTAGGCGAATCTTCGTTTCAGCTTGCTGGAATTGCAGATTACCACGCTGGTCGTCGATCCATTGGGCACTACACTGGCTGCGTCAAATATGGTGACACGTGGTTCCGTATAGATGATATGGTTTCAAAGCCAAAACGCATTTCAACGACTGATACCATCAACCCGGTTTTCTGCATTTACGTTCGAGTTTGAATGACGAATTCGAAAAGCGACTACTGTCATTTAATAATTTGAAAGGTTTTTAAGATCTGCAAGTTTTTAATAGTTTACAAAGTTAACGCTATAAAGCTTAATAGTTTTAGAAGTTCTTTAGTTGTAAGGTTTATATCCAAAGAAATTCCAGTTTAGTTGAATTTTCAGGTATCGCATTTCATAGAGTTCGAGAAAAAGCAATACGAAAAAATTCGAAAAAGTACAAAAAAAAATAAAAAAACTTTAAAAATTCAAAAAAATTTCAAAATGTAGAAAAATAAAGAAAAAAAAAAAAAACAAAAAAAGAAGGGGGTATTGACAACCTGCTCGTGGTCCTCCTTGCATGCGGGTATCTATTACAGGAAAATATAAGTTCGCGTAACCAATGTCAATCGATAAGAACTTGTCAATTTGTCTTTTTTTTCTAATGATTCTTACTTATCCTTAAAGGGTAATACGACTCTAGAGTCAGCAAAGAAGACATGAATTAGATAATTTTTTGATCAATATTGGAATTGGGATCTCGTTGCTTTCTTCAAGGTTTATTAATCAAATATTGGAGTATGTAATAACAATTTTTTATTGCATTTTTTATATAAAAATAGCAGTAACCTGGCCAGTCTTGAAGGACACCTTTCTTTCGATGCGTTGACGGGCAAGTAACTCCAGAAGTATAAAGCTGACACTAAGAGCAGTTAGAACTTATATTTCGTTTGAATAAAAGTGAAACTATCCCTAGAAAGCGGCGAGACCCTTAAATTAACATTTACTAGACTGGTGGCAACACTACTCTAGGATTAGGTTACCACCAAATATTCATCACCTTAATATAATCCTTAATCACCTTAATATAATTAATATAATCACCTTAATATAATTAAAATAATAATAAAATAAATAATAAAATATAATAATAAAGAAATAATATATCACCAATAAGCGACTACAATTTTTTATCGCAGAAATAAAGGTTGTGCTGAATTGAGCTAGCATTCTAGTATAATGTGACGCCAATATAAAAAATGATTCCTATAAATTGCCATGTGAAAACTCGATCATCATGAATTTCGTACGAGAAATATTGTTTATTATCTTCTCATTTGCGACTGCAATTTTTTATTGCCGAAATACAGGTTGTGCTGAGTTGTGCTAGCATTCTATTATAATGTAACGCCAATAAAAAAAATTATTCCTATTAATTGCTATGTGAAAATTCGATCATCATGAATTTCGTATGGGAAAAATGGTTTATTATCTTCTCGTTTGCGACTACAATTTTTTATCGCAAAAATGAAGATCGTGCTGAGTTGTGCTAGCATTCTATTATAATATAACGCCAATAAAAAAAATTATTCCTATGTACTGCAATGTTAAAATTCGATTATTATGAATTTTGTACGAGAAATATTGTTTATAATCTTCTCGTTTGCGACTAAAATTTTTTGTCGCAAAAATAAAGGTTGTGCTGAGTTGTGTTAGCATCCTAGTATAATGGACTTCCAACAAAAAAATTCTTTCTTCAAATCAAAAGATTCAATACAGTTAATCATGGATTGGGGAGGGAGACATTTTTTTATCTCTTTCGCATGCGAAGCTGCGAATTATTCAGAAGTGGGATGTCGGTTGAATATCATTTTTTTCTTTTTTATTGCTGACAAACCATTTTTTCCGGATGTTATACTTTGGAATTACATATAACATACCTAAAAAAACTTGGGACAACTGCTTAAACTGCGATGTCTTGAAAATGTGGTAACAGCTCGAAAATAATTAGTAGCATAAATAATAATAGCGATTTCTCGGAATTATTGAGGTGGCAACCAATTCCTCGAAATTTTTAAGAAATAATTACTTTCGAAATCAAATTCTTGGAACAATTTGAAACAAACTGAGAATAACTCAGAACAACCATTAAAATCGCGATAGCTCGAAAATGTGTTGCAAGCTCAAAAATTATTTTTCGCAAAATTTGTGACAAACGATTTTTTTTCGATATTTTGGAAAAATATAGAAAAAACCTAGAACAACCCAGAACAACCGCCAGAATTGCGATACCTTAAAAGTGTGGTGCCAGCTCAAAAATCGGTTTTTTTTTAATTGTCTCTGAAAGTTTCATTCGCAGCCCTCTGGCGTTTTGGAACAATGTAGAACAAACCTAAAACAACCTGAAACAACCTTCAAAATTTTCGTAACTTAAAAGTGCGGTGCCAACTTCTTGGAGGTCAAAAAGCAGGCATTTGAATTGGTATTGTTGACCCATGAACGAAATTTTTTAATATCGTCTGCTGTCTCGACTAATTGGGATCAAATAATAAGCATCTTGTAAATCAATTTGTGCCATAAAACTTTCTGGACATACTATTCCTGTTGCCGCTCGCATATCTTCCATTTTAAAGTGTCTTGTCTCTATAAACCTGTTCTATTTTTTCAAGTTTAATATAAACCTATAGGTACCGTCTAATTTCGGTACTAAGAAGTACGATGAAACGAACTGGTCCTCACTCTCATTACATTTCTCAATTGCCCCTTTTGTCAATAAATTTTTTATAGCTTGTTCTCAAATCTCAAATTGGTTATCTGGTATTGTTACTCGAGGCTTTACATTCTGGTAGACCTTAGATTTGAACACTATTTTGTATCCATCAATACAACTCAAAACAAATTTATCATTTGTTATAAGTCGCCAGTTCTCTCTAAATCTTTTTAATCTGCCCGCTAACCTACCTACTTTTTTGTTTATCTTCCTCTCTTCGGTCTTGCTCTGGAGGTCTGTCCCCTCGTGTTGAAGGGTTGTTGTTTGCATTTGAAATGAAATCTTGGTCGGTTCTGATAATTTGATTGTGAACTGCCCGCATGGCTCTGGAAAGGTCTCTTGCCCTATGGGCCCCTGTAGTTTAAATTCGATTGTCCTTGACTGCGAAAGTCTTCTTTTGGCCGTATACATTTTTTGATCCAATTTTTTCGAAAGCCTTGAATTCCTTGATTTTTTCACTCAAGCCTTTGCCGAATAGGAAGGTGTCCGATTTGGTCTTGCCTAATAGTTCTTTCACCTGCTTAGTGACTCCCGGTAAGATAAAGGCTTTTCTGGACTCTTTTTGCTTAAAATGAATCCCCCTAACCAATTTTGCTGCGTCATTCAAAATCTCCAAGAAAGTTAATTTATCAATGTTTTCAGTCTCGTCTAAAATAGATGATATCGCCATTCCGAGCGACATTAGCATTGAGCCAGCGAGACGCTGTATTTCCGTTAAAAAACCATCTCTTTTTTGCCCGGATTCAGTCAACACGGCCAAAATTTCCTAATTGAGCTCTGGGGCTTCGAAACCCTCTTTCCTCGCATACTTTTCGAGGAGTTTGTCTTTTTCTTCCAAAGAAATCCCATGTGTATTGTACGCTTTTTTTTCTCTCCCCCTCTTGCTATCATTTCGTTTACAATTTTTTCCGTCGAGCTCGGATTAGGAGCACTCTCTTTCGTTCTGCCACGCCGCCAAGGCCTTGTGAACGGAGAGCCCTCGGGACCGCGCTGCTAAAGCACGGTGAGTCACCATCCCCGCTGGGAATTACGACGCCGTTAAGGCCGACTACCAACAAACGACGCTCTCGCTGTTAAAGCGAAAAACCTTCCACTAGGGCTATGTACGTTGCTGAAATTTACTAGTTCCAGTAAGAGTGGTTCGGCCAGGGGATACCCTGGTCGACTGCTTTTGGTCCCATTGCTCCTCGAGCAATTGTATTGAGTACAGCTGTACGTTCGATAGGGAACATAATGCTTGTTTTAAGGTTTTCGAGATCGTGTGATGAGTATATTCCGCTTTCTGCGAGGAATGCGGGGGTAATAAATTTCCATGACGGCTGGTTCGTGGCTGTAATAACCTCAGGTGCCACAGCAGGTGCCAATTGCGGCAAGCTTTGGTACCAGTTGTTATTTACATGAAACATGGGTGAGAGGAAAGAGTTACATTCAATTTGATGTCCAGTTTTGGTAATAATCCGAGTTCTGGGCATCATAAACATTGATTCATTTCCTCTTGTGATTGGAGGTACCTGATAACATTCATCGGTTTTTCTAAGTATGACATTGACAGGGACGCATTTCGCAAGCCGAATCACTTCTCCTGCTACTTGCGCTATGTAGCCCGTTTCGTTCATATAATGATATGCAAACTCTGCCGGTGCTAGTGAAGCAAACCCTAAGGTGTTGCGAAGAACTCGTTTTTCTATTTCGCATTCTTGTTTGATGACGTTGTTATAGAGGTTTGTTAATTGATTCCCGAAATGTTTCGATACGTAGACAAATTTTGCATTCATGTATGCAAATAAGTCCATGTTTGCCACTGATATTCTTTTTTTGGTGAAAATGTCGCCATAAACTTGTTCTAATATGAAAAGTTTTGAGTGTTCTGTTTTTACAAGTTTGTAACCACATACAGAGGTGAATCCTCTAGCTGCTAACGCAAAAGTTATATCTGAGGATGTTATTGAAAATATTTCTTGTCCGTTCATTGCATCCTTTGTGTCTTTAATTTTTTCTGTTCTACCATCGTATACTACCTCATAATTTTTAAATCCGCATTGTTCCGTAGGTATCGGATTCCATTGAGTGAAACCGCCTTCCCAATCGAGGCATGTACCTGTGGTGTCTTTACAACGTGTACCTGATCGTATAATAACTTCGTTCAGGTCTAGGTCTACTTCTGCTTCGTACTCGTGTATGCTAATAAACAGTTGGCCTATGACCAATACATTATTCCAATTTCCATAAGGGTCTGAATATGATCCACCCTGGCAGTTTCCTTGTTAGTCTACTGTTCCTGTGATAACTACCGGCCTTGGATTAGTTGAGTTCATAATTAGGTTATTGAATAAAATATTGTATGATTGGTAAGCTTTGGTTGAGTGAATTTTAAGGCATTCTTCTGGTGAGATTTCTTGAATGTATTCTATGATACCGTTCTTAACTTCTGAGTTGTAGGAATTCATACCGCAATATCTGATTGTTCTATATACTTCTATCTTGCATTGTCTTACTTTAATTTCTGAGAGTTTAACCAATTGTAAAAGTTGTACTTTTGTTACTGTCACAATCGGCTTATGGATAGGCATGTCGCATCCTTGAATGTTCAATAATGACAAGGTTGGAATGTTCATTGTCGGTGCTCCACAATCGTACGCGATCAGTGTATAGCCCGGTTGAAACAAGTATGTCAGGAGAGCGATGGTCAAAAACATCCTTCGAGCGTTGTCCATGCTCCTGAAAAGGTTCCGAGACTGTGAGTGTTTGCGGGTTTTTATGACTTTATGAATGTGCTATTTTTGCCCGGTCATAGTGTATGATTTTACGCTTTTTGTTTTCTAACTCGATTTCAATGTCGTTTTGATCTGAGAATGTTCGTGTTATTTCGTATGAACCTTTGTAATTGTCATCGAACTATCCTGTTTTGGGGTTTTTTTATTAAATAGATTTTATCACCTACTTGGCATTTTACAGGGTTGATTTTCTTATCATAATGAACTTTTGATTTTTGGTTTGCAGTCTCTGAGTTGTTGTGAGCTAATTTTCGTACTTCTTGTAGCTGTGTTGCTAGATTTTTTACGTGATCATCGTACGTGAGTATTTCATCCATGTATGCAAATTGAGAGGGTAGACGGGCTTCCCGTCCCAAGACTATTTGGTATGGCGTGAACTTCGTACCTTCGTGTACGCTTGTATTATAAGCGAAGGTGGCGAGTTTAAGCCATTTATGCCAGTCTTTTTTATTGGTATAATGCTTCAGATAATCCGTAAGGACTTGATGGCTTCGTTCGAGGGAACCGTTCGATTGCGGGTGAAAGGCTGTAGTTTTTATTTGTTTAATTTTTAGGACTTTTGTTAACTGTTTCATGACACGGCCAATGAAAGCTGCTCCTTGGTCGGTCAAAATGATTTTTGGACAGCCGAACAAACAGATGAAGTCCGTTACCAATGCATAGGCGATCTCATTAGCGGTCGCACTCATGAGAGGGGTTGCGAATGAGAATTTCGAAAGATTATCTTGTATGGTGAGGATAAAACGATGACCTTGGTCTGATACCGGTGTTATCGGTCCAACTATGTCCATAGCGATCTTGTCGAATATGTTGATCGGAGTGTCGGTGAGGACCATAGGTTGTTTCGTTTTTATTCTAACCAACTTTCTTCTTTGGCAACTTTCGCATTGTCTAACATAATCTTCTACCTGTTTTTTGAGATTGTCCCAAAAATATTTTTGACGAATTCTGTTGTACGTTTTCGTTACGCCTTTATGACCTGCAATCGGGGATTCATGGCATTCTTTTATTATACCTGGTCTATCCTCGAGTGGTAGTGTTATAATCTCGTCTTTGCAAATTTGAATTTGAATGTCTGTATGTACGAAAACTTCGCGAATAATGTTTTTTATTTTGATCCAGGTTGAGCGGTCAAAATTGTTTCTTTTTTCAGAGACTGTTGCTGATTTAATTTGGAATTCTTCCATTTTTGTTTTTAAATTTTGAATTGACTTTGTAAAATTTTCTTGAGTTGGAGGTGATAAATCGTTTTCTTGAATTATTGAAGCGAAAATTTTCTTATTTTTGTTTTCTGTGACTAGTACTTGACCTACTTCCAGTTTATCAGAAGGGGTTAACCTGAGTAGACCTAATTCTATTAGTCTTTTCCCGATTTCGTTTGAGACTGTACCGTCGGCGGATATCAAGCATATGTAATTATCTTTAATCATCTCGAGATTGTCATTTGTCTCGATAATATGGACAACATTTATATTTGTGTTGTCGTTGTCGATTGTTGTGTTGTTTGGAGTTCCTCCAGTGACAAAAGGAGGAGTATTATTTTGTGGGGGTGAGATGATTCTTACAATCGGTGTGAGAGGATAGTTCGGTTGTGGTGTTTCATTTTCAGAAAGGGAATCCCTGGCTATTTCCTGCTCGTAAGGGAGAATTTCGTACTCCGATGGTACTTGAGCTTCCTTTTCTGATGGTATGCTAATATCTTTGTCCGAAAGTACTTGGCTTACATTTCCTTGAATTGAGGTATTAACGGGTTCTTGGGACATAGATTTTTCATTTATTGAGATTATGGGATCTTCGTTTATTACCTGTGTTTGAGAGTCATTTGTGTTCGTAGGAGGGTTATTTTCTATCGGATTTATTTCGGTTTGTACTGTCGTTGGTGTTGAGTTTATAGTTTTTATTGTGGATAATTCGTCGTTCGTGTTTTCGACGATTCTTTTTGACCGTACTCGTTTTTTCGTTTCGTGGGTGTGTTCCCCTGTTTCGGTACAGTACATACATTGTCTTTGCTTTCGTATTCTGGTCGATTTACGGGTTGGCTGTAAAGGTGGTTTTTTCACCCTTGGTTTCCTAAGAGGTTTTTTCCTCCAGGCAGTTTGGCTGCTAATTTTTTCTACTGCTACATCTGGTATTACTTCTTCTACAGTACATTCCGTGTGTGAGGGATTAGGATTTTCCTTATTTTTTATAATTTCGACTTCTCTTGGCGAAATTGTCTCTTTGGGTTCCTCTACTGGGGTGACATGTGTTTGTTGTATGGCTTCTCTATCCTGGGAGAGAGTAAGTGATTTTTTCTGTTCGGGCTCTCGCTTCTGGTATATGTTTGAAGGATTTTCATGTCTTAATATGGAACGAGAGTTCGAGTATTCTTCACGGTCTGAATTTTTTTCAGTCGCGAGTGAGCTTGTAATTTTTTCCAGCTTTCTTCTTGCGCGTCTCGTGGGGGACGGCGTGAAACATGCTGAATTTCGTGAACGTTTGTCGAGAATTTGATGTGCGAGTTTTCGGTGGAAATTATTTTTTCCTTGTATATTTCGTTTTATAACCATTGGGCTTGCCTGGGGATTATCTCTGGGTTTATTGCTAGGCACTGGTTGAGGTACATTTGTACAGTGGGTCGGTGTGATTGCCAGCTGTTTTTCAGGACTTTCGGTTGCTACAACATTCTAAATGACTGGTTGACTTCGTCATCCAATTCTATGTCTGAGTTTGAAGAGGGTTTTTTAGGGGTTTCAACCGTTAGAGGAGTTGAGTTATGGGGATTTACGTCTGATTTTTTGCTGACCCTTGGTTCGGGTGTTTTTGCCAAATGTGTGGAAATAAAGACATCAACCGTTTTTTAGGCGGGTGACGGGGTTTTTGGGGCAAGTGGTCCAATGAACCTATATCGTCCTAAGACTTCATAACTTGGTTCCCGATTTTGTGATGTGATAGGATTCTGCGTTTTTGTATTTATTGGAACCACGTGGACAGGAGTGTCCTCGTATTCGTCTGATGAAGACGATGATTGATTTTTGGGAGTGTTATAAAATGGCAAATGTCGTCTAACGCGATCTCTTCTTTTCATTACAGTTTTTCTTTTGCGTCTATCGTACGCTGAATAGGTTGTTTGACTTTCTGAATTTTCTATTCGGAATTTTTTATTTTGATTTATTGATGAGTTCATTTCATTTGGGTTAGTTAGTTTGGGTGAACTCGTTTGTTGTTGATTTTGCAAATTTGTATGAGTTTCTTGATTAATGGATTTGGACAAATTTACTTGTAGATTTTCTAGATTTTGTTCAAGATTTTGTGACAAGTTCGTATGATGCTTTGAGTCAATCGATTTAGACGAACTTGTTTTTGGTTGCACTAGATTTTGTTTAAGATTTGGAGACAAATTCGTATGGTGCTCTGGACTAATGGATTTAGACGAATTTGTTTGTTTTTGATTTAGATTTTGCAAATTTATATGATGCTCCGGAGTAATCGATTTAGATAAATTTGCTTTTTGTTGCTCTCGTAAATTCGTATGAGTTTCTGTATTAAATGATTTAGGTGAATTTATTTCTTCGAGCTCAGGATTTAGTGTCCTCTCTATATTGAGGCTCTTATCAGACAGTTGATCAGGCTGCTGATTTGGGTTAGAGATTTCGATTGATTCATTTGTTACGTCCCGAGAGGTGGGATCGTTGGATCCACGGAGGTTTTGATGCTTGACCGCGATTTTTGAATCCCGAATGATTTTTGCGTTTGGGATTTTTGATTTGGGTCTCCGCGATTTCCGATTTAGGATACTATATTTTTAATTGTTTTAAGGATTTGGGTTTTTAGTATTTTGTAGGCTGAGGTTTGAGAACGTTGATGTGAAAGGAGTTCAATATTGTTCCTTCAATAAAAGATTAACACTGTCTTTGATTAAATATAAATATAATTCTATTTATTCAATATTTACGGAGTTGATGTTTGTTACACATGGCTAACACTGGTTTTACACTTTTACTGATATTGAGTTTTATGAGTTAGCTATTATTAACAGAAATGATAATTCACAATTCGGAGTTCGAAGAGTCGAGTTTGATTTTTAGAGTTCGCGTATAACTGTCGCGGGATTGAGGTTTTTTAAGTGAAGTTGAATGTTCGGACTCTCGATGCTAACTGACTAAAGTAATTTTTCAATTCGTAGTTAGAGTTCGAGTTCTTTGTTAGATTTTTTTGGGGGTAAGGTGATGTGGAAGGGTTTAGATTTGTTATAGTTTTTACTCGGATTGGTTAAAGGGTTGTTAATTTGGTGTCGTTATTTTGTGATTGGATTAGGTTAGTGGGGGAGACTTTTCTGGAGAGATGATTGGAAGAAAAGTCATTTAGCGTTTGGACTTTGTGTATTGTTTGGGTTATGAGTAAGACTATCGAGTGTGATCGCTCTAGTCTCGAACGGCTGCACGTGTTTGTGCTGATTGCATGCATGGGAAATGTTTATCTCGCCTAGCGTTTGAATTTTGGTGAACGCGAGGCGTTGTTTCGGATAACGAGGAGTTAATTGATATATGACTTCCTAGTGAAGTTGCATAGGAAATCGAATCGTCGTATAATAGGACTATTGTTCGATTTTATTATTTCTTTAGGATAAGGTTTTGGAGTTTTGGTCAGGCGACAGAAAGTCGTGGGATTGTTTATGAGTTGATGTTTTTGGTTCGTAGAGTTTTAGGGTTTATTGGTTTATCTTTTACTATGAGAAAGATAGAGAATAATTGATTTATATTTCTCTGTATTTTGCTGGGAAAATGTTAGGTGAAGGTTTGGGTAGTTCGAGCTAAGGCTTTTATGGCTTTTCAAGTGGTTGCCGGTTACGAACCGCTCGAGCAACACATGGTCTATTGTCCTTGTGTAAAAGAAAAGGCTGTCTATGCCTGGGTCTATGCGTATTATTATACTGATATTTTATATATTAATAATAGAGAGTATGTACTATTGCAAGAGTACATACTCGATTACTCATTTTATAATTAATTATATATTTTATTATCGACGAATGATGAAGCAGGTAAGCGAGTTTACCTGCTGATGATTGAAAGAAGGTTGAATGTAATTAAAAAAATTATGGGGGCGTCTAGCTTAGGCTAGGACGTAACACCTCCCTCCTTTAGATTGAGCGTCTCGCTCAATTAGATTTGAACCGAGTTTTATCGCGGAATATTGGTTGTTATACAGTGTCATCATTTGTCGATTTACATCAAGATAAGTATTACATTTATTCAAAGGATTATTTATTCTTTAATTATTTGATTATATGTAAAGATTTCGCATAATATATTTGTATAGTGGATTAAGTTTTAATTTGTTTTTGGTTATGATTAAGATTTTCGAATCGCTATTATATGTAGTCTATGTGTCTACATAGTATTTTATACATAGTATATAGAAGCAGTGTCTATAGTTTCCATGTTAAAGACGTACATATTTGGTTTAGGTATATTTTCGTTCTCTTTTTTTTATGCTTGCAATATTCTGAATACAGTTTTCCTTGTCTTAATATATAGTATAAGCTACGCTGTACTTTCTACATATGTCTAATACTAAGAGGGATGTTAAGTTTGCAGAGTTCGACGGATACCATGGTAAAGGATAGCAAGGGGGGGTCTGGTTTTTCAAGTAGGGTCTGTCTCGTATTTTTTCTGGAATGGTGGGGAAAAGGACTGTTCTGTCTTGAATTTTCCGTTGTCTTCATAAAGCTTTTCGTCTTCGAAGAGAGCGCATCTCGTACCCTACGTGGCAAAGTTTGCTATTTCCTAATCTTTTTTTAAAAAAAGTAATAACTATGGAGAATTTAGTACGAGGATTTATACGCAAATTTGAACAGGCGTTCGTGGTAAGTTGTTTTGTTTTTTTCTATTTTATTTTGTTTATTTCCTTCGATGTTCGTTAATTAATGTGTTTTTTATTTTATTTTGTTTTTCAGAGAGAACATTTCGCGGAGGTGAAGCGTCGCAGGGAGGATCGACGATATAATCGCGATCGTATCCGGTCGATTTGGGATTATCATGGATTCGACGTTTTCGACATCCGTTGGATGTTTGAAGGAAGGGCCGATGAAGTTCACCCGGATGACGACTGGGATCATCCGGCGTGGTCCACCGAAGATGGCGTGTATTCGGCGTATTCTCCAAATTATTAAATATGTTCGTCGAAAGAAGAAAAAAAAATGTATTCTATTAGCCTTCCTTTTCCAGTGGAAAAGGGAGGAATAAATGTCAACAAAAGCTTAAATTTTGTCGAAAAAATTTTACTTTAATTTTTAGATACCCTCGTCCCTATGTCTAGTTATATGTTCTATTTTGTTGTTTTTTTTTTTTTTTCTTTCCTTGTTTTTTTTTATATCTATTATTTGTATTAAAAAACATAATATACTGATCTAAAGGGCGTAAGATCTGGTTGCGTTGGATCTAACGTCTTTAGTTGTAAGAGCATGAGAGGGGGAATAAAAAAAAAAAGAAGAGAGAAAAGAAAAAGAGAGAAAAAGAAAGGTAAAATGCGCAGATGATTATTAGAGTACGCCAAAGGATTGATTATATACCATCTGACGGTAAGTAGGAAATTTTGGTGACCTTCTGTCACTGGTTATCGACAGTTTCATTGTAGCTGTTGATATGATATTTCCCTGTAAGTCAGACGTTTGTTTTACCGACGAGGTGGTTTCGAGGTTGCCATACCGGTAATGAGTTATCTTCAGTTCGAGGTGCAGGGCACGGTGGGTATATTGTTTGGGTCTTGTCATCGTTACCATTGGTTGGAATTAACTCTTGTAGAGGTATTTCTTCGGGTTGGCCCGGTTTTGTTTTTTGTCTATTATTTTCGGGTTTTCTTGATAGGTGGAGGAGAAGACTCGTTACTGAGTCCCAAATAGAACCAATGAGCCATAGACACCAACCATAGATTGAGTGGAGAGCATACCCATGCACTAGTGTATCAATGAAAAATTTTATGGTTTTCAGGGTTACCCATACCCCAAGCAGTGTGGCGCTGAATGTACCGACTGTATTAAAGAATGAAAACATTTTTCCCCAAGCTCTTTCTACGGATTCTTGTATGACTTTATCATTGATCCAGTGGGTTATCGTTATCCCCTGGTCTGCTGCACTTTGTCCCGTTGCTCCTCGGGCAATTGTGTTTAATGCAGCCGTACGTTCAATAGGGAACATGATACTCGTTCTTAGGTTTTCGAGATCATGCGATAAGTAGATTCCACCAGTCTCTTCGGAGGCGTGGGTTCGAATCCCACCGCTGCCACCAGTTTTAATATAGTATTTTGTTACGTCCCGAGAGGTGGGATCGTTGGATCCACGGAGGTTTTGATGCTTGACCGCGATTTTTGAATCCCGAATGATTTTTGCGTTTGGGATTTTTGATTTGGGTCTCCGCGATTTCCGATTTAGGATACTATATTTTTAATTGTTTTAAGGATTTGGGTTTTTAGTATTTTGTAGGCTGAGGTTTGAGAACGTTGATGTGAAAGGAGTTCAATATTGTTCCTTCAATAAAAGATTAACACTGTCTTTGATTAAATATAAATATAATTCTATTTATTCAATATTTACGGAGTTGATGTTTGTTACACATGGTTAACACTGGTTTTACACTTTTACTGATATTGAGTTTTATGAGTTAGCTATTATTAACAGAAATGATAATTCACAATTCGGAGTTCGAAGAGTCGAGTTTGATTTTTAGAGTTCGCGTATAACTGTCGCGGGATTGAGGTTTTTTAAGTGAAGTTGAATGTTCGGACTCTCGATGCTAACTGACTAAAGTAATTTTTCAATTCGTAGTTAGAGTTCGAGTTCTTTGTTAGATTTTTTTGGGGGTAAGGTGATGTGGAAGGGTTTAGATTTGTTATAGTTTTTACTCGGATTGGTTAAAGGGTTGTTAATTTGGTGTCGTTATTTTGTGATTGGATTAGGTTAGTGGGGGAGACTTTTCTGGAGAGATGATTGGAAGAAAAGTCATTTAGCGTTTGGACTTTGTGTATTGTTTGGGTTATGAGTAAGACTATCGAGTGTGATCGCTCTAGTCTCGAACGGCTGCACGTGTTTGTGCTGATTGCATGCATGGGAAATGTTTATCTCGCCTAGCGTTTGAATTTTGGTGAACGCGAGGCGTTGTTTCGGATAACGAGGAGTTAATTGATATATGACTTCCTAGTGAAGTTGCATAGGAAATCGAATCGTCGTATAATAGGACTATTGTTCGATTTTATTATTTCTTTAGGATAAGGTTTTGGAGTTTTGGTCAGGCGACAGAAAGTCGTGGGATTGTTTATGAGTTGATGTTTTTGGTTCGTAGAGTTTTAGGGTTTATTGGTTTATCTTTTACTATGAGAAAGATAGAGAATAATTGATTTATATTTCTCTGTATTTTGCTGGGAAAATGTTAGGTGAAGGTTTGGGTAGTTCGAGCTAAGGCTTTTATGGCTTTTCAAGTGGTTGCCGGTTACGAACCGCTCGAGCAACACATGGTCTATTGTCCTTGTGTAAAAGAAAAGGCTGTCTATGCCTGGGTCTATGCGTATTATTATACTGATATTTTATATATTAATAATAGAGAGTATGTACTATTGCAAGAGTACATACTCGATTACTCATTTTATAATTAATTATATATTTTATTATCGACGAATGATGAAGCAGGTAAGCGAGTTTACCTGCTGATGATTGAAAGAAGGTTGAATGTAATTAAAAAAATTATGGGGGCGTCTAGCTTAGGCTAGGACGTAACACATTATTGACCTGATTATCGCACGTTTCTCTCGGAATTGCCGTGTCGCTATAATCAGTCAATTCTGAATCGCTATATGAAGTTAGGGAGTCCTGTGGATGTCCTTCTGGAATAGGATTAGAAACACGTGGTTTCTTTCTATTATCATCCGAATTAGAGGTGGAAGGATGAGGTCTGGTGATACCTGGATTTAAACTGAGTTGTTTTCCACCTGTTTGGTTTTTGGTAATTTGCCATTTGAATTTAATCGGGAGAGTGATTGGGTTACGCGATAATGCGTCAGCGTTGGTATTTACTCTTCCCGGTTTGTACTGGATTTTGAAATCGGATTCCTTTAAACGTTCTCTCCATCTCAGTACGCGAGAGGTCGGGTCATTCATAGAATTGACCCAGACAAGTGGTCGGTGGTCGGTCAAAAGGGTAAATTGCCTGCCATAAAGGTAAGGCCTAAAAGTTTTTAGCGCGAAGACCACTGCGACCATTTCTTTTTCGGTGGTGGAATAATTCCTTTCTGCTTTATTAAGGACTCGAGAAGCTGCTGCTACAATTAGGTCTTCTCCGATTTTGCCTTGTGAGAGAACTGCGCCAACGGCGTAATTAGATGCATCTGTTGTTACGATAAACGGTTCGGAAAAATTTGGATATTGGAGGATTGGCGAAGAACACAACTTCTCGCGTAATGTTTCGAATGCTAGTTGATGTTGGGAATTCCAGTGAAATTTAACATTTTTGCTCGTGAGATCTGATAATGGTTTTGCTATTGCTGAGAAATTTTTAATGAAGCGACGGTAATATCCTGCTAATCCTAAAAATTCTTTTACGTTCTTAGGTGTTTTTGGAACTTGGAATTTTTTTACGGCTTCAATGTTTTTAGGATCGGGTTTTAAACCATCTGCTGAGATAAGGTGTCCGAGATACCGTACTTCTACCGTACGATACCGGTTCTCAGAAATTCGCATTTATCAGTTTGTAATGTAAGATTAGCGTTTTCTAAACGTTCTGCGAGATTTTTGAATTTGACCTCACGTTCGTAGCATGCTCCGCCGAGTTGATCTAGGATATCGGTAATTAATGGCAGAGGGTACGCGTCGCCTATTGTGACGTCGTTCAATTTTCTAAAATCGATTACTAGTCTCCATTTTTTATTTCCTTTCGAGCCTTCTTTCTTTGGAACTATCCACACCGGTGAATTGTACGGTGAGTTTGACGACCCTATGATATCTAATTTTAACAGGTCGTTCATCTGTTTTTCAATCTCAGGTCTTTGGAAAGGTGGATGTCGGTATTGTCTCGTATTGACAGGCTTGTCATCCACTGTAATAATTCTGTGCTTGCACACGCTAGTTGATCTGAGAGGCTCGCCCGGTATATGGAAGAGGGCTGCATTTTCTGCAACAAGTGCTGATACTGCGTTACGCTCTTCGTCGTTAAGATGGTCAAGACGCAAAAGGTTCATCACACTTTCTGCACGATTTTCTCGCGTCCGAATTTCGTGTTTTTTCTCTTTGCCGATTGCGGAATTTATATTCTTTTGATTGTCCTCATCTGTGCTCATATCGAAAGGATAGAGTGAGATTATTGGAACATCTACTTTAACATCTTTATCGAGGGTATTGATGGCATAGAGGTAAGCTTTGCCGTTAGTATTTTTTACCAAGGCTTCACCTGCGTAAATGCCCTCTGGAAATGGTATGCGAGGTACGTAACCTGTCTCTAGTGCGTTACTTATTCGTACAAACATGATCATTTTCTGTCTGGTCTTGAGCAGAAATGATTCTGTGTTTGTGAATTGTATTTGCACGTCATTGATTTGCACACACCTTTCATTCCAGTCAATTTTTCCTCTATTATTACCGAGTCTGCGTCGAAGTCTACAGGGAAATCGTCCCTAACGAGATGAAATACTTCCGACTTTCCACAAATCACCATGTTAATTTGACCGAGAGTTTTTGGTTTATCTAGGCTTGAGCTTGAGTCTGTAAGAGCACGCGGTGCATATAGCTGCATAGGAGTGAGGGAGACAGCCATATGCTGTTGTCTCTACCGCAGGTACAGGGTTGCAAGCCTATATAAGCCGGGGTCACAGGACACCGGCCCTCTTTTGTCTTCGGCTCTACAGGACACCGGTCCTCTATTGTTCTCGACTCTCCGGGAGTCCATCGTGATCCTATTGTTCGGTCCTTGTCCGTTTCAAAGTTTCTCAATATCGTTTTGCAACCCTGTGCTAAAGAAGTGGTAAATCCGAGTGACACCACCTTTTCGCGTTTCTTTGTAAAACAGTTAATTAAATTCAATTAATTCGATTCATGTACCATTTTGTTCTTAGTGAATTTCGTGTAAAATAAATTCAGTGTTACGGAAATTCGTCTTTTTATTTATTTCAAATTCCCGCGTTGAAATCTATTGAATTCAAAAGGGGGATTTTTCTTCAAAAAATCCCGGGCTACGTAAACCAGCAAGCAACAGTGAGATCCAGCGTTCCAGCATTCACCACGTGTTGCCTTACCAGCCGGACGCCGACCAGCAGCAGGCAGCAGCGAGATCCAGCGTTCCTGCCTTCATCACGTGTTGCCTACCAGCCGGACACTAACCAGGGCAGAAATCGACAAACCCGCTACGCTTCACGCAAGGTAAGTCGCTACCATTTAACATTTTCTCGCACGATAAGGCAGTTATCGCCCTCGGTCCCGAGCAGGCCCATTCCTGCTCAAATTCGAGGCGGAAAAAAAAGGTTAACCCCGTCACGTTCACGCGCGGCGCGACGTAACAGGTTACATTTTTGGTGGCAGCGGTGGGATACGAAAAACTGCAAATAGCTTATCATGATCAATAAGGAAACTTATTCGCTTATTAATTCTCTTTATTTCCTTTTTTTTCGATTGTTACCTTCCATTCATTTATTATTTTTCAATTATTTTGGGCCTCGTTCTTTGTTCTTACTATATTAACGTAAACTAATAAAAATGGGCATTGATACGCGTAGTAAAGCTCAAAAACCCCTCACCGAAGAGGAGATTCAAACGTTAAATGAACAGTTAGAAAGGAAAAGACAACAAATGGCCGAACAAGAAGAGGCTTTAGCCGCGAGATTACGCGACGCGGACCGAAGGGTCGAAGCGGCTATTTCCCAAGAACAAGCCGCTCAGTCGCGAGAGCAAACAGCGATCGCGCGGGAACGAGTTTTAGAGATGCGCGAACAAAACATGGCTAATTTTAACCCGGAAAAGTCTTTTTATTCTGAAGCTGAAGGAGGTGTGCCTTTAGACGGTACCATCGCCACGCTTCTGGGGGAATTTTCCTCTATAAAGAAGGAAATGACTCACCTCAGGGAAGAGTTACATAAAACGAAAAGTAATCTTCCGGATGATCTTCCCTCTTTGTCGAACCCTCACATTGCAAATACAAATTTTACCCGAGACACAAAACCGAGTACAAGTCGCAATTTAGATTTCTTAATGTCAGATTCGAATCCACGTCGAGGAGCTAAGCCACGTGTAGATAACACCCCAAACCCATCGGCCGCGAGTTGTCACGTAAATACAAATAATCACCCCGGGGCTGATTACGGTTACCAACCCATGCAACTCAATTTGCACTACAAAGACGCGTTAGAATCGGTCCCTAATTTTAATGGCGAAAATATGCCCGTTTTGAAATTCATTCGGGCTTGCAAACGCGCAAGAGACATGTTCCCTTCGCATTACGAGCGAAACCTCGTTTTAATGATGCGCGGTAAACTCAAGGGCCATGCCTACACAGCTGTGGAGGACGACACCTTCAACACAGTCAACGAATTAGCGGAACGACTAAAAATTAGTTTTGGCATGGCTAAGACCGCGAACCAATATAGGGGCGAAGTAGGGAATTTATTTAAACCCGATAGCGAACATATTATCGATTATATCAGTAGGGTCAAGGACCTGTATTCGGTGATAAAAGAAATAGAAGCGGAAACTCACGGTGCAATATCCCACACAAAATCCGCGGAACTTGAGGCAGAAACGCTCGACGGTTTTATTCAAGGGCTGTCCCCCGATTTCCGTGTACGGTTAAAATTAGAGGGATATAGAGATTTGAATGAGGCATACGCAATGGCCATTAAAGTCGATAAACAGATGGAAACGGACCGCGCCAGGCGTCAAAAACCACGTGGCGATTTTAGAACGCAGACGAACTCCCCCGCGAAAACTGCGAACGCGTTGGGAAAATTGTCGTGCGAACATTGCGGGAAAGCACACGCTGAACGTGATTGTTGGCAAAAATATCCGGACAAGCGTCCTCAACGCTCTCACCCTTCAAATTCTCGGGAGAAAGGTTATACCGGAAATAAGGGGAACCAAGGTTATTTTGACCGTAATAGAGATAGGCGGGATACAACGCAGGCTCAGCAAAACCCTCTTATTTGTTCATACTGTAGAAAACAGGGGCATGTTGAGTCATCCTGTTATAAGAAACAGAATGACGATAGACGCCAAAATTCGGGAAACGAGAACCCTCGTTCGACGAACCAGGGCGCGAGCCGGAACGAGGGAAAATTAGAACGCCCAATCCATGTAGCCCAGTTAGACGAACCGCTCGAGTCCGAACCGTCAACGTCCGACTAAAAAGAAGCACGTTTATTCCAACGGTAGAGCTCGAGTCGCCTCACTTGAAAGGAAAAACGAAATTTTTAATAGACTCTGGGGCAGACCCCAACATAATAAAAGTCCACGCCTTGAAGGAAAACCACCCGATTGACGTGGATGATTTGCTTAAATTAAAGGGGATATCGGATGACCCCGTTTATACGAACGGTTCAACGAAGATTTGCATACGGGGAACCGACTCTGAATTTCACGTGGTTGAAGATTCATTCCCTATTACACAGGACGCGATATTAGGTTCCGAGTTTCACGGAACGAACCGTGCAATTATCGATTGGGATCAGGAGGCTTTTAGATGGGCCAATCAAGTCGTTCCCTTTACATCACCGGAGAGCGTAAAAATACCGAAACGATCAAAAACCGTTTTCTACGTAAAAGTAGAAAATCCGGAAATTTTGTTCGGGTACGTCCCTCGCCTTCCTGCCGGTGAGGGAATTTTTCTAGGAGAAGGCGCTGTGTCGGTCAGAAATAAGAAAGCTTGTTTGTTGGCGTATAACACGACTGAGGAGGACGTCGAGCTCCCCGTACCCACGGTGACCTTAGAGGCATTCGAGCTCAGCGATCCCAATAAAAGAGTGTGCGGAAATAAGCACGGAGTATCGGACGATCCGAGGACGTCAGCCCACGATAGCCGGAGCCCGTTACACCAACAGTCAAATGAACTTCACGACATTTTTACATATAGCGCTACGGGGGACACCCCCACAGATATAAAAGGTTTACTTCACCTCAATCATCTAAATGATGAAGAGCGCGCAAGTATTAACAGTTTGGTCGATAAAAATTACGACCTATTTCATTTACCGGGTAATAAATTGGGTTATACTAATTCGATTGAGCATCGAATTACTACTACCGACGATCAACCCGTTTTTACCCGCCAATATCGTTTTCCGCCTGCTCATAAAGATGAGATAATTAAACAGGTCGGAGATCTCATTGAGGGAGAAATAATAAAACCCTCAGTTTCACCATATAGCTCTCCCTTGTGGATAGTTCCGAAGAAAGCCGATTCGCAAGGCAACCCGAAGTGGCGTATGGTTAGACTATCGCTCACTCAACGAAAAAATAATTGGAGACGCGTACCCACTTCCTAATATCGTGGAAATTTTGGACCAACTGGGCAGCGCTAAATACTTTTCTGTTTTCGATTTAGCAAGTGGGTTCCACCAGATAAAGGTTCACCCTCACGATGCCCACAAAACAGCTTTTTCTACGCCCTTCGGACATTATCAATTCAATAGAATGCCATTTGGGCTCAAAAATGCCCCCGCCACTTTTCAACGCCTGATGGACCGGATCTTAACCGGCCTTCAAGGGATAGAATTGTTTGTCTATCTCGATGACATCGTGTTGTACGCGAGGTCGCTTACCGAACACGAGTGTAAATTTAACAAATTAGCGAAGCGCTTAAGGGAGGCTAACTTACGGTTGCAGCCCGATAAATGCGAATTTCTAAGGAAAGAAGTGGCCTACCTAGGCCACGTTATCGGAAAAGACGGTGTCAAACCCGATCCGAAAAAATTAGAATCACTCACAGCTTACCCGAGGCCTACAAATGCTACAAAAATAAAGCAATTTCTCGGTTTGGCGGGGTATTATCGTAGATTCGTTGAAAATTTTTCCGCAATAGCAAAACCTCTTACTCAATTGTTGAAAAAAGAAGCGTCATTTAAATGGACCGAAGCACAAGAAAAGGCGTTCGTCGAACTCAGAGAAGCCTTGTGCAAGGATCCAATACTCCAGTACCCCGATTTCACAAAACCTTTTGTTGTTACCACGGACGCGTCAAATATTGCAATAGGCGCGATACTCAGCCAAGGTGAAATCGGTAAGGATAAACCCATCAGTTACGCTTCACGTACGTTGGGAAAACATGAGCTAAATTATTCAACAATCGAGAAAGAGTTACTCACAATAGTATACGCGGTCGCTCAATTCAGATCATATATATATGGGAGGGAATTCATCCTCGTTGCAGACCACAAACCATTGGTGTGGCTCCATTCCGTAAAAGACCCAGCAAATCGTTTAGTCCATTGGAGATTACAATTAACAAATTATCAATACAAGATAATATATAAACCTGGGAAAATTAACAGCAACGCGGATGCACTTTCACGCAACCCGCCGGTACTTCAAAAGACTGTTAACATGGTACAACAAGCTCCTCAAGCAAAAGAAAATCATTCCGAGGTAGACGAAAACTTTTTAGGATTTCCGCCCGAAAATAAATGTGAAGAGAGAAAATTAACCAACACGATACAAGGTAACAATGCTAACCCACCGAAAGACGTAGAAGGGCTTAGACGCTCGAAACGTACGCCTGTCCCGAAGAAATGGACACATTATGTAACATTCGATAATTCGGGAAAACAACTTCCTCTGCCTTCCTCCAACTTGGACCTTGTACCTGCTGTCTCGGATAATTTTCTCTCTAGCCACGATCCAGAAATATTTGTAAATACACAAGAACCGGCGGAAATCAACGAGACTATTGTTGACCATGACAAAGATACCAACGAAAGTACTGTTAACGGCGAAAGTAATATAAATTTCGAAACTTGTATAAACAATGAAAATGATGACACAGAGGCGGACGAAGGTAGTGATTCGGATACAGAGAGCACCACTACCGATAACTCCGACTCACCGGACGAAATAAATAACTTCGAAAATCAGGGCGCGCGTACAAATTTCTACATGGAAAAGACCCGCGATAGACTTATGATGCGTAAAGACAATCTAGTATTTTTTGTAACTACTAAAGGCCAGGCTCTAGATGAGGGTGCTAAAGACCTCGAAACGGCCGGAAGATTGCCATCGTTTAAAAAATTAGAGATCGCTCGAGTAAAAATTAAGACGGAAGGGTCCAAATGTTTAATCGCGTTGCCAATAAAAGCGGATCTTCGAGAAAATTTGTCTATCAACGACCTCATCAATAGTGTGGATTCTCTAAGGGACACTATTCGCGAGCTTGGGATCGAAAGCTTTAGTATAGCTCGAACGCACAAACTTGACAATATTTCCTGGGATGATATCCAAGCTCGATTGACCGCCTCCTTGAGAGATACACCGGTGAGGATCACTGTCTGCGATCAATTAATACAAATACCTTTAGAATCAGATAGGAAAGATATTATTAAAGAAAAACACGACTCGCTCGTAGGAGGTCACAAAGGCGTAAATAAAACTTATAAGCGCATACGCGAAAATTATTATTGGCAAAATATGAAGACCCAAATACAAGATTATATTCAACATTGTTCAAATTGTCAATTAAAAAAATTAGTTAGGGTCAAAACAAAACAACCTATGATAATAACCGACACACCCGGCGCCGCATTCGATAAGATCTCCATGGACATCGTGGGACCACTCCCCATCACCAGAAGAGAAAACACGCATATCCTAACAATTCAAGATTTGTTGACTAAATATTCATTGGCAATCCCATTAGAGAGGACCACAGCCATCGACGTAGCCGATGCATTTGTGAAACATTTTATTTCAAGGTTCGGCGCTCCAAAAGCTCTCCTTACCGATCGAGGATCGAACTTCTGCAGCAGTCTCATGCGAGTTTTAGCCAGGAGGTTCAAAATAAAACAGTTCAATACAACGGCATACCACCCGCAAACCAACGGTTCAATCGAAAGATCCCATCACGTACTTGCCGAGTATCTAAAGCAATACGTAGGTAAGCGACATGACTGGGACGATCTCCTCGAGCTTGCGTCCTTCTCTTATAACACTAGTCGGCACGAGGGAATGGGTTTTACTCCACACGAACTAGTGTATGGGAAAACAGCTCGACAACCATCAAATTACCAGCATATTGAGGAAAATATAGATCCTACGTATGCAGAGTACTTGGAGACGCTCTTCACGAAGATACACGGCTTGCAGGAACTCGCCGCCACTAATCTTGCAGCGTCGAAACAAAGATCCAAGGTTTATTATGACCGTAACATCAACCCAAAAACTTTCAGAGTTGGTGACCGAGTATTGATGCTTAAAGAACCACAAAAGGGGAAGTTTTCGGACCAATATACCGAACCTTGCGAGATAATCGAGATAATGAGTGGAGGAAATGTTAAAATAATGTTAAAAGGAAAACCTAAAGTGGTCCACACAAATAAATTACGAGCGACCCGTTTATAATAACACATTTTCTCATCGGGACACGCGGGGCGTGTAGGAATTATGAATGACGCTAATCAAGTTGTTCTTGGTTCCCAGAAATGAAGATCACATCGGTATTCATCCTCGTAATCCTGGCGTTCCATGGCGGATACGCACTTTTGGGCTACGATTGCAGTGGAACATCGCTGAACATCACTACCATATCGCTCAATGGTGTGGCCGACTGTGCTATACCAATGAATGAGGCAATACCCACGACAACTTACATCCAGCTATTGCAGATCTCTGAATACAGCAGCGCAGAGGTTACTCAGTGTCGAATAGAAATCGACTGAACCATATATTATTGCGGAATGAGTTCACACGTTTCAATTGTGCAGAATGGAAGACAGGTTTACCTTCACGAGTTTGACGAAAAAACTTGTGCTCGGATGCAGGAAACTGGGTTCATTAGAATCAGTTATGCCGGGGAATTAGTAGGTTTGCGTCGCAATAGCACGACCACACGCAGCGTAACCTTGGCCGGATCCGTGACGAACGACGGAAAGTGTTCCGGTACACAATACAGCGATCCCTTTGGTGCTTGGGACAACGTGGTCGTCCAGGCCACCGTCAAAATCGTCATGTCAAATTACATGGCTCCAATCAACCTAGAGGCCGGAAACATCGTGCTGCAGGCCGGTACCCGTTGCAAACTATCTGAAGGAAACTGTTTAGACATTGAGGGAAACTATGCATTCTGGAAAACGGAACCCACCGATTCTTGCGAATTCAATCTATACGACGTCCTATACGAAGGAGAAGCGACGAAGCTGGTGCCCACCGACGAAGGAATACATGCACCAAATATATACACACCAACTACACAGCGGACGACGTTCGCACTAGCTGCAACAACAAGGAAAGGGCTGTGCGGTTATACCCTCATCAGGACGGAACATCCAAAGCTCTACATTCTCGAAACACAACCGGGAAGATCGTTCGCAGTCAGAAGGAAGGTAGCCGTCAACAACTTGGACATCTTCTCTTATATGAACTCAAAATTTGTTTACGTAGAGAAACACCTACGTACTCAAATGAAGAACTTATACAAGGATGTGCTGACGCAACGATGTAACTTGGAAAGGCAGGTACTACAAAATGCATTATCAATAGCCGCCATTTTGCCGGAGAAATTCGCCAGAGCGGTAATGAAGACGCCAGGGTACATGACCGTAGTTGCTGGCGAGGTTGCCCACATCGTGAAATGTGTTCCAATCGAATGTACCCTGCGGAAAACAGATGAGTGTTACAACGAGTTGCCAATAACCTATAAGAATCAATCACTATTTCTAACAACGACATCGAGGATGCTGGTTAAAACGGGAACCCAGAGTGAGTGTGACGCAATACTGCCCGCTGAATACCAAATCGACGGGACGTGGTATCGTTTCACACCGCACCCTGTCGCCATCCCCACACCGCAGTCCCTGGAACCGACATCTTTGCCATCATGGAAATACAACCCTGTGGGAAACCTCGCGACCAGTGGAATATATTCAAACGAGGACATAGACAAATTGAGGGACCGAATCATGTTCCCGGCGGAAAAACCAGCATTGCTGAACAACATTGCTCGAGGAACTTCTGGATACTCGATACCACGAGGGAGCGTATCCCTCAAAGGCCTTCTGGACGAGGACACAATGGAGTACCTCGCTGTTAGCGCAGCTAAACGATTCTGGAGGGGCTTCGAAGGATTCGGTATCGCCAGTGCAGGTATAATAGCCATCGTCGTCATACTCACCGCAATTAAATCCGTCATTGACACCTGCATTCATGGCTACACCCTACACACGCTCTATGGATGGAGTTTTGCTTTATTTGGGGCTATTTGGAATTCGGTGACAAATTTATTAATCACCCTGGCCCACACCAAGACACGACCAACGGCGGGAGAAAAGACACCGGATGGGAAAACAATCGGGGAGACCACTATCATCGGAGGAACCGAGCTGACGACAACGCGCCCAACGCCCACGACACGACTCTCGGGCGTAGACCCGGAGCTTCTAGGACGCCTCGGCGCTGGTCTTTCGCAGAGCCATAGCACTGCTAAAGACTAAAAGGGGGGAGGTGTTACGTCCTACCATCGACGCACCTCGTCATTATGGCAACGTCGGTAACTACGACAATCGCCGTACTTCTTTTGTTACCATGCGGTAGGTAACAGCGAGAGTACGAGCGAACACAAGATCGCTAGTGGTTACCGATCGTGCAATATATTATTTTGTTTAGTCTTAATATATATTAAAATAATATTTAAACTAATAAAACGAAATATGCATATATATGTGTTACCACATACATATACATATTTCTATATATATATTCTATAATTTCATTATTAATTCTTTTTTTTTGCGCACTTTCAACAATATTTACACCACGTGCTCGCCACGAGGCGTCTGTAAGAGCACGCGGTGCATATAGCTGTATAGGAGTGAGGGAGACAGCCATATGCTGTTGTCTCTACCGCAGGTACAGGGTTGCAAGCCTATATAAGCCGGGGTCACAGGACACCGGCCCTCTTTTGTCTTCGGCTCTACAGGACACCGGTCCTCTATTGTTCTCGACTCTCCGGGAGTCCATCGTGATCCTATTGTTCGGTCCTTGTCCGTTTCAAAGTTTCTCAATATCGTTTTGCAACCCTGTGCTAAAGAAGTGGTAAATCCGAGTGACACCACCTTTTCGCGTTTCTTTGTAAAACAGTTAATTAAATTCAATTAATTCGATTCATGTACCATTTTGTTCTTAGTGAATTTCGTGTAAAATAAATTCAGTGTTACGGAAATTCGTCTTTTTATTTATTTCAAATTCCCGCGTTGAAATCTAGTGAATTCAAAAGGGGGATTTTTCTTCAAAAAATCCCGGGCTACGTAAACCAGCAAGCAACAGTGAGATCCAGCGTTCCAGCATTCACCACGTGTTGCCTTACCAGCCGGACGCCGACCAGCAGCAGGCAGCAGCGAGATCCAGCGTTCCTGCCTTCACCACGTGTTGCCTACCAGCCGGACACTAACCAGGGCAGAAATCGACAAACCCGCTACGCTTCACGCAAGGTAAGTCGCTACCATTTAACATTTTCTCGCACGATAAGGTAGTTATCTCCCTCGGTCCCGAGCAGGCCCATTCCTGCTCAAATTCGAGGCGGAAAAAAAAGGTTAACCCCGTCACGTTCACGCGCGGCGCGACGTAACACGATCCCGAGTCCGCGAGAAAAAGGGTTTGTTGATTGATTAAATCGCGTGAGTCTATGATTATTGTTGGTGCGTTATAATTATCTGAAGTTACGCTGAGATTGCAATTAGCCCGAAGGATAGTCTGTTTTATTACTTCGGGTCTTTCGAGTTTTGGTGCGTTTATTGGTTTGGTCCCGTCGACGCACCTGGTCGAGGGGTCGCTTGTTCGTTTCCCTGCTGTTTATTTGGGTTCGCTTCTACGTTTCTACTGTTGTTATATGCTCGTCTACGGCATTCGTTTATTACATGTCCCGGTTTTTTGCAGTAATTACAAACGACTTTGTTTTTGTTTTCTGTTGTGTTTGAATTATTCTGTCTTTTGAGTGCGTAACAGTCGTCAGTCACGTGGTTTGTTTTCTTGCAAAAATTACAGAATTTGTCGGGTTTTTTTTTGACTGTTAATTCGAGAAATTTCTATGATTTTGATTTTTATTACTGTATGGATTAATTGGTAAGCAAGTTGATTGGTTGGTGTTTTTTGTTTCTATTGGACCAATCATTTTTTCTATTTCCATTACACACTGGTAAATGTTTTCAAGAGTCCGGTATACTGTGCAAGGGATATGGGGACGATATGCTGAGTTTACGCCTTTACGAAACAGGTCAATGGCCATGTCTCGGGCCCAGTTTTTTGCTCCTTCTGGGTCTTGTACTTTAGAGAGGTCAATAGCTTGTTTCATTTGATTTAAGTGGAGGTTCATGCGACTGTAGAAAGCTAATAGGGATTCTTTTTCTTTTTGCTCGAGAGTGTGTAATTCGGTTATCCACGTGAATAATGGTCTAGACGCAATGAATCTGTTTCTGAGGATAGTGATTAATTCATTTATTGTTTGAATGTCGAATCTTTCGAGACATTCGCAAGCTATGCCTTTGCATTTGCTTTTTATTAGTATTACTATGTGTTTTTCAGTTACTATTGGGACGTATTCTCGCGCTGATTCGCAATAACTGATAAAGGCGTTAAGTGAGCAATTTTTTGGTGTACCGTCGAACTCTGGTACATATCTAGTGAAGTCTCTATAATTCGCATGCATTGAATAAGCGGGGTTATCTAAGGTTTGATTTAGATTAGGAGCATTTTGTTTATTAATGTTAGCTGCTATTTGTTGATTTATTATCTGTTGTTGTCTTTCTATATCTATATTGACTTGTGGATTTTGTTGACCCGCTGGATTTTGTATGCCGTGTATTCCGGAAATGTCCATGGCTTCTTGATTGTCCATGGGTATTGTAAATTTTATGACTTACGGGTTGAAGATCTTGAAGAACGTTGACGCGTGCCGTTGAACCTGTTGTTGGGTTGTCGTGTTGATCCTCTTGACGTTGCCGCTGCCGGTGTTTTTGACCTGCTCTTCTCTGCACAGCTGGTTTATGGGCTTGGATCCTTGTAGTCGTCTCAAGTGTTGTTATACGAGGGCGTGAACTGAGTGTCACTCTTCACGATAATGTCGTTCACAAATTTTCAATATTACCAGTTTTTAATATATTCTTAGAAAATGGTTTATTTCACTTTGAAGATGTTCGACAGTATTATCAATTAGATATTTTAATAATTGATTCACTTATAAATTTGTGGAGTTCGTATTTGTGTGATTTATTGATACCGATTTTAATGTAGACTTAAAATGGTATTTCGAGTCTGAAAGATTTCGAAGATATTTGATTTACAACTTTGGCGATTATCTGTTGTTTTTCCGTTGCCACCAGTTTTAATATAGACTTGAAAATGATGTGGCTCACGGTTTAAAGATTTAGGTGATTTTCGTAGTTTTCCGCTGCCACCAATTTTAATATAAAATTAAAAGTGGTGTACTTTGATTTAGTGATTTTCCGTTGTTTCCGCTGCCACCAGTTTTAATATAGTTTTAAAACTGGGTTTTGAATTTATGATTGCCTGTGTTTTGTCCGTTTTAACCGCTGCCACCAGTTTTAATATAGTATTTTGTTACGTCCCGAGAGAGGGGATCGTTAAATTCACGGAGGTTTAGATCCCTGACAGCGAATTTTAATATCCGAATGATATTTGCGCTTACTATATTATTTTTTGATTTGGGTTTGATGATGTTTGGGTTGGTTTGTGGTTGGATTTGATTGGGTTTGTTTGGATTTGTTTGAGGTTGGATTTGGTTGGATTTGTTTGGATTTGTTTGGGGTTGGAGACGTTTACCACTATTACTGAGGGTTTGATGCCTCAGAATAAATTGATGATACACAATTTTTCACACACATTCGATTGTTGGTTTATTCACTAAGTTGTTCACTTATTTTTTATACTTTAACAGATTTGTTGTTTTGATGTCGAATATGTATAGTGGGTTATATTATTGCAGATCTGTTGACTTGATGTCGAATATGTATAGTGAGTTATATTATTACAGATTTGTTGACGCTTCTGAGTTTGATCAGACCAGAGTTAACGCTTTAAGGTTGACAACGAATTAAGATGATATTGGATTCTTAGACGATCGACACTCGTCTAATTGAACTCGCGAACTTGACAATTCTGTGTCGCGGTTATATAGATTGAGACTATTCGAAGAGATGTAGAGTCGATGAGGTTTCGATGTTAACTGACTATTCTAATTCTGTTTTTTGGGTCCTAAGATTGAGTTCTTTGTAGGACTTCTGGGGGTAGGATGCTGTGGAAGGGACTGATTTTGTTATAGTTAAATTAGAGGATTGGCTGAAGAGTCGTTAATTTGATGTTGCTTTTTTGTTATTGGTCGAGTTAAGGGGGAGACTTTTCCGGATGGTGATTGGAGGAAAAGTCGTTATGTTTTTCTTGGAAGATAGCAGGACTGCTCTAATTTCGAGTGGTTGCATGTGCGTTCTTGAGATTTGGGAAAGTGGGTTTTTACGACTTAAGGCATATGGGAACGTTTGGCGTTTTTGGAATGGTATGATTTTGAAGTATTAATGGATTCATAATTTCCTGGTGAAACCGTGTTCGTGAAATTTGAGATTAGCAGATGAAGGAAAAGCTGTTTTCGAGTTTTAACATTTGGCGACAGAAAGTCGGGTCTGTAAAGTTCGTGTACTTGGGTTTATAGCTTTTCGTAGAAAAAATAAGGGATGCTGTGTTTTTGAAATGACTGAGAGTTGAGGGGTGTTTACAGGACATGCTGCGTTTATGAGTTTGAAGGAAATATAATATGAGAAGCTGGTATGTGGAAAAGGACTGTGTGTCTCTTTATATTCTATATATTAACGTTAGAGAGTATGTACTATTAGAGAGTACTGTTAGAGAGTATAAGAGTATATACTCGATTTTACGATTATGCGATTAATTATACGTTCTTTATCGACGAATGATGATGTAGGCATGAAAGTGTACCTTCTGGTGGTACCTGGTTAGGCAGAGTAAATTGAAAAAATTTATGGGGGGCCTAGCGTTAGGCTAGGACGTAACAACTATTATAAAGATTGCTGTAGTATCGTTAAAAGAATCATGGTTTCTATAATATTAATTGTTAAACATGTATAACGATACAATTAACTTTCTCGCTCCCCCTCCTATCTTCTATTTCTATCCTTTTTCGTCTTCACGCGTGCTGTGTGAATATTTCTCGCTGTCTCTTTTTTTCAGCATGACATGACGGGAACATTTTTCGCTCATATACGGGTTCTTACAAAGAATTGTACATTACCGAAACATTCGTCACTGTAGGTCATGCCCCGGCTCGGTCTTTATGCTCAGTTTTGAAGGGAATCTTAACTTTGTCCGCAGCTCTCACGTATACGCGGCAACGCGACAAAACGTTATTTTAGTATAGTAAATTTTCTTCGCCACAGATACGGAATTTCTCCAAACAGTATCATAGCATACACGAAAATCCTGTTTCTTTGTGTCGAAGGACGCTTTGTTCTCCAGTCGATTTGTAACAGTCGAAGAAAGCAGTTATCGTGAGTGAACAGTGAGTGAACATCAACTGATGAATTCGCAATCGACTACATGTAAGTATACGAAGAGATTTTTTTATAAAGAGGAGATTTTTTTTATAAAGAACGATAGAACCATGCTGACTTTTGTATAGTTTTTTAATATTATAATGCAGACCTGTGGACAAAAAGTTGAAGACTTGTTTTTTTTTTTTTTTTTTTTTTTTTTTTTTTTTTTTTTTTTTTTTTTTAATTTTCCAATACGTGTCAATTTATTTTTGTACCAGAGTTTAGTCCTTTAATCTATTGCTCTCAAAATTTAAATTCTACGTATACGTATATGTTCTATTCATTATATCTATACACTGCATCTATTTTTACATGCGTACAATAGATTCAGGGGTTCGACCCTGTGAGCTGGAAAACACTGCAAATTTATTGAATAATGACAGTGTTACGTCCCAAGAGGGAGATTTAGATGAATGTACGGAATTGCCGATTTAGAGCGCGATGTTTGAATTTCTGAGAACTATTGCCAGTGAGTCTTTTGGTTTCCGCACGATTCCCGTAAACAGATTAGTATATTTTTGTGTTTTCTGAGATTTCGAAGTTTGATGTATGCGATGGTTTATTAACCGAGTTAAGGATGAGGGTTAATCAAATCCACAGTTTCACTCTCGTTTACACTTTGAATGAATAATATAATTTTATTTTAGTAAAAAAAATTATGAAAAGATACAATATTATAATGGTTTTAACCTTCCGATGAATATTTGAGTTCACGCACTTATAATTATTCAGTATTATTTTATGATCAATGACCGAAGACTTCAGACTGATTTTAGTGTACGGATTTCGAATTTCTGAGTCTTTTGAGAATTTCGGTGAATTCGACTGTGCGGTTTGGCTTTCGGATAAAGTCTAATTGCTAAATTTGTGAGTTCGAATGGCTGGAGTTCGTTGTTGAGGATTTTGAGAGAGGGATATCTATTGGAAGGGTTTACTTTTGTTAACGTTTTTTATTCTGATTGACTAAGATGTTTGTTGGATTTTATGATTGCAGTCTTAAGATGTGGGGGGGGGGGGTGGCGATTTGTGGATTGGTGGATAGGTGTTGGCAAATCGCAAATCTTGGTTGGTATCATTTTTACATCTTATTGTTTTTGAATTGGTGAACTGATTATTTATGAAAAGGTATCAAATTTGTTTTGGTGAGTTAGAGTTCGAGATTTTGAGTTGGAAGTGTTCGGAGAATCACATCCTGTTTATGCGTTTGTTATCTCATATGTTTTAATATTGCGAGAGATTCGAATCGCTCTCTGTGTTTCGTTTGGTGCAGCTTTTGTCGTGGGAAAGGAATGTGTAAGAGATTTTGGTTGCGTTGTGGTGATTGATATTATTTAGGTGAACAATTATGATAGAAATGAATAATTGTGAATTATTGTAATTTCGGAAATTACTCAATTATTCTATTTATTATCTAATGTTCCTTAATTATCGACGAATGATGATATTGATTGGTAAGTGTCTACCGACGGTTGGTTATCGGTAAGGTAGAAATAGTTAATGTGGAAAAAAAATATATGGGGTCTAGCGTGAAGGCTACGACGTAACAGTGTTGCTACTCGCCGCCGCCGACTCTCGTCCACGACCGTTCGCCCACAATTTTTCGCGGTTCATGCCGGCAGACGAATCTTTCTTGTTCGTACCTTTAATTATTTTGTACGTTATCCCCTTGAGAGTCAATTCACGCATTATTCGATCCTATCTTGGCTTATTGTACACATAAATTTCGAGCGATTGTGCTCGTCGGTCTACGAGGATTGCGCGAACGCTGCGGCGATGGGGATGGTATATTCGATGGAGGCGGACTCTTGGATTTGTGCTTACGCGTCATTTCGATTACGAGTTCGACAACGGCATCGGCAATCTGTACCACAAAAGTATTATTTTATGCAAATTTCAAACACTTCTTCGATGTTTCGACGAAATTTGCTTTAGGCCTCGCAGGGAACTTCACGGAGATGGGGAACTGAGGAGCAAAGGATTGATAAAAGATCGAGATCAACAATAATTGAAATGATAATAGACTTAATATAATTAGACCGTCTTTTAATAAGTTTCTTAATTGGGCGAGAGCTCTTTCTCGCCCAATCACCAACATGACAAGCCATGTGGTCTCGTGCACAAAATCGTTCACACTCGCTTGCACAACACAACAAATCAACACATGCTTGCACTCGCCACGAATCTACATAGGAAGTCGCAGACGAGCGCACGCTTTCACACAAATTTTTCAACGACAATAATATAGAAATACGAAAGATCATGTCTCACCTGGTGGGAACGGAATTTCTGGTCGACCTCGACTTTCGCTTGTCTCTCCTGTTCTCCCGCCTGTACTATCTTTTAATGTGTGCGTTAATACTGAACAATATATTGCGACAAATTGCAGTCAAAAACTGGTAAATTATGTGGAATCGATTCTATGATTTTGTTTACTTACCCTTTCAAACTTAATGCCGTGGAAATGAAAAATACTCGCTGAAGAAAGGAGTCTGGACGAACGTCGTAGCGATCGCCGTAGCACGCCAAGCCAAGAATCAATGTGCGTACATCTTCAAACGTGTTAAAATTTCGAGAGTACGCAATGGGGAGTATCTGAAAATCGTTGGTCGATGCAAGTCAAAATCATGCAGGAATAGACTGCGCGCTAGCATCGAAAACGAACCCGTGAATAGCGACGATATCTTTTTGAAAGTTCTGACTAACGACACGCGTAACACGAAGCACGGGGCCGTTAAACGAACTTAAACGGAGCGTACAGAACAGAAATGAAAAAAGAATTAGTCCACGAAGGCACATCAAATCTCCGTAAGCGGAAGGCTCGAGAGGACATGGTCCTGGGAGATGCAGAGCCGACGTACCTGCCAAATGCTGACGTGCTCCGACAGGCGAAGAAAGAGAGGATCGATGAAAATTTGGGGCTCAATCCTGGAACCAGAAACAATCTAAGCACCTCGATTACGGAAATAGAGCAGCGTCCGGAGTTTCGCAGAAAAATTGAATTCACTGCAACTTCGCCTTTTATGGTTGTCTGCCGTACGCCGTCTCAGTTATTTTTATTTTTATTTTTATATTTTTATATTTTTATTCTTGTATTTTTCTGTGTTTTCTTCTTATATTTGCTCATTTTTGTATTTTTGTATTTTCCTTCTCGTATTATTCATTTTTTGCCCTATAGCCTGCCGGGGCATAATAAAATAAATCAATCAATCAATCAATCAGTTACATGCGTATAGAGAATATTGCAAAAAAAAAAAAAAAAGAAACCATGAACAGCACACTCATCATTGATGTCACCAGTAGTTTGGTCAAAAAAATCGTCAAAGAAGACAAAACTCAATGTGGTCCTATTTTTCTCTACACCATGGATATCAATTTCGACAAAGCCACGATACCGGTACACCAGATGCTTTCAGAAAAACATGATGCACATACCATCATGATCATGGTCTATCTCTTCATGCGAGTAGGTGTCCCGAAACCTAAAAGAGTTATATGTGATTATTCGAAAGCTCTCCTCTACGCGGTGTGCAGGGAATTGAACAATCAAAGTTTGAAAAAATCTATCGAACATTGCTTTATAAAGTTATTAGCAAACAAACCGGTAGATGAGCCAACCCACATTCGTGTTAACGTTGCACATATCATGAATTTCACTTCAAGGTGGAAATGCTGGAGAGCTTGTGGCGCATGTCGAAATTAAACAGTTCTTCCTCCGTTGTGTTGGTTTAATGACTTAAACATCCAGTATCGACCAATTCAAAACAGTCTTGACATTTACGATGACAGTTGCAGGTCAAAAGTATTTGGACAGCGTTTCCAAATTTCCAACGAGTACGACGAGTTTGCTGATGAAGATTCATTCTCTTGGAGAGTATGTGGAATCCAAAACGACCTGGGAAAGTTAATCGCAAGCTCTAGTGCCATCGTAAGAAAAATAGAATCTGATACCGTTACAGAGAGTGAACATCTCCGGCCGGTTGACGAGTATGTCAAGAATGAGTGTGACGGTGATAGAATCACAAGTATCGTTGAATGGATTGATAAAATATTGGCAACAGCAACGGCAACCAAATTCCAAGGCCAGGAAATAAACGCTTTCTTCGTCCCGAGCTTCATTCCTTTGTTGAGAAATCACGCTGTAGAATTTCCGATTTGGACGAACTGCGCAACTCCGGAATGTGAGGAAAGAGCATATTCAGCAGTGATTGAAAGTTATTCCAATGATTTAAAAACAAATTTCCTTGGGAAAGGACTACGACGTGCCGACAACTTTTTTATCACTCACCTGAGAAATATAGAGGGGGCGACGACGACGAGGAATCTGGAAATGTGGAAGAATACAGTTGGGATCATTCATACTCTCGGCATGTAGAAGAGCCTACTGAGCAAGCAACTCTAAAGGATGAAATTATCGAGAAAGTGTCAAGCAGTAATGAATGCACCGATGCCAAGGAAAGTGACGCTAAAACACAATCGAAAGGTCGATATTTCAAACCGTTCGTAAAGATACGATATGTGAACAGCCGGATCGATGAAAAACCTGCTAGAACTCAAGGAAAAATGAAACCATGCTTCCTGAAAAATGGCTCGAAACTGCAGAAGCCTGTCAGAATAAATGGCGAAGCTTACTTTGTGGAATCCACTTGCCCTTTCGATTCTGTGGCACAAATATTAGTATCCGGAGCCGTCGACCATCCAAATTACGAGTTAGCCATGAAAACTTTTGCGAACCCGATGTTTCAATTTATTTCCCGAACGTTGATTACTGGAGTCACACGGATCGAGAACGGCTCCTTTTGAAATGGTATTACAGTAGAAATGTCTCATCTTTCACGCGAAGAAAAGAGAGAAGAAAACTTAAACGGATCGAGCACGGCTTCTTTTGAAATGGTATTACAGTAGAAATGTCTCATCTTTCACGCGTGCAAAACATCAATTATTTTTATATTAACAGCAACGCCATGCCATGATAGTATTACGTCGTAGCCTTCACGCTAGACCCCCATATATATTTTTTTCCACATTAACTATTTCTACCTTACCGATAACCAACCGTTGGTAGACACTTACCAATCAATATCATCATTCGTCGATAATTAAGGAACAGTAGATAATAAATAAAATAATTCAGTACTTTCCGCAATTACAATAATTCACAATTATTCATTGCTATCATAATTGTTCACTTAAATAATACCAATCACCACAATGCAACCAAAATCTCTTACACATTCCTTTCCCACGGCAAAAGCCGCACCAAACGAAATACAAAGAGCGAATCTCTCGCAATATTAAAACATATCAGATAACAAACGCATAAACAGGATATAATTCTCCCAACACTTCCAACTCAAAATCTCGAATTCTAACTCGCCAAAACAAACTTGATACCTTTTCATAAATAATCAGTTCGCCAATTCAAAAACAATATGATGTAAAAATCATGCAAACCAAGATTTGCGATTCGTCAACACCTACCCACCAATCCAAAAATCGCAAACCTCCCCCACATCTTAAAACTCCAATCATAAAATCCAACAAACATCTTAGCCAATCAGAATAAAAAACGTTAACAAAAGTAAACCCTTCCAATAGATATCCCTCTCTCAAAATCCTCAACAACGAACTCCAGCCATTCGAACTCACAAATTTAGCAATCAGACTTTATCCGGAAGCCAAACCGCACAGTCAAATTCACCGAAATTCTCAAAAGACTCAGAACTTCGAAATCCGTAAACTAGAATCAGTCTGAAGACTTCGGTCATTGATCATAAAATAATACTGAATAACTATAAGTGCGTGAACTCAAATATACAACGGAAAGTTATAACCATTATAATATTGTATCATTTCATTATTTTTTCTACTAAAATAAAATTATATTATTCATTCAAAGTGTAAACGAGAGTGAAATTGTGAATTTGATTAACCCTCATTCTCAACTCGGTTAACCAAAAATCGCATACATCAAACTTCGAAATCTCGGAAAACGCGAAAATATATTAATCTGTTTACGGAAATCGTGCGGAAAGACTCACTGGCGATAGTTCTCAGAAATTCAAACATCGCGCTCTAAATCGGCAATTCCGTACATTTGTTACGTCCCGAGAGGAGGCATCGTTAAATCCACGGAGGTTTTGATCCCTGACCGCGATTTTTGATATCCGAATGATATTTGTGCTTACTATATTATTTTTGATTTGGGTTTGATGATGTTTGAGTTGGTTTGTGGTTGGATTTGATTAGATTTGTTTGGATTTGTTTGAGGTTGGAAACGTTTACCGCTATTACTGAAGGTTTGATGCCTCAGAATAAATTGATGATACACAATTTTTCACACACATACGATTGTTGGTTTATTCACTAAGATGTTCACTTATTTTTTATACTTTAACAGATTTGTTGTTTTGATGTCGAATATGTATAGTGGGTTATATTATTACAGATTTGTTGACTTGATGTCGAATATGTATAGTGAGTTATATTATTACAGATTTGTTGACGCTTCTGAGTTTGATCAGACCGGCGTTAATGATTTAAGGTTGACAATGATTTAAGATGATATTGGATTCTTAGACGATCGACACTCGTCTAATTGAACTCGCGAACTTGATAAATCTGTGTCGCGGTTATATAGATTGAGACTATTCGAAGAGATGTAGAGTCTCCGAGGTTTCGGTGTTAACTGATTATTCTAATTCTGTTTTTTGGGTCCTAAGATTGAGTTCTGTGTAGGACTTCTGGGGGTAGGATGCTGTGGAAGGGACTGATTTTGTTATAGTTAAATTAGAGGATTGGCTGAAGAGTCGTTAATTTGATGTTGTTTTTTTGTTATTGGTCGAGTTAAGGGGGAGACTTTTCCGGATGGTGATTGGAGGAAAAGTCGTTATATTTTTCTTGGAAGATAGCAGGATTGCTCTAATTTCAAGTGATTGCACGTGCGTTCTTGAGATTTGGGAAAGTGGGTTTTTACGACTTAAGGCGTATGGGAACGTTTGGCGTTTTTGGAATGATATGGTTTTGAAGTATTAATGGATTTATGGTTTCCTGGTGAAACCGTGTTCGTGAAATTTGAGGATTAGCAGATGAAGGAAAGCTGTTTCGAGTTTTAACATTTGGCGACAGAAAGTCGGGTCTGTAAAGTACGTGTACTTGGTTTTATAGCTTTTCGTAGAAAAAATTAGGGATGCTGTGTTTATGGGATGACTGAAAGTCGAGTGGTGTTTAGAGGACATGCTGCGTTTATGAGTTTGAAGGAAATATAATATGAGAAGCTGGTATGTTACGTCCCGAGAGGGAGATTTTGATGAATGCACGGAATTGCCGATTTAGAGCGCGATGTTTAAATTTCTGAGAACTATCGCCAGTGAGTCTTTTGGTTTCCGCACGATTCCCGTAACCAGATTAATATATTTTCGGATTTTTTTTGAGATTTTCGGAATTTGATATATGCGATGATTGGTAAACTGAATGAAGGATGAGGGTTAATCAAGTCCACAGTTTTATTCTCGTTTACACTTTGAATGAATAATATAATTTTATTTTAATAAGAAAAAGAATGAAATGATACAATATAATTATTATTATAACTTTCCGTTGAAATATTTGGATTCACGCACTTATAATTATTCGATGGTATTCTATGATAATGATTGAAGACTTCAGGCTGATTTTAGTTTATGGATTTAGGGGTTCTGAGTCTTTCGAGAATTTTGGTAAATTCGACTGTGCGGTTTGGCTTTCGGATAAAGTCTAATTGTTAAATTTGCGAGTTCGAATGGCTGGAGTTCATTGTCGAGGATTTTGAGAGAGGGATGTCTTGTGGAAGGGTTTACTTTTGTTAACGTTTTTTATTCTGGTTGGCTAAGATGTTCGTAGGATTTTATGATTGGAGTTTTAGGATGTGGGGGAGGTTTGCGATTTTTGGATTGGTGGGTAGGTGTTGGCGAATCGCAAATCTTGGTTTGCATAATTTTACTTCTTATTGTTTCTGAATTGGCGAACTGGTTATTTATGAAAAAGGTATCAAGTTTGTTTTGGCGAGTTAGAGTTTAAGATTTTGAGTTGGAAGTGTTCGGAGAATCACATTGTGTTTATTCGTTTGTTATCTGATATGTTTTAATATTGCAAGAGATTCGCTTTCTGCGTTTTCGTTTGATGTGGTTTTTTGCCGTGGGAAAGGAATGTATGAGAGATTTTGTTTGCGTTGCGGTGATTGATATTATTTAGGTGAACAATTATGATAGAAATGAATAATTGTGAATTATTGTAATTACGGAAAGTACTGAATTATTCTATTTATTATCTAATGTTCCTTAATTATCGACGAATGATGATATTGATTGGTAAGTATCTACCGACGGTTGGTTATCGGTAAGTTAGAAATAGTTGATGTGGAAAAAAAAATATATGGGGTTCTAGCGTGAAGGCTACGACGTAACACCTCCCTCCTTTAAAATTGAGCGTCTCGCTCAATTAATTTAAAATATTGAGTTTTTTCTGAAATTTGTGAATATCATCGTTTGTCGATTTACAGTAAGGCGAGATTTAAAAATTACTTATAATTAACAAACTTGTATTGTTGAAGTTTGGTTCTTTGATTACATAATTGAGTTTTTAAAAAAATTTTTTTTTCTTTTAATCTTGTGAATGGCAATAATTAGATAGATATATGGATATGGAATTTTACATGCATACCCTTATCGGGTTTTTACATGGGTGGTACTACTCTCTTACTCACACTTTTCCTCTTACTCCTCTCTTATTTCCCACACTTTTTCCACAATTCCATATTACCACCTGGACCTACATTTTTACGTGGATTCCGAACCACAGAGAGAACAGTTTTATTTAGACACTGAGAAAAAATCCATTGGTGTCGGCTGGGATCGAACCCGGGCTCACCGGTTGTGAGCCGGGCGCGTTACCACTATGCCACTGCCTCTCCTAATGGCAATAATTATGAATAACAATAATTTTTCTTGTGAATAATATTATAATTGATTTTTTTTTTATGGATAATATTCTTATGTTCAAAGTTTTTCGTCAGAGGTTTTTTCGTATTGCTAGCTTAGCTACGCCGTGTTTTTTGGGGGTGTTATCTGCATGTTTGTTTATATGTTCTCGTTGGGTGATTGGTTGCAAAGGATAAAGAAAGAGTGTGGCTTTATCTGGATGTTCGGGATGAGGATCGTGGTTCCCATCACTCTTAATACCGCATCGACCGTCTTGGAGATCACTTCGCTTTAAAAATTTTAAAGAATCTTCGACTTTGTTTTTTCTTGAAAAAAAAAGGGGAAAAAAATGGAAGCTGTTCTTCGATCGTTGGTGCGCAAGTACGAAGAGGCTTTTACGGTGAGTTGTTTTATTTAAAAGGTTGTTTTATGTGTTGTGAAAAAAAAAATTGTTTTTGTGTTTTATTTATAATGTTTCGTTTTTTCTTTCTGTTTTCAGCGTGTCTTGTTCCGGGGCTTTGCCAAAAAATGGAACGTTCGCCGAAGTGAGCGCGCGTGGAATATACGGGATTACGAGGGGTTCGACGTATTCGACATCCGTTGGATGTTCGAGGGGAGGTGCCACCAAACCCATCCTGAGGACGATTGGGATCACCCCGCTTGGTCGTCGCCCGAGGGTCTCTTTTCAGCATACGACCCCAATTATTGAGGCGAGAGACGAGAAGGAGAAAGAGAGAGAGAAAAAAAATTTTATTTGTATTGTTTTTTTTTTTTAAAGCCTTCTCTTCTCAGTGAGGGGAGGAGGAATAAATGTGAAAAATTTTAATCCGTGTTGATGTTTTTCCTTTTTTCCTCTCCTTTTAAGTTCTTTTTTATTTTAATATTAATGTTAAAATTTTATGTTTTAATATATTGATTTAAATATTTTATGAAATTTCTTTTTTTTTTCTTTTTGTTTAAAGTTTTAATATATCAATGTTTTAATATATCAGTTTTAATATATCAATTTTTTCCATACATATTATTACTATATTTTTCTCTATTATTTGAATGTAATTTATAAAGTTTAGTTGTATTTAAAGTTTTAATATAACGATTATTAGTATGAGGTAACGATTGGCCTTTGAAGATAGGCTCTTTGTTGTTGGAGTGCTTGACTGCGGGGTGAGATAATCCCAATTCATTGTAGAATTTCGTTTTCAAGCATGGTAAAAAGGTTCTTGATGTATGGTAAAAGACTTTTCTACACATTTTCTTTACCGACAGTATGGTTTCGTGTTTGCCATACCGATGGTGTGTGCGTTACCTCACGGGGTAATGGACATGGTGGGTAAAGACGTTCTGGGTTGGTATTATCCGCATTGGGTATATGTGTTTGAGTTACCTCCTGTCGGGGTAAGTGTATTTGAGTTACCTCGTGTCGGGGTAAGTGTGCTTGAGTTACCTCTTGTAGGGGTAAATTTGTTTGAGTTACCTCCTGTAGGGGTAGGTCTTGTGTATTTTCGTTATCTTTTTTCTGTGCGGGCGTTTGGGTGTGAGTGTTTTCGGAGTTTTTCGATAGATGGAGAAGGAGATTCGTTACTGAGTCCCATATTGATCCAATGAGCCATATGCTCCATCCATAGATCGTATGTAGGGCATAGCCATGTACTAAGGTGTCAATTGCGAATTTAATGCTTTTGTGTGTTACCCATATCCCTATTAATGTTGTGCTAAATGTTCCGACTGTATTAAAAAATGAATGCATTTTTCCCCAAATTTTCTTTACAGATTCTTCTATGATTTCTTCGTTAACGCAATGTGTTATTGTTATTCCCTGATCGATTGTGTTTTCTCCGGTTGCTCCGCGTGCGATTGTATTGAGAACTGCTGTTCTTTCTACGGGGAACATGATGCTTGTACGTAGGTTTTCTAGGTCTTGAGGCGAATAGATTCCGCTATCTGCGAGATACACAGGTGTGATAAATTTCCATGTTGGTTTTGTAATTGCTGGGATTTGGTCAGGGGCTGCTGCCTGGGCTAGTTGCGGTAAAGTTTGGTACCAATTGTTATTTATATGGTACATGGGTGCTAAGAATGAATTGCATTCGATTTGGTGACCAGTTCGCGTTATTATTCTGGTTCTTGGCATCATGAATAGTGTTTGGTTACCGCGTGTTATGGGTAGTTCTTGGAAGCATTCTTCTGTTTTTCTTGTTACTACGTCAACGGGTACGCATTTTGCTAAACGAATGACTTCTCCTGCAACGTGTGCTATATATCCGGGTTTGTTCATGTAGTGGTACGCGAATTCTGCGAGTGCGAATGAGGCAAATCCTAGGGTGTTACGGAGTACGCGTTTCTCAATTTCGCATTCTTGTTTCATTATGTTGTTGTAAAGGTTTGTTATTTGGTTCCCGATGTTTTTTACTACGTATATTAATTTTGCGTTTACGTATGCGAAAATGTCCATGTTTATCACTGATATTTGTTTTGACGGGAAACTGTCTCCGATATAGTTATTTCTGAAATAAAGAGTTTTGGATGTTCTGTTCTTAAGAGATTATAACCGCAGACTGAGGTTTTTCCTTTGATTGTTAATGCGAACGTGATTTCTGATGAAGTGATAGAGAATATTTCTTCTCCTTCTAAAGTTTTCTTTGTGTCTCTTATTTTTTCTGCTCTACCTTCGTAAATAACTTCGTAATTATCGAATTTGCATCTTTCTTCTGGTACTGAATTCCAATGAGTATATCCACCTTCTCAATCAAGACAAGTGCCTGCATTGAGTTTGCATCTACTTCCAGATCGTAATATGATTTCGTTTTGTTGTACATTTACTGTTGCTTCGTATTCATGGAGATTGATATGGATTTGACCAGTTACAATAACATTGTCCCAATTACCGTAAGGGTCTGAGTAAGATGTTCCTTTACAAGATGAATCGCTACCGATACTTCCTGCCATTACGATAGGTCTAGGATTGGAAGAGTTTATTCTTAAATTATTGAAAAAGGTGTTGTGGGATTGATATGATTTAGTCAAGTGGATTTTGTAGCATTCTTCGGGTAAAACTTCTTGGATATGTTCGATTTCGCCATTCTGTACTTCTGATGTGTGTGAATGCATGCCACAGTATTTTACGTTTCTTTTGATTTCGATTTTGCATTGGCGGACTTTAATGTGTGAAAATTCTACCCGTTGTAATAACTTAATGTTTGTTGTTGTTACTGCTGGTTCGTGTATGGGTATGTCACATTCTTGTATTTCTAGCAACGATAGTGTTGTGATGTTCATTGCTGGCGCTCCACAGTCGTATGCGATCAGTGGGTAGGTTCCTTGCCATAGACAGGTGAGAATAGCGATGGTCAAGAACATCTTACGGTCTATGTCCATTTCCCTGGAAAGGATTGACTACGTGAGTGTTTTTGAGTTATTATTGCATACATTTTTTTATATTTATTTTTTTATTTTAATGTGCTATTTTTGCTCTGTCGCAATGAATTATTTTTCTTTTCTTGTTTTCTAATTCGATTTCGATTCCGTTTTGGTCTTCGAATGTTCTTATAATGACGTATGGACCTTTATAGTTATCGTCGAATTTGCCTGTTTTCGGATTTTTTACTAGATAGATTTTATCGCCGAATCTGAATTTTACGGGATTAATTTTCCTGTCGTAATAGTCCTTTGATTTTTGTTTTGCTGTTTCTAGGTTATTGTGAGCTAATTTTCGGACTTCTTGTAATTGTGTCGCGAGATTTTGTACGTGATCGTCGTACGTGAGGATTTCGTTCATGTACGCGAATTGTGAGGGTAAGCGAGCTTCCCTGCCTAGCACTATTTGATAAGGTGTGAATTTCGTTCCTTCGTGAACGCTTGTGTTGTACGCAAATGTAGCTGATTTGAGCCATTTGTGCCAATCTTTTTTATTGGTGTAGTGCTTCAAGTAATCTGTGAGAACCTGATGACTACGCTCGAGACATCCGTTTGATTGTGGGTGAAAAGCTGTTGTTTTGATTTGCTTAATTTTCAATACTTTAGTTAGTTGTTTCATGACTCTACCAATGAAGGCTGCTCCTTGATCGGTTAAAATTATTTTTGGACAACCAAATAAGCATATGAAGTCCGTTACCAATGCGTAAGCGATTTCGTTTGCGGTTGCGTTTACAAGAGGTATTGCGAAGGAGAATTTGGAAAGATTGTCTTGGATTGTGAGAATAAAACGATGACCTTGGTCTGATATCGGTGTTATTGGTCCAACTATGTCCATTGCGATTTTGTCGAATACGTTGATTGGGGTATCGGTGAGGACTATAGGTTGTTTTGTTTTTATTCGGACTAATTTTCTCCTTTGACAACTTTCGCATTGTCTAACATAGTCTTCTACTTGCTTCTTTAAATTGTCCCAAAAATACTTTTGACGAATCCTGTTATACGTTTTCGTTACGCCCTTGTGACCTGCAATTGGGGATTCGTGGCATTCTCTGATTATTCCCTGCCTGTCTTCTTCCGGTGGGGTAATTATTTCGTCTTTGCAAATTTTAATTTGGATGTTGGTATGTTTGAAAATTTTGTGAATGATATTTTTTATTTTTATCCAGGTTGGATACTCGAAGTTACTTCGTTTTTCGGAAACTGCTGCTGATTTTATTTTTAGTTCGGTCATTTTGTTTTTTAGGTTTTCGAAACATTTTGTAAAATTCTCTTCTGTCAGAGGTGATGAATCGTTTTCTTGGCACACTAAGGCAAAAGTTTTTTTATTTTTTCCTTTCGAGGTTAGAATTTGTCCGACTTCTAATGTGTTTGAAGGGGATAAGTGAAGATACCCTAGTTCGATTAATCTTTTTCCGCTTTCGTTTGATACCGTTCCGTCTGCTGCGATGAAGCAGAGGTAATTGCCCTTGATCATTTCGAGGTTGTCTTGAGTTTCGATAATATTGACCGTGTCGATATCCGAATCTTCGTTTATGATTGTCGCGTTATACGGTCTTCCGTTTGGGGTGTTAGTTTCAGGTGGATAAGTGATTGTCACGATAGGTGTAATTGGTCGACTTATTTGTGGGCTCAATGGTCTTTCGTTATTGGAATCGGGTTCTCTGTTATCTTCGCTTATTTCATTATCTATGAGTGTTATATTGTCTTGATTTATGAGAGTTTCATTGTTGTTTTCGGGAATTTCTTGGTTTTCGTTTTCCGACAGAACAGGAATTTCGTTATCCGAGGGTACGCGATTTTCCGTCGTTGGGGGTGTATAGTTTTCGTTTACTTGATCGTTATAATTTTGCGTTGTTGTACTTGTTGGAATAGGTATGTCTATGGGCATTCAATTTTGTGTTGTTCTTTGAAAGTGATTTTCTCTGTGGGTTGGTTTTTTCTGACGAGTAGGTTTTCTGATTTCGTGGTTGTGTTGTTCACTATCTGTGCAACACGTGCATCGTTTCGGTTTTCATTCTCTTGTGGATCTACGTATAGCTTCTAAAGGTGGGTTTTTTGATTTTGTTTTCTTGGGAACTTTTGGAATTTTCCAAGGAATTTCGGTGTTGGTTGTTTGTGTTACCTCAGGCGTAACCTTAGGTATTACTTGAGTTTCCGGGATTTCGATTTGTTTGTTGACAGAACCTTCTGTGTTTTTAGGAGGTTTACTTTCTTCATTTGAGGAAGCAATTTCCATAGGTTCTTCTACTGGGATTCTTTGAATGGTTTCTTGGTCTTGAGGAGGATTTCGTAATTTTCCTTGTTTTGATGTTGAAGGGGAACTCGAGTTTTCTTCACGATCTGAATTTTGTTCAGCCGCGAGAGAGCTCGTAATGTTTTCTATCTTCCTTCTGGCACGTCTCGGAAGGGACGGCGTGAAGCAAGCTGAGCTAGGTTTTCGTTTTTCAAGGATTTGATGTGCGAGATTACGATGAAAATTGTTTCCTTTTGACATGCAGTTAATTTGAGAGGGTTTGACCGTTAGGGGGGTTGAGTTAAGAAGGTTAGTGTCGCTTTCTCTGTTTACTCTTGTTTCGGGTGTTTTTTGGTTTTTTGAGGCGACGAAAACATCAACCGTCTGTTCGGCAGATGTTTGGGCTGCTGGGACACGTGATCCCCTGAACTTATATCGTCCTAAGATTTCGTAGTTTGGTTCTTGATTTTGTGATGCAATGGGTTTTTGAGTTGTATCTACTGGAGCCACGTGGACAGGATTGTCCTCGTGTTCATCTGCTGAAGATGATGATTGGTTTTTTGAGATATTGTGAAATGGTAAATATCGTCTAACGCGATCTTTCCTTTTCATCAAGATTTTTCTTTTGCATCTGTCGTACGCTGAGTACGTCACTTGACTTTCTGAGTGATTGACTTGGAATTCTTGATTTTCGTCTATTGATAAGTTCACTTTTTCTGGATTTATATTTTGAGGTGAACTTGTTTGTTGATTTTGCAAATTTGCATCGGATTTTGATTTGTTGGGTTTGGACAAATTTGTTTCTTAGATTCTAATATTTTGTAATAAATTCGTATTGTGGTCTGGGTTCATTGATTTAGGCAAATTTATTTTGATTTGTTCTTGATTTTGTTCAGGATTTTGTAACAAATTCGTATGATGCTCTGAATTACTGGATTTAGGACAATTTGTTTTTTCTTGGTTTTGCGATTTTGTGTGAGTCTCATGAGTAGTGGATTTAGACAAAGTCGCTTCTTGTAAATTCGTATGAGAGTTTGCGTTTATTGATTTAGGCGAATTTATTTTTATGAGTTTTTGTTTGGGTGTCTCATCTTTATTGAGACTTTTATCGGACAGCTGATCAGACTGCCGATTTGAAATCGGGGTTTGATTTGTACCTTTGGTTAATTGATTACTGTACGTTTCTCTCGGAATTACCGTATCGTTGTAATCAATTACTTTTGGAACAGGTTTTGTTATTGAGACGTTTATTACATCTTCTTCCGAAGTAGAATAAGAAACTCGTGGTCTCTTTTGGTTTTCATCTGGGTTAGAAGAAGAGGGGTGAGGCCTGGCGATGCCTGGATTTAGATTGAGCAATTTCCCTCCTGTATCAGTGTTAGTGATGCGCCATTTGAATTTAATTGGAAGAGTGATTGGGTTGCGCGATAATGCGTCAGCGTTGGTGTTTACTCTTCCCGGTTTGTACTGAATTTTGAAATCGAATTCCTTTAATCGTTCTCTCCATCTTAGCACACGGGATGTTGGGTCGTTCATGGAATTAACCCAAACGAGTGGTCGGTGGTCGGTCAGGAGTGTAAATTGCCTACCATAAAGGTATGGTCTGAAGGTTTTTAATGCAAAGACCACTGCGACCATTTCTTTCTCAGTTGTTGTATAATTTCATTCTGCTTTGTTTAAGACTCTGGAAGCTGCTGCTACCATGGGGTCTTCTCCGATTTTAAATTGAGATAGGACTGCTCCAACAGCGTAATTGGATGCGTCTGTTGTTACAATGAATGGTTCTGAGAAGTTTGGATATTGCAGGATTGGTGCGTAATTGGTGCACAGCTTGTCGCGTAATGTTTCGAATGCTAGTTGATGTTCGGGGTTCCAATGGAATTTTGAATTTTTGCTTGTTAAACCCGATAAAGGTTTTGCAATTCTTGAGAAATTTTTGACGAATCGACGGTAATAACCTGCTAAACCTAAAAAATCTTTTACGTTTTTAGGAGTTTTTGGAGTTTGGAATTTTTTTACAGCCTCGATGTTTTTCGGGTCAGGTTTTAATCCGTCTGCCGAAATGAGGTGTCCTAGATATCGTACTTCTGTCCTCAAAAATTCGCATTTATCGGTTTGGAATGTGAGATTAGCATCACGTAAGCGTTTCGCGAGTTTTTTAAATTTGGACTCGTGTTCATCAATGGATCGAGCGTAGATAACTATGTCATCTAGGTATACGAATAGATCGTTACCTTGCAACCCTTTGAGTACGAGGTCCATTAAGCGCTGGAAAGTGGTTCCTGCGTTTTTTAAACCGAAGGGCATCCTATTGAATTCGTAATGACCGTGAGGGGTCGTGAATGCCGTTTTGTGTTTATCGGTTGGGTCCATTTCTATTTGATGGAATCCTTACGCTAGATCGAATATTGAAAAATATTTTGCTCCGCCGAGTTGATCTAAGATATCTGTTATTAAAGGCAGAGGATATGCGTCTCCTATTGTGACGTCATTTAGTTTTCTAAAATCGATTACGAGTCTGCATCTTTTATTTCCCTTCGAATCTTCTTTTTTGGGAACTATCCAAATTGGTGAATTGTATGGTGAGTTGGATGACTCTATGATGTTCAATTTTAATAAGTCGTTAATTTGTTTTTCGATTTCCGGTCTTTGAAAAGGTGGATGACGATATTGTCGCGTGTTAACGGGTTTGTCATCTATCGTGAGAATTTTTTGTTTACAAACGCTGGTTGATCTGCGGGGTTCACCCGGTATATGGAAGAGGTCCGCATTTTCTGCAACAAGTGCTGATACCGCGGTACGTTCTTCGTCGTTGAGATGGTCAAGGCGCAAAAGGTTTATCACGTTTTGTGTACGATCTTCTCGCGTCCGAGGAGTATCGTTTACTTTAGTTTTGCCAAGTGCTGAATTTTTATTGTTTTGGTCGTTCTCGTCCGAGCTACTGTCGAATGGGTAGAGGGTTATTACGGGAACGTCCACCTTGACATCTTTATCGAGAGTATTGATGGCATAAAGGTAAGCTTTACCGTTGGTATTTTTTACTAAGGCTTCGCCTGCGTAAATGCCTTCTGGAAACGGTATGCGAGGTACATAACCTGTCTCTAGTGAGTTTCCCCACTCATATAAACATCATCATTTTCTGTCTGGCCTTGAGCAGAAATGATTCTGTGTTTGGGAATGGTACGTCCACGTCATTGATTTGCACACACCTTTCTTTCCAGTCAATTTTCCCTTTATTAATACCGAGAGTCTCATGTCCAAGTATAGCGTCAAATTCTACGGGGAAATCGTCTTTAACTACGTGAAATATCTCCGATTTACCACAAATAGCGATGTTAATTTGACCTAGGGTTTTTGGTCTATCGGAGTTTGAGATTCCGTATAATTCGTAAATTATGGAATTGTTTATTAAATTTGGGTTAGCGATGTTCTGATTTTTAATTAAATGTAATTGCGATCCCGAATCTGCGAGAAATAATGTTTGTGGTTTCATTAGATCTTGCGATTCTATGATTATTGTGGGTGCGTAGTAATTGTTGGAAATTACGCTGAGATTGCAATAGGCCCGAAGGATATTTTGTTCTACTGTTTCGGGACTTTTTGGTTTGGGTACGCTTATTCGTTTTGTCCCGTCGACGTACCCGGTCGAGGGGCTGCTGGCTCGTTTCCCGGCTGATTGTTAGTGTTGGTAGTTGCATTTTTGCCATTGTTATATGCTCGTTTCCGACAGTCACGTATTATATGTCCCGGTTTTTTGCAATAATTACAAATTATTTTGTTTTGATTTTCTGTCACGTCTGTTTTATTTTGTTTTTTGAGTGCGTAACAGTCGTCCGTCACGTGATTGGTTTTTTTGCAAATGTCACAAAATTTGTCAGTTTTTTTATTTGAGTTTTGATTTGTCTGGTTTTTATTTTGCTGATTTTTATTGTTATATTGATTTATTGGTAAGCACGTTGATTGGTTTGTGATTTTTGTTTCTATTGGTCCAATCATTTTCTCGATTTCGGTTGCTTTTTTGTAAATGCTTTCAAGAGTTTCGTATACGGTACAAGGAATGTGAGAGCGCTATGCAGAATTTACACCTTTACGAAATTGATCTATTGCCATATCTTGAACCCAGTTTTTTCTCCTTGAGGGTCTTGTATTTTTGAGAGGTCAATAGCTTGATTTGTTTGATTTACATGTAAGTTGAGTCTACTGTAAAAAGCTAATAAGGATTCTTTGTCCTTTTGTTCGAGTGTGTGTAATTCTGTTATCCAAGCAAAAAGTGGTCTTGAGGCAATGAATCGATTTCTGAGGATGTCGACCAGGTGAGTGATTGTGTCGACGTTGAAGCTTTCTAAGCTTTTGCAAGCTAAACCTTTACATTTGCTTTTTAATAATGTTACTGTCGGTCTTTCTGTAATTGCTGGAATGTATTCTCGAGCTGATTCGCAATAATTGATAAATGTGTTTAAAGAACAGGTTTTGGGAGTGCCATCGAACTCTGGGATATATCTCGTGAAATCTCTGTAATTGGCTTGCATTGGATATGCAGGATTTTCAAAAGTTTGATTAAAATTGGGTTGATTTTGTCGATTAAGATTTGCCGCTAATTGTTGACTAAGTTGATCTATATCTATTGTGACTGGTTGTGAGGGTCTTTGACTGTGTGCGCTTGATGTTGCGCCCATACCAGAAATGTCCATAGGATCTCCTTGATGAGGCATTGTGATTGTTTATGACTTACGAGTCGAGGGTCTTGTAGATGTTGGTGTTTGTAGGTGCGTCAGCTGTCAGCTGTGGCGATGATCTTGTAGTTATCGCTGGTTCTTGACCTGCTCTCTGCGTTCTGCTGATATACGTCTCCGGTTGCTTGTAGTTATCTCGATGAATGTTGTGTTGGTGCGAAGTGAATGTTTGTGTCGCACAAAGAGTCCGTTGCGCGTTGTTTGATCACCGATTTTGTTTTATTTCACTTGCAGGTGATTTATTGAGTTTTTCAATTTTTCAGTGCCACCAATTTTGTACACGATTTAGGAAAAATTAGTGTTCTTAAGTTTGAAAGTTTTTTGTTGTCACTTGTTTTAATATGACATTAAAAAAAAAAAAAAAATGGTGTGATTCACGGTTTAAAGATTTCAATGATTGAGGTTGCGTTTTGGTTTGAGTTCCTCGCGAGTTTTTCACTGTTTCCACCAGTTTTAATATAGACTTAAAACTGGGTTTGCAATTTACGATTGTCCGTGTTTTTTCGCGAGTTTTCCGCTGCCACCAGTTTTAATATAAAATTAAAAATGGTGTGTTTCGATGATTTAAGGATTTAAGTGATTTACGTAGTTTTTCCGCTGCCACCAGTTTTAATATATCAATTTGTTACGTCCCGAGAGGGAGATTTTGATGAATGCACGGAATTGCCGATTCAGAGCGCGATGTTTAAATTTCTGAGAACTATCGCCAGTGAGTCTTTTGGTTTCCGCACGATTTCCCGTAACCAGATTAATATATTTTCGGATTTTTTTTTTTGAGATTTTCGGAATTTCATATATGCGATGATTGGTAAACTGAATTAAGGATGAGGGTTAATCAAGTCTACAGTTTTACTCTCGTTTACACTTGAATAATGAATAATATAATTTTATTTTAATAAGAAAAAGAATGAAATGATACAATATAATAATTATTATAACTTTCCGTTGAAATATTTGGATTCACGCACTTATAATTATTCGATGGTATTCTATGATAATGATTGAAGACTTCAGACTGATTTTAGTTTATGGATTTAGGGGTTCTGAGTCTTTCGAGAATTTTGGTAAATTCGACTGTTCGGTTTGGCTTTCGGATAAAGTCTGATTGTTAAATTTGCGAGTTCGAATGGCTGGAGTTCATTGTCGAGGATTTTGAGAGAGGGATGTCTTCTGGAAGGGTTTACTTTTGTTAACGTTTTTTATTCTGGTTGGCTAAGATGTTCGTAGGATTTTATGATTGGAGTTTTAGGATGTGGGGGAGGTTTGCGATTTTTGGATTGGTGGATAAGTGTTGGCGAATCGCAAATCTTGGTTTGCATAATTTTACATCTTATTGTTTCTGAATTGGCGAACTGGTTATTTATGAAAAAGGTATCAAGTTTGTTTTGGCGAGTTAGAGTTTAAGATTTTGAGTTGGAAGTGTTCGGAGAATCACATCCTGTTTATTCGTTTGTTATCTGATATGTTTTAATATTGCAAGAGATTCGCTTTCTGCGTTTTCGTTTGATGTGGTTTTTTGCCGTGGGAAAGGAATGTGTGAGAGATTTTGATTGCGTTGTGGAGGTTGATATTATTTAGGTGAACAATTATGATAGAAATGAATTATTGTGAATTATTGTAATTACGGAAAGTACTGAATTATTCTATTTATTATCTAATGTTCCTTAATTATCGACGAATGATGATATGGATTGGTAAGTATCTACCGACGGTTGGTATCGGTAAGTTAGAAATAGTTGATGTGGAAAAAAAAATATATGGGGGTCTAGCGTGAAGGCTACGACGTAACAAAAGTATGTTCGAGGTTGTTTATACATTTGACCGGATCCTCATAACCCTGAAAAAAGCCATGCATCATATTGATATACTATGTATCATACACAAAAATTTGATACATTGAATAATCGATTTCCTTATTTCTTCATTTTTTGAGGTTGACTCTGTCACAAATAAAATACTATGGATTACAATGCGGGAGATGCACCACTAATAGGGATGCCGATCTTTGAATCGATTTTCGCAGGAATCGATTCTTGTCCGACTAATAATCGATTTTTTAGATCGATTCTCTCTAACCGATTAATTGCTTGAATCGATTTTTTTGTAGCAGAAACGATTTTTTTGATACTGCTCTCAAACTGCAGCGGTTGTCAAAATTTCTTGCAGCGTAATCTTATTCTTCTCGTTAAAATTATGTAATATTGTATTCTCGGGTCCATGGAAGATGGCTCGTTCGGAATGATGTCGTGGGTACGTTCGACTTAACGACTTTCGACTTGCAAATTCTAAGTTTTAACGTGCACGGCGCTACCGTTTAACAGTGTTCTCTTCTCCCATTCGTGCACTTTGAGAATGCTTACAGTACCAAATTGAACGCACCCATATTTTATATTTTTTCCATTGGCTGATGTATTTGCATTGAAAATACTATTGGCGAGCAGAAAATCCATCGCCAATCTGCCAATCAAATCAATCCCGATCCCGAGTTGCGACTTCCGGTGGCGAGCCGGATTCCGGAATCGCAATAAAAAATCGAAAAGAAAAGAAAAAGAACTCAAAGTTTAGGAGATAAGTCCAAGAAAAGATGGAGACATGTGCGTGAACTGCGAACAACAGTAGTGATAGAAAGTGGATAGAAATAAGAAACGAAATTCTGAACATCGAAAATATGGCAGCAAAGTGCACCGTCGCTGGTAAGTTTCTTTCCTTTTACTCTCTTCATTCTATTATAGGTTATGTAGATTAAGACATAACTCGGTTTTCCCACCTTCCACTCATCCCAGTAAATACTTTATTCAGAACTATACTATTGTAATAAATACTATCGTATTTAGTGGTTAAGACAATCAGGCAATCCTGCTGCATCTTTTCCCCCGGTGCAATTCAATTTTGGAGTGGAAAAACGATTCTTGCTCTATTTTTGCTCCATTAAACAATACTTTCCCCTGCGTTACAACAGTGCGAACTTAAATACCATGTTTATTTAAACAGGTTGAATTTTCTTGTTTGTTTCAGATGATTCTTCAAATCGGGACTACGTGTTTTATTTCCAGGTTAATCAACAGAGTCCGCATCGCGTCGAAGGGATTAACTTGTCCACTTATGTAAAGCTAAAACGTAAGTGAAATCCATTTTAATGAAGAGCAAGCTGATTCAATTTGGATTTTTATTCCATTTTTTTAATTGCTCACAGATTCAATGGATTTTTCTTTGGAGTTCATCGGCGATCTCATAAAAAAAAACTCTCCCGAACAATGAACAGATAGAAGTTCTATGGAAGTCACCTGATGGCATCGATTTGTAAGTATTCTACGTGTTCTTTCTTATTCTAATTTATATTGGCATAATGGTTATTTAAAAAGAAAAATCAAATTTAAAACGGAAACTCGCAGATATTTTAAAAAGATGTGATGTTTACGTAGCACAAGAATTGAAACTGACACGGCATCACTACAGACCTGCGAACCGGACCAAATGGATTCTCCATCTTCGCAACCAGGGACTTCGAAGCCAGCCCCCCCACAATTCACAACTGCGTTGACCACACAAACCGGTATAAAAATTTTACTCACTTCATCACTTCATCACTTTTGCTCACTTTTGCTCACTCCATACAACAAAATTTCGTATAAAAATGACATAATTAGTGAAAAATTGATCGTTTTCATTGACAAAAAAATGAATAATTAATAAACGATGTAGACGAATTATCTTATTTTTTGGTGGCATAATTGTAACGATATTTCGAGTGGTTTGACAGTTTTTTATAGCCTTTTTTACATTTTTTCGTATTTAAGAATTTTGTGGAAACAGTGTAGACAATCGTTTTGAAACTTGGAGGACATATTCAGAATAAGTCGAAGAACGTACTGTAAAAATTTGAATAAAATGGTTACATTTCGTCACTTGTACCGAATCTCCTTAATCGACATATCTAAAAGATGTTGTTTTTTTTTTGCAGCTAAGGTTGCTAAGGGTCTGCAAGCTGATTTGAAAAAGTTATTGTAAGTTTATCATAAAATGTTCGTATTAAGTAATTTATTATATCATGCAATGACATTTTGTTTGTAGTTATTTGAATTATGCTTTTTAAATTTATAGGAAACCTGGTGTGAAAAACAAAAGCGGGAAAAAAAGTCCGGTCTGGTCTTTTTTTATTAAAACTCCAATCGGGGGCACGTGCAAATTATGCGGAGCATCCGTGAAGGCAAGTGGCAATACAACTAATTTAACGAATCATATAATTCGACGTCATGATGATTCTGGGCGGAGTGTGTCGCCGATACCGCGTACTACAAAGAGTCTGACCATCGATTGCTTTTCAACGGTACTAATGATCGTTCCTTTTCTATCGGTTTTTTTTTGTTGATTGAATTCTCTTGAACGCAAACGCAGCATCATTACAACATCAACATTGGAAATTTCTAGGTTCAAGTTGATGACCCCGATGATCCCGACGAATTGGCAATTATCACAGCAAACACCAAGACGACTACATCCATCGCAGGAAATTCACGGGAGGTAAATATACATTTGCAACAATGAACTATTTTCATTATAGAGGCGAAACATTTGTATTTATTGTATTGCTAATTTGCGTACTAATTTTGCTGAAATAATGTCAGCTTCCAGTTACTTTGAAGGATATAAATTTCAACAATCATCCACCGTCCATACAGCCCAGAATCGACAATGCTGTGTCGAAAATGTCATCATTTCGAGGTTAGTCATCAGTACTAAAATTCTTTCAAACCCGTTATATTTTCGTAAATGAGAGTATGACACGGCTCGGGCTTGCATTTTTTTTTAAATAATATTTGCCGTCGAGCTACTGCCGTGTCTCGGCATATGTAAATTTTAATAATTAAAATAAAAATGAAATAAAATTTAAATTTAATATTTTAGAGTGTTTTTGCCAACTATTTGTTGAAGATATTTCTAATGTGTTTGCTATTTCAATAGTGTTTTCTGATATTTTTTTAAACTCCTCCTTGTTCTTGATGACACCCTTTCAATATCTTGGTCTTGATCAAAATATGAACTTTTATGGCGGGATACGTAAAATGATTGATTTTTTGAAAACAAATTACTTATTTGATACAGATGGAGGATCCAAAGCCGCTGTTTTAACAAACGCTCTACTCTTCATGATCGTAAAAGACGATTTGCCTTTAAATACGTCCGTAAAGGAAGGCTTTCAACACTTCGTCAATACTGCTGCTCCTCTATTCAAAATTCCCAGACGTACCAAAATAACTGCTGCGCTAGATGCTAAATACGAAGTACTGGCAGAATTAATGAAGAAAAAATTGACGCTAGTTGATGCATTTACGCTCACGGCGGATGTGTGGACGGAAACCATGACTTTCACGAGCTTCTTCGGATGCACTGCTCATTTCGTCGATGAAGATAAACTTGCGGCTGCCGTTCTTAATGTAGTAGAACTAGACGAACGTCACACTAGTGAGTACTTATCAGAAACGTTCACTTCAATATGTTCGCGTTGGGAAATTCCTCTCGATAAAATCACCGCTGTAGTGACAGATAACGGAGCTAATGTGGTAAAAGCCGTTAGTAATACATTCGGTTCCCATCGGCACTTGCCGTGCTTTGCACACTCATTGAACTTGGTCGTGACAAAGACAATTGATTCGTCCGAAGCTGTTAAAAGTTCAATATCAAAGATTAAAACGGTTATTACTTATTTTAAACAATCCACAACCGCTTCCGATGAATTACGCAAATCACAAAACCGTAATCCGCCGCTCCGTTTAATACAAGACGTAGCAACGCGATGGAATTCCACTTTCTATATGATGGAACGATTTCTCGATCTTGTTGACACTGTAAGCTCTGTTTTAGTTAAACTGCCTAATTCGCCACCAATGTTGAGTGCGTCAGAAGTAGCCATCGGTCGTGAAATAATGCAGGTTCTCAAACCCTTTGAAATTGTTTCGCGTGAAATGTGTGGCCAAATTTACGTAACTAGCAGCAGAATTATACCTACGGTTTATTGTTTAAAAAAATCTATAGAACACATCGAGACACCATCGCCGATGACTCAAAAGTTCAGAAGCGACATTTATAAAGAACTCGAAAAACGTTTCAACGTCGCAGAATTGAACTCACTGTGCGCAGTGTCTACTGTTCTCGACCCTCGGTTTAAACAGTTACATTTTTCTTCTGCAAACTCTTGCTCGAAGGCAATTGACCGAATTAATAACCTGCTAAAAAGTGATAAATTAAAAAAAGACACGGTAATTGAGATAGAGGACAGCAACACTGACAGCGCATTCGTAAACGATCAACTCTGGAAATTCCATACAGAACTCGTTAAAAATAAGAGACTGTATAAAACTAATGTTGTTGAGACAGCAGGTCTGCACCCCGATCTTAAACAACTAGCGACCGAATAAAATATTGGTGTGAACAAAAAGAGAATGCTCCTGCATCGGCATTTATTGCCTTGAAATATCTGTCAATTATCGCTACATCGGTCCCCTGTGAACGAGTGTTCTCTATCGCCAAAAACATTGCCACTCCAAATCGCAATCGGCTCAAACCTGAGCGTCTATCGCGAGTTTTGTTTCTGAAATCTTTGAACGTTTCAGATTGGAATTTATAAGTTGCCTTAAATAATCAGTTCTTTTCGTATTCGGTTGTTTTTACTACAGCGATATCGGTTCCTTTCGGAATTCTGAGAATACTGAGTATCCTTATAAAAAAAAAATCACTCCCATGTGAAGAAAGCTGGAACACAAATCGTCCGCGTGGAAAGAAATTCCATTAAAAATTTTTTTATTTATTTTTGTCGCCGTCGTGTACTTCACTTCTTTTTCGAGAAATCTGAAAACCTCAACATAGTTCATATGTCTGAATAGCTTTTATGAAAAGTACGTATTAGATTAGAATAAGAAGACACGTGATATTAAATCTAAATAAGTAAGGTTGACTAGTTTTAAGAATTTTTTCGAGTATAAGTTACTCGTTAATCACCAATCACTTCGATTGAGTTTTTTTTTTCTTTCATTATTTTCGAGAAACCCGAGTGCCCGGGTATGCAATGTATGTTTGGGCTTGTTTTTTCACTACAGTGATATTGGTTCTTTTCGAAAATTTAGGAGTACTGAGTACCCTTATGAAAAAAATTTCGTTATATATGAAGAAAACTGAATCCAAAAAAAAAAGAATTGAAGAAAAAAAAGAAGTAAAGAAAAAAAAAGAAAAGAAAGCTAAATGAAAAAAAGAACTGAAAAATTTAGTTCTATGTGAAAGGGCTGAAGCCAAAACCGTACACACGAAAAAAAAATGCAATTTATTATTTGATACTTATATTTTCATCATTTTGTACTGCAATTATTTTTTCAAAAAATTTAAGTACCTGAACATAGTTCAAATGCCTGAATAATTGCCATAGACAGTACGTATTGGAATAAGACACGTGATATTAAATGAAAATAAGTCAGGTTGACTAGTTTTAAGAATCCTTTCCGAGTATAAATTACTTGTTATTTACCAACCAATTTCACTGGTTTTGTTTCTTTCATTTTACAAGAAGCCTGCGTGCTTACTTACGCAATGTTTATTTGCAAAAGTCAAAAAATACTCCATTCGAGGATAAAAGAAAAGTTAAAAAATGTTTTTATGATAGTATCTATCAGTAAATATAATGAAGATTGGTTGTACATTCATAAGCATCGATTATATAAAAGTATATGAAGCGTTAACTTCATTTTAATATATTTTTTGAAAATATGATTTGATTCAATATAAAAGGGTGATAAAAAATTCCGACTGGAGTGTTACTTTTATAGCCATGAAAAGATTTAAGAAAATAGTTTAAAATATCGACATGCATTGAGATGAGTGCGACTGGATACACTTATTTTTAAGTTAAGTACTTATACGTACGAACTTACAATGTACATTGTCCACAATTGTCAAAATTGAAGAATAAAAATTTGACAATTTGACATGGTGGTTTTTACTCCCGTACCCTTACAACTTACAACAAAAGTTTACTTTGTTGTCCATTCCTCTGATTTTATTCTTAATCATTTCAGATTCTTCATTTTCCATTTTATTAAAGATCGATTTTGGAGAGATCGATCACTTAGTGCTCGATTTATTACAGAATCGATTCATTCAACTTGGATTCGATTCGATTCATTAAATCTATCTTTTTTTAACGATCCGGCATCCCTATGCACCACTGTGAGGTGGTTCTTAGCGTTCATCCTTTTCAGAAAATTATAACTATATTTTATAGCTTTAAACGTTTCGATATTTGGATACCCCCGAATCCAAATATCGAGACTTAGGATTTTTTACATCCTCTTCTCGTCGTGATGCATTTGCGTCACTGTACTATTAAAGTACGATAGACTACGACGTATTTCTTATGATTGATTCATTTTTGGTAAGGAATAGGAGAAGGAAAATGAGAACGGTCGGGACCTTATAGGCGTACGGGGGATACGTCGCATGAGCGAAATCGTTCCACCTGTAGCCCTCTGACGGATTTCTGCCACACCAGAAATCCGGCCAGGGGATAAGGCCGTCCCGTTACAAGCTTTATCCGCAAAAATCATCATGTACCAAAGTATTAGCATATATAGAGACCCTACATTTTCTACTAATAGTGTACTACTACTAAGCCTAGTTTACATGTAGCTCTTTTTTATGAATTATTTCAGAAACTACTATAATACAAGCTCCGATAAAAATCAAGAACGGCGGCTTGTGGAGAAATTACATTTTTTTCATGTCTCTATTTTCATTACATTTCAAATGAGACCGCATGTTTTTCTTTAACAACTATAGAAAAAGTTGACCGATCTGCCATTTCGAATGTAAAAAAATCTTCTTGGAAAGCTGGGATAATTTTTTACCAACAACGTTTCGACAAGAAATCGTGATAAATTTTAGAGCAACGGATTTTCAAAGTAGAGATCGAACAAAACCATTTTACTCCGCTTGTTTTGTACGACACTGCAGTATATCGTCCATAATGTCATTATTTTTAAATAGCAATTGATATTAAACTATCCAGCATCCCAGAATCCTAAAATAATTAATTAGACACGAGGAGCCAGCCGCCTTTTGAGCCCGTCACAGTGTCGTAAAAAAAACCAACAAAATTTTTGAATTTCCACATAACACAATTTTATCGGTATCAAATCGTTTGTGGGTCGTCTGTGGGTATTTGTGATATCAATTAAAACGTTTGTGCGTTCAAATTGATGTTAAAAAATGAAATTGAAAAAATGCTCAACTGTTAATCCTAAATGTTTGAATTTTCACGTAGCAAAGTTTTATCAGTGTGGAATTGTTTGTGGGTTGTCTGTGGGTGTTTGTAATATCAATTAAAACGTTTGTGCGATCATATTAACGTTAAAAAATGAAATTCAAAAAATGCTCAAAAGTTGGCCCAAAATTTTTGAATTTTCACATAGCAACGTTTTATCGGTATCAAACCGTCTGTGGGTCGTCTGTGGGTATGTGTGATATCAATTGAAACGTTTGTTCTATAATGTAACCGTTAAAACATCAAATTGAAATATTCTGGTAATTTGCCTTTGATTTCCCCTAGTTACGGACGGTAAGAGACCATGCTCCTTACGCACAAATGTTTTAATTGATATCACAAATACCCACAGACGACCCACAAACGATTTGATACCGATAAAACTTTGTTATGTGAAAATTCAAAAATTTTGGGCTAACTTTTGAGCATTTTTTGAATTTCATTTGTTAACGTTAATATGATCGCACAAACGTTTTAATTGATATCACAAATACCCACAGATGACCCACAAATGATTTGATACCGATAAAATTTTGCTATGTGAAAATTCAAAAATTTTGGGCTAACTTGTGAGCATTTTTTGAATTTCATTTTTCAACGTTAATATGATCGCACAAACGTTTTAATTGATATCACAAACACCCACAGACAACCCACAAACGATTTCATACTGATAAAACTATGCTACGTGAAAATTCGAACATTTAGGATTAGCAGTTGAGCACTTTTTCAATTTCATTTTTCAACATCAATTTGAACGCACAAACGTTTTAATTGATATCACAAACACCCACAGACGACCCACAAACGATTTGATACCGATAAAACTTTGCTATGTTCAAAAAATTTTGGACTAACTTTTGAGCATTTTTTGAATTTCGTTTTTTAACGTTAATATGATCGCTCAAACATTTTAATTGATATCACAAACACCCACAATTGAATCACAAACGATTAGTTTTTAAAAAAATTATAAAAACCAAAATAGGGGGTCCAAGTTGGGGTAGGTCATTATTGCGCTTTACGCCTATTTCTACGGAAGGCGCGCCACGCGCTGGAGACCAAGACGTAGCGACACCAAACGCGCGCCGTATTCCCCTGCTGAAACAGAATAAAAAAGGGGGAGAGAAGAAGTAGGAAATCTAGTTACCATCCAACAGTATTGAGAATCCCGACCAAGCAAAGGAAAAGCTCGAGCATCGCGATTTTCATCGGGCATCGGGGATCGCCAAGTATTAAATTTAAAAAAAAAAGCGTGGCGCGAGGCTTACCGCACTCTTATATACGCGAACATGCTGGAAATATGACGTCACAGTGACTTCAAATCGTTCTCATGGATAAACGGCTCGGTCAACAATTTTAATTTTTTCTATTGAATTTTTTTCGATTTTTTTCGTTTGATTGGTTTTTGTCGCAACTTGATCGGTCCAGCCAATCCTGAGAACGATGATTTTAGCCAAAAATGTTGGCTCGTCTTTTACAAAAGGGGACATTTGTCCCACTGTGATGTCATCGCACTACGCTCAACGTGGCTACCCCCGCGTCTCAATAGTCTTGCACGACTATCTCGGGCAAACAATTCCCCGCGTGATGTCTACATTTGGAATCGATATGTTTATTAATTGCACAGAAAACTTTAAAAAAGTGAAACAAAAAATCCATTGTTTAATTGCAATTTACGGTTAAACTAACAAAGTTATGTAATTTTTCATGGGACCTATTTTGTCGGGGACATTGCGGCGCATAACATTTGTACGAAACGTTAAATATGCATTATTAAATGCATTCCAAGAAATTTAACTCGAAAAAACCGTGTTTTCATTGTTTAAACAATCGCTCCTGGCCAAAATGCAACTCGGATTTTTACGAAAAACTAGGGGCATATTCGGGGGGTGGGGGGTCACACTACCTATAAAAAAATTGGCAATATGCTAGGTAAAAATGCAAATCAATTCTATATTCCGACTGGACTACCACAAATGGGTAAGATGTTACATCCACGCACGAATGATCCGAACTACGAACGACAGTTCAATATCACCAGAAATTTGTGCAAAAGAATGCACACTTTTTAGACGTTACGAAAATAAGAAATAGTTATTTTAACAATATGCTTTAAGCTACAGGATTCTAATTAGACACGACCTCTGACAGTTGACGAGAGGCGCTTGACAGTTCTTAGCCACATAGTGGCAAGATCCAGAAGCTGTCGATGCTTTAGTACCTTCTGGATGGTGTGCTGCCGCTAGTGTAACTAGTGTATACTCATTGTATACTGTATAGAGTGTATAGTAGCTCCTCCTCTGTTAACGCTCTGGTGGTTCATTGCCGAGAAGTCCGTCGCGCAGAGTTCGTACTGTAACCGCTTAATTTCTTTTCCAAGTGCTATCAAAATTACAAAAGTATTTCGTCGCAGAAAAATCAACGAAAATGCCTGGAAAACCTGAGTACAAAGTTGGTGAGTGGTGACAAATGATCAAACACGAAACGACGCACATGTAACGAATTATTATTTTTTCGGTACTTCCAACTTGAGCCGCCATGTTTTTTCTTGCCGCACGTGGCCGGCCGGCATGCTGCGATTACATGCGAATGTCCTTTTAAAAAAAATATTAGCTTGTCAATTTATACCGCATCATCGAATTTGAAATTTCACGATCAATTAATTTTCCAGCATCTCATTTGATGGAAGTCAATTTCAGCATGCACCACGTGGATTTATGGTGACAAGGCGATAATACTTACATTTAAATAAATACTTACGTTCAAAGAAAGGGAACTTCTAAGGATACTCGAATATTTAATGACATTACACTTTTTCTAAATTTGAACAAACACTGATTTGCTTAATTATGTAAAACGTAACTATTATCTTAGAATTCACTTTTTTGTCGTTGAAAGTCAGTTTTATAAAACTTTAATTCTAGAGCGCATGTTTGCAGTTAATTCACAAGATTTTGGGAAATGACTGATTTTTTAAGAATTATTATCAAATTAATAAGCTGCAAATCTAGTATGTACAATTTTTTTGTTAACCTGTGTGGAAAATAGGTTTAAAGGGTCTCGACAGAATCTGATATACTGTTTGTCGTTCTTCCTAACCCAGTTCGTTTCCCACGCTAGATAAAAGTTTTTAAAATATGGTTTTTTTAATGAGGTTTTCTTCATCTTAACTCTTATGAAAATACAGTATTGCGCACATCATTCTATTTGATATAACGAAACAAATGGATTCATGTGCCAAAATGTGTCTCCAAATGTGTAGAAACCATTTTTCTGGCGCAAAATATATATTTTCTATGAAATACCTAGTCATTCATTCTACGAACAAGATTTCTGGGCTTTGTTCTCACAATCTATCTTCTTTTTGCGTTAAAACAAACATGGTTAAAATCAATCCAACCTTTTGTTTTTTCAATTCCAAATAGACAATACTAAAATTCTATGGCCGACTTGTCTTGTTCAACTAATCTGTGCATTATTATTTTTTTGAAATATCTTATTCTCTTTCTCTCAAACCTTTTTTTATCAAAGATGACTGTTATTAAATAATTTTGTGATTAGGAAACTACGGTCTTCAACAACCATATTCTTAAATATTTCTGTTGAAAAATATTTATCTATTCTAAGTAATCGTTATTATATCTTCAACCTAAGGCATTACACATTCAAACTAACTCTAATCACATCTCTAGTCCGATACATCTTTTCTAATGTAGAACATTTGATAATTGAAATGTGCTATAGCCATGACATTGAAGTTCTTATCTTTCGGACGCAAGGAAAAATATATCAATAATATATAAATACAGAAATATTTGAGAGTCACATATTTAAGAATAAATATAGAAATATAGAAATATTTAAGAGTCACTGGAAAAAATCAACATTCATGAACCAGAAGAAAATGATTTGAAAATAAAATTAATGCCAGTCTATTTATTCAATAGCTGACCTGACATTGGCTGAATGGGGTCGAAAAGAGATAACAATGGCTGAAAATGAGATGCCGGGGCTGATGGCAATTCGTAAAAAATACGGGCCTAAAAAAGTACTGAAAGGTGCACGCATTGCCGGTTGTTTACATATGACGGTCCAAACAGCCGTACTCATTGAAACACTTACTGAACTCGGAGCCGAGGTGAGCCCAAATAACTGCGCTATCTCTCGAATTATCAAAAGAGACGCCGTATTTTTTTTCCGCTCGGAAGTTTGACCTTACGTTTTCATTATCTGACACGAGTATTCCTAAATACATGATAAAAGATATTTTATTTCGAAAGAGTTTAGGTTATCGAATATCTTGACTTCACAGTTACACAATTTATGTTTGACAAATATTACGACGTAGAAAATTTTTGAAAACGTTATGGAATATTTAACAAAAGTTTATTAATAGATTTACATTTTCAAAGAATACATGTTATTTATGAGTACATCTTATTAAAAAACCTCACAATTATTTTGAAACAAGCAAACTTTACTAATTGAAACTTTTATTTTTCTCGAAATATCAACAATGTCCGAGAAAAGCGTGTATCTACTATTTAGTTGTTTCTCTCGCATTCACGCGATGACAGTTCGCCTTAATAGAAGAAGTGCATCAAATTTGTTAGAGGAAAAAATACTTCCACTACTATTCCAAATTTGCTGATATCTTGATGTACACTGAACCTTTGTTAATGGAAGTATTAAACGATCCTTGACTTGGTTAACATTTAGTTTAAATTGAAATTGCTGGAATTTTTATTTTACGTGAACATTGGAATATAATTTTTCTCTTCCATTCGTTAAATTTATGTTAACATTTCATAGAGATATTTTAATAATATCACCTTAAACGTACTGCCAATTTGATACAAAGAATTAAAAAAATATATATATATATATTGTGGCCATTTCCATGACTGTAAAACAACTGAAGATGTCTGCATAATATTTTTGATTTTGCTTTCTTCAAAGCATTCAAGCTTTTTTTTGAGCTGATATCACTAGTAGATTTGTAGCAGTAAAACAAAGTAGAAGCATATTCATTGCTTTCGGCCCATGCAACTCGAACATTTCAAAAAACAGATGCATTGTGTCTGAATATGAAGAATGAATGCAAATTATTTGATGAATAGCGATCCACAAATTTTCATAGTTAAAAAAAAGAAGCACATAAGTGCACGATGAATGGAGGCCGAACCAGTGAAAGTTAACCTTGGTATGATTAATTTCCACAGGTACAATGGTCATCCTGTAACATATTCAGTACTCAAGATCATGCGGCTGCGGCCATAGCCAAAACAGGAGTCCCAGTTTACGCATGGAAGGGCGAAACCGACGAGGAATATCTTTGGTGCATCGAGCAGACTCTCGTCTTCAAAAACAACAAACCCCTTAATTTGATTTTGGACGATGGTGGTGATCTTACCAATCTCGTTCACACCAAATTTCCAGAATATCTTAAAGAATGTCGAGGCATTTCTGAGGAAACGACTACAGGCGTTCACAATTTATATCGTATGGTTAAAAACGGCACCTTGAAAGTACCCGCTATAAATGTTAACGATTCCGTAACAAAGGTATGTGTGACAGTATTCTGTAGATGCTCTCAAGTTCAAGGAATAAAAATTATTTATTTGCAATCCTTGATCTTCATCACAACATCATTAATATTTGTTAATTACTCAATCTAACCGTTGGCATGGACGATTTCACGAAATCGTCCATCAATCAATTTATCATCAATTTGATTGAAATTCCAAGTGGTTCTCCTAGAAATAGCAAACCTCATTATGAATGACTTACGAAGTCGGAAAAAATTTGTTTTGCACCCCCGGTGACCATTTTCGGTTCAGTTTTTTTTTTTTTCCCACTTGAACGATGCCATTATATATTTCAAATATTGCAGAGTAAATTCGACAACCTCTACGGATGCCGCGAATCTCTAATCGATGGTATAAAGCGCGCAACAGACATCATGATTGCAGGAAAAGTTTGCGTCGTAGCCGGTTACGGGGACGTTGGCAAGGGTTGTGCTCAGAGTCTTCGGGCATTAGGTGGCCGAGTCATCGTCACTGAGATTGATCCGATAAACGCCTTACAAGCAGCTATGGAAGGTTATGAGGTCACCACGATGGACGAAGCTTGCTCAAAGGGTCAAATTTATGTTACGACCACTGGCTGCAAGGATATCATCACCGGTCCTCATTTCGAGAGTATGCCAAACGATGCAATCGTCTGCAACATCGGTCACTTTGATTGCGAAATTCAAGTCTCGTGGTTGGAGAAAAATGCTATTGAAAAAATCAATATCAAACCTCAAGTTGATCGTTTTAAATTGAAAAACGGAAGGTAGGCAAGAAAAAATATTCGTTTGCTTCGTGATAATCGAAAATCATGACTCTCAGTCAATACTTGAATCAATCATTTGCAGTTTCGTTGTCATCAATATTTAACAAAATAATGTTCCGAGGGACACACGTAAATTTGTTCTTGAAATACACTATACTATCGATTTATGTGCGGCATAAACTTTCAGAATTTCCCATCCAATTTTTTTTTACGATGCATCCTCTTAGGCCTTAATTAACGACGTTTGCTCGCAAAATAGTTTGTCAAGAAATTTCAACTGCAATGGTTAGATAAAGTTTTTTTTTTTTTTAATTTCAGGCATATCGTTTTGCTAGCAGAAGGTAGATTAGTCAATTTGGGATGCGCAACTGGACACTCCAGTTTCGTTATGAGTAATTCCTTCACAAACCAAGTTCTTGCACAAATTGAGTTATGGACTAAGGCCGATTCTTACTCGCTCAAAGTTCATATGCTGCCCAAAAAGGTATTGTGCTCACGACGTTTCATTTCACAAACTGTTATGAAAATATTTCTTTTTCCAATGTGGATTCATGCTGATGCTTCAATATTTTTCTTAGTTGGATGAGGAAGTCGCAGCTTTGCATTTGGATCACTTGGGTGTGAAATTAACGAAACTCACCACGGACCAATCCAAGTATCTTGACATACCAGCCGAGGGACCGTTCAAACCCGATCATTACAGATATTAGTCCGCATGTTCAAAAAACTTAGAACGATACAAAATCGAGTATGATCGACTTTGTATGATAGTTATGGATGTTTTACACTATCCTCACTCAACATTTTTATTTTTCAACACGCAGGATAGTGCATAAATTCATAACGAATAAGAATAATAATAACGAAACGTTTTTTTGATACTGCCGACCGTATCTAAATTCTTGAATTCGGAGGGTCCAGTCACTACATTTTGTCTGTGAATTTGCTCGGCTAGTCAACTGAAAACATGACTCACTCATCGGAAAAATCACCCAGAAGAAAATCACGGGGAAATAAATCACGGTAACAAAATAACAAGATTATTTTTCTTTTTCGATATAATATAACACTCTACGCAAATAAATACGAACAAGAAAACCGGAACAAACTCAGACAAGGGTGAGTCAGACAAAAAGAAACTTGAAAATCCATCACAAATCTACTGAAATGAATTCGTAAAGAAAAATCCAACACCAAACATATCAAATCAAGGTGGAAGAGAGGCAACCATCGGCTCTATATCGAGAATTATCACTACTCTGACGTAAAAAAAGTCATAAAAATCTCTGGAAAATCGAAACCATGGCCCCCCGCTGGATGAAACTTATCACTCAAAGTTATTCAACATCACGAACAGTCGCCCTTATAAAAGTCTCTCCCCACAGAAGTTCATCTAGAATACCAAATCCTTTTAAAAGTTTTACGAACGAACTTCTCGAAAAACTCATCAAAAAGTCGAATGGCAAATAATAATGTCAATTAAATAAATGAAAAAGTGGATTTGGGAGTTTAGAAAAAGTTGATGCTTACGGTGGCGTGATTACGTTTTATAAAAATTATAAACAGTTTCGGAATATACACTATTAACTCATTATTAGTAAATATATCTATTAAGGAGGTTGGCAACACACAACAATGTTGGCGTGTTAAAAGCATAGGAAAATTCGAAACGATTAGATTTTAATGAAATTTGGTGAGTACATTCTTTAGTATTAAATTTGAATATACACATTTTTTGAGATTTTTCTTCTACATAGTTTTCGAGTAATTGAACAACAGAGTTTACATGCATAAGCATAGGACTCGGATATATATAGGTATATCTTGAGCATATTGTATACTCCAATTATTCGACAACTATGCAGACGGAAAATTAGAAAAAATTTGTATCATCGTATTTGATGCTACAGAATGTTCTCACCAAATTTTATTAAATTCTTATCATATTGTCGTATGCAGCCAATCTCCTTAACACAATGAACTATTATTTTAGGAGTTCGAAGTACAATAATTGTAAAGAAAATGTAGAGAATCACAATGGCTTGTGTGAACTCGGGAGCAGCCACTCTCATATAGTATAGTTTCATTGGTAACAATTGTCGAATGTTTACTATCGTACGTTGAGCGGATACGCACAGAGTACTGGTCCGCTCCGAAAAAAGTACACTATTAACTTGAATTCAGTTTTTTGAAAGAAAATTTGCGATTTTTTTTCGCAGAGTGATGTAGTTTTTTGTTAAAGCCGGTAAACTTCCGAAAAGCCAGCATCGTGCGGTGCAACTTTCACGTTTGGAAGTCCCAAACCTGATTTTGCGGAATGAGACAATCGTGAAAATCCGGCATTTTCAAATTAACGTACTGGGTACGAAAAAAAAAAAAAAAAAAAAAAAAAAAACAGATGACAGAATCAACATCGAGCTCGATTCGTCTGCTTTACTCTGCTGTTCGCTGAATTGGTTTACAATTATTTTTCTTTGAGATATTCAATATTTTTTCCGTATAGAAATTTCACAGGGAACCACATTCCATTTTTCAAATTCTCATTTTCCTCGAGATCGCTCGGAAACAGTTTTTACCGATTGATCAAGCGCCTTGAAGCTTTTTATCAAGTCTCCACTCTACTTTTTAGGACGTTTAAATCGTCGTATTTTGTGTCATTCGACTTAATTTGATGGTTTTGTTTTCGATAGAGATCCATGGCGGGGACTATATTAAACTTTTTTTGAGGAATATTTTTCGGATGATTTTTTTAAGGTTTATAGAGTACTCATACTTCCGAATTATGGAATATAAATTGAAATACTTTATATTCAAAAAATACTTAATTCCGCCGTACTTGGCCATGTATGCTTAAGTAAATTCATTTTGATTCATTACATTTTTGAGGAGCTCGAATTTCTTTTTTCATGAGGATTACATTTCTATTTTTTTTTACAACTTTTCTCGAGGCGGTACTTTGAAGAGTTAACTTCTCTTGTTTCGGTTTTTCAAATCGTCTAGTTTAAAAACTAAACAAACACATTGAGGTATGCACGAAAAAATCGGAAGTTTTTTTCGCCTGCATCGACCATGAACGGTTGAATTGGAGGGAAACAAGAAGGATCCTAGAAGGAAAGCTTAAAGTAAAAAAAATCGCCAAGCTCTGTCGGTTTGAAGGTTTTCCATAAGAATAACACAGCAAAATAATCTGGTCTCCATATACTGTTTTTTTTTTTTTTTTTTTTAATCATAGCGAAATGTCGGTACTATATTTTTATAGAGAATCGAGTTCTCTTTTTTAGAGAATGGTAAGGATTTTTTTTTAAAGCCCTTTCAAACAATATGCGTAGAAAAACCATTCTACGGTTATAGCTGTTTTGAGTTGGATACATGAAAAAACCATACATAAAAAACTACCGCAGCTGGAGTCCGGAGTAGTTCACTTCAGGAGTTATACTTTGTTTTCTGGGTCGTCTAACGTACTCTAAATAACGGACGAGCAGTCGTTACCAACAATCGGTACATAAACATGACGGATCAAACTAAATTAAAAAAGAAATCCAATTGCTTCGTCCAACATATGGTAAATAAAAACTGTCGATAAAGCAAATCATATAAAAATTGATGATTATCTTTTTTGAGATTGTGAATAAAGTTCTTCAGGGCTTGGAGTCGGCAAAATTGAATTTCTAATGAATACAACTATTTGCACTCAAATTCTTGGAGTATATTTTTTTAAATTCTAATCGAGAAATGTTTTTCTCAACATCAGTGCTCGCCTTGTAATAAAATAAAATAACACTTTTTTAATGTTGTCTCTTTCATGTGGAAAAACGTTTCTCCGAGGCTTTTTATCCGCCATTGAAGAGAATCGGCTTATCGACTCTACGATTCCTTTGAGTGTAAATCTTCGCAAAGAAATACTTTTATTTTATAAGAAAACATCCTAACCTCGTCAACTTTTTTAACATGATAATCTTTCATGATGGTGTCAAATCGGAAATATTTTTCCTACAAATCAACAATTATATTTCGTGGGGCCAGTACTCATATACTTCGAACTTTTGCTGATTATGTTTATTTCCCATTTCAAGATCATGAAAACGAACTATGACCATGCTTTTCTTGACCGAACAAATAGCTGGTCCGAATTTTGGTTTCGAATCATCCTTTTCGTTCAAAATGTGTTACAAATTATCAAAGATTACCGTAATCAGTTTATTCAATTCTAAGCATGAATAGTAATTCTCTACAGTGATTGTCTCCTCCAATTTACTTGCAATTTTGACAACACTGCGAAAAACAATTTAAGTTTAGGGTTGGATAAAAATTACTGAAGTAACGTCCTGATAATCTTGAAAATCCTTTAAAACCAATAACAAACTACATTGAAAAAAGAAAAAAAAAATTCATGTTTCATTTATCAAGGAGTTATAATATACATGAAAAACAAAGTTTCCGTAATTCCCCACCAGATGAACTTGTCGAGAATAAAAGTTCAGTAAACATGTGCACAAAAAACTGCAAAAGTCAATCAACGGTCCATTAGGCGTGAAATAGCCCACATGTTTTCATCTAAAAGTTTTATGCATATTTTTAGTGCTTAAAAGTTGGACAGTGGCCATAAAAATTTCCTCAAGCCTGAAAATTTCAGTACTAATAGTGTTTTCAAATGTTCAGTGAGTGACCTGGTCCTGGGCGATGGTGAAAGTTTACTGAGAAGTGACAAAATCATGACGTATCTCATTTTCCGGTAATTATTGAGGAGACCAAAGGTAGCAATCGAAGGAAGGACGGGTAAAAAAAAGTCAAAATTGAGTGTACAATTGAGAGTAGAAAAAAAAACTGGCAATAAATCATTTAAATTATGAGAATAATCATAAATATAGGTTGAACGGATGGCGGGGAAACGTAGATCCGTGTCAACCAGCGATTTTATTACGGATTCAATGATTATGAGTTTCTTCCGTCGGTAGATTTGGTTTGTTAGGGAAGGCTCGGTTTTCATGAGAATTGGTTGCAAGGATAGCAGGTCGACTTGAGTTCTATGGATCCAGCGGGATTACTTTACTTGATGAAAACTGATCTTCGTAATCGTTTCGGCCTTTATTAGGTTTGAATTATCGTAGGTATACATCTCGTGTATATGAATTTCGATTCGACTCTCAATTATTCGATAATGATGTGGTAAAAAATTTGGAAAGAATTTGTGTTTCCATACTTGATGCCAAAGAATGTTATCACCAAATTTGATCAAATTCTGGTTATTTTGGTTTCGTGATCCAACCTCCTTAAGCCCCAAGTATTTTCCTTTTGAAAAATTTGCATTTCCGTACTTCGGCTATTTGCACCATAATCCTGACACATGTCACGTCAGTCGTGATGAAGCTACGTTGCTAACTAACTAACGCTAAGCTTACTAACGCATTCTTTTGGCCTCAAAACGATATTTTTTGAACAATCTGTACTTTTTTACGGTATGGTTGGATATTTGCAGTAAAATATATGTTGTTCTTCATACACTAACCTAATTTTGTGCCAAATTTCAAGGATTTTGCATTACTTCTCCGTACATTTTGGTGATTGAATACTCCGAAAGTGCTCATTTCGTAATGTATATAAGTCATTGCTCGTATGCAAAATTTGCAATTTTTGATAAACGATATCTCGAAAACGGTATGGTCAAACAATCTCAAATTTCGCATAAGTATTCTTGGATAATTTTTTTAGTTTTTCGCAAAAATTCGTTTAATGTGCATTACTTGTCATTTCTGTAAGAACTACCTCTAAATTCTAGAAAATCTAGAAAATTCTAGATGCAGAAAAAAATGATTGTTCAGTTGCACAAGCCTGGATTTATGTGTTGAAGTCAACCTCCCCATTTTTTTTTTTGCATCTTGTAGGTCCCGTGATTCCGATTCTATATGGAAACGCGAAGGCAATGTAAGTCGGCCATTGTTCGTAAAACTATAGGGCAACATGGGTGGCACACAAAGTGGGCCTTTGGGGCAAAGCGGATAAGCCAAAATTTTCAATTTTTAGGACAAAGTGGGCTCTCCCAAAAAGGAGGAAAGTCAAATTTTAATCTTTTTTTGAACTCAAATACTGTTTCCATAAAAATTCTTGCAAGTTCTTATAGTCTATAGAATGATGAATTTGAGACAATAACTGAAAACGTGGAAGTTCTGGAAAGCAAAAAAGTCAAAATTTTCCCTATTTTTCGTGAAACACGTAATCTCCAAAAAAAAACCGAATCCCCAAATAAAACTGATAAAAGACTGGTCCTCGAAGTACCACCTCCTAATAAACGTCTCCTCTCTAAATCTTTCCCCACAGAAAACCTCAAAAAAATCAGGTCTCAAAAAAGTGAAAAGAAAAACTATTAGGATACGCGGTGTGATTCAGGATTGCAATAATTGAAATACGCAGTGTTATAGTTTCAATAATGATCTTTGGTATAGATATTTATTCTTTAGACTTTAGGCTTAGAGAAGATGTCCTTACTCTTTGGTCTCTACTCTCAGACTGTTAACATCCACAGACGAACTCTGACCGACTCTTGGTCACAACGCCTGGAAACACTTAGACCCTTTGTATTAAGTCCTTTCTTCTTGTTCTTTCTCTCTGTTCCTAGAAACTCTCTATTTTAACTACTCTAGTTTATCTTACCATAAATTGTAATACGATATCCTTATATACTAGAGTTGAAGATAAACAAATTCATTTTTGTAAACGTCATAAATCCAACACGCCCCCTCAAAAATGAATTGGTTACCTTAAATAGAATTAATAATATAATTTAATCTCATAATTAATACTAGACACCGAAAGAACACCTTCTCTTTGCCTTCTCTGGGAGATTACATATGGTCCAACATTTGTTGCTAAGGATTAGGGAAAACCCAGAAAAACCTAATCAGACCATTTACTTAATCAACAAACATAAATGATCAAAACAGTTTATTCCAAGCCCATTCCGATCCGGAATTCCAGAAACGTTGTCGTTGGAAGAGCCTTCGTTAATCCATCTGCAAGTTGCTTGCCTGTAGGAATGTAATTTAATTTTATTACATTTTTCTCAATTTGTTCTCTGGAGAAATGATACTTTATGTCAATATGCTTTGATCTCTTATGACTTGTCGGATTGTTTGCAATGCTAATACAACCATTGTTGTCTTCAAAAATAACTATAGGCTTTAAAATTTTTATATCAATGCTAGTTGCCAATGCCTCTAGCCACATTGCTTCTTTAACTGCTTCAAACAATGCCATATATTCAGCTTCTGTAGACGAAGTTGCTACCGACAATTGTCTTTTAGTATTCCAGCATATTGTACATCTTTCGAATAATTTGAATAGATATCCTGATGTACTTCTTCTATCAAAAGTATCATTTCCTCCCCAATCAGAATCAGCATAACCAGTTAAAATGTTATTGTAATTTCCTCTTACGTAGGTCAATTTTATATCTATTGAGCCTTTCAAATATCGTAGGACTCTTTTAAGACATTTCCAAAGTTCTTGATTATTCTTATTTGTGTATCGACTCAGTATGTTAACTGCAAAACTTAGATCAGGTCTTGTATACACCATCAAATACATTAAACATCCAATAACATTTCTACATGGTGCTTCATATGATTCTTCAGAATTTAGTGCTTCAAAATCCAATTTACTTTCAAGAGGAATTCTTAAAGATTTACAATCATACATATTGAACTTGTTTAAAATTGTTTTTATGTACGCACTTTGATCCAATGTTATTTTCTCATTGGTTCTTACAATTCTAATGCCCAAAAACAATTTAATTTCCTTCAAATCTACCATGCGAAATTTCTTCATTAAATAGTCTTTGAAGCTATTCATGGTCTTTATATCAGCCGTAACAATTACAAGATCATCAACATAGAGCACCACATAAATGTTTTGCAAAACATTTCCTCTGTTTAGAATATAGATATAACGATCTACTGGACAATTCTCAAATCCTTTCTCCTTAAGGGATTTTTCAAATTCTTCAAACCAGCATCTTGCTGCTTGCTTTAATCCATACAAAGCTTTATTTAATTTACAAACTTTGTTATTCGAATTTTCAATTCCCTCTGGTACTCGCATATAAATTTCTTCTTTCAATTTACCATTTAAAAAGGCTGTCTTAACATCCATATGATGTACCAGTAAATTGAATTGATTTGCAAAAGCTATAACAAATCTAAAACTTGAAATTCTAGCCACTGGTGCAAAGGTTTCATTGTAATCTATTAAGTACTCTTGACTAAATCCTCTTGCTACCAAACGTGCTTTATATTTCAATGGGTTTCCAAATTCATCATTTTTAATAGTAAATACCCATTTACAGTCTACAATATTTTTGTTCTCAGGTCTTAGAACCAAATCCCAAGTTTTATTTATCAAGAGAGAATTAATTTCTTCTTGAATAGCACATTCTCATTTTTCTCTATCATCTCTGTTTCTTATTTCATGAAATGAATTGGGAATTTTACAGACAACAGATAATGCACACATTAAATAACTATCTGCTATATCTTCTTCACTGTAAAAAAAATATGGTCTCGAGGTGAGGATTTTTCACTGTGTTCATACATTTCTTTTTCTAAATTACAATCTTCATCCCTTGATTTTTCAGAACTCAATTCATCTGATTCAACATTATCAGATTTATTTGGCTTTACTACTGATTTTGAGCACCGCTCAGAAACATCAGTTTTACCACCAAATTCAATATTCAACTCATCTGATTTAACATTATCAGATTTACATGGTCTTACCACTGATTTTGAGCATCGCTCAGAAACATCAGTTTTGCCTCCACATTGAATATTCAACCCATCTGATTTAACATTATCAGATTTATATGGTCTTACCACTGATTTTGAGCATCGCTCAGAAATATCAGTTTTGCCTCCACATTGAATATTCAACCCATCTGATTTAACATTATCAGATTTACATGGTCTTACCACTGATTTTGAGCATCGCTCAGAAACATCAGTTTTGCCTCCACATTGAATATTCAATCCATCTGATTTAACATTATCAGATTTACATGGTCTTAGCACTGATTTTGAGCATCGCTCAGAAACATAAGTTTTGCCTCCACATTGAATATTCAACCCATCTGATTTAACATTATCAGATTTACATGGTCTTACCACTGATTTTGAGCATCGCTCAGAAACATCAGTTTTGCCTCCAAATTTAATATTCAACTCATCTGATTCGTCACGATCAGATTGTTGAGACCTTTCTATTGACTTTGACAACATGTCAGACGCGTCAATTTTACTCAAAGCATTTTGATCATCCTCAGGACTTACTACACACCTGGATATCAAAAACTTTGTCTCATCTGCTATCACGTCTCTAACTATAGCATATTTTTCTGTTTCTACATCCCATACTCTATATCCATTTGGTTCGTACCCTACAAATATTCCTTTCCACGATTTTTCATCGAATTTTGCTTTACTTGTTTTAACATGTACATAAACAGTTGAACCAAAGATTTTTAAATATTTTAATTGTGGTTTCTTTCTATGCCACATTTCATATGGTGTTTTATTTTCTAATAAGGCTCTCGGTGGTGTTCGATTAATTAAATACGTCGCAGTAAGAACTGTGTCACCCCAAAATGCCTTGTCTAAACGAGCGCCAGCTATCATAGCACGAGCCTTTTCTGTTATTGTCCTATTCATGCGTTCTGCTACACCATTTAGTTGAGGGGTTCTTGGAACAGTTAAGTGGTAACTAATACCTCTCTTCACACAGTAATCCTTCATCTCATTCGATAAATATTCTCGACCATTATCACAATACAAAGTGACCATTTTTAAATTAAAATGAGCCTCGCTTTTCGCTACATAATCTTGAAATACAGAAAATAGTTCGGATTTGTGCATCATCAAATATGTAACACAATAATGACTATACTCATCGATAAATGTTGCAAAGTAATTCTTATTTTTAATTGCCGGAGGAGTGATTGGACCGCAAACATCAGAATGTACTACGAGTAAGGGTCTATCTATGTGACTTTTATTTTTTGTCTCATTGAATGGCAATCGTGCTTGTTTACCTTTAATACAAGCTTCACATAGGTCATCATTAGGCACAATTTGATCAATTAACTCTGAATCATTATTCAGTTGTTTATTCTTTAATTCTATGAATTTATTTCTACTGATGTGACCTAAACGTTGATGCCATAATTCATAGTCAACTTTTGTTGCACTATATACATGAGCAATAGATTTCCCCATACTCTGTTTAATTTTAAAATCAATTGTGTTTTTATTGTGCAAAGACTTACCCATCATTGCGACCTCATTCTCTTTGTATACCTTCACACATCCGGAATAGAAAACTGTGGTCATACCTGCCTGCTGCAATCTGGGCACGGACAGCGCATTGGTTGGTACTTCTGGAGAATACAATACCTCCTCAAGTTTTCCATGAACGCCCATGTTGCTGATCACGTTTAATGTGCCCTTTTTGGTTGCTATAATAAATGCCTTGTTCTTTGCCACGGTGATCGTTGCAGGTTTCCTCAACTCTTCAAATTCAGCTGTTAGGTCCTCTCTTTTTATCACAAGGTCCGATGCGCCAGAGTACTTTTCGCCGTGTTGTCAGCTTTTTGTCCACTCTTCCGTTAGCTTTTCAGGAGCGTCTTCATCAACTACTTTAATTACACCAAGATCTGTTAACACTGCACGTATTCTGTATTTCCACACACTATACTTTTCACCGTTAAAAGACTTAATTCTTCGTTTGAAGTTTTGATTTTCCATTTTTGTCTTTTCTGATCACTCACTATTACTCACTGAATAAAATACGAATTTTTACTTTCTACGAAAATAGTTTTTCTTCTTTTTCACAATACACAATTAATACGCGGAGTATCCTGGGTCCATAACCTATTAGGATACGCGGTGTGATTCAGGATTGCAATAATTGAAATACGCAGTGTTATAGTTTCAATAATGATCTTTGGTATAGATATTTATTCTTTAGACTTTAGGCTTAGAGAAGATGTCCTTACTCTTTGGTCTCTACTCTCAGACTGTTAACATCCACAGACGAACTCTGACCGACTCTTGGTCACAACGCCTGGAAACACTTAGACCCTTTGTATTGAGTCCTTTCTTCTTGTTCTTTTTCTCTGTTCCTAGAAGCTCTCTATTTTAACTACTCTAGTTTATCTTACCATAAATTGTAATACGATATCCTTATATACTAGAGTTAAAGATAAACAAATTCATTTTTGTAAACGTTATAAATCCAACAAAAACCGATCTGAAGATCTTTTCTCTTTTCACTTTTTTTGGGTATCATTCTTTTTTCATCACTTTAATTATTTGGGGATTTGGTGTTTTTGGTGACTTCCACAGAAGCGGCTGTTGGCGCAAGTAAATGTACTTCTCTCAGATTTTTTTAAAAGCATTTGTGCTGTTTTTTGCCCGTGATTTTCATGACCCTTAAGTATTGTTTGAGTAAAAAAAAGCGAAAAGATTTTTCCAAAACCTGTAAAATAAAAAAAAACACAAATAAAAGAAAAGGCTCTTAGAAATTAAAAGGCTAATAATTGAAAGCGTGGTAAAATATACAAAATACTCATCTGATAATCGCTGGTCCGCTGGAACGCCTTAATCCGCTGCCAAAGTAACCTGCAGAAAACAAGAACATAAATCATATTTCAAAAATAAATTCCAAGACATTATATTACTACTTAATAAACACAATTAGAAATGGTCATGCATTTGAAATATAAAAAGTGGGAGAATAGTAATAGGTGAATAAACATAACCCCAATATCATTTTTTCTTATTATATTGTTTTTCTAATATTGTTTTTCCTAATAAAAAAAAACATATTCTTACCCTCGTTCATTTTCTTAAATCCCAAGTTATTGGGAGAACTTGTCATTCAAAAACGTAATCAACGCCCGGGTTAGTTTTTTTTTTTTTTTTAATTATTGAGAAGCGAAAATGGGCTGGAACATTGCGAGTTCACTCTGCCCTCCAAAAGTACAAACATTTATATATATTTTAATACAGGAATTTATATAATTTATATAATTTATATACATTGTCTCAATATTAAATCTGTGTCAGTCAAACAGTCCGGGCGCTCTTAAGACACTGAACGCGTATCGAACGTGCGTGATTCAAAACAAAAGAGAAACAAAATTGATTACACATTTATGTATTATATTGATTTTTTTTCTTTCCTAGTTAATGACTAGTCACTTATCGCAACTACATTTTTTTTGCATGTATACATAATTAAATATTGACTCCGATTGAATTTATAAATCTGGAAATAATAACAATAATATTGAAATTAATCCGACTTAACAACGATTCGATGTGGTAAGGTGGTGGTAACTTTGAGTTTTAACAGATTTCTCAAGAAGGCTCCGTCGCATGGTCATATAACTCGCATTGCCAAAAATATGATTCGACTCTTCGGTTACCATCCCACAGGGACATTCTTCTGACTGAATATTATTGAAACGTTTAAGGCTGTTTGCTAGGGTTGTATGGTTGCTTTTAAGTCTGTTTATTGATACGATTGATTTTCTCGTTAATCTAAACTTATGAAACGACAGGAGTGCGTTTTCTCTGTAATGAATTTGGAAGTACCGTTTACCCTTATTTCTACTGTGGCCAATCACCAATGGTGAATTTCCTTCCTCATGTTTTCTTCCCATAACGCGCTGAAATCTGATCCTAGAATTGGTATCTGAGAGTTTCTCCCAGTCTGAACGCTTAATTTTGCTGCTGCATCAACCGTTTCATTGTGCCTGATGCCCACGTACGCCGGGATCCAAATTTTTTTTACTGTTTTACCCTGCTGGTCTCAAGAGCTAGTTGATTTTTAATGTCTTGTATCACCGATGATTGTTTTACGGAATTGCTCGGATAGGCTAGTGCCATTAGTGCGCTCATACAGTCACTGAAAATGCAAAATCTATTACCTTCGAGTTCGAAGAAGAGATTCAGGATGCTTTCAATTACCATCGCTTCAGCTGAGTAAACTGAAGCATAGCGAGCAGTTCGGTTATAGCTACAGCTTCCGGTAGATGCACAGATATTGGCGAAGCTGACAAACTCTTGTCCAGCGGTCTTGGACCCAACCGTGAATCAGCAGATGGCTTCCTTGAGGTCATCTTCAAAAATTTCCTCAAATCTATAATTTTTGTTAGGACTACCGCCAATGTCTTGTTCTTCTTCGAAAGATACGTCAAGTTTGATCCACAGGGAGTCGTAGGGGTATTGATAACATATAGGTCTGTCACCGCTAGCAATATGGTGTTGAATAGGTATCAGCTGCGCAAATCCCTCAGTTAGTAATAGCGTTCTGGTCGGAAAAACTTTGACTGGGTCATCTCGATTGTCCACTAATTGTTGTAAAACGGGGATTAACGGGTTTTCTGAGTAGGCTGCCACACGAGTTAGGAAATTCATACACAGATACTTCAATCGTGTGTTGATTAGGGGTTCTTTCGCTTCCGCAAGAATAATGTTTGTGGGTGTATCTGTATCCTAACGCTATTCGGAGTGCTCTATATTGGACCTTTCTCAGTTGGCAACTCAGTTTTTTCGGAAGTGAGTGGATAAGGAATCCTCTGTATTCCATCCTTGATCGCACAAGAGCTTTGTATATTCGCAGTAAAACGGATGGGTCTGCTCCCAGCCAGGTGGTTCGTAGATAAGCCATAATCGATATCGGTTTCATACACCTTTCTCTAATGGATTCTATTTGCCGGCCCCATTTCATTGACGACTCAAATATTAACCGCAGAAATCTAACGTGTTGTTTTCATGTAACCACTTTTTTTCCAATTTTAGGCTCCATTGTTTTGCTCTGTCTTTCCTATCTCGGCTGAACATGCAAAGTTGATAGTTTTCAGGACCAATCTCCAGTTTCTCATTGGTTCAAAAGTCGTTGACATTCTGAAGCATTTGTTCGAGTCGGTTAATAGCAACTTAGGGGTCAGCCGCGGCTGAAAAGTAAGCCGTGTCATCAGCAAAGTGCACTAAGTGACAGCCATCCGTAGTTTTGGTTTCTAGGTTGCACATATAAATAGCATATAAAATAGGACTTAAACCCCTCCCTGTGTTAGGCCTTTATGGGCCGTTCTGTATACGTCGATTTCCCCAAACTTAAATGACAGAACCCTTTCCGATACGAGATTGTAGATGAAGGTTAGAATTAATTTGAGGATTCCCATCGCTTCAAGTCCTTGAATCAGTTTCTCTCCTAGTACATTGTCGTATGCACTTTTCATTTCGACAAAGACTGACACCATGTTTTTTTTTCCTCGAATGCTTTTTGAGTATCTCCAAATTGTCCATACATGATTTCTCGCGTCTAAATCCAAGTTGTGACCTTGGAAGTTTTTTTGTGAAAATCTAACCACCAACATAACAGCATGTTCAACATTTTTCCGGAAATCTTTAGTAAACAAGGTGCTAAGGATATCAGTCTAACCTTCTTTAAGTCACTCTCAACAGTCGATAGGACCTTTCTTAGATCGGACCGAAGCTTCTTGATTATAAAGTAATCTATGCTACGAAGTCCAGGACTGCTCGGGCTTGATTAGTCATACTTCGCGTATTCATACTGGTGCCGTCATCTGTCTTGGATTTCCAGAAAGCTTTTACAGTTTTCTATACAGACAGTAAAGGTAAATCTTCATCACTAGCAGAGATAGCCCTTGGTAGAAATCTCTTTCTGTTAGCGATTGTCCATGATGCAGATTTCCCTGGGAGAGTTTTTACCGGTTAAGTTGAACTCTGTGGAGATTGGGTTGGTACAGATGTCTCTGGTAGAGATTGCTAGTGCCTAGTTGGTGGAGATGGCCTCTCGCGGAGAAAATTTCAGGGAGAGCTGAGAAATGATAGAGTCTCTCTCTTAGTTGAGATTCTCTCAGTGCAATTAATCCTGGTATAGATGTGCCCGTAGAGCAAAACTCGGGTTGAGTTGTAGGCGTCCCGCAAAATTTTCATTGAAATAATTTTCAAATTTGAACCACATAGAAAAATGTATGAATAAAAAATTGAATATTATGACACTATACAACACTAAAGTATCCAACTCAGCGCTTACAAATAGTTACTTGTGATTTTATTTAAAAGATTATTCCGATGAAAACTTTATTGTATGGAAAAATAACAAATATAACTTGAGATTTATTTAAGTAGAATTATCCGTTTTTCATTGCATACAGTTTTCTTCAAACAGTCTCAGAATAGTCTCTGCATGAAAAATGTATGGACTGAAAATGAAAATATTGTTTGATGCGTGATGATTGTCTCAAATAGTATTTGTCATTTTCATCCCTTGGTATTTATTCATGCAGTAAAGTTTTCATTCAAATAATCTTTAGTACCGCATGGAAAAATTTATAAATCAAACGTTGCATATTTTGACGTTGAACAACATTAAAATATCCATCTCGGTACTTGTAAACTTTCCCATATGGTATTACTTTAAAGAGGACTTGTATTTCGATAAAAATTATATAATATTTAACAGATGAAAAAATGCAAAGGGGCAAAACAATAAATGTCATTCGTACTCTTTGAATATTTTCATCCATTTTTCGTTCAAATAGTCCATTATATTGTATGAAACTGGAAATTAAAAATGTTACTTGAAATGTGTCTCAAGTGTTTTAAGTAATTCATTAATTTCAATTTCAAGAATGCCAAGTTAAATATTTTAATGTTGTAACACAACATAAAAATATTCAACTTTTGTGGTTCGTAAATTTTTCGAGCTGTCTGATACTACTATATATATAAATAAATAAATAAATAAATACTTTTGGAATCATTGTGTTATTCATTTCCTTCTACTCTATTAACATCCGTTTCTTCCATGCTATTAATTTTAAAACAGTTTGTCCTCACATGAACACTTGACGATTTTTTCGATGCGATCGAAAACTGATTGATATTGATCAGCTGACACTTTGACGATCTTTATAACCAAACGCGATATGTTTAGCAGACACTTTCTTGATCTGTATAAACTCTAAATTTTGTTAATACCCTAAAATGGGCCACCATTTTGGCGTATTAACCACTGTCACATCCATGCACGAACGTCAGTTCGATATTGCCAAAATTTTACGAGTGTTACAAGACGAAAACGGTTCACAATCGAAATTTGTGCCAAAATTAAAATGCTCAATTTTGTTGATGCTACGATTATGAAAAAAAAATCACATTATCAATAAGCTTTAAGCTACTGGGTTCTAATGAGTCACGATCGGAAGAAATAAGTTTAAAAAATACGTGTACAGTTCATGGAGGGAGGCTACTTCTTTGTCGCCATGTTTCTCTGGAATGGTGACCAATGTCGTAGCCAATTGTTCCAACTTTTGGAGTTTAATTTGTGTTTTCATTATTTTGCAGAAAAATCACATCTCAACAGAGTTCCACATAGTATAGTTGAATGAATTTGCATTTGAGATTCTATCTCCATATTTTTTTTGCTTCTGATCAATTTATTTCATTCCATACTTTTTGAAGTTTACTTACATTTTTGCAGTGTGGAGATTTGTGTTTGTCTTAATTTTTTGAAACATTTTGTTGTTTTTTTCTTTTTTTAATCGGTTTTTGGAATTTTTTTTCAATAAATATTTTCACTGCTCAGCTGTACAGTTTGAGGAGTCGAGAGTTTTCCTTTAAATAATGTTTTCTCGCCATTTTGATTCTTGATATTCTTTTTCATGCTCGGGTTCATACTTGTTTCTTAATATGTTCGCCTGTACCCACTTTTTTCAGTTTCATTTTATGTAAAAGGACTTTTTAACATCATTTTTGTCTCCATCAATTGGTATGTGAGGAAAGTTTTTTTGAGTGAACGTCCATCTTTTAATTGCTTCGTTATGGTTGCAGATAAACATTACAATAAGAATCATTATTATTATAAGTGGATTTCTATCTCATTACTTCCCAACATTTATTGCAATGGAATATTGATTTCTCTTTGCTTGCCTTTTATTTGTTTTTTTTCTAAGTCCCGAGCTGTGCGGTTTTATGATTGTTTAAATAATAGTTAATCGAACCATGGGACAATTGTTTGCATATTCTGAAACTAGAACATTCGCTTCATTATCGCGGTTTAGCTATGTCCATCAAGTATTTCGGATGCTCTACAAACCTGTTCCGTTCGGACGTCCTTTATTGAAACACTCTATATATCGATAAAGACAGGTATCATATCGTGGATACTATTGCTACTAAACATTTTGGATCTTTCGAGTGGGACTCTCGCTCATCCATTTAGGAGGATCATTGTGAACCACCCCGATTAAGATCAACAACGAGGATCTCCCCTCTGCTCCTCTTGTTGCAATGTCCATTCATCTTCCTTTGCGCTTATGTTCCTTTTTCCCTGTCTGCACTCCAGAACGACTCTATGTTTTCATATTCAACTAGTGTCGTAAAACGTTTTACACACATGGGCTATATAAGGTGTACATTAATATTGCGTCAGTATTGCTCTGTCCAGGTGTATGTATTTGCCAGCTTGCGTTATTTATTGTTATTTAAAATCCTAATAGTTGACATAAGCTTTTAAGTACATTTTTCAATAAGATCCCTCTTGATTTTCAAAACAATGTAAAGTTGAAGGAGTAACCGTAACGTGGTGTTTCAAGATAGCAGAAAAACCCGAAGTTCACTGTGTCAATTTTTTTTTTTAACTTGTCCATTTTTTAATAAAAGCTATTTGTTTATGACATAGTTTTCTTGTGAACGACTGCAACATTGAAAGGGTGAAGTTAAAAAAAAAAATCGACATAGTGAATTTGTAGAGAATTTCTTGAGAAACAAATAAGCGTTCATGCGTTAAAATCTCTTGGAAAATACAAATTATTCTTCTAAAAATATCGATTAAAATATAACTTCGTGGAATTTTGCATTTATCAGTTAATGGTTAAGCAAATCTATAGTTTTTAATATTTTTCTATGTCAACAAGACATACCGTAACACGAATCCAGCGTCGATTAATTAAATTATGTGTTGAACGTTGCAAACAACTGTTAGGACTTTAGTTAGTTAGACTTAATTTTTTTTTTTTTTTTTTTTTTTTTTTTTTTTTTTTTTTTTTTATTATAGAGATCTCTTGGATAATTTTTTTTCTTGAAGGGTTATTTCGAGGTTTGTAAATGCTTATATTTCCAAATCGTGGGATATTAATTCAAATTCTGTACAAAATAGTATTCACTTCCAACGTACTTTGCCATATTTGCTTTAGTATATTGTAACGTTTCCGCAATAAGTAACAAACCAATTAATGAGAGGCGAACAGATATTTATTTTATTATTTTATCTTTTATATAACCGTCACGTCATTCTTTGTGTATCGCTCGATCCAGACTTTTTTTATTCAACATTCGTCGTTCCGTCAACCCATGCGTCTTTCTTTCGTTTTCTATCCCCCTTCATCCCTCGACAACTTCACGTATTCATTACAATATTTATATTGATTTATTACATTTTTGAGAAGCCGAATTTTTCTTTTTCCAAGGATTAAATTGTCATTTTTTTGTGCAATTTGACTCCTTGTGGTAACTTTTTCAGAGCGGTCTCTCTTTTCACTTATAATAAGGCCTGATTTTTTTGAGGTCTTCTGTGAGGAAAGATTTTTACAGGAGACAAGTTTGGGAGAGACAGTACTGTGTTTCCTATACACGTCTAGGACTAGTCTGTAACAAACTGCTCTCAAACAAAAACCGTGAATACTCGACACGAGATTCCAAAAACAATTTCCCTTAAACTATACGCTTGCGCTTGTACGGACAACATTTACAATTCGATCTCGGCAGTTCTGTAATAAAACAACGAGAAAATCACAAGAGACTTGACAACGCGAAACGGACGATAATGAACTTTTCCCAAGTGCGAGCGTACCCGAAACAATATCGCTTTTTCACCAAAATTCACAATACTAAGAACGGAGCTCTCAAAACCCAAACACACAAATCTCAAAATTCAAGGTGAAACGACGGCTCTTCTGAAATTTACATCGTCTTGTTCATGATTACTCATTAAGCAGGATCATTCATTCTACAAGCAAAGATAGCTCTAGTGTGTTTCAACCGTTTGTCACCTTGTCTTCTACCACGCGGACCAGGCACACGTATTGACATAAAAACATGCTCAGCCGAGAGTACTTCGATTTAAATAAGAAATCATAACAAAAATTCCCGTTGCGTTAGGCAAGTGGTAAGGGGACTACCGGGGGCAGTCGAATAATACGTGTTCGAGGCTGTTCGTTCGGATTGGTGGAGTGAATGAGAGGCGTAGTTCAGGGGAGGAGCCAGCAGGATGTGAAAAGAATGCAGGCGATCCTCGGGGGCTCGGGGCCCACTGAGTCGTCAGTCTCCGCAGAGCTGTCGCGCTGTGAACTTGTCCCTGGCAAGGGGTTAACGTCGAGAACACATTATCTTGACCGTCAAAAAATTTAGACGTTTTTTTTTTTTACTTCTGATTTCATTTATCCTAAAGTTAATTTCCGCGTCCAAAAGAGTTGTTTGAGAGTAGGTCAGTCGGGTGACAAATGCTCGAGTGACCATAACGGAAGAATAGTTAATCGTCATTTCACTGCCACATTAGTTCGAAATATACATCGCTGTTAGTTCAACGGTCAAGTGTAACGCAAGTATTAAAGTGGTGATTGGTCGAACTTTGTTTTGGAGCTGACAGCAGTCGACGGATCTATCCTGACTCTTGTTGCATTGGCCCCGTGCCAAATTTTACGACTTTTGTCGTAAGCTGAATTTTGCTAGAGAGATAAAAGGATAAAAACGAAATTGATTAAAAATGATGCACGCCATGAGCGATCATGCCGTCTTGCCCTTCGATGGGATGGGCCTTTATCCTCAACCACGGCCAAGATTTGTCTACAAGATGCCGAAAGTCGTTCCCGACCAGAAAAGCAAATTTGAGAACGATGAACTTTTCAGGAGGCTCAGCCGCGAATGCGAGGTTCGTCTGCAATTACTTTTTCTATTTTTCTCATACTTTTTGAATGAGTCTGACTATAGAACCTTCAACAGAAGTCCATATTTATTTGCAAAGTAAGGATACATTGCAATTTCAAATTGAACATTTTAAGCGAACTGGAATATCAAACTTGAACGCTTGCTAAAAATTTGAAGAAATTGTCTCGGAGACGTTACCATAGCCAATAAATTATAATAATACAAAAAAGTGATCAACAAATTGCTATATAAAAAAACTGTCCAACTAATAATCTCACTCTACTTTCATTATTTTTCATAATTTTTTCTGACGCCGCGTGGAATTTTTTTTAGTAGGATGATACATAGAATACTTTGATAAAAACAGTTGTTGAGACTTACTCTTGCATGACAATGAAATTAATGAAATGATACAAATACCAGGTATTATCAGAATAACAAGTTTTATGAATTAAAAATTGATATTGAATTTGCCATTTTTAACGAACTTTAAATAAAAAAATATTATTAAATATTCTCGTTCCAACTGAATCATACAAAGAAAAAACGCGCAACATGACAATTCTAACAGAATTGTAAGATGTTGATTGCATGAATAGGCTGAGCAGAGTTGTAATTTTTTTTATAAATTATGTTATATTTCTTGCCAAATATATTGGAATTTCCGTTTCATTTACACATCACGGAATGTTTTCTTTTTTTTTTTTTTACGCACGCTTATTATTCGAATGTATTCATGAGAGATTATCATTAGTCATCAAAGCGTGCTGGGAATTTCCTGTACGCACCGACGATTCAAGCAGACCGGTCTTGAGACTGAGGACGTTGAGAGGTTTTCTTGATATCCATTAACATTGCAAACAAACCATTTATTTATTTTTAAGTAGAAGTTTGAATCATTTTCACACATATGTATTTCAGGTATCGAGAAAAACTTTCGAAGGAATAAACACGTCTCATTAGACTCGCAGTTATTTTGTTGAAAGACTATCGTTATTATTTGTTATCGTTATTATATCATTGAATATGTATTTCAAAGTTTCTAAAGAGTAATTACAAAAAAATTGTTAAATGACAATTTAAGAAATTATGTAAAAAAAAATCAAAACCATGGAAAATGAGTGAATTCAAAAAAATGCGGTGTAATATTTCTTCACAATTGATATCTGATTTTTTAGGAGCTATAAGACATTTTTCGAAAATCACGACATATTTTTTTAGGAAACCAAGTGTGTTAACAATGATTGCAAAAAAAATTTCTTCTATTTTCGGTTGATGAAAAATATAGTAAATCTTGACAATTTATTTTTTGATGCATCGTCAGCAGGTGTAATGAATTTTACCAACTAATTTAGAACAGCAAAGAAACGTGAAATTTCTAATAACCTCAGAGCAAGAAAACGATCAATTTTCATAGGTCTTGATATAACTCTGTTTGATAGGTGCGTTACACCGGATACAGAGATCGTCCTTTGGAAGAGCGTCAACGACGTTTTCAAGATGGCTGCCGTGAAGGTCATATCGAACTTGCATTCGCTGCTTTCGGGACTAATCTACAACTAACCTTTGGTCCTGCCGCCGGAAACTATGACGGTGAACGGAGCGTGTGTGACTTCGATAAGGAGCGTGGCAAGGTAAGGCTTCATTTTCAAGCTAGTATATTCACTTCCTGTTAACCCCTAGCAGTGTACGGTTGGGGCAGAGAAGCCCGAAAAATCCGCGGATTGTTTGAGAGCAAAAATTTTTCAATATACCATACTATATTTGGAGAAATTACAGGCAGTAGAATGAGTTTGCCTTTACGGTTGAGATCATTCAAGAGTTTTGGAGTTGACAAAACTCATATAGATCCAATTCCGCGTAACTCGTTGAATTCGCAAGTCAGTCGGTTCTCACAGACCCAGTTTCATACAAATAAGCAGCGAAATAAATGTATGCGCTCTTATGGCGTATACAATCTAATAAAAAATTGCGCAGGATACATTGTTCGGTGAGAAGAGATGTGATTGCACACAAACATTGGTGTCAGATTGAACATGGTGTGTCGGAATTGCTCTGTCTCTGTTTGAATGAGTCAGTTAGTCCAATTAGCAATAACGATGTAACTGATCATTGTTGCCAAACGTGATGGCCAGTGTGCCTAACCCTAGGTTGCTGGATGATCAAACATCCTGGACTTCTTTATGTTGGGGTCCTGCATAAAGTTAGAATTTTGTTGGACCCCAGCAAATTTGTTCTCCAATTTAGAACAGGAGGCTCATAGATTTTCTTGATGAGACAATATAGCAGCACTCAAAAAAACGATAAAAGATCGAAGAGACTCAATAGAACAGAAAATGGGTCCTAATAGTGTACAAACGTTTTTCTACACTAAATCCATCTACCCAACAACATGCGACCCGTTACGGAAGTAATGTAAACTTCTTTTGGTGACATCGCAGTGAATTTCTCTGTAATAGAACAGGGACTCGGAAAGGCGAGTTGATGGCACCACGGGAGGTCCATCACCAAACATCGACACATAGGGACTGCGAAAGTACTTTGCCGGGGAAATCGACGATGGACAAACATGCCTCCCAGGCATTTGTCAATTGCTAGCAAACAAATTGGAAATTGACCTTTGCCGTCGCTTGGTCAGTCTCGATGAAGAACCTTCCCGGAATTCTCAGTCGATTCCGGGGTCTCTGGCACAACGTGAATACCGACGAAATAAAAAAAGCGGGGTGGATGGCATGAATGACTGGTGAGGGTTGCAAGGCACTCTGATCTTGTAAAACCTTCCCCTACTCGTCGTATATACATAGTGCAGCTCTTCGCTTACAAAGGCTTTAACAACCGGGTCGTAATCCCCAGTGTAGTAGGATTCTACTATCCAGTATGCCTCGCCATCTTTCACTTAATTTTTCATGCCCTCTACGCACCACCATTTTCAGTTGTTATACTCTTTGAAAATCATGCTACGTCCGCTGGTGAAATACGTTGTCTACTTTGCACTGAATCTTACCTAACTTTTGGAATTCTGTTGATTCTCTTTCATGTAATGATACGATCAGTGACGAGCTGTCATGGAATTTCATGCTATGTGCCTAATTTGTATCGAAACGTTTCTGATAAACTCAATCTCTGTATGAAGAAAAGAATTTTCTGAACCAAAAAAGTCTACGACTGATCTTCTTCGAGCCATGCGTCTTGCGAAATACTTTCAAACACTTATTGCATAATTGTATCCTATAAACAAAACCTAACAAAAGATAGAATATCACATTGAGCTACTATGAACATTCGGAATGGATGTAGCTTCGTGATTGGTTCGTAACTTAATTTATAATCACAGACTTGAAGCAACGGCTTTTTGTGATTCTCTCCTGGGTGACTAGCTTATAGGTAGGGGTTATTCTGGGTGGTGGCGCATGTACGCCGACGCAATGGACCAACAAGGGCTTGGTGTTTCGACGCCATTGCGATCGATAACTCGTTGCTCCTGATGGACCGCCATTTTACAAAATAACACATTACTAACTCTCCCAAAGGATTTTCTTCGCAACGATATGCATGTTCAGCTAGCACTCGATCGACACTAGAATATCGTCGGCTGCAAAGAACATTACAGTCCATTTCAAGGGCCTTAAAATGAATCGTAGCCTGGCGAACCATGGAATATTTCAAAAAAGGTCGACTCACTCAATGGTTTGGAAAACGTCATCCGTTTTGGGAAAATTACCGATAGATAACGTTCTGCTAACCTTTGGCATACACCTTAAATCGTACTTTATAACATATAGCTAGATCTTAATACGCCGGTTCCCGAGGCGGGTTTTCGGTATAGTTATACGACTGCCGGTAGAGGACTATAAGAAAGAATTCAATACCCCGTATGGCACTAAAATCGTCTAACAATTAGACATTCCGAAGCATCGTGGACAGGAGTGTTAGTTGAGCCTCTATGGAGGCGTCGACGAGGGCGAATGGAGAAGCAAATTTAAAAAAAAGTACTTTCACAGCTAGCGACTGGAAATTAAACACGTAATAGGTCATAAATCTTAAACGCGGTGGGTCTCGGGGAAAGAAAAGGGTCCCTGAAGAACCTTTAGGATCCTAAATATGTCCACCCATGGCTGCCGGAAATTTAGAAGATCCGACAACGGATAAGTTTCCGGGGATCTGTCTGGGGGTACGTTTGCGTGCATATAACATTTAATTGTTGACCTTCCGTAAAATAATATTACCGGCCGTTGCAATTGTATAGTTCCGTTTTTTGTGCTAACAATATTAGATCTTGAAGATTTATATTTACTGTCAGAATATTAACGCTAACTGAAGAATTTTAACGTTGATAAAACGTCGCTTCGACGCTTCATAACGAACTCACGAAACAACATAGGATCTCTACAACAAGAGACACGCATACGTTTGTGAGGGTGAATACCCAAAATGCTTTATGTATTTGTAGACGTTTCCCGTAGATCGAGTTTATTGTTTTAAGGGATTCAAATTCGCATGCGGTAAATAGAAAGTAAGAGCGAGAGGAGAGGGGAGAGAGTGCGTTTTAATAAACGGCGCGTGCTAGGCATTGTTAGTGTGTGCCCCGTGGCGAGCAATAATTAACGGAGATCGAAGAATCCAGATATGAAAGCGTTCGTCATCCTACGGAGAGATATTCACAGTTCTTTGAACCCTTCCCCTTACTCTCAAATCAGCATAAAAGTTTTTCTTTAATCATAATCCGTACTATCGCCAGCATATCTCTGACACAGTACATAGAAGTACAAAATAAGATCTTCGATAGTACGGTTCGGTTTTGAAGCTTCGAATTTAGTGACCCTTTTTTCGAACATCTAAACTCGATTTTATTGTATTCCCAATTTCACACGTATATTCTCATCGGTAAATGCGGTAATAAACAAGTTTAATCATCCGCACGTCCGTATTCGAATGTCTTCGAACATGCATATGCTGTTAAGTGTTCGAAAATCTCCGGAAATGTCCCGTAATGGCTTAAAGTAGGGGAGACCGGGGCAAAATGGGGCAAACATCTAAAATTTGGAAGAAAAAAAATGGAATTTTTCAATGCTCCGTTGTTACATCGTTTCAAGAACAATAATGAAATTTCGAACCTTTTTTTTTTTTCAAAATTTCATAGTTTTTCATACATTTTCAAAAACTAAAAAAGGAATGTTACATTGTTTTTCAAAAATTTCTAAGCTTTGGGTTTTGTTTGCAAAACTTTGGCAGTGTGTCAACGCTGATATCTCTTAACCCTTTAACTAACGTTGGGACACCCAGCTATTGAACGACTTTTTAACAATCAACAAATACCGGTTTCTTTCCGTTCTACCTGTTTCCTGGACTGTTCATCATTATTTACTAGTTGCACAAATACCATACATATCAAAATTATCTAATTTCCTACTTTTTCATGAGTAAATTAACTTTCTACTGAACTACTATGAATATCAAATTGACAATTTTTTACGAACTTGAGGGTCTCAAACGAAAGTTGTGGAATTTTTCTAAATATTTTCAGACGGTGATTTTTCTTTGTCACCAAGCTCGAAAACAACCAAGTACCACAATTGAAGCACAAGGCAAAATATATGACTCAGAGGATTAAACTAATAGAGATACCGACGAACGTCAATGTATCGATTATTTTAATTAAAAATCTTCATACTTGTTAATTCAATTAAATGTTCTGTTATTAATATAATCTTAATTCTTGTTGTGTTGGCATGCAGAATTATTAGATTTTGTACTGAGGCCCTCAATGGTCGAATGCATCATTTTAATTAGTATCAATGAGAATTAGGCTTTCGGTTATTCGCCTTCTTTGCGAAATAACAGAAAATGCTGAATTTTTTTTTTCTTTAATGATTTGAATTGAAATTTTCTTCCAAACTTTCTAAATTGGATCTGTTGTTTTACAAAAGATCTATGACGTTACCCAATAATCGACAAAGACTGAGTTTTCTATTTTAATTTGAATGTGAATCATTTGAAACCGCTAATTGAGGATAGTGATTACCATTTTATAAATAAATTAAAATGACGTGAAAAGAAATATATTCACAAATTTTTTAGGGTACCCCATTGAGCCCCAATTTTTTCTTTGAAAACATTGCTTTTTTTGAGTACATTCCTTGGTTATTAGGCGTAAGAAAGCGACGGAGCTTGTTAAACTTCTAAACGGTACAATACTTTCTTAGCTGCCTCTTTTCGCCCCGGTCTCTCCACTAATTAAAAACGACCTAAAGTGCCTTCGGGTTTTTCAATGTGGTCCAAAATTGTTGCCAGATATCCCAGCTAAGTTTTTACGTATATATACAACAAAGTGTTCCGAGATATGCTCTAAAGAATCGCAAATATCCATGCATATTCATCGAGATACTTTTGCCCATATTTGTGATATTACTCGAGGAATATTCCTTGAGATACTTCTTGCGAGTACTTGTCGCAGAAATCTCTCCCAGGGTTCCAAAATTACTGTAAAAGGTCGCAAAAATGTATTCGGGCATCTGAGAAATATTCTCAGTATATTTTTAATTGTCCCAAATACCCCCATAGGCATCGTCATCGCTAGATAGTTAAAAATCTGTTAAGAAAAATAAGTAGCCTGACGGGAAGCTGTCAAACGTGGACAAAAGTGGAACCGAGGGAAACACCCTATCGCTGACCGTATGTCGTCGTTCTGCCTGGTCTAGATGACGAATGTATCTTTTTTTGTCGGTATATGACTCGATGGTCGGTCACGCCTATCGAAAACTACCTCTAAGCGTTGCTCATTTGTATTTCTGGCACACATTGTCCGTTTGTACTCACCCAGTCGGCTTTTGTCCAATAGTGCGATTGAACTACCTCGAAGCTTCGGTCAACGAAGGGTGAACTTGTCAATTGTCGTATTAAATGAAAAACATGAACACAAATATGAAGTTTTGCTGATGAGATCTTACCTTTGAATTTCAAAAAGGCATATCACCTCCAACGCTTTTTCACATCTAGAGTAATTATTGCAGGGTTAGAACAATGCAGTTTAAATTATGTAATCCCTCTGTACAAGAGAGGCAGTGAAGAAAAATTTGTGGAAAATCAGGCTATGCTCTTCGAGACCCTAACTTTCACCCTTCCACACCTTAATCACGTATGTGGTTGTGTTGTTTTTTGTTTTGCTCGTTCCTTTCTTCCTACCTACATGCAAATGAGGCGAAAGGGTTGACCTCGAATGCAGCGCTCTTAAATGCGTTACAGTTTAAATATCGCCACGCATTATGACGATAATGTGTCACGCCCAGAAGGATTTAAACGTTTTTTTTTTTTTTTTTTTTCATTTCACCTTCCTGTAACATAAAGTCACTTTCTTTTTCTCTCGCTCAGTTTGCTCTAACGTCGCGTGAGAACGTGACACGACAACGCGTCTGCTAATAAATGTCCAACACGAAAAAAAGGGTTGTCAAGTTTTTTTACCCCGAAGTAATTAATTATCACGTAAAATCTAAGCAACACGCTCGTAAACCTATTTGTAGTACTAACGGGCTTTAATAATCGCTCGAATTCGTCCATGTCATTTAGAGTCGGCGTTTTTCAGAGCCAAGTGGGTGCTTTGATATTTGTCTAATAGCTGTTTCCCGACATTTTGTAAAATAATTATAAATCACCTGTTATGGATTTTGAATAAATTCAAATAGGATTTCATGGTGTAAACATATATCCTGCAAACCGTAAGAAAAAGTTCAACGTTTATATACTTGCATACATAATATAAATGAGTAATCCGCCTTGGGAAAAACGTTTTTTCGCTCTACGTGATCACAATCAGAATTGATTGTGGTACATCGCGTCGCGCACCTCGTGCTATATAAGGCATTCCACATCATTCCGCACGGCCGTGACACTGTCCAATTATGATCTTCATGGTTTTTTTTTGTGACATAGCACCCTAAAAAAAATATCCTCATAAATTTTCACATGTTTATCCCAATTCCTTCTGAAGATAGTTAAAGGAACAAAAGTGTATCTGCGACTTTGAAAATGTTCAAACGCAGATAGCTGTTGAACAAATCGGAATATTTCAAAATCTTAATATTCCATTATTATATTACGCAGTATATTTCAATGAAAAAATCTAAAATAAAAATTTGAGTTTCAAAAAAAATTCTATTCTAATTTTATTATGTCTCATATGCATTTTTTTCTGAATTTTGATGAGTCACCGGAAACATTTACCATGAAAAAATTTTCAAACCACTTAATTTCGTTTTTATTGCATAGTATATTACATTGGATATTTCCCAATGCAATAAATGAAAATTCACAAATCTAATGACAATGTAGGTCCTGTATTTTATTACCTCATAAAAAAAAGCAGAATGTCTCCTTTACAATCGTACAAAGCCAACAGTTTTAATTTTGGAGTTTTCAAAATATCAAAATGCTGCCATAAAGTTCACTTTTCCAGATCTTTTCATTATATCGTAGTCGTTTTTTGTCAACAATTGCAAGAGCACAAAAAATACAGCTAAGAAGCATCCCGTCGTTCAATTATAATCCAAATGGGATTCCCATTGCGATTCATTCATTCCTACCGCGACATTGCTTGGAGCAGAAAAAACGCCATCTGTTCATGCGGAATAACACAACTTAATAACGAGTCAATCCGGTTTGCCTCTATTTCATAATCCTGGAACTTAGTAACTAGGCAAATATGGCACGTTTTTAAAAATACCTAATAGTCTTTTTTCGCTCGTGCTTGTACAGTTGTTTGAAAAAACGGTACAATATTTTCTTATGTAAACATCCATGAATATTAAAACAAAAAATCTATATATTAATTCACATGCTCTTTCGACGTTTTGAGATTTTATGTACACAAAGTCGCAGCCAATACTTTTTTTTAACTCAGTGGGTGACTCAACATGAAAAAAGAGGAAACATTAAGTTGCATCGGCGATATAATGGCCCACATAATAACAAGGCCAACAATTATTGACTGATGTGAAGGAAATGTAATAAAGTTACATTGTTAGAATGATCAAAATTGTGAGCTGATGAAATTATTAAAAATTGATGGATTATTTTGGAATACTCTTTCCATCATTTAAATGATGGAAAGAGTATTATTCTCTTATTTTGTCGGAAACCCCACCTCCTCCGCAAATTGTTTACATATTTTGATCGGAATATTTATTATTTTACCTATGTGCAATGAGCATAACTCGACAGAAACCATTTTCTAAAGGATTCTGATAAAAAGGAATGGACAATTACGGGAAGATAAGTGGAAGAAGCAATAAATCCTTATTAATGAATGAACGATTTTAAAAAATTGCATCAATTCGAGGCAAGCTAACCAGTTATTTTTAAGTATAAGTTCCTTGCTTAGCTCAAAAAAGAATCTCATACTTTTTTTCTTTTTTGAACCCCGTCATCGCGTGCACCGTATAGACGAAAAAGAGATTTGTGAGTTCGACACGCCGATACAAAACGCTCCGTGTTCTGGTGCGTGTAAATTGCGATTCGGGCTGGAGGCGCCCGAAAAAATCTTTCGACCTGCTGCTGTGACCGGAAATCGGGATTGAATTGCGACCAGACGTTTGTTGCATGGGGTACGAAAAATAAAGCATTGTGGTCGAGCATAAAAAAAGTAGGCGAGAGAAATAACGACTTTTTTTATCACCAAAATATCTTGAATATGGGACGGCTAATTTGTATGAAATTTTGCACATATAGTTTCTTCATCGTGGCCTCAATGTGCGCTCGAAATTCTGAAAATTTCTGCAGAAAAACCTTTTGGTGAGACTGCTACCCCAAGTGATTCACTTATAGACACTATCATGTGACACTATATTCCTTCCGAAAAATTGAATCAATCATTCGAACGTTTCGAACACAATATTATTTATGACTCTTATTACGAATTCAGTCAATTAAAAACTTCACGAAAATCATGTGTAATTTCTCTACAAATTAATGTCTCCGGCCGTAAATTTTTCGTTCACATTTCCGAATGAACAAAAAAAAATCATTGAAAGCCAAAAAATTGGAATACTTCATTGCATATGACGTACAACAAAATTTTCATAATTTGTTCGGAATATTGCTGGTGACGAGAGAATGGTGTTATAATATTTAAAAAATAACTAACCTTTTTTCTTTCATTCGATGCAATATTTACGTTGTCAATTATTCAATGATTGATGCAAAATGCATGAACAAAAAATGAAGATTTTTCCATATTGTCGGCGCATCTTTTGAATATCGTGACAATTTCCATCGAAGCCCAAGGATCAGCTGTAAAATTAGTAAATCACCAAAATTACAGTCCGCATTCCCCTTCGATTTCGTCGGCTCGAAATTTTTGCTTTCGACGCTGTCTCGCATCACTATTTTTCAATTCCGCCAACGATTACGCAAATTGGAAAGAGACTGCTTCGTTCTCATAACAGGCAGCGGCGAAGAGTCGAGCGGCAGATTAAGGGAGAAGTAAATTGCAGGGTTATATTTTTATCTCTATTTAGTGGGTGCCAAAATTGCTGTATCCCAGATTTGTTCGAAATTGTTCGCCAAAACTAAACGCAGAACATTAGTCAGTAACTTTTTGAAAAGTTGAAGCTTCTGATTCCTCAATTCACCTTAAAGTTTAAACTTGAGTTGAAATTCGACTCGGAATTCTCATAGAATATTTGGAATACCTAGCTTCAAGTTTAGACTTAATTCCACGCAAAATTTAGCCGTAAACGACAGGCGCCCTTATGCTCGGGTTCACAAATTAGACGATTAAACATTTGATGTTTTATTTTTGAAACAACTAAACAACTGTTATAAAGTTGAAACTCAATTTCATATATCTACTGGAGTTGAATCCTTGCAGATGAAAATCAAATTAAAACATAAATTGGTTTGAAATTTGAATTCAAACAAAATCTTATCACAGTGTGAAGTTTGAACTCCGAATGATAATTACGCGTTCACTCTGATGACACTCTTTTAATATTACTTTTTTTTATTATGAGGAGAATGATAAAAAACATTTTTTGCCATTTTCTAATGATTCAGGTTCACATGCGATCGAATCTGATTCTGAACGGCGTGTGCGTAACGTGGCGTGGCTGGTTCGATCTTCAGCGTTTGGATGGAGCTGCTTGCCTCGAATTCGATGAGGAGTCCGCAGCTCGGGAAGACGCTCAATTGCGGGCCCAGCTTGATTGCTACAACGACAGGAAGCGGCTTTTTGAAGAAAAACAGCGGGCTTTTCGAACCGGAGCCGCTCAGCATCCGCATCTCAATCATCATCATCATCATCACCATGTCCATCACAACCACCATGTTGCTGGTACGGGTGCAGGTGGTGGCGAGTCTCATGGTGAGATCGAGGTCGGACTCCGCGCATACTGAGTTGGGACACATGATTGTTAATTTGAAGACCGAAAAATATTCAAAATTGTTGATGCAATACGAGATGACTTGGGCACGATAGGCAAAAAATCAAGCAGTCGCGCTTGTCCGCAATGTTATTTATACAATCGAGTAAAAAGGAGTAAAAAATGAGGACCGGATAAACGTATATTTGATTCTGCGGGACGTTTCAATCTCAAACAACCGTGCGATTTAGAAGGTGCCAACCAGGTCATTCTTGAGTATTTCTAATTTAATTTTTTCTCTCTTTCTTCCTCCTACGATGCCGCTTTTTAATTTTACTTCTTATTTCTATGTAGAACTAATGTCGATGATTTTATAGCGAACATAAACTGAAACTCGAGTTTTTACTCATCTCAATTCAGCGCAAGTTTCAAACTTAATATGAGTGTTGACGTTAGCTTAAAATTCATAGCAATTCGAAGTTTGAACTCAAATCAAACTACGTCTAATGATTGGGAATTAACTTGCAATTTCTACTCAACCTATATCTTGTCTCGGTTTTGAATTTGTGTCTTAGCTAAAACTTTCATTTCATTGGAAAACACATACCATTACGTATGAGCTAGAGTTGAAACTAAAATATGAGTCAAAAACCTGTCTCAAATTGAAACTTGAGTTCAAGTCGCTGTTCGAAGCTTACAATAATGTGTAATTGGAATTAAAAAATCGGACTTGATAAATTATAACCTCATGATGGAGCACGACTAAAAGTTCCAATGCACCAATTGGCATTGGAATCGGACCTTAGTTTAAAAATACATCAATTTCATGATACATTAATTCGAATGCAAGTTTGAATTCGTTTTCAACATGATTCTATACTGCAGCTCAAGTTTTAGCTTGACACTCTTTTCAACTTCTTCAATATTCATTTGTGTTGCGTCGACGATTTTCCAAGTTAGAAAATGAATAAGAACTTCAGTTTGAATATTTACACTGAACTAAGATACAAATAGCGTTCGATCTTTTGCAAAAACTTGGATTTTCATTTAAGTCCATCCTAATGTCTTCCGATTGGAGCCTTAGTTTTTGTTTTGTATATTTCTTTTAATCCATTATTATGATATATGTTATCCGCGAGTCTTTCATTCAGTTCGCATGTTCACGTATATGTATATCCATCGATTTTTGTTACATATTTTATTGTACATATTTGTAAAGAGTTTATCGATTAAATTTTATTTGTGTCAAATGAATCATCTGATTTTATTATTTTGAACCCGGTCCAATGTAAAATAAAGTGATGAACGTATATAATGTGTTTGTAAATCGTGTAAACGAAGGTAAGTAAATGGACAAGCAACCCACCCAATGTTAATGAATTCAAAAAAGAAAAGAAATATCGAACCAATTTTCAATGTAGTCAAGAAAAGTATGGAATACGTATAAAAAATAATGATACAAAAAAATTTGACTTCAAAAATTTTTATCGGAAAAAAAAATAATTTTATTTTTCGATTTAATTTTTTGAATCCAAATTTTTTTGTAGGGGAACATGGGGCAAAGCGGATTCTTCTAAAATTGTCATTTCTGGGACAAAGTGGATTCTCCCAAAAATGAAAAAAAAAAAAAAAAAAAAAAAAAAAAAAATTCCCAATTTTTTTTCAAATTCAAGTGATGTTTTCATAACAATCCCTGTATATCTTTATATAATATTGAACGATGAATTTCAGGTCATAAGCTGAAAACGTAAAAGCGCTGAGATAAAAAAATTGAAAATTCCCTCATTTTCGTAAAATTTATAATTAAAACGGGTTGAGAGTAACAAGCAATGAACAATTTATTGACACAGTTTATTTCGTCATCGTCGACACCAGCACACGCAATGTGAGCCCACTTACGGCATGACGAACAGCAAATCCAATCTACGGACAATTACAAGTATAGTTCGCTGCAAAAAATGCAGGAATCGTTCGATGACGAACATTTCAGCGTTTCCGCCGCTTTTCCCTTTTTGCTCGTCAATTCGGCCCGATATGACATTACGCGTGCGTCGTTACGCCAAACTTGCGCCCGATTCTCGCGGAATTCGTGAGCTCGAGCGTATTCGCTGAATTAAAAACTGAAGGCAGCGAATGCTGAGAACTGAACATAAAGTCTATTGTGAAAAAAAAACGGGGCAAAGTGGACGCAAAATTTTTCCTCGAAATGAAAAATCCACTTTGCCCTATTTTTTTTTTCATGAAATCATAATTTCCCTCAATTTTGATAAAAAAATGTAGAAATTGATAAAAATCGTCAAAAGAGCATTATTTTTTCAGGGAGAAATCCGCTTTGTCCCCTAATTTTTTTTTAAGGCTATGGAAAATAAGCGCGACGTATCAATTTTGGGACACAAAAATAGTTGTAAGATCTCGTGTAAACTGATACATCCAGCTTACTTCCTCATGGGGTCCACTTTGCCCCATGTTCCCCTATCTTTTCTTTTAATATGCTCTTCTTGGCTACACTAAAAATTAGTTCAAAATTTCTTTTCTTTTGTGGATTCATGAACATTAGGTGGTTACTTGATAATAAGCAAGGGTGCTACTTTTAATACGTGGCGTTCTTTTGTTACTTTTTGAAAGTATTGTTCCACAGATTGCACTTCTTTTTGAAAAACGAAATACTGGAAAATTATTTAATGAATACTGATTGTTTTGAACCTTCCATTACCTTCATTCCCTGCGACGCCCGTAGCCAAGTTGGACAATGTACTTATTCCCTATATCGGAGGTATGTGAAGCGTCGTTACAGTTCTGGTTGTGCTCTGGTAAGTTTGACCTGATCAGGACCTTGTTTAATCTTGATCGGGTTCCGGTCCGGTCCTGATCGGGTCCCGATGTTAAATTCTAGTCGGGTTGTCATAATTTCAAGCACTTAATTTGGTAAATACGACCTTGAATATAATGATCGTGATTTTTAAAGATTTTCATTTCCTAATAACCAAAAGTAAAACAATAATTGATACGATAAACAGATGAAATTTGAAATTTGTTTGTTTGTTACTTCATTATACAGAAGGCAGAATTAGACAACGATAGGAAATATTCCGAGTGCATATGCATTCGACATTTTCGAGTAGTCACCGTTTCAGTAGACATATAAGAAAAAAATATTGCACGGTGTTTGGGCCCGCCCAAAAAAAAAAAAAGCTCAGTTCTTCCAAGTAAACATCTTAACCCACTCCATAAAAAATCCTCAACGATTCAATTGAATCTCCTGCCTACCCCTAGCTACATTCGTATTCCCAGTTCAATCGTAATCGGTCTGAGAATAGATTCCTTCAAATCACCAAGGTAAATTCGATGGAATCCATTCTAATTGATTCCCTCGAATCGCTTGAAACAATAAAGGGGAAAAGGGCTCAAATGAGGGTGGATAGGCCGAGGCTCATTCCATAGCGCGTATATAGATATATATCTGTATAATATTTATAAATAACCGTATCGTACCGGATCGCTCGATGGTAATCGCAGTGTGAGGGTGCATACATAATGCTATCCGGATTTCTTTGCTTTGACGCCCCATCGGCCCTATCGCGCGTTTACTTGTAAAAACATCCCCCAAAACCGGGCACGTTCTCTCGAGAACGGAGTGCCTGCGTTTCGATTCTCGCATCGATACATAATGGATGCGACACGCGTTTCCGTTGTGAACATAGGCTTTTATTTTCTAAATACTTCTCGTCAACAACACAATCGATTTGAAAAAAAAGTAATAAAAAAAATAGAAACCAAATTTCTGATTCTGATTTGTTTTATTTCTTTCTTCGTTTGTCCTTTCAATTTACATTCGTTACAAATCTTCTCAATTATACCCCTTTTTTACGATTCATAGGGATAGTAGATTCATTCACACAGTTTTTCGAAAATTTGAATGTAACAAATGTGGAATGATCACAAATTATTTTAATAAAACTATTGACATGACGCGTGAATAAATTTTGAAATTAAATCTGCAGTATTATAAGAAAAAAGCTTCCGTTTCGGGAAACGAACAGAGTAAAAAATTAATTAAAATATATATATATATGTATATATCAGAGAATAATTGAAATGATCAAGATGAATGTTTCACAGTATGTCACTGGAGAGGAGATCTGGATATTGGATAATTTAAATAATTAGTGACGCATAAGTCGTCGATCGATGTTATTGGTGATGCAATAACTGTGTGAGTTTGTACAGGATCAGTAAGAAAGACGATAGCCGCGTCTTCTCTCGTACACGTAGGAATTCTCATAAGAAGCCTTACTATTGAGATACCGTTCAGGGCTCGAACGAAATGCCGTCGTTCGAATCATGAATCGACGAGACGTTTTATAATATACCAACGGTTTTTTATTTGAAAAAAAAGGAAGCGAACTGCCAACAAAAAAAAACAACACGAATCTCAGTGGATATTGACGTGAGAATATTTTTACGCCGTTAACACTTCAGATTTTCTCACATTAGATAGGTTTCGATATTCAAACGAGGCCGATTGTACTATCAAGGAAATGGCGTTCCTTCCAGTTACTTCCGGTGGTCAGATAAGGCCTTCCTGCAGAAAATGAGATATGAGACTCATCCACAACATGTCGGAGTTTCGAGATCAATGGATCGCACAGTAAATCGCTGTGTAATATATGCTTTCGTATATTAATATTGATTTATTACATTTTTGAGAAGCCCGAATTTCCTTTTTACGAGGATTAAATTATTTTTTTTTATGTAATTTGACTCCTTTCGATAAGGCCTGATTTTTTTGAGATTTTCGGCGAGGAAAGATTTTTACAGGGGACAATTTTTTGGGAGGCGGTACTGTGGAGACGTGACTTCTTTTTTTTCAGTTTTGCTCGTCCCAGTTTTTTTACATCATTTATGCTGTGTTTTGCTCTTTGACTTCTTTTCTTTTTGTCCACCAATCGTTATGTGAAAATTCAACTTTCTTTTTTCGCCATGATACAACATGACAAAAATTTATAGTTTAGATAAGGATTTGTAACTGTATACTGTTTTGAACGTATTATCAACGGCACAGTAGTGGATGAACAGCTCAAGATCAAAAGTTAGATATTTTGCTGTTGTACAACTGCAGAAAATATACAACTTGATATTCATAAATTTTTCCATGCAAGAATAATAAAGAATGGGAATGAAAAGTTTAAAAAATACAAAATTACAGAAAGAAAAAATGACAATTCACTTGGGAGGCATTCACGCAAAATTTTTACTTCTTCATTGCATACAGTTTTTTTAACCAACTAAAAATAGTATATGTATGAAAATTGTATAAACTAAAAATGAAAATGTTGTGTGATGCGTCTTAAGTATTATTTGTTACTTTGTGCCCTTGATATTTTTTCATACAATAAAGTTTTCATTCAAACAATTTTCCAGAATAGTGCCGCATGGAAAAATTTATTTATGAATCATTGCATATTTTTACTTTGACAAGATAAAAATATCTATCTTAATTGGCACTCACTAATTTTTTCATGCGGTAGTACTCTAATGAGGATTTGGATTTCAATTAAAACTTTATCACATGAAAAAATCCAAAGGGGGAAAAAACGAAAAATATTATTCGCACGCATTGAATATTTTAAGCTTTTTAAATAGTCGATTAGACTGTATGGAACTGCAAACTAAAAATATAACTTGAAATGTGTCTCGAGTAATATTTTTATCATGTTTTTAAACGGTAATTTTTCATCTAAATAACCTTTTGAATTGTATCGCATAAGGAAATTCATTAATTTCAGTGCCAAGATTGCCAAGTTGAATATTTTGATGTCGAAATACGACATTAAATATTCAGCTTGTCGTTTTCAAATTTTCCCAGCAGTCTGATGCTACTATATAAATGAATAAATACTTACTTTTAGAATTATTGTTATCTATTTTCTTCTACTCTATTTAATTCCATTTTCTGACACTATTAATTCAATCATGAGTTGTCCTCAAATCAACACTTAATGATTTTCCCGATTCGATCGGAAACTGATTGATATCGATCAGCTGACACTTCCACGATCTTTATAACTAAACGCGATATGGTCAGCTGTTACTTCGCGATTTTTCTAGCCCTGATAAATAAATACCACACATGGCCTAGCGGTTACATCCTTGCACGAACGATCTGAACCACGCACAACAGTTCGAAGTCACCAGAATTTTGTGAGCGTTCATAGATGCAAAAAACAGTTGACGATCGAAAACTGTTCGAAAAAAATGCTCACTTTTTAGACATTACAAAAATAAAAAATAATTATTTTATCAATACGCTTCAAGCTACAAGATGCTAATTAGTCACGATCGATCGACAGAAAAAAATGGAAATAGGTGTACCCGCAACATCTTTTGAAATACTGTAATTATATAAATATTCAGGAACAACATTTGAAAGATTTCTTGAATGACGTTGCTTCCTGTAAAAGTGTCTTGTAGAGACTCGAGATGAATGTATTTGTCTCGAATCGCTACGGTGACTCTTAACGAAGTACCCTCGGTACGTAGTGAGTCAAAGAATTTTAGTTTTCCATTTGAATAACGAAGTATATAACTCTGCAACACCGCATCCCTTGCTTTAGTGTACGTGCTCCCGTACAAGTATAATACTTAAGTATAGGTGTGTTTAGGATACCTATTCATGTCGTGTCAAGCGACAGCCAGAACATCGTGTGTCATGTGTCTCTAATTAATACAAAGAAACTGAGAGTGAACAACGATACTTTTGGAAAGGGAAGAAATTGCTAATTATTTACAAACAAAGCTGAGTGATTAGAATATATAGAATTCTAGAATATTTATGTTATGTTGTATTGTGTATATCTTGCAGGCATAGACTACATCAAAATATCGGTATCACTATCGCCGCTTGATTGCGAGTTACTGTTATTCGATTTTCTTTTTTAATACTGCAATGTATACACTTATTTCCAGACAGCAAAAATAAGTGGAAGCGAGTAAAAGCCATTAAAAAGATGTCTTGAAAGGCTTCTTTCTGCATGATGACATCCTCTTCGTTCTGCTGTCTAGGTTGGACAAAAAAAAATCCCCTAGTACAATGAACAAATTGTTTTTTCCCGATAATGTGAGAACATTCGTTTCGATGATACGTGTGTGTGTCTGTGTGTGTGCACCAAATAGAGTACAGCTCAAATTGCGGGTCCTGCCTCTAGGAGGAGCCCTACGAATGTTACTATATGTAAAATTTTAAAGGAAGCGCATATATTTAATTAATTTTAAAGGAAGCATGTAATATACACGGTCGAAAAAGAACAAGAGGGAGGATAGAGCTGACTGGTAAAGAAAAGCAATTGAGTGAAACGGGAAAATAAACAAGCGGGCGAGTGCGACGTTTGAGACCCTACTAAAAGTCAGCATATAGGTCTGAAACTCCTAGAAAGAGACAAGAAAAATGATCGTGTCTCGCTCGAATAGACACGCACACTTCTGACCCGTCTATATCGTTTTGTATTAGTAGAAACATTATTGTTATTGTCCGTAGGAGTGAGGGGTTGAGATTCGGTCACCCGTTGCGCCTGGCCCTATCGTCCCAACACTCGTTGCATCTGCCTTCGAGTGATTTCCCATTGTAATTAATGATTCTTGCCCTCCGGGATCCCAGAAGTCAGCTAACGTGTTTAGTGTTATGTACGATGCTCTGCGATCACTTGAAATATGCGATTTGCGATTTCGAAAAAACAGCACAATTGATCGCTATAAATTTTCTCCTTGCTATGCAAAATTGTGGCAAAAAAATACGTACACGGAGAAAAATAAATTGTTCAAAATACCGGAATCCAGGTTGCTTTTACCAAACTGACTAGTGCGTATATGGATAGAGAGCCTGTGCGGTATTTCTTACTTCATTGTCCTTGTCAATTCAGTAAACGAAGTTCGGTTTGCTAATCTAGTCCTAAGCGTTAGCATTACTATAACTTGTGGTATTTTTTCCCGGTTATGTAGTAAAGTTACTAGTCAAGGGTGTAAGGATGATTATCACTTGCAACGATAAATTTACTAGCCCACATAGTAAAAATTATTCGTCAAGCTTTCAGTCGCGGAGCCAGTCTAAGCCGTTCGATTTACCAGACTGTTCGGTCGTTTATTCGTTTCTGGAGCTAGTCAGTTTGGTAACTGTTACGGCAAACAATAATTAATATACCAATTCCAATGGGTAAATTAATCGCCGAATTCTGGTTTGCAGTATCTGTCTCGAGTATTAGGAATTACTAAACTATAAAGTGTATGTACCCATTTTATTTACCAGTCAGTAAAGTAACTGCTACCACAAGTTACCTATCATTTTATTAGTGCTTTATTTAGTTTAAACTACCGGTCAAATAATATTCTTTCTACGAAATTACTTTGTATAATTAACAGCAGACACTTTCCTTCATGTATGGCCACTAGAAATCCGCTGCAATCGCTGTAAATATTAATTGTAAAAAGGAAGACAGGTATAAAGGAATATTAAACACGTAATTATACATTTTATAATTTTATTGCGAGTATTTTACATGGTACATTTCAAATAATTTTTTATATTAATAGAGGCACAAATAATGGAAATATTTATAATGCGTAACGTACGGATACATACATCTTGGATAGCTTATGGAGCAATAAACAAGACAGGCGTAAGAACGGTAATGCGTCAAGGGAAATCAATTTCTTAGGTGAATCTATATTTGTGAAATTGACTATTTCGAAGCCCCAAAAATGATAATTAAACTGATAAGACGGTAAGGAATTTACTGCTGCGGGTGTATCACCTGTAGCACGATGCGATGGCAAATCGGTCAACACCGAAGTGACGGGAGGAATATTTGCCTGCAGTATTTCTTGCAGATTGCCTGTAGGAAAAGAAATGTATTTTATTTATAATCAAGTAACATCACACTTAAGGAATTTTGGTACAAGTCATACAATGTAATGATTCAGCTTATTTTTACGGAGATTCAGGGGAGAGGGGGAATTGTATTGTCCTCAAGCAAAGCGCTAACTTCTCACAACAAAATTCCGTATAAAAATTTCATGATTACTGAAAAATTGATCATTTTCATTGATAAAAAATAGAATAATTAATAAATCATGTAGACGAAATATTTCATATTCTGTTGGCGTAATTGTAATAATATTTTGAGTGATTTGACAGTTTTTTGTAACCTTTTTTACATTTTTTCGTATTGTTTCATGCACATAACTGAAGTTTAGGGATATCGTAGGCATGTCTCTACGTTAAAAAGTGACTTCTCATTAGAGAATTTTGTGGAAACCGTGTAGACAATCGTTTTGAAACGTGGAGGACGTATTCAGGATAAGTCAAAGAACGTACTGTAGAAATTTGAATAAAATAGTTATATTCCGTCACTTGTACCGAAACTCCTTAACCAAAACACTCTATCATCTAATTTCACATCACATTTAACCAAAAAACCGTTTTACGAAATTCCTTACCTGATTCTTATTCCATAAATCCTTGTAAAAAAATCCGGCGCATCACTCCCGTCGTTGTGCACTCCGTTTATAGAGTCACCGAGAACTGTCACTCCGAAATACTCGGACATGATACCCGTGCGATTTCTCCGCCAAATTCGTAACAAATACGTTTGCCTCTGTAATCTTTATGATGGCCACATGCAGATTTACGAAACACACTAGTAACCGTACCGAAAAAATCGGTACGATTTACCACGCATTCGGTGATTCCCCCGACAACGCGCGCTACAATCAATGCCTCGTAGACCACGCGAGAGTGGTGCGCAAAGCGTATCAATCTGACCGTAGTCTTGCCGCCGGAGAAAGAATACGATTCTAGCGCTGCGTAGTAAAACTGATCATTTGACTGGTAAAACTTGCGATCTCATCTGTCGAATTCATAAAACGATACGGCGTGTATATGGTCACAGAAAATCGGTACAATGTACCGTTATGAGATTATTTCGAATAACCATAATTTCATTGTAGTTTTCACTTTTGCGCGCGTACTTAAAAATGTATACTCCTATGATTGCAACTATAATTATAGAATCCCTGACCATAATTGTTTTACCGGTGTGGTGTGGTAATTTGAACAGGGGCATTTTTCTCCGTGTACTAATGCACTTTTACAAATTGTACTTAACAACGATCGATCAGTTTTATCGGGTACATCAGCAGAAGCCATCCTCGATCATTTTCAAATTCAATTGGACCTTCTTGAAAAAACAAAACAAAATTGATTACACTTCGTCGTACACGGAAACATCCGCTGACTGTAATATTATCTTCTTATTAATGGTATTGGATGATTACCTTAGTTTTATATTTGTGCTGGCGTCAGTTGGAATCAACTTTTGTTCATATCAAAATAATTACAAACTTGAAAATACAAGTATTCTCACTAATCCAAACATTTGTATGGCTGAATGTAAATGGCTGCACATTATCAGGGGTGACCTTTGTAAAATGAGACACCACTTTCAAACGAAGAGAACTATTTCTACGAAAGCTCGTGGCTTATTTCGGATGAAGACCGTGTACAACAGCGGTGTATTTCCGACTTTTTGTAATGGTAACAGTTTCCATTAGCATCAGGACTGAAGCTTCGATTGTGAAGCCCGCTCGTCTCAATGAAAGAAATATTATACTATAAGACGCACTTCAAAGAAGACCTTAATTGGGTTGCTCTTGGATTACGACTCGCACGCTCCTCAGAACACGTTATCAAATACAAAAAATACAAAAATATTTGTGCTAGAGGGTTTTCCTTTAGGGTTTTCATAACACACCTACAGAGAGAGAGAGAGAGGGAGAGGGAGAGAGAGAGAGAGAGATAAGATATTCGGCTTTTCTAAAAGTTTTTTATTCCCTAGCGTCTGCCTTCATATATCATTTGTAAACATTCTCCAGGTATCGATACCATAATTCCACAAATATTGCAGCTATAAGAAAAAAATTTCATTTAGATGTGCCAGATGATTAAGCCCTAAAATCTGTTTTCTTCAAAATAATCTTTTTGAAAGTGTTCCATTCTATCTGAAGAAGTAAACAACTAATTTGGGTGAAATTCGGTGTAGAGGATCTTTACATAATTACCTAATTTTTGGTGAGTTCTTTGTTATTTTAACATCCAAGTTTTATTTTTTTGCAAGTAAAACAATGAAGTAAATTCTGTAGAATTCCAACTTGAATATTGAAACCTGTATGATTATTTTTCGGTCGAAAAAAATTTCCACTTTTTTTGACAGCAGAATGTTTTTCCCAATAAACAAGACCCTCTGCTTTTGGTACCACGAGTAGTATATAATGTCTTAAGGGATCATCTCAGTGTGATCCTCCGAAGAATCACGAATCTTCGCGATTTTTTCTTTGGTTGGAATAAACTAATCGGTCTGGTTTTTTTTTTTTACTAAATAAAGACATTCAGGACGAATACAAAACATTTTTTTTAATGTTGATTTATTTAGTGTACAATACTTAAATTAATTGTTGAAAAGTCACGTGAAAAAAAGGTCCTATATGGTGCCCATGATTGCGGGCTCAATTTTGATGTGAAACAAAAATTTCAAAAAGATGATTAATCTATAGGAAAATCGCTATCATCCTATGGAGGTGTTTTTTTTTTAATTTGACAAAATGGCGGCGGTTTGAACAAAACGTATCGAATTTAGCCTTTTTTTCGACAGTTTTTCGTAAAAAAATAAGAAGATTGCAAAAAAAAGCGTCCATAGGACGATAGAGAATGACGAGAAAATTTTTCTCTCAAAATTTGAAATGAATAGCGTGAAAACTCTTCCTTTGAGTGTGGGCACCGTTTTGAAAAACACCATTCCGAGAAAAACGCGTTTAAAGAAAACGCGCCAGATGTCACGCTCCGTTCCCTTTCTTTCTGATCCTTTTTGTAGTGACCGAAATAATTCAAATTTCGATTTAAAAATTTGAGAGAATGTTTATGACAGTGTACACTATCCGATAAACGCAAAAAAAAACGATTTTTTGAAAATTTCACCCTGAGATGATCCCTTAAGGTACAGTTCTTGTTCTTCCAACCCAGTCTAAAATGGGCGGGGAGAATGGTACCCGTAAACCTTATTCAAACCAACAACAAAAATAGCCCTTTAATTAGACACTTTTTCATAGCCAAAGAACAAAATCATATAAAATTGAAAACGCAGTTTGAGGTTTGTTTTGTTTATTGCATATAGCGGTGACATACTATACCTTTTGTCGGCTCTGTAACTTCGGAAATAAGTCCCAATGGTAACCAAAACTTCGGGTGTATATTAGGCTGATGTAGAAAAACGTCAATTATTCATTTTTGCGCTCGTAGATGTGATTTTCTTTAGATATAGATGAAAGAAAAAAAATCTGTAAAAAAAGAGCTCAACTGCTCAATGTTTAGCGATGACTTTCTCGACTTTTATTTATTTTTTTAGACGTTTTTTCATTTCGTACTCGTATTTTCTCTACACATTGATGAATGACAAAATGTGGGGGAAAATTTGTCCAGCGGAACCACGAGTGCGATTAACAATATTCGTGCTTGTAAATGACAAACGTTTGAGAAAATAGACAAAAATGATGAAAAGTTTTTTTCGCATCAGTTAAGTGTATATTCTTCGTTACTTCAACCATGGATCAGAAGGAAAAAATTGAATTTACAAAAACTTCTCAACTAGGATACTGCGTTAATATATCCACAATTACACGAAGAGGTTTGGATTTTCCCCTTCTTTTCGTTTTTTTACATACTTTTCACTCCTATTTATAGTCAAATCGCTAATGGGGAGAGAACCTCTTGGTACATGCAAATATTATATAAAGAAAAATGCTTTGTCACAAAATTTTGATTTAGTTATTTAGAATCATTCCAAGAGGTACTTACATCAGGCTTCGAGGACATCCTAAAGAATCATTTCTATAAAAAATACATTATTTTTTCCACATGGAGGAATTGATTTTACTGATGCACAATAACTTATCGGGCAATAGAGATGTCAAAGTATATGTTACTGGTGTGAAAAATGGCCTAGAGCACGTCATGAGCGTATTTTCCAACGAGCAATCTAAAAAGTCACGTTTTGTTGATTTTATGTTTGTATACAAACAATTATAAGTACGTGAGTCAAAGTTCAATAAATTCAGGAAGTTAGTGTCGCGACAAGGATATGTGATTCACACCGCCCGTCGCTCGCACCCTACAACTTAACTATATTTTGACAGGCTAGTCGTGAAAGACGATTGCATCTGTCGCCTTTATTTCCCGCCCCAATATATCTATATCCAGGTCCAACTCTCTTTTTTCCAGCCTAGCATGTCATATATATCTCCATTCTCCGCATTTTAGCTCGCTCACGATTTACGACAACTCGCAAAGCATTTGCGTCCTCGAAAATATGGTAGCAGCTAAATGAGAAATGTATAGCAAAGAGATTCGATTCTTTCATAAATAAATACACGCACATTCATATGTTGATCAAAAGTTCAATCTTCATTGAAGCACCTCTGAAGCACTTTATTTATACTTATAGCTTTGAAATTGTGATTTATAAAAGGAGAACTATTTTTTTTTTTTCAATCTTAGAAGTGGCTTACCACCCAATTTTTAGAGTTGCACAAAAAAAAGCATCCGATACCATAAAGGAAGATCTAGAAAATCTAACCATCAACAAAAGGAATAGAAAAACAAGTATAATTTGCGATAAAGATGATCCTCGATGATGCTGATAATTACAGAGCGGTGTTTCTCGATAGCGTTTAGTACAACGTTCTGAGTGGAGGGTCCAAGAAGCTTTTACCCCAAAAAAAAAAAAAGAAAAAAAATCATCCATATACACTTGAAACTCAATTTCGTAGATACGGGTCGATCGTCTGCCTTTTAATCTGTCCATGGCGAAACTACGCACCGTACACTGAAGAAAACCCTTTGTTGTCAAGATGGAATATTTTATTGGATACGCACGTCTAAATATCTTGCGATAATAAGAACGTATTTATTTGATTTCCAGTCATGATAACCAGTCAATCGATCGAGATAACATATTTTTGAGCCAGAGTTACTAACTGCCACCAATGTGTCAACGAGTAATTATGAACAATTTCATACCGAAAAAAATCTACTCATTCGGACTAAATCGGATTAAACATTTATGAATTGAGGTGCGGGTGGTTTATGAGGAAGTATACTAAAAACAAACGCAACGGCATTGACTTTACAGATACTACGGGGCTCAGAATTCCATTGGTTTCTATATAATAATACCCATAAGGTTAGGAATTATGAGGGCCTTGCTGGAAATTTTAGTGTCCGTTATTACGCCTGCCTACGATTATATAGTATTTCCGCACATTCAAAAATGAGAAGACCGGAATATTATGACATAAAGGACGATGCGGAGGATATTTCAAGCCATCGACAGAACTTTAAATGGCAACTTCGAATTAACTTTGATGTGACCATGAGAGAATAAATCATCTTGAATTTCATGAATCTATTCCCAATTATAGAGCTACATAACAAGAGCACTCCTAAAATGACTATCGACAGCATATCAGTATATGACGTAACCTTTAAATCGAAAAATCAAGATGACAGGATGAAAAACTGAAAAAAAAAGGTTTCTATGAATCGCGTAATGATCTTATAAGCCCGCGTTGTGAATGTACTTACTTTTATTGCATTCAGGGGGGATAAATACTCGACATTTAAGATCGCATACAGTTTCTAGAACGGATACCCCATTGATGTGTGCATGCCTCGGTCGTTCGAACAACGAAGCCATGCGTGGTGGTACGTGATGTTCCCTGCACGTGTGACGGTGCATTCAGAACTATTACATATACGTATATGTGTATTAAGGGTGTATAGTGCATTACACCGGTGTTGCTTTGCTCTGTCGCGCATACAACCAGTTAGATATAGTGCGTGTAGAAGGAGACCTCTCGCTGTGCCCCGTTGAGTTCGCTGTGCCAACAAGCTAAATGTGTTTCACAGATGACCGCCTCTCTTCAATAGAGTCCTTCAACACTAGTGTGTATACTATATCATAACGCTTCAACGAGTACCCTCTCCATACACTTATATATATTTTTAAAAAAATCACATCCAAACGTCAAAATGTTGCGCGATCCTCCCAAAACAGTTTTAGTCAATTGGTTTTTGTTTCTTCAACCGGCAATTACTACTTCCGAAAATATTCTTCTGCCCAACAAAATGATATTCGGCAAAGCGGAAGTATCCAAAACATCAAGCAAAAAAATGGAACACCCACCTAAACATAAAGTTTATTGAAATTCTTTAATTCTTTAATGTTTGAGATTGAAATGATAAAAAAATAAAAACACGATGAAACGTAAACAAATGTTTCCACGTATTTGAGCATAATGTTCGTGCATGTTTTCACTCACGTTCAACTGAAACGCATCACATGATTTTTTCACATTCTCGATCCCAAGTTGACCATTGCGATGACACCAATGCCGTAATTTTTAGCACATTTCATCAGTTTCCAAATGAGGCGTGTTTCGCTTCGATATGGCGAGAAGTGACCGACGATTTGCAGCAGAGGTTATGGATAACTGTGTATCGCAACGTCACGAGGTCGTCGAAAACTTGAAGATTAAGAAAAAAAAAAAAAAAATAAGCCCGTTCTTCGAAACGGCATTGGAGGTGTACCTCTTGCCGTGAACAAATCCCCTTTCATTTTCTGTTTGAATATTATCCTGCATATACTTTTTCGGAATATTAATGTTTTTCGGCAACCTCGCGGCGTTGATTTGCGCGCTTTTCCACAACCTCCGTTATCAAGCAGTCACCTCGTGTGTCATGAAAACAAGACGTTATTTATGACTTTCGAAAATTTATGAAATTTATAAAAAATTATGATTTTGGTGATGTAAAATTGGTCAAATTGCGAACAAGATCGTTACAAAACAAAAGTAATGCGTTTTAATTGGCCGCGCGCTTAACTGTGTAAACACGAACCGCGACGTATGAGGGCGGTACGGGAGGAAGGGGGGGTGTCACCTGTTTCGTTATTGTCCATAATGGTTCTAGCACTATTAGCATACTTATACAAGGTTTGTAGATCATTAGGGAATAAAAATGAAGAGAATCGGCTTCGATACCAATTAGGCAATTAATAGGGTGAACATAGGCGAGGGGGTTCAATCGGGCTTTTTTCCTCCTCGTAGAAAAACTTACAAATCATTCAGCAGGAGTGAATTAATAAACAAACGTGTAGAGGGCGCAACGAAAACGTTCCACGGCTGGGCGCGTGCACACAGATGTGCTCCCTCCAATCAAGGGGCCTACTGCATTCTTTAATTCATTTTATTATTTCGCCGAGGGGGTTAAAACGCCAGGACGAAATCGTTCCATCAAGTTAAACTACAACAAGCTCGGCATGCATTCTACCGTAATATTAAATTCCGTTCCTACGTATTCTTCCCTTCTATACGACCCACGTAAATTGTTTCATCATTCCAGATCCCAAATAAATACATGCAGTATTTCAAATATTCATTTTACTTTCCTCTCTTAAGTTCTTGTATGCAGAGAGGTTTTTTTATTTTGTTTATGCAGTGCAAGCTTCGTATGGCTTTTTATAGTATTTATAGCTTTGATCGTGTTAGCCCCAAAGACTTCTATTAAAATGATAATTATTCAAAAAATTCAAAACGTGCAAGCACTTGAAATTTTTCCTAGCTGCTAAATTGACCCTACTGTGTGATGAAAATGTTTCTCAGAAAAAGTAATTTTTTTATTTTACCTGATTAGTGGTAAGGTATCAATTGTCGTTGTTTTTACTTGAAAATTACAACTACTGTGACAAAATTATTTTTAAGTTTATACTTTTCAAATGTGAAACTAATGCGTATAAAAAAATCTCTTAGCGCGACCAAACGGCGGGTGAAACGCGATTTAAAATCATTTTATTTATGTATCGTGACATATGATAACATTATTATTATATTTTTTGTAAACTCAGATATTGTTTTTGTTGTGGTTGCATTCAATTTATATATTGAAGATATTTGCCAATGTAAAATGGTATTACGCGCCCCCGATAAATGGAACACAACGGCGAGAACATTTTGTTGTTAAATTCAATCGAAACGGATGCTGAGAATATCATAAATCACCATACATAGAGCACGTGTGTACTCGGTGGGCTAGGACTAAACGAAAACTATTAACACTACGCTCGACTGGCAGTGTTCTTCGAACCCGATTTCGTGGACAGACTCATAAATATCGGACCTCGTTGGACAAGGGGTAACAAAAGGGTGCCTCACATACAGACATCCACATGCATATAAAGAGCCCCCGATTGTATTTCACGACGATACTCTCCTGTATCGCCCAAGGGTGAATTGGGATGTTTTGCATATGTCCGCATTTTTCACGCTCTCCATTCGATATGCGAAAGAAACAGTAGCCCCTAAATCCACCCTGAATATAATTGACGATACATGTAGACTTTTCTTATCATAAAAGCTCTACGTGATACAATGAGCATTCACTGGCGATTAAAATACGTCGATAAGAGCAGTCATCTTATTTAGCAATTCGGATAATTGTATGGGTTAACCTTTTCTAAAACCCAATCGCAATAAGAACGAATGCATTCAAAAGCGATTTAAGTTCCAAATCTAGAAATAAACTTATCTAAATTTACTGACATTTCTTTTGAATCCGAACTCATAAATCGAAACAAAAAACGAAAGAAAAAAAACGAATTAAGCTCGCTTATATTTTCCATTCAAGTAGGATCGTCTTTTGTTTTTGGTAATTTTAGGATTGACTCATATTGTAAGAGATACATTCAATAAACTGGTTTTACTGAGAATACGGAACTTCTACATTAGGAAGAAATTGAAGATAATTCACGGGAGTAAAAACAGTCCGTATCACTGGGGGAAAAAGAAGAAACATCCATTATGTTTGTGTGAAAGAAAATAGCCAAAACTGTCCAGTCATGGTTGTATATAGTGATCGTCTTATTTCTCAGAGATCATCCGGTCCTGTCGAAATGGTTTTTGTTCTGGACCAGTGCCAGGGTCACCCCTCCTTACTTTACGGCTTGACAAACGATACCAGGTGATGATTTTTTACGGAAACGCCTTCTAAAAATATAGTTTAGTTACCGCATTAAACACAACAATTACTCAAGTTTTTCCGTTCGATTGAACGGGTTGAGCGTGTCGCTCAACTCAGCAAACGGTTGATGGTCCCAAAGGGTAGTCTTAATCCTTTTGCAGCAACAGAAGCCATGTGACACTGACACTGCATAGTTTTACAATTTGTAACCATAGCGTGCTCGCTGTCTGCTACTTGTAGAAAACGCGAGAATGCAAATTACTACTTTCCATCCATCTTAGGGATATCAATGAACTTGCGTATATGAACCAGATGATTCGCGATGAAACCAAACGCGCATCACAATACACGTGTATAAATGTTCACATCACAGTCAGTTATGAGTCAAAATACCGAGTATACTAAAATTGAAGGTTAAATAACGCTTAGGTTTACATTGACAACAAAATTTCCAGTTCGAAAATGGTTGCTCAATTCGTTCGTGATTCTGATTAATTTTTAATGGTAACTAATTATCAAAATTGGATATTCCTATGGGATTACTGCCAATTCAACCCTATATGTAAGATCCAATATTAGACTAGGATGAAAATATGTCAACAATGTACGCATGTGAAGTTAGCCCCCCAAAGTGAAGATAAAAAACAAAAAAAATGAGTTCTAGTTGCCCCTCATATAGTTCTGAAGTTCTATGTAGTTTTTGGAGACAGTTCTATTGTTTACATAGCTGAAAAACGGTTTGAAAGATAATGGAGGGCCAATTTCGAAATTTGTATTTTTTGCGGACTTGCGCTGTGGAAAATATTAGTCGGGTCGAAAAATGTTATCAGAATAATGTGTAGAACTCTTTGGGAGGCAACTAGAACTCCTGCTAGAATTTACATTTTTCGAAAAAAATAATATTTTTTATCAACTATTTATTTTCGTCGCGACGTACTACCTCAATTTTTCACTCAATTTAAAAAAGTTCTAGGACATATTTATAGAGCTCTTTGGGGGGTAACTAGAATTCCTGCCAAAATTAACATTTTCCGAAAAAATTAATAATTTTTATTAAATATTTATCTTTGTCGCGGCCGAGTACCTTTATTTATAACGTAATAAAAATAAGTTATAGAGAACATTTGTAGAACTCTTTGGGGGGCAGCCAGAACTGCTGCCGGAATTTACGTTTTTCGATAATATTAATATATATATTTTTTTAACGATTTATTTTTGTCTCGGCCTATTACCTTAATTCTACACTTAATCAAAAAAAGTTGCACGGAACATTTGTAGAACTATTTAAGGGGGTAGCTAGAACTCTATCTGGTATTTACATTCTTCTGAAATATTATTGTTCCTTATTAACCATTTATTTTTTATATTTTATTTTAAAAAAGTTGTAGGGAACATCTGTAGAACTCTTTGGGGAGAACACGAATAAATCGACAAAAATTCAAATATTTAGCATCTTATTTGGTCAGGTTCCATCCATTTCGTTTCTGGGCTTCAATAGAAATCGGAACACGCAAGCCCCCTCGCCCGGCTGAAATGTAGCCTTCGTCACGGCAGAGATACGATGTGGAGATAAAAAAAAATATTTTTATTTTTAACTTTTCTTTTTTTTTTTCGAAATAAAAATTGGACAAGATGGGCTGAATTGTTGAACGTCCATGTGTTGAGTGAGTTGTACGACTAAAAGGCTAATCGTTGACAACATTTTAGCCCGGGTGCTGCAATGCATGGTTGTGGTTCACTTTGCCACTTTCTAATATCGAAAGAGCAAGCTCCACCGGTCCATACGGTGAAAGTTTGATGTTCTCTTTGAACTTTTCATATACAGAAATAGCATTAATTAATATCTTAATTAATTAATTAATTAATCTTAATTAATTAATTAGCATTAGAGAATCAAATAGACACGTTTTTTTGCGTTTCAATGCCCGTTGATTTAGCACAATTTTATCACCCACGTTCCCATTTTTGAACAACGGCATTCCGAAACTTATACGATTCGATTTCACGACATCCTAATGAGTACGTTTATCCAGATAATTCAATTTGTGCTTTTTATTGGCGGCGGGTTGTTCTACCGTTTCTTGCGTCTTGCGTTTAACACTTACCGCATTTCGGCTTGAAATATTTTCTGGTTGCTGCTTGTCGATCATCCACACAAACCTTCGGTGTATCAATGCCGTTTCCACGTGTATTTTCGTATAATAACTCGATTATTCTTGAAGTATAAACATTATCGCATAGCTCTCGTTGATTCTAGACTCCACAATGATTATTCTCCTTTGTGCTGATATCTTTCTGAGGTATCGTATCGCCATCGGCCGATTCAAAGGCAAAGGTATCGACTAAAATGTCAGTTTGTGCATCAGGGTCGAAATTACCGCCGTCATTCCAGTCATGTTTAACAGCCAGACTCCTGTCGGACAGTTCAAATTCAGAGTCATTGTGGAGGGATACGGCACTTCGATTACTTTTTTATTCGACAATGCAATGGTGTTCCGCGCGTTTTTTTTTCGATGCTTTTCCGTTTTTCCTAATCCTCGCCAATCCCGTCAAGAAATTTTACTTATAGTACTGATCAGGTATTCCCGAGTTCAGTATCGGGTCCTGAGGAGGAATCCTGACGAGGACGTCGTGTGTCTTGTAACGCTCTCGCGGACGAGGACCCGATCGGGGAAACCGACCAGGTCCGAACAGGGTTATTTCATAAATCCCGATCAAATCCTTGTATTCCTTGTCTGATAATGTACACATTGATCATACAATCAATTTTTTTTTTTATATTCAAGTATCATACGTGACATTCCATTCTGCATAAAAGCAGGATATGTGACATGCGTAAAAATAAGTACAGATACTCATGACCGAGTGCTGATTGGAAAATGATCAGAACAGTTTACTACCATCGGGTCACAAAATGAGTTGGCAGAGGGGCGAGGTCTAGGGAGTTAACAAGGAATATTCAAACACATTTTTAATACGAGAATTCCAGAATTACAAAGTCTTTTATTTAACTTAACTTTGAAAATCAGATTATGATCGATAACAAAAATCACTAATTTCCGGAAAAATATAATTAATTTTACAACTTTAACAATCAGAATCGGTTAACCATCAGACAAAACAATATCGATAACAACAATAATACTTAAACTATGGACAATTGCTTGTACGGACTAAATTCAGAATTCCTCTCAGCAATTCTCTTTAACTCAAAAAACATGGAGCAAGTCGCGAAAGATTTTATACTGCGAAACAAACGTTAACGAACTTTTCCCAAACACGAGTGTACCCGAAACAATATCGCTCTTTAACCAAAATTCACAAAATTCCAAAAGAGAGCTCTCAACGTCTCAAAAACAAAATCTCCAAAATCAAAGCGAAACGACAGCTCACCCCTATGGTTTCAGTAGATGAAGTTCCGGAAAAGGACCACGGAACTTCACTCGACAATCTGGGAACGTCGGGTTCTTGATCGGAACGGTCACGGCTCGGAAAAAGACGTCTGTCCTCGATGTCATCCCAAACGAAAGTCAACGATAATTTCAATAAGCGCAGTTACGCGGATTAGGGTCCTAGCCCCTCACCCTTCGCCTACTCGCGGGAAACTCTTAACCGACCCATCCAGAATATTCGCTCGATCAACCGCTTCCGATAATCATAATACTGATCAATATTTCTGACCATATTTCCGACTCTTCTTCCGACGCTACAAAAATCGACAAGTCCCGAAGAATCCCGATGCTGATGGACGCATCTCGAGATTATAGATAGCTCCGGGTGAGGGCTTCAAGCTAGCGACCCTCGCTTGAATTGTAACCTGCGTCGATGCCAATGATGATCTTGCCAACCGTTCCTCTCTTGACATTATTAATACCGTCGCTCGCTCGTCCATAATAAAAATAATAACAACAACAAAATAAAATTAGAGAAACGAAATACTCACGCATTTGACCTTTTCGACTTCGCTCGAGAGAAATTATTTCTCGAGAACCAACGTGTTCTCCCGTGCCGTGCCAAAATTCAAAATCTTTGTGACGAGCCAAATTGCCACGTTACAGCATGTAATCGATGTATTAATTTATTTTACTCATATAGGACATGTGAGTAAGAGCACAGTGATGACACAAAGATTGAAAACATATTCCGTCTAACAAGATATGTTCATTTAAAGGTCAATTATAAGGTCCAAATGTACGTCTATAAGTTAGAGTTGATCACAAGACTCTGATCGCGATCTGTACAATTAAACAGCCACTTGTTTAATATGATCTGATAAATAAAAAAAACAAAAAAACATAAAAAAAAGGTTTGCAACTATAAAGCTATATAGTTCAATAACACCGTTCCAGAAAAGAGAAATGGTCTGTGAATTAGCATGTTACGAGATCCTAAAGTACCGTAACCGATGCGCGCTGCCTTGTTCGGTCGACATGTACGTTTATTCAAATTTTACGCTTCCATCCCCTTCGTCGATGTAACTCATCGTACGTCAAACATTATTGTATTGCCGTAGACATTAAAACATCGACTTAGCTATGTAGGACCGGCTCTTTGGGCTTGAATCGAGATCGCGCCCCATTCATTCTGCGCAGCTGAGCTTCCATAGACGCCATTAACAACAACATATCACAATTTTAGTAATGAACATGTTTATTTTGTATTACGACGTTCCATATCCGTGTCTCATTATTAATGCGTTTATGCCCCCGTCATATCAGCTAAGACAATAATTGAAATTCTGAAAGTGGTAATAAGTTATTTTTTTGTTATTTACGCACAGTTCAAAAATCCCAACGTCAAAATGTTAGCAAATTTAGGATATTTTTAAATACTGAAGTACATAAGTGACTGAAATTTGAGGTTTTTTACAGTACCCGACTTCTTATCCGACTTCCTTTTTACTACCCGACGTCTAGTCAAAAAAAAAAAATCCAATGTTCGTTTACAAATCACATCCGGCAACGAAATATATGAAACGTCGAATTTTTACGAAGGCTTCATTTTCTGAAAAATTATATTGTTGAATATTTACACCCTCATTACTTTCATCCCTTCAATGAAACCGTGAGCATGGACGAATTTTTATGTACACACAGTGCAAAGCCTCCCGCCCCCCAAGGGCTTTAGAAAAATCCTGTCAGGTTTTACGGAAGTTTCTCCGGGTTGTGAATAGTATTATTTGAGAATACGAGGGTTGATCGGATTCTCAGGTGTCTACTCCCACGAAACTTTCCCAACGAAAGATGCCTTCGAGTGTTTGACGATCGTATTACGAGTAAAAGCACTCTTATCCTTATTTGTGCGATATATCTATATATTGAACAATCAATTATACTACAAGCCTTATCAATAAATGTTTTTGTTCTGTTTTTTCAATCGAAATTGTACTTCTTCAACCATACAGCAATTCAAGTCAAGCGAGTTCCACCATCATTTTCAACGTTGAGAGATCGATTTATAAAAACAATATTTATATTTATATTATTTAAACAAATGGTTTAAACAATAAATGAATTTGGTAAATCTGTATGGGTGTTCGATAAAAACTAAAATCTAAAATTTTCGCAAATAAAATAAAAATCCTATGAGTACAGTGTATATACTCAGTGTATATTGTATGTGTTTGACTTTGTGTCCTGTTGTCATTGTGATGTGTGCGATGTTAGTGTGTGTATGTGTCTGTCTGTCTGTCTGTCTGTTATATCTACGTTCCTACTGCTGTAACTAGCTATTATCTCTTCATATTTGAACTATTTATTATTGTCAGTTATTTTATTTTTTTATAGCATTATATGTCGTCCCCCACCATAATATTACATTTCATAATCTAATCAAGTGTTAACAAATGTTAGAGAAAAAATTTCATGCATTTTGAGCTGCAGCCCTGACTCGACATATTTACCTTCAATTACTGTCAATATGTTTACTGTCAATTATTAATTGTTATTTGATTTTTTTTTAATATACTGCATACATGAAAGTTTAAAATCTACGAAACAAATTTCGCCGTATTAAATCGAAACTTAAAGTATATCTCGGTCCTTCGTAGTGCAATCAGTTTTGTTTGTTCTTTTTCCATTGTACGTTTTTTATTTTTTTTTTTATTGACGTTGCTGAACTATGGAGAAATGGTATAATCCTTCCATTTTGCAGTAACTCGTCAGGACATTAAGTACAGTTACGCAATTGAGATGTGAAAACTCGATGGAGAGGTGAAAAGGCAGCAGAAAAGGCTGATCATTTCGTACATGTCGTTTAACGTGCATGAATATACGAGCGAGCAGTGTGGATTCCCCTAAAATACAAACATAAAACGATTCAGCTGAGGAACTACTAGTCGAACCCCTCAAAGCTATTGGTATATGCGATGGCAGAGGCTAAATCCACGCATGGCTTATCCCAGCTTATACCGGCTTATCTCAATCATTTCTGCTCCGCTCGTCTCCTTCCTGGTGCCAATTACGTCAAATCAATGTCACAGGGACAATATATGCTGGCTGTCTCGATAATGTACCGCATCTCTTATGCGTATACCAAATTAAATATTGCTTTATATATGCCTCTGCATATATGCATGTATTTTTAATCGTCGCAATTCACTCGATTGCATCTTCTTATGAAAGCTCCACTATTTTTTATTCGCATAAATTTTTTTATACGATTTTTTGTTGCACTATGTTGTAACGTTTTGGTGCACTTTTTTATTTGACGGCATGCAACAGCCAATTGTATTTTTCGAATTGTATTGTAATGATAGTTATAAATTGAAGGGTACATTAAACATTTTTTGATCAACTCCCGTCTGCCAGTATTGGAAAAATACCAAAAAATGCTCAAAGAAATTTGGAATACATATTCCATCGGTCAATAGCGATGGTCTTGACAATATTTTACTAATAACTATTTGTTGTGATACCACCATTTATTCTGCAGTTTTTTCATTATTGCCGTTATATTTCCCAATACCTTTAAACTTCTAAGTAGTTTATAGTGTCTTGAAGGTTCAAGCTATAAGATGCTTTTGGAAAAAAGAGTATATAAATAACTTGAACGCAAAAATCTCGTTTTTTCAGAATAAATGTACCCCCCAAAGGGTTAAAAAGAAAGCGGTTGACTCATATCGACAAAACAATAGTATATGATGCCACCAGAACAACGTTCACCTCGCAACATCTGTGACATGATTTTTTTCAAGTTTAGTGCATATTTCACAGCAATGTTTCCCAAGTTCAATGCGTTTTGGAGTTTTATACGTATGTTGGCAGAATTGGTAAATAACTATTATGAAAATACAACCTAAATAAATTCAGAAATGACAAAACGATCCATTGTTAAAAAATACAATAAAAAAATATTTTCAAACGAAAATATGTCTGATTTAAAAAAAATTGACACTTGAGACAGGTATATAAAGAAACGTGCACCTGTAGAAGTAAAAAAAAACTGACTACGCACAAAAGGTGAACTTTAAATCGTGAAAAACTAAAATTATTCTAAAATAACTCGGAAAACTGTTTTAATAGTTTTTTTTGTTAATCTAATGATTTATTACGGTTTGATCAAATGGAATACAATCAACTGCAGTGAATAAAAATTTGGTGACAAGTTTTTCATGTAGTTCATTCGACAACATGACTTAATTTTCTTATTGTAATTAAAACGTAACATGACTGTTAATGGAACGAGAATCGTCGAACCTCATCTATCGCACGTAACATTAATGAGCTGCATTTTAAAGCGTTACCCCGGTATTTTAGGTCAATACTATTTCAATCAAATAAAAAAGTATTAAATGTTTATACTGGACTTGGTAATAATTTTGGAGATATCGCATGAATCGTTAAAAAATGTATATACCTTTACAATTTTGCCACTGCGTCTTCCGCTCCCAATTGAAAAAAATCAAATAGTTGAAATTTAAGTCAAAATGAGTTTATTCAGCCAATAATTCGCGTGGTGTATAAATTCATAGTTTACTCTGTCTATTTTTTGGCTTCGGGGATTGGCGTAATCTTTAACACTTGTTTTCCGTTTTCCTTATCTGTATAGGAATAAAAAATGATTTAGATCCAATGAAAACTATATACGTCTTTTTTTAGCCAAGAGGATAAAAATTTGACTGTCATCGAAATATGGCTTATGTATAGACGTGGGGTCGTTAAATTTGCATACCATTGACGCCTCGTCACGGGCGAGAACCGTTTGCAGGATAATACGCAGTACGCAAAGTGTACTGTTACAATGCATGGCTTCACTGCAGTTAAAACTTATACTGATGGCTATGCACGATAACTTTGATGCTATCGAACGCAGCCGGTGTGAAGCAACATACGTTAACGATCATATCGGTTAAATCAAAATCCTTTCATTTGCATATCACAACTTTTTTTAAAACCCATGGATTATGAAAAGTTCAATTAGGTCGTGAAGATTTCGTGAAGGGAAAACTTCTGAGAGAAAATTTCCTTATGACATATATCGTTTAGATAATGGAATTTCAAGAAAATATAAGATGAAAACGAATAATCGTAGATATATAGTGAGCAGTTATATTATTCGATGAAAAGTAAGGACTTGTTAATCTTGAGGTCCATCAAATATACTCATATTGAGGTTGAGTTATGTCAATATATTGATACGAAAATAAATAAAAATTGACTTATAGTTCTTAGGTTTGCTTTGAGATTAACTTAAGTGGCAACCCGTGTACAAAAATTTAGTCTCGCTGAGAGTCTCGGACAGAGTCTCCAAATAGGGCTATTTGGCAAACTCTCACCCAGACTAAATTTTCCTAGTGGGGTTTTCTCAGAAACTAAATTCTGCAAAGTCCGAATTGTGCTTTTGGCGAGCAGGTTTGTTCTGGACCGGTAGTCGGCCTTCTTTTGCGTCCGTGGACAATCTGCCTAATATCTGTATAAAATTTCATCGATATTTTTCATTATCAATAAGTTTTCTGCGGTTATTTTTCGGAGTTCATCTCTCAGTGACCGTTTCCAGTGACCTTTTCCACATTCAATGAATAAGGAGTTTGATTCACACAAACCCTCGCGTCTTCGAAATCTGTGATTGATCAACATAATTAAGTTTCGAAAAATCGAGGAAATTTGTTCTGCAGACTTTTGCCTCGGAGACTCTGAGATATTCTGAGATATCAAAATTTAATTTCGGCAAGTCTTGAAGAGAATCTCTAATAGGATAGTCTCAGAGACTCTCATACTGAGACAAAAATTTTCTGTGCGGATGGGCCCCGATTTTGTTCAGAAATGACTTAACTTTCGTTTAAGTTCTTTCAAAAATACAGACAACCTCGAACTCTGTGACAAATATAGAGTTCAAAATAAAGTTATCCGTAGATCAAAATATGTTGCTCCGAAAATTGAAATACCTAAGTTCAGTTAACTTTGACTCGTAGATTGTATCAACGAGTTACGTAAATATCAAAGTCAAAATTTTCAAAAATGAAGGTTAACATATGTTAACGTTACCATTAACATTGGTTAATATTAATAAATGTTGAAAAAATTAAAAATATACATCATATATAAGTTTAGGTAGAAATTTGTTTATTAGTTTGGCTTTGAAATGGTTTAGGCTCAAAGTTATAATTGCAATTATGAGATTATTGTTGTCGTTCAGGGTAATTTGCATTCTTGTTTGGTTGTTTATCTACGGATGTTGAATTTCTCTTATTTGGAGCATTCGTACATTCGTATATTATCTATCAGTAATGATGGCCCTACTAGCTAACCATACGACTTTAATTGGCACTAATTTTCAGGACCTGCTGCCTCATTCGGTCGAAGTACAAGCGCAAACATAATACAAGAATAGAGAAGAGTTCGTCTCGGGCTCAATGACTCGTATAATATTGACCCTGGCCCGTTTATACTGTAAAAGGGAGAATGAAACGTAATACGAGTAACGTACACCCCCGCGCAAATAAACAACCGAGGGTTCTATACGGAGAGCCTTTTCTATTCAACCATTTTCACCATTGACAGCCCATCATTATAGGATCGAATCGAACATTCGAACGATATTATTTCGAGTATCAAGAGTCAAATAAACGTCTCGTTCATTCATGCCTGCATTAGTCATCGTACAAAGTATGCAGTATAAACAACGAGTAACCGACCATTCAAAAGGCGATGAGATTCCTTATTTTTCATCATTTTGTTGACGGGCGTGGCACTCTTATTTGATTTTCATTGCAAGATTGACTAACAACTGGACCGCTGTTTAGTAAGAACTCAACTCTTTCGAAATATGAATACAATTGTCGAAAGCACCATCTACATAACCATCCATTATATAAGTTATTAATTATTATCAATATTCAACGTTGAAATAAAATATATCGATAAGGTAAAAAAAATAGCTTGTTTGAATACAATTTTACATCATAAAATCATGTAAATAATAAAAATATGAAGCGGTGTCATATTAAAATTAATCAAAATTACATTGAAAAATCAACTTCAACCATTTTATTGTAAATGATTAATGCTGCCGTGATGGCGCACGAATTCCTTGTGAATATTCTAAATTACCTCGCCGCAAACTACTTTTTAAGATATAGGATTGATGATAAAACTTTGCATTGTCATGTAACAGCGTTGGATCATGAAAGTATGCCCAAGCTACTGGCTACTGGTATTAGTTATCCATGCAATGACTTAATGTCAAAATGCTTCTCATTGGAAGTGAAAAGATAAGTTGTTAAAAAAATTAAACGCACCTCACTATTTAGAGCGTGTTCCTCCCAAATGTTCATTTTTTTACCTTTATTTTTAACTGAGAATGGTATAACGTCGAGGGGCTCGTTTCTTTTTATTCCAGTTCTTTATTTACAACTCCATATACCATGCCAAGGCAGATTCAAAAAAAATGACAAAACTTTATCAATGAATCGATTCGGAATTATTTTCTAATCGATGGTGCAGGGTGTCTTGTTAGAAAACTTATTAACATAAATGGTTTCACAAGATACAATTTTGTATAAACTAACTTTTGCATAAATCAAGTGAAATCACACAAGAGTCAAATTTCACGTACAGACAGGAAGCGATACCTGCCTTTGCCGTTCAAATATTTTCTTTTACACATATACGTGCAGTATCAAGATGCTACCACGTCTATCAAAAAAATACACAGAGTGTAAAATAATAATGATTAGCATAGTACGAGTGGTATCAATTATAGAGTAAGAGATAGTACAATAACATGAAAAATAGTTCAAGCTGATATGATATAGATGCTCTTTTAACAAGTAGAAATGCTAAAAATATGTCATATGGCAATATTATACCGTTAGGCGAATTATGACCAAAAAAAATCACCTTTCGAACATCTTATCATAAATTTTTACCAATCACGGGAACTGATTTATATAGTCTTTGACAATCCATTCGGCGGATGATTCGAACGCTTCCAATTCAATTGATTTCCTAATTATGCCCTCAATTCTATCAATCGACCAACCCTTCGGGGCTAACGCAGCGAAAGTAAGAGACACCCTGATCAATTCTGGTTTTGGTATTTGATCCAATTTTATTTTTTTATAACACTTGTTCTGTTGTTCGGCTCTTGTTCGTCGCTGACAGATCGGGAATTCAGGATTCATCAGAATTGATTAGATATCGTTGAAAGTAATGAGCATCAATCTAACCATAAAAATCTGATGGCTAAAGTAAATGCTTAAAAGTGGGTCCAGCTATAAATGAAAAAATTACAGCGAACAGAACGTAGGAACAAAATAATCGTATGTTCGTGTGCATGTATACTTTTTCGCCGAACACATTACCCACACACCCGCAACAAAGCGTTCTATTAAGAAATCCATTCAGATCCATTTTTAGAAAAGTTCAGCACGACTGACGACTCATATCATCATTTTATAAAATTTCCAACTATTTCAACATTCACACATCAATAGCACCAGGTAGCTTCGAAAAACGATATCGCAACAATCAGACGATTTTTCATAATTGAAAAACATAATTTTAGCAGCATTAACATGTGTTAATTGTGTTCCATTGAGCTACAAATGTGCCTACTCGTACAATCGAAGTTGACGCTTCCGGCGGTGGGGCGCTCAATTTTAAGATCGAGACAGGGTCGCATGCGGCGAGGCGAATATGAATATCGAGAAGGCGGGACACGTGCCCCGTGTGGAGAAGTAGGTATTCATGACTACAGGGGGTTGGGTGAAAAATGAGCGTAAGGTCCCCGGCACTCCATGGCGAGCGTCCTGAACGTTCGTCCTCTAAGCCTTCGGTAATTGCCAGCATCACGGGGGATCGCGACGGGCTCACGTAGATTACTAACGTGTATGGTAGAAGAAGTGGGGAAGGGGGGCACGTGACTCCAGCTTACTCACGTACTTCTGAACTTGTATAAATTCCACTTCCATGTTTTACTCGCTGCTCTCTATGCGTCCACATGCCTGTTTAATTACACGTCACATATGTCCATCGCCTGACATCTCCATTACATACTTCTTTTTCTTTCACCGCTGATTGGATCGTAGTACGTGCTTCCGATTTCTAACGAAACAATTATTGCGACCTGTCCTCACCACTCTGACGTGTATATCGGGTTACCAGCACAGGTAGATCGTAGATGAGATCGGATTCCGAGGAAGACTTATACCGACTGAGGGAGCTAGATGTTATCAACTTTCAAGACTACTCTGGCTTGTGCAGGATCCGATTATCCAACATTTCAAACAAACATATATTAATGCCTGTAAATAACTTATAATATCGTCTTGTCAGGCCTGATGGAGTTCGAATCCTTTTTAATAATATGTTCTGAAGATTATATGTTACCTTATCTTTGATTGACAAATCGACTAGCTGTTAACGCCCCGAAATATTTGCACATGTTTAAAAAACAAGAATTATTGGAAATCTTTATTTCGGTTGAAAGGACTGGCGTACGGCTTCAAATTACATAAGAAACATTCAATACATAGTAATTATTATTATTACGCTTGTCTTCACTTTTCATAATTAATTCCCAGATAGTAAAATGAATCGTGAATTTGAGTATAACATTTTTTTTTTTTTGTAAATCATTTTTTGTACGAGTCTCAAATTTAACCGGTGCATATATTCTCACCGTTATAGACATAGTTTGATCCTTTGGTAGGAACATTTAGATGTTGATGGATGGGGACGTGGACGTACCTCGGATAAGAAATCCTATAATGCACACAACTATATATATGTACATGCATGTGCTCTAGAATACTATTTGAGTCCGAATCGGCGTGTGATCTGCCTGCCTTAATCCTTATTCCATACGATAGATATGTTTGCGCATGTTTTACATCGTCACCCCGTCTGTTTGCAGACATTAAATTATCAAGCACAATGAGGATATAACCCCTTTTCCGCTTTGCTGTCGACGGGATTATAAAACTACGAACCGAAGCACCGGCCTCGCGCCTCAACACCCTGAATGCTCTTTTGTCGTATAGCGATATCGTCAACCGGAGAAGTTCCAAATACACACGTAACCTGGAGCCGTGTATCCAGCCACGTTTTGGTTCAGCGCAAGTTTAAATGTCTGTATAGCAGCCGTGTTAAAAGAGTGATTCGGCCTGATTCTTGAGAGTCTTGGAAGGATACAACCAGAGAACGAATTTTATTTGAAAATTATGTTGAAAAAAAACTGTCTGCATTGAGTGTAATTTTATGATTTTCATACTCATTTTGTGTATTTTTCACTGCAGCTTTAGTTGAAAGCTGACGGACGATCTCACTTGTAAATTCAGAATCAGTTTAAGATTATTCTGTTGTTAAACATCATCTTAAGATAAATGCTGATTTCGTCATGTGCAAGAATATCCGCAACTGTAAATATATTTTGTGTATCCACATCGTTCTGACATCTAGTGAGAGATTCATAGATTCTTAAATTTCGGTCTCGTGAATAATAATTTTATGATCTCCATATTCGGATCAGAAAACTTATCATTTCTCCCTTCCAGGGTTAACGAAACAACATTGTGAATGTGTTGACATTATTATTGCGAAGCTCATTGTGTACTTCGGAATTTTGTAACACTAATTTGAACATTTTTCTCAATGGGATTGTTTGAGCATCAACGTTTTTAATAAAACAATTTTGATGCGACTGAAATTATTGAAATATTTAAGTTTTCAATGATCATTTAAACTCAAGTGAAACTGTCCTTATGTCAGTGAAAATAAACGCAAGGATCCCACACACCAATACATGTGCAATTGTGTGTTGTAGCATACATGTGTATATTTAAAAAAATTTACGCGACTATTTAATATATAAAATAATCTTCATTTTTCATGAATACATCGCGGTTTTTCAAAATGAATGAAAAAACGAACAGAAATAATTGAAAAATGGTGGAGACATAATATATCTGATCTATAATAGGAATTTTCCCTTTCAGGCATGATTTAATTGGAAAAAAATCTCGTAAAAAAATACCAGCTGAAAAGTATAATACAAAGTTGTTGAAATTAGTTTTGTTGAAATGACAGCTATTGGAAAACATTCAACTTTCCGAGCAGTTCAAATACGTGTCAAATAATTTTTTATTTCATCACAAATTATTCAAAAAAAGGGGCCTCTTGCATGGATGACTTTTATCTTCATGATGAAACTTTTTTTATCCAATGGTTTATAAAACTTGAATAATTTGTGAAATACAAAAATGATCTCATTCACTAAAAATGAAAATTATCAAGAGAATTATCACCATCCCCATTTAACTTTGATACGAGACGGCGGCGGTTCCCCACCCAAAATAGCTGATGTTGGCGATCGATACACCAGTCTTTCCTAGTCCTCCTCCGAGAGGTATCCATGGTGACAGAAAGATGGCCGACGAAAGTGTAGCTTAGCGCCTGCGTTATCAGTCCTCTTTTCCTTCGCCTGGTGGTACCGCCAACATTATCTCTCAACCACTGAGCTTACACATCAACGAAATTAATTGAATTTTCTAAAGAGGCAACGCAGCCCACTGAATTCTATCACAACCTCTCGTTGAAAGCGATGTATCCCATACCCTGCCTACTTTCGTAAATCATAATCAAAGTATTTTAACATCGTTTCACACCGATGATTTTCAACTGATGCTTTCGTACAATTTCCATGTTTCGCAAAGTTTAAGCGTCAATTCTGTCAAACGCACTCCACGAAAGCTTGTTTTGCTATTTTTTATTAAACAGCGCAACTAATCGAAATAAAATTCGATTTGGTGCATGCCGAACCATGACAAGAATAGTTTGAAATACATTCGTAACTTCTACCAAAAATCCAATCAATGCGTTTCGCAATAACGTCGTAGTCTTATTGCCGCAGCGTTTTTCTGCACAACATTTTTTTTTTAATTTTAAGTGTTTTTCCCGCGTACTCAAAAGGGGAGCATGCATTGGAAAAGTTCACATTGCACGGAATATCTCCGCGAAACTGTTCTATAAATTGTTTCTATCTTTTCAATTACAGACGAACATATGACGAAGTTGATAAAAAAAAAAAAAACTTTAACCGTTTAATTGAGTAGATATTAGTAGTATCCATTCAATAGACCGTTTAGCGGATATGAAAAAGGTGGATCTTTCTCAAAAGCTCAATTTCACATTAGAAATTTTATGTGTTTTTACATACCTATGAGATATAACAACGAATATTATTAGCTTATTCTGCAAATAATATCAAAATTTCCAATAACTGACGAGACTTGAGCTTTTAAACGTGACTGCGTGGCGAGAGAACTTCTTCCGGCTCGGCGATCGATGCCTGAGCTAGGGCATATTGGCTTTGCCAAAAACATCTTGAAAAAGCCCCTATGACCCTGACTTGGCACCCATCCGCTGTTGACCATGATCAGCCCCCCCCCCCTCCGCCCCGCGCTGAACTAAATTTTTTTACGACGAAATATCAAAAACTTAATCATTCGACTGAGGACATGTGTTGAAGGAGTAGTATCCATTGAAAGTATGCAAATCTTGCAGACGTCAAAGATAAAATATATTTATGAATGAAAAAAAAAAAATGAATATTGACCGATTTTAGTGTCGAGTTGAGTGTTTTTTTTTTTGGTTGCAAAGATGACGGAATATGTCTCGTATTCTTGCCTTTGAAAGGTTAATCATTATCTTGTATTTTTCAATCAATTTCATAAGAGAACTTCCTTAAATCTGCGAAACGAAATATCATCAGAGTATAATGAAAATGAGATGACTTAAGGATGCGAAAAAAAATCGTGAAAACACAGTTTTGGGCGTGTGAGTTAAAACCGTTTGACAAAACAATCACATCAAGTCGATAGAGACATTTGAAAAAACGGAGGATATGAGCTCATTTTAGGCCAAAACTTTCGTGCGATCTTATACGTGGAAGAGAAAAGCGAGTAGGTGCACAAAAATAGGAATAAAAAAAATCGTGCATGTGAAAAGAATAAATGATCGATCTGTCATAAGAGATTTTTCTCATTAATATCTAAATAAAACACGAATAGGTGAATACAATAAACAAAATTTTGCATCAGTTTGATTAGTAATTAACACTTTTTTAACATGCTTTCGGCACTGTTGCTCGCGTGCTTAGGCTAGCCGGTTATATTCAACATTTTCAATTCCAGAATTGGAAAAAAAAAATCGACGAAAGTATGGTTCACAACGTATAATTAATACAAATTTTCGTCGAATATTTATTTTCTTGGCAATAAATATATTTTACCTGTCATTTCAGCAGTATTAGTCGATTCAATGAATACTACTTTTCTCACGTTTGTTCCGAGTAATATGATCAAATTTTTCTGTTTTCCAGTGGAAAATATAGAAATTAACTTTTTTGGAGGGTGTTTTGCTTCACACGCTATTAGACGATATTTTTTTGATTAATTTTTTTTTCTCTATTGGTTCTCCTCTCTCGCTATATACTTATCAGATGGATACGAATTTTCATTAAGGAATTTGTTTTATTATCAACGCATTTGTTAATTTTTAGTGAAACTTCAATGCAACTCATTTTTTGGAAACTATTATATTATAGTAATCGGGGTCTCACGGATTGAAAACAAGATTTGAAGCTCGTTTCACGTTTCTACAGTGTTTTAGAATCACGAAGCCCTGGTATCTTCTTCTTTCTCTAATTTTTATTCGGGGGCACGAACGTACGATCGGGCACGATTCACTGAACCTCAAAGAGAGTTAACATCATATAAATCATAATAAAGGGTACCCAAATGGAAAGTGAAAGGAAGAGAGAGAGAGAGGAGAGAGCCTCGTACAAGGGCGACGAGGTAGAAAAATCACAAGGGTCCAAATGCATGGAACGAAAGTGTTGAAAGAGTTACCTGACATTCAGGCACCATTTCATTGTATAAACGAAGGCTTGATTCAAACCTATGTACATGAGGTATTCCATCCTAAACCAGCCACTTTTTTCTATTTTTTCTTAATGCTTAACATTTTTGTTAACGCATTACTCATATTGATCGAGATAGTATTGCAATGTCAAAGTCAATTTAAAATGCCACTTTTGGTGATGGTATATACGTATATTTTAGAAAATTAAGCTTTTCAGATATATCCATGTTTTACCCAATACATCGATTCACAAACATTTAAAGTTGGTGAAAAACGAAGTTCAAACACGTTGCTGGCTCTTGTAACGACGACGTTACTTTGTGGCGATTTCTTGAAATCGTTTTTTCAATAACTGGTATGGCAAGTGGACAATGCCAAACACTGCGGAAATCAGTGCTGCGCAAAAGGTTTCAGCCACACAGGGATTGTCTCGTATTTTCAGGAAAAGCCGTTGAAACCTTTGAATGTATAGGTACAAAACAAGCTAGAAGACCGTCGAGCTCCCTTTTCGTAGCATATTCAGAATATTCAGAATGGATCTCAGAATATTGTACAGTAGATGCAGAGTTATAGGATTATTGATAGTGGATTAGTTGGTGGTCACCTCAGAACAACTCTTAAATGAAGGCAAATGAGAGAATGCAATCACAAGATTTTCGCCGTCTAAAGATTCAACTCGTAAAGCCGACGGGTACGTCCGACAGAATAATTATAAATCTGAAAAAATAATTTACCAAGTATATTATGACGAAACATTTAAAACTCAATCATCTCAAACTTTCAATCTCTAATTAATTTCTAAAAACACGTGTGTCCTTCTGGAAATCCGAATACCAAACAGAAACAGAACACCAGAGCCATAAATGAGACCGTCCTCCTGCTAATCATAGAATTCCTACACAGTTGCTGTGCTGTCCTTATTGCAGTGTATTTAGCACGTTTCTAGCAAAGTTAATTGAGCACCGCTCGAAGAGTGTAAGACTAGCGTAAGAATAGCGTTCTTAACTTCCAAAAATTTTATGAATCTTTCAATCAGCAATAACTGTTAGAAAACTTTGAATGCAAAGAATTTTCACTTCTCTGTAAAGATGTTAAGGTGAGAACAAAAGTGCAAATCAGTGCATGTAAAAAGTCAAAGTAATTTTGTATTTCTAGCAATATACATGATGAGTCCTCGTCATAAATTTTCGTCTTCGACACTTAGTCCACACGGAGGGAATGAAAACTTCAAAATTACCGTTATAAAATATAAATCTCGAACGTTCGTCGGCACTTTTCACTGTGCAGAATATAAATTCTCCTGAAAATAATATAAAATTTATTTTTATTGTATTTTATTGTCTTTTCATGGAAATTTACTTTCTGGATAGTAAAAATTACTCAATATTCAAGGTCATTCCGGTTTATTTTACAATATAACGGTAATTTTTATTTGCACCTGCTTTCAACCCTCAGGAAGACAGGTATAAAATTCATTAATTGTTGGCAGTGTGCTACATCTTTTAATGGCAACAGGTCAAATGTTTTATTCAAGATTTGTTTAGATTTAGGACTTTGTAAAATAGAAAATTCGAAAGTAAGAAAAATTTTATCTGAACGTATTATTTTCACAATGAAAGAAAAAAGTTTTATAAATTTAGTTCCGTTATGATGGAGATGGAAGCGTTTCTCGAAATTCAAATTTTTTTTTTTTATTTGAGAAAAAAATCTATAATGACATTTCGTAGATCATACTGGATCACTTGATACTTGATTATACCGAACACCGAAGATATGAAATAATTGGACGAGTGTGTGATTTTCCATGGAGTTAAAAGTGGCAAGGGGTTTTGACAGGGGCAAATATAAGTGAGTTGGACCTTAGCGAAACTCGTTTAATATCAGATATTGTTGATTTTGAACCATCATAATTCCATTGACAATCATTATCGAATTATTAAAGTAGCCTATGCAAAGGGTATTTTGAAAAAAATTTCAAGGCTGATAGTTAAAGCCTGATAGTGACATGAATTAAACTATCTCTGTGCAAAAAATTACATCGAGTCGTTGCTCAGTTGCTGCGTGAAACCAACAAATAAACGAATAAATATAGATAAGGATTTATGAACCATCAAGAGATATTTTTCGCACTGATCAATTAGTAAATCGGAGGTAGGATTTTCCCGACATATCAATTTTCACCAAAATAGTTTTATTTGAATGGAACAAATGTAAATAAAAATCATTGATTTATGGTTGATTGCAAAAAAACTATGCAACATGTATAAACCCTCCGTGCTTCTGCAGGTTTCATTATTTGTATAGAACGAAAAAATGCTGTACAGCCATCATTTTTTCATTGAACAGTGCCAGAAAATAACTTTTTATAGTCCATTAATAGGTCAATAAAGAATAATCCACAAGGTTTCGATTCATTTCATGATTTCGCTAAAAGCATTTCTAAAATGTGCTGTTTTTTTTCTTGCTGTAGATTTGCCTAACGCACCTTATTTCTAATAATAATTCTCTAAACGTAATAAATCTCAATATTTAAGAAAATTTTGCACTAACATATCGCACATTGAATTTTTATTTTTTAACATTAATATAATAGAAGGCAGCATAAAAATAATTATAAAATAAGAAGTTATTGATGCTAAAATATAATTGTTATAAATATCATACTGTCCAGTTTCTATTTCATTTTTTAGAACTCACAAAACATTGATTAATATCTAATTGTAAATCATCAATTTGATGTTATCATAAGAACAAAAAAAACTACGAAATGCTTCAAATGGAACAGGTTTTTGGCCGAGGCAAGATTTTTATTTTTTGCGTAATATGTTTCGGGGGACGGGGGGAGTGAGCTACGAGTGGTAATTGATTTCACGTTGTTGATTTACGACATCTGACACAAAACGGTGATCTGGGGTAAAACTCGTTCGACTGCTGGCTCGAAATTCCCTCGTTTACCCTGTAATCGTTCACAACGACCCTGTTCGAACCGTCACCCCTTCTAGTTTCTCCGTCAGCTAGAAAAAAAAGCAGTAAAGGGGTCTTCGAATTTTTATCTTTGCCGGAAAAGTAGATGGAATTTTTTTTCTCTAAAGGGTTGATGTGTTACGCTCGAAAATGACATGGAACCACGTTTACCAATTTAACAGTTCAGTAAGTTCTCTCATTTCTATCACGGTCGTGACCGATATGCAATTTTCCATGTATTTCGAGCTGTAAGCAGACTGTGGAACGGAATATTTCACGTCTGTATTTGCCATAGCCATTAATAGTGGTTTATATTTGTTTTTTAATTTTTTTAAACTTCCTTATAGTAAAGTTAATTTGATTAGATGATTTTTATGCATTTAAAACAAAAAATCAATAACTTTTTTTTTTCATTCTAACAATCGAATCCCGTTTTCACATATATTCATCTAAATTCACTGTTTAATTAAAGTTTTTTTCATTGAGTCATATGGATGCAGTTTTTTTCATTCGTAGGCCAGTTTCAGTTCGTGTAGTTGCACAACTCATAGCGACAGTTTTCGTAATCAGTTAAACAGCAGCAGACGCGGGTTTTCGGTAGCGTCAGTTTACTACTTAAGGAAGATCCCGTGTTACTTGTAAGTCAAAAAAGTGACTGAACTTTTTTGCTTTTTAGGTTATCAAAAAAATGATTATAATTTCTTTTTTTTATTATTAAAGTTACGTGTAACTTATTTATTCACCATAATCGATGTTTAATATATTACCAGCTTTTAAAAAACTTTCGTAGTGAAATCATCGGTCAAAATGTGGCAAGAGCGCTTTTTTCCTTGAATGTCTATGTGTATGTATGAAAAGTGACACGACAGTCTGCACGCTGCACGGTGCAAAGAAGTTTTTGTTTAGTTTAAAAGTAAACGTAAATATGAGTGATTGCCGGCATAACGGCAGATTCTGTAAAAAAAATGTGGTGAAGTGGAAAAAAAATTTAATTAAAAGTAATCAACAACGCCATAAGGATTCCGAAGGTAAATATGCAATAATTTTATGTGACATTTGTGGTTATATTTGACGATGTCAGTTGGGCAGATTATTGTACTTTCCAAACATTTGATGTACATGCATTATAAATTGACAATTATCATTAATTTATACCAATATTGTTCATTTATCCTCTCGAAAGCTAATAACCTAGCGTCCTCGGAATTTTCCGTTTTTCAGGTTTTCTTCATGAATTCTACGTGTCCCTGTGTGTATAACATTTGTTTTATATCAGCCAAAGTATTATTTCATGGAATGTTCTAAAATCTAAAATGAGTTAATAAAAATGTTGTGAACTGAAATATCCGCGAGTTTTATTTTTATAAATATTACCATTTTAGGTTAAGTGGTTTAAATTACACTGCCTGAAATCTCATTAAAGTATTTTTCTCCATTTGTAAGTTATATACACTTAATTTATTTCAATAAATCATCGACAAAAAATCGTTTCGCGTTTGCAGACCATTTCGCGTTGCAGTACCACACATCTATATCTATATACATGACGGAGCGCATGCAACGTTGCCAAGCCTTCTATCGTTCATGTTGTTATGACATGTTAACCACAAATAAGTGTTTTTCAATTTCAATTCCCGGATTAGTTTCAACGGTAACAAGGGTTTAAAAATACATCAAGAGTTTCTATGAATATTATATTTTCTTATGTTAGTTTTTGGATCCTCAAAGTTGGAAAAATCAATGTGAAAAAAATGCAAATAGTCGCAAAGAGCGTATGTCTACCATAAGAGCCCATGTGTAAGGATTCAATAAACGTGATTTGTGTACATCGTTTTCTTGATAACTAGACGGTGGATACACAAATAATTCCGGTGATAGATGAACAGTGTTTTTTTCTACTATATTCCCGAATTTCAATTCTCAAAGTTGGAATTTTCGTTTAACATGGGATACGCGTGATCCTCCTTAATTATGATACTTTGTCCAATTGGTGTTTGCTACTTCATAATGACATTATCTATATCGTCACAGTATCTTAGAGTTTGCGTAACGATAATTCAAGCTGTCATGTGAGTCACGGAATTGGCCTTCAATAGTAGTACACGTGTCAAAAGTTTTTTCTTTTTTCCAGTGGTTATTCCCAAGATTTCGTAATGAAAAACGGATCGGTATATTTCTTGGATATCCGATAATACACGTACTTTCGTTTTTGGATCTTCCCATTAAAAATCAAGTAGATGTTAAAAAAGATTTTCTACTAAATCATTTATATTGCGTCAGAAATGGCACGGAAATTGACATCAGTAACGTCAGCGTTTCGGTTTCGTTTGTAGTTAGTTTTTCGTGTGCTCTGGATTTTGAACTAACCGATCTTTATATCTTAAAAGTAATAAATAATAACTTTTTTTGTTAATTTTCTTCGAGTTCGCTGTAATGTCACTTCGCACACAAAACACATAAGGTTTGTATACGAAACTGACAGCTATTGTAGACGATATTTATTTTCGTACGTTGCCAAAACATGTGCAACGCTAGTGGAAATTGACTTATTAAACATTTTTTTATCAATAAATTATATGAAAATATCGATTCTTCACGGATAATATTTCTAAAATAATAAAATGACTATTTTGAAGTCAGTTTTGTATGAGGAAACCTTGGCCGAAAATAGTTCTTGTAAAGATCACGTAGCCGTCACCGATCGTCCTTATGTTCTCATATATGCGGCGTACATAACGGCATATATACCTAGATATTTGCTTCTACGTTTTATTTGTTATAGAAAATGTTAGGAATATGGTAAAAGTAAAATTCAAAAAACACTAACGGTTTACAATACAATCATTGGGAATCATCAGCACTACGACTGGGTGAATATTTGGCAGTAAGATGGTATTTTCACCCTTTTGCCGAATTTATACAAGTCGACCGTCAAAACGTCATCAGGGTGTCGAGCGATTGGTCGTCGCACTTAAGCCGATCTACTTTACCACTATAAGTCTCTTGGCTCTCTGGCTTTTCCTTATTTGCCAGGGTGTCAACAACAATGACGAACCGGCACACTGCGGAGGCAGAACACCGCAAAACTGTCCAGATATACGTGTATAATATGGGAAAGGCAAACAGGCGGTGAAGCATTAGTGAGTTTGTGAAAAAGTGCATGGGACAGAAACAGCTTAACAGCTATACATACAAATATATATATATATATATAATACGACTTTTCGAATGTCACCGCTATATTTCTCGGATTAACTTCAAACCTAAACATGGACGCGAGGAAGACCATGAAAAATTATGCTCACGTTGAATATCTCTATTGAATGTGCATTAACCATTTCTCCCACGATTACGGTGTGAAACACACTAATTTGGCTATAAAAAGTAGATTAAGTTTAATCAAGACTCAGGTACCAAAGATACGAATTTGTAAAGAAGATTACCCAATGAGTAGACAAGGCATAATTTCTTCAAAGTTGTCGAATATATTACCAATATTATTCATTCGATAATGACCAAGATCTTAATCCTGAATAAATTTTATACGAGTAACTACCACCAAAAACAAATCTACAGAAGGATAAATAAAAAGTAAGCTAGGAAACTTGGACGGCCGGTCAAATGTAAACAAGCCCGAAGAAAATTAAACAAATTCCTGAACAGTCAACCCAATACGGAAATGATTTTTGAAAAACCATTCCTGAATAGTCTAATGGATCAAGGACGAAGTTCAAAGAAAACCATCCCGAATTTAAGGAAAAACATTGAACCTAAAGCACTTCGAGCTATTGTGTAACCAACCAATCGCAAACAATAGCCTCAAAAGCCTACTAACACACTCAACAAAGTACAAAGTCAACTGATCCCAGATATATTGAATCTTATCGAGAGGATAACGAAATAAATTAAAACGGTGAAAAATTAATATTCGAACAAAGCCCAGTATGGATCTAACCAGACAAGTAGTTCAATTTGCGGTTAGAACGGGAAAAAGTTTATAATTAATGGAAAAAAGATGAGAAATTCAATCCAATAAACTCAACTAAAATCAGATTTTAATAATCCCTTTTGTTACAAAAATGCTTTTGAATATTAAATTGACACAGAAAGTTATAAGAGCACAAATGATCCTACAAAGTCGAATTGCCGAAACAATATAATGACTCATTCTTCGTAAAATATTGAATTGGGATTTAACAAACAGATTAAGCATAATTGCCAGATACGGGGAAGGGAAGAAGGGCACGGCAATTCAAAAAATTAATCCTTTTGGAAGCATAAATTTATCCATCCGTGCAATTGACACAAAATTTTGTACTCGGGGGTTTTTGCGATCGCTGATTACAAATCTGTACTCAACCTTTGGATATTCGGGACGGCGGATCCAATTTGACAGATTAAAAATGTAAAGCTCGTTCGATGAAAGCGAAAGGTGGTACTCGGACCGATTTTAACTTCAACTTTACTGGCAGGTAAGAGAATAATGCTTGGTTATCAAAATCTCCTACATGAGTATCAAGATTTTTTTCACATCATTCCTACTTTTTATACCTTAAAACCATGTGAATTACATTGTCAAGGCTGTGAAAAACGGTCGATCGGTAAAAATGCGATACCAACTTTTATCTTGCTGAATGGTCGATTTTAATCCATGCATGTATGAGTAAAGTTGGTTACGGAATTTTTATCAACCGAGCGGTTTTCATCTATAGTCTCGAACGACTTCCACATGGCCTTAAGGAATAAAAAAATATATGAATTGGAATTCAAAAAACTATAACGGTCTCGTAATATAGAAGAAATATAGGTGGCCCTAGCGCAGTGGTTAGCTCTTCGGACTCAGACTCCGCGAGTCCCGGGATCGAGGCCCACTCTAATTACCTTTTTATTCGCTCATTATTGCCGGACCGTGCCTCGTCACAAAAGTTTGAAAATTTGAATATTTCCGATGGAAAAAAAATATCATAGAAATAATCGCATATACGATCAATGAACTATTAAACTTTCAGCAAATTGTACTACACGTCGCTGGTTGAAAGGGGACTTATTGCCAAGTGCCGTCCAACACGGACGTGCCGTATTGAAAGGGCAATCGTGTTATGTGCTGCTCGGATATAAGAAGCGCGGATAAATGATGCGAGCATCGTCGGACAACGAAGCGGAGGCAAGCGTGTAAAGTTTTCATATTCAGATAAAATATATTTTATTTTATCGTAAATCAGACACATAAATTTACAAATATTCTTCTTCTTCTTTTCTTTCATACATTTTATCTTTTTCTTTCATACATTTTAATTTTCATAAAAGCGTTTCATATTTAGATATTATGATGATAAGATCTGCAAATGATATTATTGTATAATTGAGTAATCGTCGCAGTCCACAGGGCTTTTCGTATCCTAAAAAATTCCCGTGATCTCCGCCATGTTTACTCACAATTTTTTTTTTTTTCGATTTTACTGGTCACATCGATTCTACCCGCGAGAATGATGTGACAGCGCCAAGATTCAAGGCGTATTTCTTCTTACAAGCGGAAACATCGGCTTCCCGAGCACTGCTTCGGCAATTCTCTAGTCTAGTCTGGAGTAGTCTTTTTTTTTATTCAAGAAATCTTCATCGATAGAAAAAATAACAATACGAAAAATGACCATACAGTTGTCCCAAACAGCTAATTTTATGTACGGTCGATGAAATTAATTAGTCTTCTCCCCGAAAGCACATGGAGTGACTATAAAAAGTTCAAAACTTTCGTAACTGGGTGAAATATAAAATTGCATGTGGAATGCAAATTTATATAATAATTTTGTAAACTCATGTACATTGAAATGTTTTTTTTTTCTTTTCACGAAAATTTACGTTTTGCTTAGTAATAATCACAAAAATTCCAGGTTGTTTCACGTTTCTATTGCTGTGAAGATAAATTTTACGTTTTATTTATCTCCCTGTATCACAAGATTATTACTCAACCTCGAATCGTCATTTGAATTATCAAAAAATACGGCAGTGACTCGATGCCAAGTATTAGAAGAAAAAACCAGCGTGAGCCCTGCTGCATTCTTATCAGGAGACGCGGTAGCGGCTCATATACTCCAGTAGAACGACTTTGGACATTTTTTTCTTCCAAACCGCTCTCACGGAGAAACGGGTCGAGTGAAAAATCTAAGAAATTGGACGATTGGTTTTTTTTTTTTAATTATTTTTTATATTTCGACTGGTCCTTGTTTGAAGAAAATCCTTCCATCCATAATCCCAAGAAATGTTTTAGGATTATTGACCGTTCACGTTTGGGCATAGGCCGTCCTCAGGGCGTCCTCAGGGCGACTGTCTTTACATCGTCTGCACTTGTGTACTACTGATGTCACTTAGTCCGTTGAACGCCTTCACTTGCTCTCACTCGCGCGCCCCGAGTGGCAGACAAATCTAGACAAATCTGTATATCGTGCATCTCCTTACTCTCTCTCTCCCTCTCTCTCTATTCCTTTCGCACCTCGCACTAGCTGTCTTCCTCCTTATTATTATCGAGACACGCGGTAGAGGTTCGACATCAACTTATTTTATAATTATTATATTATATTAAATAGTAAAATTGGTAATTATTATTATAGTAATGATTTTACCAACTCACGCCTAATGACGAATTTCTTTCTTTCTTTTTATTCTTACTTCTCGATATGTTGATCAGCCGCCAATCCATTTATATTTATTTATTTATTTTTTTTTTTTTTTTTGAATTTTTGTTATTCCATCGTTTATCATCGATCGATGATCATTGCATTGATTTTGTAATTCCACTCCGCCCGTTTTTGTTAAATAAATTTCAATTTGTAAATACAATAAATTGACGTATCATCATAATAATATTTATCACCGGCATCGCGTGCGCTCCATTTCTTTCGTTGTCACATTTTATGTTTCGTTTTATATACAGGATCTGCAATTTTTATGACAAAATTATCCAATAATTGTTACTTTTTTTAAATGCGATTTGCATTAACCACACCCACACCACGTTTTTTATTGGTTTGGCAAAGACTTTGTGTGGCATTGTACGTACGTAAAACTGATTTTTCGTTACATACAGAAATGATGATTTCAACTCTTCTTTTTTTTTTGGTAACAAAAAAAAATATTGAGGGATCAATTTATAACTGAAATTACGATTTGTCAATACTTGTTTTTATTTTTTTCCACTTTTTCACATATCTGTATACTGTAGGACCAACTGCAGTATTTTGAAGTTACCGAATGGTATTATACTATAGCGATCATTAGATTTGGTTTTTTGAGGAATTTTTCTGGACAGGATTTACTGTAAGGGTTAAAAAATTCTAAAGGGCGAAATCTTAATTTATTATTTTTGCGGTGCATGTGCCGTTGGCGAGACATCACTACATAATTAGTGTTATCAGCTGCGGCTTCCAAGGGAACCGCATTTTACTATCACAGTATCAAGCATAAATGAAAACTTTCAGGAATCCAAAAATATCTTCATGAGCGTTGAGCTATTTTGTTTACGAGCTATGAGCCATCGAAGTTAAAAATGCGGATTTTCATTTGCCAATTGGTAACAGTCAACGAAAATCACCGAGATTTCGAAAAAAAAAAAATAAACAACACACACACACACACACACACACACACACACACACACACACACACACACACACACACACACACACACACACACACACATTAAGAACGATTACCCCACATTTCTGGAAGCATTAAAAAAAATTACTACGTTCTTCCAGGTTTAGAATAATAAATCTTTCAAGGACCGTGGTGTGTGGGCAGTTTCAAAAACTAAAGATGTTAAGCCCTAATAGCTTTTTTTTTTTTTTAATAAAATTCACGACCATTTTTCGCGCAGATACATTCGACGTTTGGAAATGACCGGAAAATTCGATGCTGACAAGTCAATCTGGGTGTACGATGTAATAAAGTGCTGTTGGTTACCAGCTCGCAGTGCAGGTACCCATTAGAAAGAGTGTTATGCTGTGAAAAGGCCCCTTGCTCAAACGGTTTTACGTTAATTTTTCCTGCATCCTCTCATCGGCACCGTTCTCCACTTATCGGATTGGCTATACCACTCTCTAATGAATATTCCATTAACGAGTAATACGACGTTGAGAAAAAACACGGCGAAATACTTGCCCCTTGTGAATCTCACAAGCCAAACAGTCCCCGAAATTGAATAGCAACTTATGAAAGACTCTGTATGTACACGCAGTTATTGTACCCTGTTGAAGAGATTATGCATCTTAGCCGTGGGACGGGCTATTGCCGGCAAACGGGATATCGTTACAAATTCCTTCAAGGCATTCTCCAATGTATTTGAGTTGAATAGTGCACGTTGGCAAGCGTTTGAGCTCGAATCCGAGAAGGGGCAGTCTCGTCATGCGCCGTCGGCCGAATCACCGGATTAGCTTGCCTGTTGAATGCATCAACGAAACACCCAGCCCACCTTCGAGTGTATCCCTCTTTTTTCCCCAGTGCTTTTTTTTTCTTCTCTCAGTCGCACATTGTCCACGTTTGCCTTCCGTTCGTCATGAGTGTAGATGGTGAAATGTGTATGAAAAATAAAAATTCTCCACAGCACGTTCGGTAAAATTGATACGTACCCAAGGGCGAAATAAAGCAACGTAAAGAAGCGAAGGCAAACTTTACCAGACACTTAAGGTTTCGGATTCTCAATACCGTGTTGTGATTCACTTTATACAGAATAATTCAAGACCCTCTTCATCCATATTTACTCAGTTTCACAAATGTAATAGTATCCTATGCCATTCAGAATTCAATGGCGGCTCATATTTAACACCAGTGAACTTTATTAACAACCAATATCAGTTTGTGTACAAGTTTATTTCCTTTCTCATGCTTTTAAAGAGGGTGGAGTGTTAGAAATCTAGAGTCATTAACGAGTGTGATACATGCAGAAAAATATTATATTGAATTACAATGAGTGGGTCATCCCATACAAACCCAACGAATCTTAGAACAAAAAAACCTTTCTTACTTATTTATATTCTCATTATGTTCATTAAATTTATAACTTTATACTATGGATTAACTATGTATTCGAATACATTGTCGTTCTTTCCTGCGATCCACACGAGCCGGAGTGAAAAATGAAAATCAAATTTAGAAACAATTGCATCTGATTGAGGAAAAAAAATCATTCAAATTCAGAATGCAATAAATGTCGACACGCCAAAATATTTATTAATTTTAACAGCACACAAATAATATGGAGGTGTTATTTAATTAATAAATTATAGAGGGATTTTTAAATAGTAAAACCAGGAAATTCAATTGATTGATCTGAAATAAGATTGGAGGAGTTTATTCCGTCAAAGGATGCCGACGTTGCTCAATCTTAACGCGTATCGTCGCGTAGAATCGAGAATTGTATCGTCGTCCGGGCGAAGCAGCTACTTTCGTACTTTTTGTAACGCCTTATTTCACTTTTTGTAAAGTAAATTTTGCTTGCTTCCGTCAGAAATACACTCAGACAGCTTCGATGTCCAATCAAGCATTGCTGCTTTTTTTTCGTGGATAAAAAACAACGTGATTTGTGTCACATCGAAGTTCAATGAAAGTCGATGTTATATTTTCTATATTTCGACTCAAAATTCAACTTATACAGTTCTTTCGTGAATTTACTATATCGAGCCCGAGATGAAAGTCTTTAGGAACGTTTACACCATCAAACAGTTATTAATGCTCGTGTTTAATGAAGAAAAAAATATATTTTTGTGGAACAGGCTATAAAGTGAATGGATAATAATTTTCTTTCCCTAGTTCATGTTTTCCGGCTAGCATGATAGAAATATATACGACAGAAATGTTTTCAAATAAAAACCTCTTCACATTCACGAAGTATACAGACGTGAGAGCTTTAATTTTATTTTTTCGCCAAAAAGAAATTTGTAAAAAATCAGTTTACACAACGTAACATAGTATAGCAGAAAAAAATGTTTGCGATCAAATGTCGGGTAATAAATTATTCAACTTCATAAAAACAGTCGCCATTTGAAAAAATATCAGTATTTTAAAAACTCGGCCCTGAAATTCCTAAGTTTTCTATATTCACATCAAATCAAATAAACTGAGAGGAAGAATTGTTGGTAATTGTTTGGGTTTGTTTGGGTTTTTGTCCCATTTTTGATCACGAAAAAGTAGTAACCCATGTAATATTAAGAAGGTGCATGGCTTTTAACAAAAATCAATAAAAAATTGATAATATAAAATGCTGTAAAATTTGTAATATAAGAAGTTACGAACAGCACCGAAAAGCTACACACACACACACACACACACACACGTACTCACATGCACGAACAACCGCACGCACGCGCCGGATTCGTCAGGCATGAAATATACACCTACGGTGTAAACTGATTGAATGTAAGAAAAAAATGTAAATATCCGTATATCGGAAATATGTAAAAGTAAGCATATTTACACCGCGTGCGTCTAAATAATATCACCACAAAGGTGTGTGTGTGTGTGTGTGTGTGTGTGTGTGTGCGTGTGTGTGTGTGTGTGTGTGTGTGTGTGTGTGTGTGTGTGTGTGTGTGTGTGTGTGTGTGTGTGTGTGTGTGTGTGTGTGTGTGTGTGTGTGTGTGTGTGTGTGGTCTGCGCGTGCGTGGGTGTGTGTGTGTGTGTGGTCTGCGCGTGCGTGGGTGCATGTACATTAGTAAGTACTACATTAAATATACCATTATACATATTACCACTTATTGATATTTTTTAAGGGGTTAAAAGTCATGCGCCACCTTAACATTGCGTGGGTTACCATTTACTAGTGTTGAAAAATGATTTGAAAAATTGTGGACGTTTTTTCAGGTGGAGCCGTGATTGTAAACAATTACCTTCACCATACTGAGTAAACCAGATGCACAAGCCCAAAATGCTGATGAAATCCAATTAAATTAGTCATGAAAACTATTTATGTCGTCATAAGTGTGGATAACGCACTTGTGAACCACAGAAAATAACATGTCGTGATCTGACCCAATTTTTTTATTTTCTCTCCGAGTAGTAATATTAATTTTTATATTCCTAGCATTTTCATCATTTAGAATAAATAAATTTAAAGATATTTAGGGTTTGGTTCCATGGATAAAATCAAATAAGAATAAGCGAAACGATATTCATCACATGAGCCAAATTTTACATGGAAATGCTATACTTGTCCACAACAACCGTGTCCTTATTAATCACAGTAACAACAGAGTCGCCGGGTCAAGCTAACCCGCCACTAAAGTTTATAGTAAAAAGATTAAGAACAATATCACCACCAGTCGCAATAATGGCAATGAATGGATGGTCCACCTTGAATTCAACGGATTTTAGTACATCAATGGCTCGCGGCTTCCGAGATCTATAGAAGTATCCTGGACAGAAGGTCAGAACGGAGATGATTGTTATAATATGTGTATATGATAAAATCACTTTCGGAACAATTTTTTCAAATCTCCAAGTACTGACCAGACGCTTGCTCACTAACGGTACCCGCCTCGTCGATTTCAACAACAGCTCTGCTCTGTGATGGGCCCAAACGCACTTTAGGTGAGTTGGTGAATATCTTGGCAAAGGTAGCAGGTGATTCAGAATAAGTAGATTCCCCAAGAAACTAAAAATAATACAATATTCGTTGTTACGACAAGTAGACTTTTCGGACATATTTATATGCACTGTTATTACTCGTCTGCAGAACGATGCTTCGCAGAAACAATGATGAAATAAAAAAACACTAACCGTTGGTAACCAGTCGTGGAGCGAGATGTTACGTTCCACCCGAAATTTCGGCAGATACAGATGGATGTCTGTCATTGAGCCTCTGTGATAGAGGTCCGTTGCATTGATTACTTCAAGGTTCGCTACCAAGTTTTGATAACTTTCCAGCGTGTTTGGCAGTATGATGAACATGCTGACGGAAGACGATGTAAAAGTACTCTGAAAGACATGAAAAATTGTTTGAAAAAAGTTAATATTTTAAACAAAAAAATGAAGGATTTTGAAAAATTTGATTATCAGTACTTAAAAACACTAAAAATGTTGTTCAAATGAAATATAAAATTTCAGTATTTTTGGCGGAATTTCGCTCCTAAAACTTTTCAAACAATTGTTTCGGTCTTCAGGTCCTAACAAAAAAATTGTAAACACTTTTATTGAAAACTACTTGTTTCTGTTCAAATGAAATTGAACGATCCAACGAACTTATCTGTTGTGAAGTTCGATCGTAATTATATGTAGAGTCTCGGTCGAAATGATTACTACGTAGTACCACTTTCAGGTACACGCTCTTGCCACAAACTTCAGCCCAAAAACAAAACCATCTCGCTTCCAAGCTTCATCGCCACCTCACGGACCCCATTCTGCCATATCGTTTAAATATTTCTCATAACAAAGGGGTGGGACTTACCATGGTATTTACAATTTTTTATACCACCAACTTCTTTCTAGGGTGGGACGTAATCATTTCGAACGAGACTCTACATACGAGTTGAAGCTCGAGCGTAACGGAAAAGGGCTGAATCTTGAGTATAGATACACGGTGCGACTTGTCTTGGCCGTTTAAACTTTTTTCTTTTTATACTTGGTGTCAAGACGCTGCCGCGTCTCTAGATAATTATGATCGAACTTTACAACAGGTAAGTTCGGTTGACCGTTCAATTATATTGGAGTCTCATTCTCATGATTATTACGTAGATGTTTAGCTCGGGCCTCGTTAAACATTTTATAGCACAGTGTGTCCTAAACCCGCACTTTACGCACGCTTTTTCGTGACCTGAGTAGCCCTTTTTTACACCATGCGAAAATCAATCGACTAACTTCACAGATGCATAAAAAACAAAAGAAAATACTTTTAAATGTCATTTGATGCTTCCTAGCAAACAAACGACAAAACAGGGATAGGTTAGCGATTCTCCTGAAGACACTTTCATGTTGTAGAAAAAATGACAACAATATCAAGAATTCTTGATTCTTGATATTCTATCAAGAATATCAAGAATATAAGAAGAAGAAGATTCTAAGCTCTAGCTTAGAAATTGAAACTTTCATTCAGAAATGGACAGTTCGGGAAGTGAGTTTAGTGAAGATGGGATTGATGAAACTGTTCCGGACGCTATAAAGGAAATAGCATCTAAATAAATTAAGAAAATTGTATACAGCAGCGTACAACGTATTTAAGAAATGGCGAAAAGATAACAAATCGAATTCTTTTTGCGAAGATGTACTTTTGACATACTTTGCGCAATTATCCAAAAAGTACGCCCCACCGAGTTTATGGGTAACATTTTCAATGTTAAAATGCACAATTAGTACGTACGATCATATTGATATTGGTCGCTATAACAAATTGATGGCGTTTTTGAAAAAAATAGTTTGGGCTATCGGCCAAAAAAATCGCAAGTTTTTTCACAAGAAAACATTTCGAAGTTTTTAAACGAAGCGCCTGATGATATATATTTATGCGAAAAGGTGAGAAAAACTTGAATAATATACATCCTTAACGAGGTTGCAGCGCCATAATGACAATAGTATATCCAAAGTAAAGACAAAATCATCAGATACAATTTTTCCAAGATAATTTTTTGAAATTTTTCGTGAATCTTCTTGAGCATCGTATTGTAATGTGTAAAAGATTTGAGAAGGTTTCACCTTCTAGTGATCGAGATATTCAGTGTTTAAAATCGCAACTTTAACATGACGTCTTGTGAGAAGTTACGAAAAAATACGATTTTTCACAACAAATAACTTGATTTCTAGACGGTAAAACTTTCTCAAATTTTACCCACAGTTGGGTATTATTGTTAAGAAGGCTCATAAAAATTTTAAACAATTAAGCTTGGAATTCGCCTAACGCTCCAACCTCCTTAAATCCATGTTGTTACTGGGATTATTCATTGCTAAAAATAATGTTCAGGTGGCTCTTATCTTCGAAATTTCTGGGGCATTACGACGAGAAGAGTTCGTGAATATCACCGTCGGTGACGTTAAAAAAGTGGAAGATGATGTCCTTCTCGTTCAAGTTCCTAAAACAAAAAACTACGTCCCAAGGTCTTTTACCATCACAAATGACCTCTTCCACTTCTGCTGGAAATATTTCCAAGCAAGACCGAAAAATTGTTCCATTGATAGATTTTTTCTTCGGTACGCGAAAGGCACATGCTTCCAACAACCCGTTGAAATAAATAAATTCGGATCGATACCAAGAATAATCGCCGAATATCTGAACCTGCCCGATCCGCATAATTTCACGGGACACAGTTTTCGAAGACCTTCGGCGATTCTTTTAGTTGACGCTGGTACCGACATAACCACGTTGCAGCGACACGGAGGGTGGAAATCGGCGACGGTTGCCTTCGGGTACATTGCCGACTCCTTTAAAAATAAAAAACGGATTTGTGAACAAATTACGGATGGCATGGAGATAACGAAATGAACCAAAAGAACTGTTGAACCAGAGCAAGAAGCATCAATTTCTGGGGTTAACGTGGGTAAAAGCACCGTAAATGAAGATAGTGCCGCTTCAACCTCGAGAGTTGCTACATTTCCATTGAAAGAAAAAAAACCTGATATCGAATAGTGATACTACGAGTCTGCTAGGAAATTGTATGAGTTCCGGCGTATCTACTCCTTCAACTTCAAAGGCGAACACACTCCAACCAAAGAAGCCAGTAGGGGCATATTTTTATCACCCGGACATAGGCTTGTATTTCCAAAATTTTACTGAAGAGGAGGCCCCTAGGCTGAATTATACTTTCAACAATTGTAATATAACCATAATAAATGGCCCTAGCGGCAATCTTGCATTCAATAATTGCAATGTCACGCGAATATGTAATACTCAAAGTAAGACCGTGCAAACCGACGAAAGCGGTTAAAAAAAATCGTTAAAGTTTGTTAAATTAGTGTTTCAATTACATGTGTTTGAATAATTAATTTTATTCCCTTTGTTTCGCCGGTTTTTGTGTACATTATATAATAAACGTAGATCGATTATCGAAATTATTATTGACTCGCGAAGCCCGTTGAGATTATGATTGTGTGGAATTTTGACGTAACTTTAAAGATCATAATCGTTTCCTCTCGGGGGGCTGTGCCCCTCCCCCGCCCGCGCTTGGAGTGGGCTTATGTCACATGTGCTATAAAATGGTATACGATACTCGTGACTTAAGTTACTCTATTAATGCACGGCGTTTAGCACCCTCGCTGCGCTCGATCGCTAACTTCACGCCGTGCAGTAATAAACAAGTTAAGTCACACGTATCGTAATATACTATATTCAACACAAAAATTTCTTTTAATCTTTATTATAGGTTTAACAACAAACTTAAGAATCAATTGGACTTGCAAACGTACTTCTGTCGTGTAAGATAGGTCTGATATAAAATTTAGCGAACACTTAAAATTTAACGAATCTCTTGACCAACCAGCCAAACTCTTAATTACGCTTAAATCAATTCCCTTCTCGAGGGCTGCAGACGTGACTGCATGCCTCGTACTATGTTCTGAGAACTTGTCGCTTATACCACTGCGAACTAAAAAACTTCTTATCCATCGACTGATTAAATTAATCGATTAATGCTCCCACGAAATTGCTCAGATACAAATAAGTATCCCTCTAATATGCTAGCAATACAAAGTTCAGGTTTGTTCTTAAATTTGGGTATAATTAATAACGGTTGACATGCTCCAGGGCGAGATGTTTTAATAAGATCATCTATTTTAATTTCATATCCGGTTGAAATTTTCTTAATGTTCTTTATGTTGATTGCAGCCAAAGTCTGCACCCTGTGAGCTGTTCCTAATGCTAAAAGCATTACTAACCTATCCGTCAGTTTCAGTAAACTCACTGCCTCTAATGGATAAAGCTGCAGTGACTTTCTGCCAATGACGCGATCAACAAATCTACTGACTCTTCTGGAACGTTTTGGCGACGATAGGCCTCCGTAATAACTTGCCGGCAAGATGAGTTAATTTCACGGCTAGAGGGTGTTGCACTGATCTATCAGGGGATAACAGTAGATTAGGTGATAGTTTGAATTTCAACGGGGGCTCAACCAATAATGAATTAAATAATGGATACCAAGGCTGTGCATGCCAACCTGGTACCACTATTACTCCGAGTGCTTGATCTGACATAATCTTTTTAATTACTCGCAAAATTAGAGCAAATGGTGGAAATGCATAAAAATAAACATTATTTCAATTTGTCGTAAATGTAACAATAATGATCGCTTCTGGATGATCCTCGTGTCATCAATAGTAATTTTTACCACACCTGCGCGGAAAGTTCGCTTTTTTTCCCTGTTTTCCGGGAGGAAAGTGGCACTTTTCGGCCTTCTGAATTTGTTGAGGCATGCGCAAAAACAAAATCAACCTCACTTCACACAATGCAACCTAGCAACGACTTGTTGATTCTTCATTCACGTGTAACGGCAAATATCGATAAAGTCATTACTGAGTTCGATGTATTGTGAATTAGTGAATTAGTGAAATAAAAAATCGAGAAATGAGTTCGTCCGTGGATTCCTCCGAAATCGAAAGCGAAGACGAAGAAACAACGAGAAATATTGCGGCTGAAGCGAAAGGAATCACAGAAAATCTGTTGCCACACAAATCGGGTTTTCGGTACAATGTCTGCTACAATGAATTCATGGCGTGGAAATTAAAAAATAAAGCCAACTCATTTTCGGAAGACGTCCTCCTGGTGTACTTCAATGAGCTTGCGCAAAAAATGAAACCGTCCACTTTGTGGAGCCGCTGGTCAATGCTCAGAAGCGTTATTCTCCTAAAGCAAGGAATTAACGTGAATGAGTACAAACGCTTGAAAACGTTCATGAAGAACAAATCCAAAGGATTTATCTCGAAGAAAGTCCAAGTTCTTTCTTTCAACGACATTATGAAGTTTATCAATGAAGCTCCGGATAACTTCTACCTGGCAATGAAGGTAAGTGAAAAATATATATTCAAATTCAATTCAAAGAATGTGCGATGTTGAAGTTCGCATCGATGGTATGCATCAGTTCTACTGATGTGCGATTTTTTCGTTTATACTTTTTCACTTTTTCTTAATGTTTTGAATGCCCCCCCCCCCCCCTTAACTTTGCGAAACCTCACTTAAACAAAATTATTAATTTTTTGCGCTGCGTATTATTAACAACACAACACGAATTTTTATGTTGTAGGTGGTTCTGATTTTTGGTATTTGTGGAGCCCTAAGGAGCATCGAATTTTGCACACTGAATACCACGGATGTTGAGGATACGGGGACGCAATTTGTTGTGACAGTTCGGGATACGAAAAATTACTATCCACGATCATTCGTCATCGGATCCAACTTTTATGCCAAAGTCAAAAGTACATCGCTCAACGACCGAATGACATGGACTCGAATAGATTTTTCAAAAGTGAAAGTGTTTTTTCCTTTTCTTTCCAAAAACCATGCACTAATTCGTCCCCACAATATGCATCCCACCCGCTGAGTGATGCATCTGTGAAAAAATCTATCTTGAAATTTGAGGAGCGAATTGGGTTAACTGCATTGATAATATTTCTTTTCCACCAATTCAAATCATCCTGTAATGTTTCTAATACTACCATTGGAAAAATGAAAGAATGATGCAAAAAGAAATCTCATGCAACTTTTCGCAATTCGGAATTAATGTGACTGCTCCTCTCTTCACTTTTTCCATGAAGAAAACCACAGATGAAAAATACATACCAGAACCAAAACAAAATCGAAGAAAATATTTAAAAAGCGAAAAATGAACCCGGATGAGTCTTCTTCAAAGCGCTATTCGCGAATTGTTAATATTGCTTCTAATATGACTGAACAATGTAACTTTTAGTGCGTCTAGGAATGATGAATGTTGTTTCCTTACTTTTGGAGATAAGTACTATTTGTATGTATGCATTGTGACGTTGTTTTTTTGAGTAGCGTCACTTTAGAATTAAAAAAGGTGGATCGCCAGTACGAACTCCAGCTTCCCGTCTCTCTCGCTCGCTACTCCGGCCATACGACGAAAACTCACAGGGCTTTATTTAAGAAATATGATTATTGTTATTAATTTGCGTCTCGTCGATATTTTTCTGTATTTTTCATGCGAGTTCCCGGGATAAACGACAGTCGAAACTATCAATCTGAACCCAGGAATTTAAATAAGGAAGGCCAATAATCGCAATATTGCTGTATTTCGAGCAGGGCTCATACAGTTGGCCGTTTCCTGTTGTTATCGTTTTCAAGGTCGGATTTAAAGGAAAGACGGTTTAACGAAGGAAGGCTCGAGAATTTTCGAGAACAAGGAATTTTCCGTTGGCATCAGCGACACACTCGTCTCCTGTTTCATAGAACAGGGCGGTATCGTACAACGCGTCTCCCGTCATTAATTCCAATTATTGTTATCGAAATATTGTCATCGAAGTATCCCGCGAATCATTAAGGTCCCGTTATTATTCGCATGTTAAGTGAGCCAAGGGTTAAGAATATCAGAAACAACGTTGGAATAATGTCCCGATAAATTAATAAAATAATCGGTACCCTGTCTAACGCTCGCGCGAATATTTAACGAGACGGACCTGTCAATTATGTGGGGGAATTTTGGAAATTGGAAGGGCGGGCGATCGAGCTCAACGGCTCGCGGAACATTCCTAAATTCGAGAGATTTTCGTGAAGTACCGAGCGAGACGGACGTGTTTCCCGAGACTGGCACTATAATGTGAGTTATCATTTTGTCACTCGTTACCGTTTTGGTTAGTGAGCTTTGGGTATTCGGCCTTATTATGTCCCGAATAATAAATTATATTTTGTTAAACCGTCCGGTTCGGATTAAAGACTTGGGAAATTAGGTCGCGACGGTGACTTCGCTAGGTTGCATTAAATAGTCACAATTTATGTTTTCTTTTCTTTTGAGTCCCGTGTTCGACGATTGGCGAAGCGGGATATAATGTAATATAAAATTTAGATAACGATAAACGTCGTGGCCGGTCGTGAAAATCTCAATTTCGCTTCGTTTCATAAATAATTATTTTTGGCTGATTTACTTTCGGTTAACTCGGGAGGAAGAATCGCGATACGAGTGTTAAGCTAAATGTGTGTGTGTGTGAAATCGTATGAGTGGGTCGGGATAATAATTCGCGTACAATAATGTATAGCTCGGCCAAGTAACCGAATATCGGGGGCTCGGTATTCAATTTTTAACATCAATAATTTTGATTCATTTTTCCATCTTTAAGATTTATTTTCTTGACCGTGAGTAGATCCACGGAGAGAATAATTTCGAGCTCGAATTAAAGTGTAGAGTATGCAGGATCCCGACCAAGCGTGTGTGAGTGAGAGTTCGTAGTGACGTGTGTGTGTTTTCGCGATTTTTCCCCTGAAGTTCTTTTGAAATTCGTGAAAGTTTGTATCCCGGTTCAAATATTTTCATTGTAGTAAATTCACCGTATTTTATTTGATATCTTTGAGACTGATCCCGAGCGTAACATTTATATTTTCAAATCTAATGTAAAACTTATTTATTTCCCGGTAATAATTAAAATGTTGTTATTGATTAAAACGTTATATTTTGTATTTGTTAATTGTTCTCGTGGTCACCCCGCCCATCCGCTGCAGCCAAGCCGGTCAACCGTTTTCTCTCTTTTTGTCGTCGAGTCACTTCGGTGACTGGCGCCCAAAATTTTCAAAAATAAATCGGCGATGAAATGAGAGCAAACTTTTGTGACACTGGGTATAGAAATGTACGTCACAGCATATGCGTGTGTGTTAAAACAAAACTCAAAATATTGTTGTTATAATAACAAAATTTTTGTAATTTCATCAGTATATTTTGCTGGCAGTCTGGGAATACAACAAATATACTGTTGGAATGATAAACATTTTGTGACTTTTATAACAAAAATTTTAGTTGCTCGTATAATGATATTGTTAATCAATCGACCTTGTCAACATAATGTGTTTGATTGGAATATCAGGAACTATGAGCACGCCGAAACGTCAAGGCGCCAAAACGTCTTCGCCCCAAAACGGCTTTGCCCCCCCCCCCCCCCCCTCCATCCTAATTCCAATCCTTCAGGTAACCACAGATGGCAGGCAACCACTATTATTTATACAAAGATAGTAAACATAAAAATTTATCCACCCAAGTTACACGAGACTACCTTTTTTTCAATTCTTGTTGAACATCACTGTTTTGTTTATTTTGTTCACCAAATGTATACGTACGTTAAACGGAAGTTTGACGAATCTCGCCTCCAACTCTGGAAGTTCAGCATATTGATAACGACCGTAATTACACATAGTCGGAGTGTTGATTGTTCTGCCATTGAACTTCGTGAATGGGCGTGAAGTTGTGAGTGAGGCATCGAATCCTGTCTTCCAAACACCCTTAAAATAGACAACACTGGCAAGCAACATGACTGGATCAGGACCAAGTAGCTGTACCGGAGTTTTTCTTCCTTTGTAGACAACATGATCTTAAACAAGTTTTTATTTATTATTTAAACAGAAAAACATCGCACGACGGTAAAACTCGAAGAAATTCATAGATAATGATAATAATAATAATAATAATGCCGAAATAACACTATACCACATAGTACGAAAACAAAAGGAACTCATTAATTGTTTTTGTAAAACAGTAGAATAAAATATATGAATGTATTCTAAAACGGTCAATTACATCCACATTTTAATCCTTATACTATCTTAGAATAGTAATTGTTTAAGTCGTGTTGCTTATTACAAATACTATATTGTATGTGTTGTAGCGGATTTTTTTCTATCATCCCTTACAAGACTATGAATGTGATCGTTTCTCTAATGAAATATTAATCTGCGTACCGAATATTATATTTTTATTTTTTTTTATTTTTGTTTTTCCTGACGTATACCTTTTTCGGGTTTTTACGTATTGCCTTGCCTCTTTTACCGCGCCTTCCTTACTTCCTACCCTCCTTTTTCCGAGGCTTCCAAGTTCTCCACCTTTACCAAGGCAACCACGTCCCTTTTTTTTTTAGGCTCTCCCACCCGTGCGGCTGCAGCCGTCTTACCCCCCACTGTATCGCATTTGCCGAGGGCGAAGGGAAACTGCAGAAAACCTTGCCGATACAGTCAGTCACAGTCTTTACCTGATCATCCTCGGGTAGCAATGTGAGCACGCTCCAACATGGCTACCAGAGGCGTCTCAGGCAGGAACCTCCTCAGCTGTGATGCAATGAGCCAGCCGTGAGAATTTTTTGTATTGTTATATTTCGTTTTTGACGTAAATGTACTTTGAACTCTTTAATTCCTCATGAAGGAATGAGGAATTGAAGAGAGGAGAGAGAGATATGATTAACTTGTCAAAATACTACGATTGAGCAATTTAAAAATTCGTAGTTTTAGCTGTTCGAAATGCTAGCTATTTGAAAATCTTACTCCCGCCCAAAAATCTCTCACTTTTTGTCGTCAAGACTCTTCGGTGCCTAGCGCCCGGTTTAATAAATCGTCAATCACAGAAAATCAAATTTTTGTGACACTCGGGCTGAAATTTTTGAGTACAGTACTCGTTCATGAGAGAATAAAAAAGAATATCTTACACGGCACGTACAACGTAACGTCAGAGCAATTGTTCGTTTGCTTTGACACCCACTGGTTGATTTTTTCGCTTGGGATATATTCGTCGTCAAGATCGATACTTTCCATAGTTGTTTGCAAGTAATATGATGCCATTTCAGAAAACTGAAAGCTCGGCTGGAGAGAGGAAGCAGCAGGATAGTAAATTTTCGTGGCCATATGTAGGTTGTGTTGCTAGAAGTATCAAAATTCATAACAATTCATTCAAATTATTGAATAAACAATACTACTTTATATTTAGCGCAGGTTTGCATACATTTAAAAACGATGCTTTTTTAATGACTTACAGTGAGTATTTTGAAAAACCTACGAAAGCCATGTTTAGCAAGCGAAGTTCTCCAATGAGCGATTCCGATGGCATCATTAAGCTTTGATCTGGTTGATCCTTGTGCCCCAAAGGACAAAACGAATAGAGGGATAAACGCACTCAATGGTGAAATAACAGAAGATCTACGATCAAATCGTTCAAATCTGATCGTTTTCTGTGTTGAAAAAAAAAAAAAAAAAATACTATGAGCAACATAGGGATTGGAATTAATTTGTTGTAATGACGATATTGTATTCCATTATTTTAGAAATCTCTTTGAATATTTATATTCAAGATAAAAAAAACACATTTGTTGCAAGACAAAATTTTACAAAATTCTAGCAGTTAAGCAAATCCCCACTAAGCTCATTTATAATATAACGTCGATGACAGTGTGTACATTGTCCAAATAAATATAATGATTAAAAGTGAACTCTTTAAAAACAATAATGTGACGAGGCACGGTCCAGCAATAATGAGCGAATAAAAAGGTGATCCGAGTGGGACTCGATCCCGGGACCCGCGGAGTCTGAGTCCAGAGCGCTAACCACTGCGCTACGGGCCACCTATATTCTTCCATTATTGCCAGACCGTCACACTCCCCCTCTTACAGTGCTCGACGTCCTCGTCGACTAACGTCACATTTTTAATTCATTTATCAAAGATTCATTTTTCTGCCGCGTTTGGGCTTTTCGTAGATTCTGCCGCTCTGGGCTTGTATTTGCCGCTGTGGGCCGTAGTATGTGCCGCTTGGGCCGTAGTATGTGCCGCTTTGGGCCGTAGTATGTGTGAACGTGTTGTCGGTCCGAGAAACTTCTGACACCAGTTTGTGACGAGGCACGGTCCAGCAATAATGAGCGAATAAAAAGGTGATCCGAGTGGGACTCGATCCCGGGACCCGCGGAGTCTGAGTCCAGAGCGCTAACCACTGCGCTACGGGCCACCTATATTCTTCCATTATTGCCAGACCGTCACAATAAACGTGGAATATTTATCAATTAGAGCTTTCCGGCTTTTTGTTGGTTCCTTTTTTATTGTTTTTCTTTATTAACATAAATCAACACAAATATGAATACAGGTAAAAGGAAACATCGACCTCGGAAACGAACCGTTTTTTCTTTAAAAGAAAAACTTTTCATTTTCGATAAATACGGAATTTTTTTGGAAATGCTTGTTGAGTATGTTCGTTAAATACCCAAACAAAATTATTTTCAGAAATCAGCTATTGTTTTGACATCTCTTTAGTATATTTGGCTACACATCAAAGATCTGCCGTTGGGATAACCAAAATTTGTTGTATTTCCGAAAATAATTTTGTTAAAATTATTCGAAAAATCATTCACATTTCCACCGAAATCCGGTTTTCAGTGTTAATTGGGAGGGAACATGAAATTTCTCAACGGAATTCTTGTTCACATAAAACAGGCTAGAAATCGTCCAGTTTGTGTGCGTGCGTTTTGCGAAGTGTAGAACAACTTAAAGTATAAGATACTTTATGTTACGTTCCTAAATGCATGCACATTTCATTGTTCGATTCCAACGATTATTTTTACAGCCCGATATATACTCAAGGTAATTTCTACCTGATATATTGTAAACAGCGTAATTATTTAGATAGTTATTTAATGCAGGAAGTGCATTATGAGCTCCTAGATACACGCTGTCTCATGAAGCGATTACTCACCGACATTAAAAAGTTGAAGATTTGAGCTTACATTTCTGTCCGGATTTTATAGGATTTCAGGTATATTGAAAAAAAAAAAAAAAAGAATTATTGACGTGTTATTCTACTGCAATTTCCCTGGGTGGTTCGGACTCCACTTTCATAAATCTAAGCACATACCTCTCTGTGATGCCTGAGCAGCCAGTCTACGGCTTCGGATGTCGTGTATACTGGCTTATTCATTGTATCACATCTGAGGAGCGGGTTCAGTTGGGTACGAACTGTATCGTCAAAGTTTCCGCTAAGAACAGCGTTCAAAGCCATCGCTATTTTATTTATTTAAAGAAATATCGTTACCTGAATATATTTCATCTCGAAGTTTCTGATAATTCCCGCGAGCAGACGAAGACCTCTTCTTGACTCTACAGAACTTATTATTGTTTCATTCCTCATAGTCCTCTCGGTCATGTTCCAGGCCGATGAATGTGGATTGCTTTCTTCGTTCGCGACATGATACGTGTTGATTGGCAAACACAAGGGGGCAATAGTGATAAGATAAACTACCAAAGAGAGCAACGAAAAAATATATAACGAAAGGTATATAAATTACAAAAAATGGCCAAAATTATTCCACAACCGTCACATTCGACTATGAGAGATGAATCTATGAGATGATCTGTTTTTTTTATAACGGCAATCTTTCAAATTTCTGTTTTCTGGACACATCTTTGATGAGGGAAATAAAAAAAAAAACGATTCTAATAAAAGAATGTATTATTTTATAATTGGTAAAAGCGTTTTCATAGCGAATGGTACTTGCGGTTCCCTTTCAGTCCAAATTTTTTACGTTCCCCAATAATGAGATTACGCCATTGTTGATGTATTTTTATCCTGCTTATATTTAAAAAAAAAGTTATTTTCTTATGTACTCGTTAGTTTCGTCCGTCCTTTCGTCTTGTATTTCAAAAGGGTTTTCGAGTATGATAAAAAAATATGTATGTTTACTCGTAGTAGTTGTGGAAAATGTATTATTATTTTCTGTTATCGGGTTTCAGTTTTCATTTGTTGAGGTCGTCCCGTTTTCTTTTTTAGAATTTTCCAATGTTGATTAAAATATCATTTGAAAAAAATAAAATTGTTAGTATTCCTCGAAACTTATTCAAGTTGCCACTGATGATTCACTTCCCAAAAAATATTCGTTTTTTTTTTACCATTGGATTGCCCTGAGATATTTTTCCACATTTTTGTATTCGCTATAACATTTCGAATTACAATTTTGTGTTATTGTGAATTACTGTGTTGTGTTTTGTAAGGATAAATCTATAATAAATCAAATCCTTGATTAGGTTAATATGATTCATACGAAAAACTTGAAATTTCCATCGAATTTTTATTAATTCATGCAACAAAAAATAAAATAATCATACAATTTTGAAATAGTTTCGAAAAAATGAAAAATATCAATCATCTTAAAATGAAATAGGTGTCACTTGCACATGCCGAAAAAATATCGACAACTATGATAAATAAATATTTCCTTTTTCTTGTAAAAATGCGAATGGAAATGAAAAAAATCGTATGATGTATCGTATGACTTTGTCAATATATCCAAAACGTTTCCAAGCTCTCGAAAATCTGGATTTAAACAAAAATTGTAACTTGAGGTATACGTACAAAAAACTTTTTAAAATTGGTGTGGAAATGGGGTGTTATGCTCATACATGGGTCGTCATTTCCGAAGTTGTTTAAATATTTTTCTCAAAACCAAAACCTGTACAGTGTACGTTATCTTGAAACTTGGTACCTATACTTTTCCTAGGAAATGAATTTATAGTGCACAAATAGTTGTGCACTGTTTTAATTTCAGTGCAAATTGAAAATATTTAAATAAATAAACAATTACGCAGAAATAAGAGAAAAAAAAATTTGAGAATAAGCAGTTGCAATAAGTATGACAGCTGTCGATATAATACGCAATGTACTAACCGATTAAATTCATATCGAAATTGTAGTCGAAGCGACAGCCGGTTGTCCGAAGAAATTTTACGGTGATGGAAATATCAAGTCTACGCAGAGTCTTTTTATACTTTATATCGCCCCTTCCCCATTGAATTATCATTTTCCTTTCTGCCTTCTGATTTTCGTCGTTTTTGATATATGGTTTCTTGACAATCATATGTATTTGTGTAATTTATTAACCATTTGCGTCATATTAATACGAGGAAAAAAAATTGAGGTATTTGTGATGAGGTGTATTCAAACGTACACGTGGAAGAGTTTGTTTGTTTTACCACAAAAGATGATTCCAATTCAATTAATTATCATAGAAATAATAAAGGGTCTCGTAGCGGAAGGTCGCGATTATTAGACTGAGTAATATAATTTCAACTATGTTGTAGATCGAACATCACATAATTTACATCGGAAAAACATTAAAGAAAAAAATTTCGCGATTTGTTTCTTTATCCCAGTTTTTTTCCTGCAACCTTTTTAGATTTTATTTTGTAAGATGCAGTAATATTTTGAACCTTCGCGCCTTCGAGCATCGATGTCTATCCATCGATCGATGAACCGTCTTCATCATCGATCTATGTATAATCCCCACTCTCCGAGTCCGAATATTAGGAGATTTGGATTACATTTGGATTTACATTGGATTTTAATTATTGGATCAACGACTATTGGGGCCGGCCACCTCAATTTCATCCAAGTCCATAGGAGAAACCTATATCTCCCAGTCTTTTTGGAGTAATTCTCTCCTGCCAAAGATCCAACAAAGATCTCCACTCAGTGCATAGATAAGTTTTTCAACCTTTATTTTCTATGTATCAAAATCTGAACCTATAAGTGTGTAAAATTTATATTGGTATGACGATGAAGAATGTTAAAATTGTGTGAATGATTATTACAAAAATGCTATAAATTAAGTAGTTGGTTTTTACCCCAAAAATAATATAAAATTGTCTCAATAATAACCTGAAAATATAAAATCATAAGTAAGTATATTACAATTTCAACGACGTATAACACGTATTACTGTTTAGATAGCCATAAAGTTTGTTCTCAGTTATAAATCAATCATCAGTTATTGACATTATAACACTCGAAGAACACGCTACCAAATTATTTGTGGCAAAATTGAAAGCCGAAAAAATCTTGTTTTCCTCGTTCAGTACGAGACGAAAAGACTGTAGTGACCTGGCAGTGCTGCATACTCGTGGCAATGGCAACATATTCCACGATAACTTGTGTGGAAACTCAAACACTACAATTGTCGAACGTAATAAATTTATGGTTACAGACGGGCAAAATATGATGTTTTTTCGTGAAAAAAACAGATCAATTCTCTGCTGTCAAAAGAGAACTTGAACGTTATGTATGTTCACAGCACTGTGACATGCCGTGTTGCTATTTATTAGCAAAATGTTTAGACCTCAAATGAAAATACAATATCTAATTAAGACTAAAAACTAAAACCTTTTTTGTGCAAAATGATCACTTTCTCATGGCGTTCGTTATTTTTTTCAAGGTTGAATTTATATTGTTCATTTTAATAATCGTTTGTGCTGCTCGGATTATTAGGCACACAGAGTTCGTCACACCACTGTTTTATTTCACAAAAATAAAATGTATGCGATAATAATCTACCCCTATTAAAAAAATTTCTTCACGAAAGTTTCTGAAAAAAACCAAAACCTGATTAAAATTTATAAGTGTGAACTATTTTTAGAAGAAAGTTTTATATTTATTTTATTTAAGAAATAATATATTTTCTATGCGCACTGAATGATTTACCGCAAAAATAAAATATTATTACGATGAAACGTCACAGCTGTTACAGTGTTTGAACAAATGCTTGCTCCGTACATAAATTAAAATCCATTTTTGTTCAGAGTAGAAACGTCAGAAAATTCCAAGTCTCTACTATTTGTTTTGTTGATTCCATTCAATATAATTCATTATTTACTTCACTCTTAACCATAACTTTTAAACTTTAGCACGAAACAAACATTCAACGCAGTTGTCTCGTCTCAATCACGCTCATAAGTTAACTCTCCCGTTCTGAATAAAAAGATTAAGAGTGTTACCTGGTTCTGGGAGACTGTCAGATTTTACTAAATAGTAACAAAATCATGTTGTCCTCATTTTCCAGGTAAACATTTAGGAGGTCCGAGGTAAAAATCGAAGGATTTGTAGGAAGGGAAAATTAAGGCTAGAATGGGGGTTAAAATTGAGAGTACAAAAAAAAACGAACTAGATTATTTAAATTATGATAGTAATCATAAGTATAGGTTGAACGAATAGCGGAAAACGTAGATCCGTGTCAACCAGCAAGTTTACATATGAATTCAACGATAATCAGTTTCTTTCGTGAGTAAGATTTGTTCGTTAGTGTAAGCTTGGTTTTCACAAAAATTGATTGCAAGAATTGCGGGTTGACTTCCTGTCCTGTGCAACCAGCGAGATTACTTGATTTTTATGAAGACTGAATTTCGTTATCGTTTTGGCTTTTATTCGAGTTGAATGATCGTGCTTAATTCATGCTTAGAATCCATCATTAGAGGAAAGAGTCGAAATCAATCAGTACATAAGAGATGAAAAAGGAGGAAAAAACTCACTTAATTTATGGCAGTAAATATTTATAGATCGATTATCACCGATTCCATTTAGTTGGACATTTATGTTGCTCGCGACAAGGTCGATCGAGAGACGACGGAAAAAGGGGAGATAAAAGTTGCAGATAGATTCAACATATCGATAGCTTCCGGTGACTCCTCTATTGATTGAACCGAAAGTTATACTGTCGGTTATTTTTTATTGAGAGAACAATACAGAACACATCAATGAAATGAAAAATAATGTGAACAGGTTGATTTTTGAAAACTTGTGGAATAATCTTGTAATACTTGTTTCGATATTTTATATGAATGTAAAAATATGTAAACATTGGAGATTGGAGAATAATATCTAATATGAAGTTTCGAGTTCCAGAAATGATTACAAAGCTTGTATTATATCGCCGTATCTCCAAAACTAAACGATCAATATTCTTGATTTATTCAGACAAACTTCGTCATATGTTCCTTCATTGTTACGTCCCCGTGAGCTTATCGAAGATTGGAGAGAACGCACACTGTGTTGACTTCTCTTTCGGGTCAAGACAATCAAGTCCTTTACCCAAGGACGGATGTCTCGTCTTCGATATGGGAGATATTAGAGGGAGGATTGTCCGAAAAGGGTATTTACCAGAAGTAATAGTTAGAATATTGGTGGACGATTGGTGGTCCAAGAGTGTTTACTGTAACGCGTCACACACACTCAAACACTACACTTAATGTTGACTCTAGCTTTTGTGACCGATTCGATGGTTCGTGATTGCGAAGGCTTTCGGTTGGTTACCGATCGGATCATTTGGTCTCACGAAGGATGTTCCCGCATAATTTCAAAGTCGCGGCTGTTACTTGATCGCAGGGAAGATTTCACCTTGCGCAGTGAAATCGGCAAAGTTCTTTTTCGGCAAAGTCTCTGGCTGTTACATTCTTCTGGGCGAGCTTCTGGGCGTTGGCTGCTGGATAGTTGAGGACCTTCTGGAGCAGAGTATTCGACTGATAGGATGATTTCGACGACGATTGACGACTTCTGCTTAGATTTGTGGGTTCATAAGGTGACCAACCCCCTCCAATTGTCTTCCGATCTCCTACTCCCTTACGGAAAGGGAGGATGTGTCACCGTGTTCCGCGGATCTTTCTGATTTTTCCTATGGTATCCCCATCTTATTCTTGGTTCTTCTCAGTTTTTCCTTCAGTTATTGATCTGGTGTACCCCACTTCTAATCGATCTGCTGCTTAACCCTAGTGTTACTCATTAGGATTTTTGGTATCAAAGGAGCAAAGTGTGAAGCGCATCAGCGACGGTCAGTTTTATTAATTTTCTCCTGTTATTGCAGTTTTCGGTGATTGGATACCTTGCATGGTCCTTCCTCTGATTGGATGGTGGTTTTGATGGTGATGCACCGAATACTTCGAGTTGCGTATCTTCCGATTCGGTGCCCTTAGGTCGGTGAAGCGGGCTGGACAGTACCGCTCGGGGGTGATACAAGCCGTCTGACTCAGGGCACTTGGTGCGTAAGGGGTTTCATATCTTTTGACATTACCTTGGATTTCAGAATTCTTGCTCTCCTTTTCTTCGCCGGACTCAGTCTTGCAGAAGTTAAAGTATTTTTATTATTGGTCAAACCCAAATTAGCGGCGCCTCAAGTATTATTGTATTTTAGTTATAACAACGTTACTGTTAACTGACTTACTGATGCCCTAAGTGTTGTTTGGGTGATGTCATTTTGAGAATACGAATGGCGTAGCTCGGTAGGATGTAACATCATACTTGAGAAAAAAATTTTTTTAAAACTATAGGAAAGTTTTAGAGTTATTCCGTGAAATATGAATTTTTCTACTGCTCTTCATAAGATCACGTGTAAAAATGTGTAACCTCCAATCACCAATATCTCAAATATGGGACGGTAAATACTTTGAAATTTTTTACGGAGTTTCTTTATATCGCCTTAAATGAGTCCTCGAAATTTAATAAATCCTGTAGAAAAATGTTTCGTCGAGACGAACCCCTTAATCAAATTAAACAATTAAATTTAATTGATTCTTTTATGATCTTCCATTACGAGCCTCATTTTATTAAGTTCGCGGTCAGGACAAGAGCAGTACATGGAATCATTGTTATACTTGTCGACGGGAAACCAAGAAAAGGAGGAGATCTTCGACGAGAATCATCTTCTGCCATTTTTTAATTGAACTGATTAATCGTTACTCAAGAAATACACTCAAATATCCGCGAACTGATTACAACACGTCGAACTGTCAATGCTTCTTTTTCCCGACTGTCCATTTCCTCCAAGCGTTATTTTTCTATTCAACATCTTGTTGCTTAGCAACCCGAGTTGACATTCTTGATCAATTCTTGAAACAACGCTTGACGCAAGATATCGATTGATCCTTTTCGTACTTCAAGTTATCGTCTACTTGAAGTTATCTTTTATATCGATCTCCGATATACTTTTACAGAGGTTTGCAAAATTGCCAGCTTACAATCTTGCCAGGGTGTGTTTACATATGTACTGTGATTCCTTGTTTTTATTTTTTTATTCTGCTATGAACGCTTTTCTCATGTGGACATTGAGTTTTCGACATTTCAAATCAGTATTTATAATTTATGAAACAGTATAAAAGACAGTAAATTCACGTTACCGAAATTAACGTGAAATTACAAATACCGGGGCATGTGTAAGTCAGTTTTATGCAGCTATAAATTGCAATATGTAAAAATACATCACTAGCATTTTACTCGACGTGATTTAAAATTTAAAAAATTCACCGAGAACATCAAAGAACCCTATGTATATTTAATAATTCAATAACTGCGATATATCAAAAGTCATCTTGTTGATCCAACTACGCGACGATTTTATTGAAACAAATTAAATAAAATCAATTATCAACATAAATGAATTCGCATGGTCCAATAATAGTGTAGTAAATTATTATATTGCCTAAAAATTAAAAAAAGTGTACTAATTACTTAAACATGAAATCTCAAATATTTCTGACGCTGAATCAAATTTGTGTGCAATTACGTGAAATATTTTCTCTCATTGCCCGTACAATCTTCTGATACTATCTGAAATTTTATTTTTAGTTTATTCAAAAGAAGTTTAAGTTCTACTCAAGTGTCAATGTTTTTATCCCAAATCGCCGGCGTAGTTAGCTCAACAAAATGACATCAACGAAGCCCGGAAGTTAGCTCATCTATCGCATTGGTTTCGCCGTATCCAACCTCAGGGGGTAGTTGAGCCAACCATGCTACTGTTTGCATGTTACACTCACACTGGATCAAGCTGCCCCGCCACTAAAGTTTATAATAAAGAGATTATGAACAATGTCACCGCCTGTCGCAATAATGGCAATAAATGGATGGTCCACCTTGAATTCAACGGATTTTAGTATATCAATAGCTCGCGGCTTCCGAGGTCTATAGAAGTATCCTGGACAGAACGACAGAACGGAGATGAATGTTATAATAAGTGTATTATGATAATATCGCTTTCAGAACAATTTTTTTAAATCTCCAAGTACTGACCAGACGCTTGCTCACTAACGGTACCCGCCTCGTCGATTTCAACAACAGCTCTGCTCTGTGATGGGCCCAAACGCACTTTAGGTGAGTTGGTGAATATCTTGGCAAAGGTAGCAGGTGATTCAGAATAAGTAGATTCCCCAAGAAACTAAAAATAATACAATATTCGTTGTTACGACAAGTAGACTTTTCGGACATATTTATATTCACTGTTATTACTCGTCTGCAGAACGATGCTTCGCAGAAACAATGATGAAATAAAAAAACACTAACCGTTGGTAACCAGTCGTGGAGCGAGATGTTACGTTCCACCCGGAATTTCGGCAGATACAAATGGATGTCTGTCATTGAGCCTCTGTGATAGAGGTCCCTTGCATTGATTACTTCAAGGTTCCCTACCAAGTTTCGATAACTGTTCAGCGTGTTTGGCAATATGATGAACATGCTGACGGAAGTCGATGGTGACGTACTCTGAACGTGGTGACAAATTGTAAAAAAAAAGTATTTATTTTGAAGAAAAAGATGAAGAATTGTTCACTTCGCATATGAGGGCTCGAAAAAATTGAAAAAAATAAAAATGAAATAAACTATGAATTTTTTGTAATCTAGTTCTCACACTTTCCAACAGTGTCTCGAGACTCTACCGAGCCTCTTATTAGACTTATTTTTTTTTTTTTTTTATAAAAAACTGTCAACAATGTATTGTAATAATTTGTATTGTAATAATTTGTAATTGTAATTGTAATTGTAATTGTAATAATGTAATTTTCCAACTGTTACCTGTACTATGGAAAATCGACCGAAGCACGTTACACGGAGCCACATTTTCGAAATTCTAGTTCAATCACGATATTTCTGTATTGTTTATTTTCTTTAACGAATGTACCTACCTTAAACGGAAGTTTCACCCATTTCGAGTTCAATTCCGGAAGAAGACCATATTGGTAACGACCATGATTATACATAGTCGGAGTGTTGATTGTTCTGCCATTGAACTGCGTGAATGGGCGTAAACTTGTCAGCGAGGCATCAAATCCTGTCTTCCAAACACCCTTAAAATAGACAACACTGGCGATCAACATGACTGGATCAGGGCCAAGTAGCTGTACCGGAGTCTCTTTGCCATTGTGACGAATGTGATCTTGAACATATTTTTTTCATTATCCAAACAGATAAGCACTGGACACATAAAATATCTGCACAGATTTACGAGTATTCGTAAATCGACAAATTCTTAGGAACATTTGATGAGTTACGAAACAATAATAATGATAATGCCGAAATTATTTATCAGTAGGTATGTGAACAGAAGAGACACCTTGTAAATTGTTCAGAACAAATAAAAAATGGCAATCATCTTTAAAAAAAAAAAAATAGTTTTCACTTCACATGCAGAAAAAACGTTGACAACGATGATTAATAATTTTTTTTTCTATTTTTTTTTCATGGAAGTGCGAACCAAAATGAGAAAAAAATCGATGTTAAGAAATTTGTCGATATGTCGATTAGTTCAAGGAGGTGGGAGCGTTAGGCGAATTCCAAGTTTAATTGTTTAATATTCTTATGAACCTTCTCAACAATAATACTCAACTGTGGGTAAAATTTGGGAAAGTTTGACCGTCTAGAAATCAAGTTATTTGTTGTGAAAAATCGTCTTTTTTCGTAACTTCCCACAAGACCTCATGTTAAAGTTGCGATTTTAAACACTGAATATCTGGATTACTAAAAAATTATCTTGGAAAAATTATATCTGATGATTTCGCCTTTACTTTGTATGTACTATTATCATTATGGCGCTTCAACCTCATTAAGATATGTCGGCATTTAAACATTTTTGAACTTTCTGAAATCTGGAATGTTTGAAAAACTGTAACTCCTAAAATACGTGCGATAAAAATCTAAAAATTGGTGTGAATGTTCTTTGCATGGGATATGATTCTATAAAAAAAAATCAAGGAAATTGAAAAACGTTAGGTCCTCAACCCCAGGAAATGGCGTAGAATGCCTCATATGTATAATAGTTATTCATGAAGAGCCGAAACAATCTTACATGGCTCGTACAATGTAACGTCCGAGCGATTGTTTGTTTGATTTGATAGCCACTGGTTGATTTTTTCGCTTGGGATATGTTCGTCCTCGAGATCGATACTTTCCATAGTTGTTTGCAAGTAATATGAGGCCATATCGGAAAACCGAGAGCTCGGCTGCAGAGAGGATGCAGGATAGTAAATTTTGGTGGCCATACGTAGATTGTGATGCTAGAAGTATCAAAGTTCATAACAATTCATTCGAATTATTGAATAAAATATACTACTTTATATTTAGCGCGGGTTTGCATAAATTAAAAACAATGCTCTTTTAATAACTTACAGTGAGTATTTTGAAAAATCTACGAAAGCCATGTTTAGCAAGCGAAGTTTTCCAATGAGCGATTCCGATGGCATCATTAAACTTTGATCTGGTTGGTCCTTGTGCCCCAAAGGACAAAACAAATAGAGGGATAAATGCACTCAATGGTGAAATGACGGACGGTCTAAATTGGATCATTGTCTGCGTTAAAAAAAAAAGAAAAAAATCGAATAAAATCACTATAGGCAACATAGGTGTTGGAATGGCTTTGTTATGATGATGATATTGTATTATTCCTTTATTCCGGATCATTATCGAATCAAAGTCAGTAAATAGAAAAACGGTTCGAATATTTTCAAAATGTCGATTTTTAATGCTTCAGCACATAATGATTGGTTGAATAATGGTCGCGGTTATACAATTAAGAATCGGTTTTCAAGTTCAGGAATTCTTACTTCTTTTTCAACTGAATTTCAAGTGAAAAATAAATAAAAGATTCGATGAACGATAAAACGTAAAATGCTAATTAAACTCAATCATGCCGTGACGACACAGGGATCGGTAAAAATAAAATTGACAAATTTCCAGTTATTCGAGTCTTAGACATCGAGTATTCATAAAACAGAAATGACAATTGGTAAAATGTTAATCGGTCGAATTGGATAATGGAAAGTGGTAATTGGTCAGCGGAAATTCTCAAGTACTCGATTGATTGATACTTGACCAACAAATAGTATCAATTACTCGGATAATTGATGCATGTTCGCACGGTCGGCGGATAGTCCCAAATGCTCCGTCAATTGATACTTGATGAAAAATCCAAGGAATTGGTATTAAGTGTAAAAGTATTTTAAAATAGTAAAATAGTGGAGGGGGAATATCCAAGATGGGCTGGGAGGAATAAATATACTTGAAATTTTCTAAACGAGTGCACATTTTATGTATGTTCTACCTTCAATAACAAAGTTACCTGAATATATTTTGTCTCAAATTTTTTTTCAATATTTTTGATCAGGCGGAGTTCTTTCCCAGTCAAGACAGATCTACGGACAATTTTATGGTGTGAGACTTCCTCGATCGGGTGTCCGATGGATAGACTGGCACCATTGTCTGCCATCGTTGAACGTAAAGGCAGGCTCAGAGTAACGAAGCCGAATAGAAACAACGCAATGAAACGAATGAAAAATGTTTCACAAAAGTTGCCTGGAAAAAAACAAAAAAAAGAATTCCTCGCACGTTATTTTTAACTGACCTTAATGAATGAGGAGGTTCGCAATCTTTTTTTTACGCATAACTTTTTGTGAGGTTTGCTAATTTGGATAAATTTGGTTTTTTTTTTTCAACGAAAAATGGCAGTAATGGATGTTTTGGGAATGTGGGTATGACGATTTGAAGTAAAATTATGATACGTAAGAATCAAAATATTGTCAGAAATTGTATTGACACGCTAGATCATCAGATTTTGTATCATGGCCCTCATTGTTCGGATGCACCACTTCAATCAGAATCATTGAAAAATCACTTGATTTGCTTATAGATATTTTTTTGCCTGCAAATTATGGCTCGTTGACCTTTCGGTTCTTCGTCCTTTGTAAAATTTGGAGATCGTAATTATGCCAATGGCTTCGTTCGAAGAGATCACTTTGTAGTACCGCTTGTATCAGCTTGCGTCACCACACATTTTAGCTATATAAAAATTAACAAACGAAGTTAGCACCGATATTCCGATGTTCTTCTTCTTTATATAGTTTAACGCCTTCGAAGAGATCACGGGAGGGGATGGATTGAACTATTGTTGCATTGACTGGGAGGGAAGTGATTTCTTCGAACGAAGCCATCGGCATAATTACGATCTCCAAATTATGCCTCATGCTTCGTTCTCGAGATCACTTTGTAGGATGTTTAGAGATCGCCCAACTAATTATTGGTACAATTCAGTTTTAATTCATTTATTCATTCAATAATCAAGAACATTAAACAGAAAAAATTTATTTTTATTTTTAACCAAGAACTGCCTGAGCAAACGTTGTCCTATCTTTAATAATTGGACGATTGTAAAAATTCTCGAACACTTTCGAAGTACTAGACCAACCGGCTAGATTTTTATTTACACTGAGCTCAATTCCCTTTGCCTGGGCTGACGATGTAGCTGCATGCCTGACACTGTGAGGGGCATATTTTGATCTTATTCCGCACTCTGACAAAAACGATCTTATCCAGCGACTTCGAGTATCTTTTGAGGCTGCCTTGTGCGGTTTTCTAGTTGTTACGAATAGATTGTCCGTTTTTAAAAGTAACGAAGTAGGTTCGAGATATATTTCGAGAGTTGACGCTACGCAAAGATTGGGTTTATCCGTAAACCTTGGTATCAATAGAAGGGGTTGGTATGAGTCCGGTCGTGGTGTTTTTATCCTTGATGGAATTTCAATCTCATAACCATATTCTACGATGTGAATATTGCTCCTCTTAATCGCAATCAATGTTTGTTTTCTATGAGCTGTGACAAGAGCTAATAGCATTGCTAGTTATGATGTAATTTGTTGTAATGTCAGTGTTTTCAAGGGGGCCATTACTCCAATCTACTAATAATTGGGTCTAGACTATAAATACGATCGTATTTTGGTTTTGTTGGTCTTGTTTTTGCTACTCCTCTGAGTATTCGAGATATTAGTGGACTTTTTCCAATATATTCTCCGCATAACAGAGAAATAGCTGCTCTGCACGAGTTCAGGGTCCCGAAAGAAGCACCTTGTTGATATTTTTCGGTGAACCACTCCAATATCCAACCCTCTTTCGGGTGAAATGGGTCGTGAATTTTTCTTTCACACCAATTAAGCCATTCTATGATGTGTTTGTTTCTATGATGTATTGTTTCATTGTTCCTTCCGTAATAGAGTTTAGGAGTAAATCTATCGTGTCTTTTTTCATTTTTTGCAGTTGAAATGCCTTGCTGATAACCTTCCTGCCAGTAAGGCCAATTTGTCCGCCAATGGATTCAGTGTCATCCTGTCGGGACTGAGCAATAAATCTGTCGATGATTCAAGTCTTATAGGGGGGTCTTCGAGGAGCGATAACCATATCGGGTACCAGGGCTGTAGACACCAGTCTGGTACTACCACAACTCCACAAGCCTGGTCGTTTTGAATCTTTTTAAGCGTTTTAAGGATCAATGAGAATGGAGAGAATGCGTAAAAATTCATCGAGCCCCAGTCCAGAGAAAAAGCGACAATGCGTACTGCATTTGGATCTTTATGCCATGAACAAAAGTTTTTGCATTTTGTATTTTGGCTGGAATCAAACAAATCGATTTCCGGATAACCGTATCGCCTAGTTATGGTACTGAAAACAGTATCAGACAATTCCCATCATATATCAATTTTTTCTATTCTCGAAGCCATGTCCGCCTCCGTATTTTCTCTGGAGCGTATGTATGTCGCGAAAATCCTTAGTTGACGTTTCTCACACCATGCCCAAATATCGAATGCTAATTTACTTAACCTAGGAAATTTAATTCCCCTCATTTTATTAATATAGGCTATGGCCGTTGAGTTGTCAATTTTCAAAAGGATTTCACAATCTTCGAAGTGATTTGCAAAAAACTTTAATCCATGAAAGGCCGCCAACAATTCAATATGATTTATATGCAACGAACTCTCCTCTGGGGCCCAATGACCATATGCTACCTCGCCATTGCAAAAAGCTCCCCATCCGGACAGAGAGGCATCCGAGAATATTGTCAATTCATATATTGATTTTCGAATAGGGTTTTTTGTGTCGAGAATTTTTTCTCGCCACCACTCGAAATTCTGTTTTACCGACTCCGGTATCGTCATGTCGGCCTGATAATCTCCTCTGTATTTATGCAGGGCCAAATATTTGACACGTTCAAGAGGCTTGACATGTACCCAGCCGTAAGCAACTCCTCCGCAGGCTGCCGTCAAATATCCTACAAAACTGGCAAACTCGCGAATGGCACAGTGTCTCAATTTTTCCATTTTATTAATCATCGCTAGAATTTTTTTGCGTTTTCTTTGAGTCAGCTCGAGAGACATATCCACGGAATTTAGGATAAAAGCGAGGAATTGACATGAAATTGACGGCGTAAAACAACTTTTATCCGTGTTGCATATGAAACCCAGAGATTCTATGAGAGATTTTGTGGCAATTAAATTTTCTCGACATTGATTCTGTGACTCGGCCAACACCAGAATATCATCTAAATATATCACTGACAACCATCCCTGGCTTCTGAGACGGCTTACAACTGGTTTGAGAACCTTTGTGAAAACCCAGGGGGCTGTACATAACCCAAAAGGCAGACAAACAAATTCGAAAAGGTCTTGCCCCCATCTGAATCTTAAAAATTTTTGATACTCAGGATGAATGGGAATCGTAAAATATGCATTTCGAAGATCCAGATTAGACATAAAACTTCCTTCTGAAATGAATTTTATGGCCGTGCGTATATCCTCCATTTTGAAGTGAGTAGTTTCAATAAATTCGTTCAATTTTTTTAAATTTAAAATTAGTCTCATTTCTCCATTACTCTTGGAAACTAGGAATATACCAGAGATGAATTGACCCTTACTTTCTTTACATTTTCTAACAGCTCCTATCTCTAGAACATTTTTTAGGGCCGTTTGCATTGCACCGGGATCGATAACTGTGGGAGCTTTTGGCTCCGACTTTTGAGTGGGGCTCTTTGAAAAAGGTATTTTATATCCCTTTATAGTTGATAGAACGAAATTATCTGAGGTAATCTGAGACCAAGCTTGTAAAAAGTAGCGTAGGCGTCCCGCAAAGGGCATTACCTCTATTTCTCTGTGTTGTTTGACATCTTCGGTCGATTTTGTTGTTTGTTCGTGTTCCGATACATCGGATTCGAAGGACGATAGTTCTGATTCATACTCGGCCCTGTCCTGTTGCCATAGCTCATCTGACGAGGGCCGCCTCGGAATGTCGATGAGCCTTTCCAGTTTAACGTTTGGCGATAAGGTGACAATTTCTTTTCTGCAGGAGTTTTTATAGAAAGGCCCACCTTTTCAGCAGCCGAAGCTGTCTTGATTCTCCTACCCAAGTCCTCGCCAAATAGAAAAGAATCCGTTTCAGATTGCTCCAAAATGACCTTGCGTTTGTCGTCCACATGGTGATAAATTTAGTGTTTCCGAGTCTTGGACAACTGATGATTCACGTCGCAGAACATGGAGCTCGCGTCGCAAAGATATTCGAGGAGTTGATTTTTGTCAACGGGTTCCTCCTCATCTTTAAATATTACGCAGATCGCCTTTCCAAGTGCGACCAAACCTCGTCCGCACATTTCTTGGTTTGCTATTAAATATTTGTCTCGACTTTTTGCCGTTTTGTGCAAAAGCGAAAGAAGTTCCGTGTTTAGTTCTGGGACCTTGAGAGGACAATTGCCTTTTGTCGGATAATTTTCTTTCATGGCTTTTTTACAGACAATTCCATGGCCGACACGATAATCTCCTTCCAGCAAGCTGCAAGCTCAGGGTGGAGAAAGAATATTTTATCCTTTTGACGGCGTTTTTCAACCCTCAAAAGTTCTCGGGCCTTCTCGTTGAGAATGGGGACTGAAGCCTCGCCATTCGTCGTCTCCTCAAACTCGGTTACCGCATTTTGAACGTTTCTCGTATTCGGATCATTCTCGTCGGTTATCGCCTCATCATTTGACTGAACGTCTGTGCCGTCTGAGTCTGTAAGAGCATGAGATCTAGGTCATATTAGCTATTAGATAGGGGAGAACATATCTGACCCCTTCTAACGCCGATAATTATTTCTATTCCCTTTTCAGGTCATGACCTAATCCAAAGAACGGTACATCTCGTCTTAACAAATACCGAGATGCCCAAAAGAAAAAACCGGAGCAAAAAACCGGAGTTTCAGTTTTCATTTGTCGCGGTCGTCCCGTTTTCTTTTTTAGAATTTTCCAATGTTGATTAAAATATCATTTGAAAAAAAAAAAAAAAATTGTTAGTATTCCTCGAAACTTATTCAAGTTGCCACTGATGATTCACTTTCCAAAAAATATTCGTTTTTTTTTTTTACCATTGGATTGCCCTGAGATATTTTTTCACATTTTTGTATTCACTATAACTTTTCGAACTACAATTCTTATTTACAACGCGCGCTTTCCCTTGAACCCTTTTGACGCCAATTTGTGATGGGCTGGAGTCGGTAACGCTTACATAAAAATTACGAAAATTGTGCAAGTTGTGTTTTGTAAGGATAAATCTATAATGAATCAAATTCTTGAACCATAGAGATGACCTGCGATTGGTTATATCATTAAGTTAAATATGATTCATACGAAAAACTCGTAATTTCCATGAATTTTTTTATTAATTCATTCAATAAAAAGTAAAATAATCATAATATTTTGAAATAGTTTTGAAAAAATGAAAAATATCAATCATTATTTAAAATAAAATAGGTGTCATTTGCACATGCCGAAAAAATATCGACAACTATGATTAATAATTATTTCCTTTTTCGTATAAAAATGCGAATGGAAATGAAAAAAATCGAATGATGTACAGATTTTGTCAATATATTCAAAACGTTTCTAAGCTCTCGAAAATCTAGTTTGATCAAAAATTGTGACTTCAGATATAGGTACAAAAAACTTTTGAAATTGGTGTGGAAATGGCGCGTTATGTCTCATACATGGGCCGTCATTTCCGATGTTTTTTAAATATTTTTTTCAAAACCAAAACCTGTACAGTGTACATCATCTTGAAACTTGGTACCTATACTTTTCCTTGGAAATGAATTTTTAGTGCACAAATAGTTGTGCACTATTTTAATTTCAGTGCAAACCAAATATTCAAATAAATAAACAATTACGCAGAAATAAGAGAAAAAAAATTGAGAATAAGCAGTTGCAATAAGTATGAAAGCTGTCAATATAATACGCAATGTACTAACCGATTAAATTCATATCGAAATTGTAATCGAAGCGACAGCCAGTAGTCCGAAGAAATTTTACGGTGATGGAAATATCAAGTCTACGCAGAGTCTTTTTATACTTTATATTACCCCTTCCTCATTGAATTATCATTTTCCTTTCAGCCTTCTGATTTTCGTCGTTTTTGATATATGGTTTTTCGACAATCATATGTCTTTGTGTAATTTATTAACCATTTGCGTCATATTAATACGTGGAAAAAAAATCGAGGTATTTGTGATGAGGTGTATTCAAACGTACACGTGGAAAAGTTTGTTTGTTTTACCACAAAAGATGATTCGAATTCAATTAATTATCATAGAAATATTAAAGGGTCTCGTAGCGGAAGGTCGCGATTATTAGACTGAGTAATAAATTTCAACTATGTTGTACATCGAACATCACATAATTTACATCGGAAAAACATTAACGAAAAATATTTCGGGATTTGTTACTGTATCCCAGTTTTTTTCCTGCAACCTTTTTAGATTATACTTTGTAAGATGCAGTAATATTTTGAGCCTTCGCACCTTCGAGCATCGATGTCTATCCATCGATCGATGAATCGTCTTCATCATCGATTTATGTATAATCCCCACTCTCCGAGTCCGAATATTAAGAAATATATTTCCCATTTTGGCAGTCCTCGTTCTCTTGCTCTGGGATCGTCAAACGAGAAACATCGATCACATGAACCATTGAATTTTAAATATTGGATCAACGACTATTGAGGCCGGCCACCTCAATTTCATTCAAGTCCATAGAAGAAATCTATATCTCCCCGTCTTTCTGGAGTAATTCTCTCATGCCCAAAGCAATTGAGCCAACAAAGATCTCCACTCAGCGCATTGATAAGTTTTTCAACCTTTATTTTCTATATATCAAAATCTGAACCCATAAGTGTGTAAAATTTGTATTGGTATGACGATGAAGAATGTTAAAATTGTGTGAATGATTATGACAAAAATGTTATAAATTGAGTAGTTGGTTTTCACCCCAAAAATAATATAAAATTCTCTAAATAATAACCTGAAAATATAAAATCATAAATAAGTATATTACAATTTCCACGACGAATAACACGTATTATTGTTTAGATAGCCATAAAGTTTGTTCTCAGTTATAAATCAATCATCTGTTATTGACATTATAACACTCGAAGAACACGCTACCAAATTATTTGTGGCAAAATTGAAAACCGAAAAAATCTTGTTTTCCTCGTTCAGTACGAGACAAAAAGACTGTAGTGAGCTGGCAGTGCTGCATACTCGTGGCAATGGCAACATATTCCACGATAACTTGTGTGGAAACTCAAACACTACAATTGTCGAATGTAATAAATTTATGGTTACAGACGGGCAAAATATGATGTTTTTTCGTGAAAAAAACATATCAATTCACTGCTGTCAAAAGAGAACTTGAACGTTATGTACGTTCACAGCACTGTGACATGCCGTGTTGCTATTTATTAGCAAAATGTTTAAACCTGAAACGAAAATACAATATCTAATTAAGACTAAAAACTAAAACCTTTTTCGTGCAAAATGATTACTTTCCCATGTCGTTCGTTATTTTTTTCAAGGTTGAATTCATGTTGTACATTTTAATAATCGTTTGTGCTGCTCGGATTATTAGGCACCCAGAGTTCGTCACACCACTGTTTTATTTCACAAAAATAAAATGTATACGATAATAATCTACCCCTATAAAAAAATTTCTTCACGAAAGTTTCTGAAAAAAACCAAAACCTGATTAAAATTTATAAGTGTGAACTATTTTTAGAAGAAAGTTTTATATTTATTTTATTTAAGAAATAATATATTTTCTATGCGCACTGAATGATTTACCGCAAAGATAAAATATTATTACGATGAAACGTCACAGCTGTTACAGTGTTTGAACAAATGCTTGCTCCGTACATAAATTAAAATCCATTTTTGTTTAGAGTAGAAACGTCTGAGTACAACGTCTGAGTAAAACGTCTAGAAATTTCCAAGACTCTACTATTTGTTTTGTTGATTCCATTCAATATAATTCATTATTTACTTCCCTCTTAACCGTAACTTTTAAACTTTAACACGAAACAAAGATTCAACGTAGTTGTCTCGTCACAATCACGCTCATAAGTTAACTCCCCGTTCATTATTGATTAAAAGGGTTAAGAGTGTTACCTGGTTCTGGGAGACTGTCAAATTTTACTAAGCATACCCCGTTTTGTCTCGGTCTCCCATGTATCTTGAAGAGACTAACATTATTGTCAACGAAATATCTATCAACTCGAAATCGAAAATCAATAAACGTTCCCACAAAAAAAACTCCAAATGAGCGATGTTGAGTAAAAACAAAACATTTCAAGCCAATGTCGCGAAATCATTTTTATATAAAAAAGTATTCGATGCATTAGCTATGAACCTTTTCCTTTATTCTCTTTATATCTCCACTAGTAGTTTAATCTAAGAGGCACATCTAAAAAAAAAAAAAAAACCTGGGTTGGGTAATCGTATTGTAAAAAATGTATAATGTTCGACTACATTAGTTCTGAGTGCTCATGCGCTATCTCTACGATTGTAAATTTGATCGTGATCGTTAGTTTATAAGGATTACTATTTGTGGCAAGAGACTAGATATTTTTCAATAGATCGCACATGGACATGTAAAACTTCAAATTTTGATTATTGTTGCCAAGCCGACGAAAGGTGGAAAGAAAATACGCAATTTTGTGATTTTGTTTAATCCAAAAAAATGAAAAAATCGCAACAGAGGCCGATGTTGCCGATAAAACAAGGTAATACTTGCCCCAATCCATAATGAATTTGATGCTGAAGTAGTTGCCGTTAGTTCACAAAACTTACAGTTCCGAGTGTGAGTAGACGAACTGACATTATAAACTTTTATTTTTTAATTATTACTGCTCCATTTCACTATATCTGTTTGATATTGTGGTGTATAAATTCACGTCATATTTATCGCAACGTGCTGATTATTTATGAAAGTAAAATTGAGGTTTTTTCAAGTCTCACGTTTCACTGAACTTGCGCATATTATTCATGATTTTTAGTGTATTTCGTTTTCATGAAGATGATTCATTAAGGTGTTCAGTCCCTGTGAGTACGTGAATGACCATATAGTTTCGTGATAGCAGGATCTTCCTCATCGTGACAATAATTTAAACAATAACAGCGACGTTAAGATATATCGGTGACGACTACGTGATGTTTGCACTATCAAGTAAAATTTGACCAAAATTTGTTAATATACAACACAAAAGTGCATGACCTCGGAAGTAATATTTTATTATTTTGTGAACACAAATAGTCGAGAATTGATATTTTTAAAATCTTTTCATTGTTAAAAAATGTTCAATAACCGAATTATGGCGAGAGTAATTGTTTGTAACACCTGTCATGGCCTCGGTCATGACTGTTAACTGTCGTCTGCTGAAACGGTCAGTTTTATTTACAACTTGTTTTGAGTGTTTACGTATATGTTCGTTATACAAAAATAGAGAATGTAAAATTATTTATCGTCATTAATCTTATCGATATTCATCAAGTGCAGCAGAAACATTCTAGCAGAGAAAAGAATAACGCGGTCAAACTGCCGAACTGTCACGTCTGAAGACCAATGCTTGCTGACGCGGAATACAATGTTGAGAAACTCTCATGTAGATTTTCTGCTGTAATCTGAATGATTTTACAATAAATACTTTTTTTAATATTTCAGAAGATTTTAAATCGTAATTACCAAGACCTTAAGCACTTGTATATTCACGAATATGCAACCAAACTAGATAATAAATAACGTTGAAACTGCACATGTTAATTTATTTCGTACTTTGTGGCCGGACAAATTTCTGGTGGTCGCAAAAAAAATGTATGTACTATTGTAGAAATAAAACATTCACCATGTATGTCTATTTATTTTACGTTTAAATTTATCACGTTTATTCCGCAATTCCAATGTCATACAATTTGCCGATCTAACAAAACTGCGACTTTCCTTCAAACTAAAGTTGACATAAAAAAATATCATTAGTTATACTGATTTATGTAGTAAGCCCTATATAATAAGATTAAAAAATGTCTCTGATGCTATCCCGCCAGAGACAATTATACATTAAAATATGTGCATTCGTTTGATTGTCCTATGTTTTCAATCAGCAGATTCAATACGTGTGATTGCCATAGGTGAAAGTTTCATAAAGAAAAATGAAATTGAAAAATGTGCGTAATGATAAAAATGTAATGTGATTAAAAATATAAGAAATGTTAAAATGTAAGAAATAAAACGAATAGATTAGTAGTAGAGCAGTTCGAATACAATAAATTACGAGCCCGTACCAAATGCATTATTCAAGCATTTGGTGATCACAGCAGCAGAATTTTTTCCGGAGGTTATTTGTTCTATATCATTTTGTAAATGTTTAAACATTTTAAAAACCTTCATCATTTCATATCCAAGATAATGTGATCAAAGATTACACATCGAGTTTCATGAGTGTTTTGACTTAATCTTTCCTTACCACCTTTTGAACACGACTTCGGTAATATTACTATGTTAGAGGCTACTGGATGGAAATGCTGAAATACTAATCATGCATATTTTAACCTGGAAATATTCATTCATGTCGATAATCTGAAGGACCACGAATAAAGTGGAGAAAAAATTCAATGTTTCAATCAACGCATAGGTCGGGAAGCTGATCCTCAATGTTTAGAATGGTTCAGTTATGGCATACGTCGAATGTTAAGTGATGCACGGAGGGTATTTTTTACGGTAGGAGAAACGATGATTGATAGCCATTGGAGAATGGTGATCCGTGTAATTCGTGGACGTAAGAGGATATGCCATTGAGCTTTGTCCGCTTGTCGAAACGCCGTCTTGTGATTCTGACATACATTCACTATTCGCATGCGCTTTTTTTCCCCATTCAGTTTGCTTTTATTTATTTTTTTTAATTCTCTTTTCGAGAACCAGGATATCCCAGTCAGCGGATGAACGTCATTACCTGTAAAATTCCATGCGAACGAACGACCGAAGAAGATCGGTAGCCCCGGACACGATCTGTTACGCTTCTTCGCAGTGAAAACTGATGTTTAACTCCGTACAATTGTAACAATGACCGCCCGGAGGGAAACTGAGCTAGTGACACGTCCGTCTATGCATTGGGACGATCGACCCATCGGGACACGGGTCAACGGTTCTAGGTCACAAGAGGAATCCCGTAAATTTCGAAAATTGCCCGTTTGTGTATCGTTCAAAACTTTCCCTTCTTTTTCGAGCCCCATTCAAGAAGTTTCGATTGGATCCCACTTCTCATGGTCGATGACTACTCAACAGCAGAAGGTCATTCGGATCAATCATTTCGTTCAATATACGAATACGCCGTACTTACTAATAGGGAAAAACAAAATATTTTGATGAAGACTGAAACGTTTATAGGTAAACTTGCCGCGTTCTGTTCCTATGAACTGCCTTCAAATTCCATTTTACATTTTCATAAACAACAACCGATAAGTTACTGAAAATTTATCCAAGAAATTAGTCAATTTCTTACAAACATTACGAAAAATTTACAAATTTGAAATTCAATAAGTTTCCAAAACAGTGAGTGATGAATAGATTCTTTTTTTTTCCAAATTCTTAGCACACTCAATATAATCTTTTACAACTATGTTTAGATTTCCATGCCAACAATTCATCTTATACAGCCGGCTAATATAAATAAGACGATTCGGGTCGTGATACAGTTCAACATGGCAATTTTATTCACATAAATGATTGAAAACGTGGAAACTCAGGAACTTCCATTAAGTTCGCCTCCATTTTTTTCGAATTACGCGGGTTGTACAATCGCGTACAAATTGCACGATTTACAATTGTAGAAATCGCGGGTATTTTATCGATCGTCGAGTGGGTAAACAAGAGGAAACTAAAACATTTGGAATAACTGATTTGAAAATACTGACAATATATAAGCAACCTACTCATGAAACAATAATGAATAAAATAATCACGCGGATGTAGGGAAATTCTTCGAATTCTTTAACGAGTTTGACATATTGAGTGTGAAAAAATGACCGAACTGGCAGGAACGAAATAGCAAATTAAAAGGACGAAATTAAAGTTCTTGCAGTTGTTTCTAAGAAAAAACGGTATAATGTGAGGAAAAGTAACGAAGCACCCCGACTGAACTTTCCTTTGGAAATGTGAGCCGACGCGCATATTAGTTGGTATTGGAAGTGACAAAAAAAAACGAGCGGTGACAAGCAGCAGGGTAAAGAACAAGCGTTGAAAGAAACTCTTCGTTGAGGCAAGAGAGCGACTCAAAGCAACACAATGAAAAAATATACACACACGAAGGCACACTGAAAATTTGTTTTGTGAAAGCTGCGAGTGTGTGCATCAGTTCAGTAGTAGGGCGAGCTCGTTTCACGCAGGCCAAAAAAAGAACGATCCGAGTGACGGATGAAGAGATGGGCGAGGGAGGGGAGAGGGGGCGAAGAGGTCGAATGATGCGCAAACGGGCGGGAGACATGGCTATGGCGTGACATCCCAGTGCTATGTCAATGGGCGTTGCACACATGCGCGTAACAATTCGACGAGAGTCAACTTGCCGTCTGAAGAAAAAGCGGACGTTTTTTCCTCAACGTGTAAATGTTTCCTAAGCTTTTGAAATCCACGAAAACTACCTGCTGCTGTTTTTCATTCTTCCTTTTTTTCCTTTTTCTAACTTTTCTTCTTTTCGCTTCCGATTGAAACGTAACGATGAGGTATATCGCCCTTCTTATTCTTCCTAGTCGTCACACGAAAGTGAGCAACCATTCTCTTCAAAGTTCCAGCCAACACCTTTCCCAGAATTGTACCGTTCTTTTGATTGAGATGAAACTTCCCAGTATTCGATCTACATAAAGAACGATAATCGATCTACAGTTTAGTGAATTTTACGCATTTGGTTCATTATTACATTGAAATTTTACTTTCTTCTAACGAAGTTATAATGTTTGAATTTATTGCCCAGTTTACTGTATGCACATTTTTTTTTAAATAAATTTGTAAATTAATCATCTTTGCTAGAATCTGATAACTTTTTTGAAAATTCAAATTCATTCATGAATTCGTGAACAAATTCGACTCTCTATCGATTACTGATGGTCTAAAATTCATATTCATTTACGTTTTTTTTTAATCAATAAAATATTTTGGAACGAAAGAAATTTGGATCAATCGAAAATGAAATCAAACCAAACCGAATTTCATTGTGTTAACAATTTTTATTCACTATTCAGTTTATATTATTCGAATTAAATTCCAAAATCTATGAACCAATCGGATTTGCCAATGAAGTTAATTATACAAATTTAAATTCATATCACGATCAGCAAGCTTTTAAAACCTGCAAAATAAGAGGATTTGTACGTTTTTAAAACTCCTTGTACATTCGAAGAAGTGATCTGCTTTTCAAACGAATATCTTAGTTTATAATTATAAAACTGATTGATATTTGATTTTCATTTCCGAAATAACATTTTTCATTTGTGGACTATTTATTACCGTCTCTTCCTACGAAAGTAAATTGAAACATAAATTTTTTTTCCGCTGCCGAGCGTGCTTGGAATGCCGTGGCGTACCTAATGAAACTGCACGAGTTCAAAATATTGACTATATTTCATGGATGTTCTACGTAAAAAAAAAAGAAAAGTACTGAAAATGACATAAAAGGAAAAATCTTTTGTGTTCCGAAATGTGTATTTTACGTTTTTATGCTACATTTCGTACGAGTGAACGGACGGAATTTTTTTATAAATGCCAGTTTTAGACATTCGGACCCTCTACTAAATCGATCGGTATTTTGACTCACCATTTCCCCATAAATCGTCACAACTAATCGGTGAGAAGGTAGATGTATTGTTACGCCCTTAACTTGTTGAAATGTCAATTCGGAAAGATCGAAGACTCCATCATTGTATCTGTGTATGACAACTTAATGCGATCGTGCAGTGCATGGAATCTCCGAGTGTGTTCAAATGTTGAAAACTCACTATACGTTTTATATCGAGAATTGCCAAATAATCAATTTGTACAGAAGGGAAATTTTTCTTTGGAGAATGGGAATGGAGGACTCAAAATGTTCTGAGCATACGCATGTTAGGAATACGCAACGAAATTATAATACTTACGTTGCAGAGTGTTTGAAAAAAACGTCATATTATTTTTTCCTCAAATAACTGGTCGAAAAGTTACTCCGATGGAAAAATAAAGTTCACCTTAGGGAGAGCTCTGAATTTAAAATGTCATTATAAATTTGAATTAGGCAAAAAAGTATTTTCCGTGATATTCGAATGGGGAAATTACAATTAGTATGCGTCAACGCTAGCGGCTAGATATTTTTATTTAGAGCTTTTTTCTGTGAACTTCGTTTTTTCATCTTAATTTACTTATTACTTTCATTCACTTTTTATTTTGATTCACTTTTATTCATCGTGCGAAAGCATTTTCAAAATATAAATGCGTCGTCAGGCAGTTCGCCGTCGGACTAATATTTTTAGAAGGGGACAGTCCAGGTATCAAATATCATTATTATATAATAAAGTATAAAATTGCATATTTTTCAGGAGCACTTATTTCGAAATAAATTTCGACTAACTCATTATTATGACTTTTGATGAGGCAATTACACAGATAGCGCTGATCCAATAGCTTTTCGTCTCACTTTCAAATCATTAACTTCCAAACTTCCTTTTGGCGAAATATTTGAAAAAAGTTATATTAGTCAAGATCGAAAATCTCCCGATCTCCGCCACTGAACCCTTCGTAGAAGTCTTCAAAAATTTAGCACCTAGAAGAAAGTTACGACGGTAATCGGAAATTTGGTCGAGTGGCAACCGCCAATTTCACAGTCGTTTAAAGAGCGATATTTCACCGTGATTTATGTCAAAGAACATCGTATGTTCCCTTGCGCGACTCCATTTTGACATCATATATTTCATAATAAAAAATAAAACAAGTAGAGAAATATACTTGTTCCGACAGAATACGAGTTGCGTCTAAAACATTGATTCAATTGCAATTGATGTCATTGCATGGGATATTTCGTTGATTCTACCGCAGTGTTTTCGATCAGAATAAATGTGCAGTTTGGTCAAAAACCAGCATATTAGTTCGACACGTAATAATATTCTTTATTTATTTATTTATTTTAATAGGGGCGAACACATTCACAAATAGAATTACAGGAGGACGATCCACAAAATAGAACAAAGAAAAATAAAAATAATAAACTTTATATAATAAAAATAAGAATAAGAATAGCAGTACGACAAATGTAATTCTACAATGTGTCATTTGTGGAAATAGTTCCCCAATCAGAGGTAACTAAAACCTGTGTGTCATGCACCTTCTTGTGATTTATCTCCTTCTGATTTATGAATTAGGGACACAACGAGCCACAATAAAATTTGTTACCAATCACGCAAATAGAAGTTCTATTACAGAAGGCATATGCTATTTCAAGAATCTTATTTAATTCTCTAAAATCTTGTATACCCATGAAATTCAAATAAGTCGTAGACGTGGAAGACCTTCCGGCGAAGCCAACTTAATCCCAACCTCGAATGAAAATTGAAAGAAAAAAAAAAGTAACCACACCAAGAAAATGGCAAATAAATATTTTTTCATAGCGAACACCTTGAAAATGAAGTTACTTGGTTCAAACGGAAAGGCGTTAAGTGTGCAGGCTCGTAGACGATTCTTTGGTACACGTCAATTAAGAGAGGCCGAGACCTTTTGTAGCTGGCAATCCCGGGGGGTCCTCTACGAGCCCGGCGAAGGGGGTTTGCGATTTTGTTACGAGCCTTGGCACGATGTTATAATAAAAAAGAAAAAAAAGTCTCGTGGCGTTTCTAGTGGGACAGAGCAAAATGGGGTTCAGAACGAGATACGCCTAAGAGAGTACGAGAGGAGCGTGGTGCGTCGTCGAGAGGGAGCCAAAAAGAGAGAGTGAGAACTCACGCTAGGCTAGAACGTGAGCGACTCAGCGTGATGTCAAAATAACCAAATGTCAACATCGTCGGGCGTCAAGGGGTTTATGATCGAATTATAGGGAGAGCTACGAGCAACTCCTGGCGAGTTTCCGCTTTGCTTCAATTACGAAACAATGTCTGTATGTTACGCAGCTGCATGTGCCCGCCTGACCGTTTTCCCTTTGCTCTCTTTCTATTTTATCTTTTCTTTCGTTTCCGCCCAACTCCTCTATCGTTCCTCGCATTCAAGTTCGCTTTGTGCGAAAAAACGCAACCATGGAATTTCATCATCACGCCATGTGGGTCCATTTCGCGAACATTCGATCCCAGTCACTGCACGAGATGGCGTTCTATTGCATGACCATTGCGTGACGCCCGGACCTCCGCTGGACATGGTTTTAACAAATAAGTCACTAAACTGACCGCCTATGTACTGGACGTACGGCCAATTTTGCGATCCCACCAATTCCCATGGTTATGGGCGACTGCCTCGGACCTTTGGTACTCTCACATCGCGAGGCTATTGTTGTTGTATGGCCTTTTGCCACGTTTTATAGATAGACCATAAATTATAGAGATTAGTCATTATATGGAGGGAATTTTGGATGTTAATTTTCACATCTCCCGCTAGGACTTATTACACTTTCTCTCTCTCTCTCTCTCTTTCTTCCTGTTAAAGTCTAATAGAATTTCCTTCGAGGACTTCAACATCTACATAGGCACGAAAAAAGCTGAAATGGTCATCGGTTGAGTTTGCGTTGAAGAGAGGAAGCAACAGAGGAAACTACCCAAGAAACACAGGTAAACATCATGGAAGATTGAATTGTACCACCACCAGCGATTCACACGAAATCTAATGAACTCATATGAACTTGAACGTGTAAATAGAATGTCACAACGGCGAGAAAAAATTCAAATTAATAAACAAAAAGTAATAACTGGAATAAATTTGTTTAATGGAAGCTCAAAGCACAGTTGAACCTGCAAAGTCAATCAATATGATGATAGTCGAAAAAAAATCCCATATTAAGTTTCGCAAACAGCTGTATTGAAAATCAACCGAATTCCAGATTCTGTATTAGATTCATGACGTGATCCCATTATACATGATATATGTCCGTAAATTTATAAAAACTGTTTATTGAAATGATTTGTGTACTAGAACAAAATCCTGTTTAGAACAACAACAACATATACTTCTAGGCGTTTTCCCTCAGGGGAAATTTTGAAGGAGATAATTCAACTGCTACGGAGCAATGTAAAGGATTTTTGAATGAGTCTAACCGCGAGTTCGTAGCGTAGACAGCCGTGTTCGTAATTTAACGAGTTCAAGTAGTAAGATCGTTCTGGAACATGGGAATGTCGATGAGGAAGCTCCAGTTTCTTAGGAGTCGTGGCTCATGTCGTGGAAACGTAACGATCTTTCCAGCAACGGAAGAAGAGATATACGGAAATCCCTTGATAGAGCTACATAGCTCTGTAGATTGCCGACAGACATCAGAGGCGAGACTGCTTGCAAACCAAACAAACGCGACGACCCAAACGCCACGTTTTATTATCGACGAAGCGGACTTTTATTACGTTCCGGACTCGTTTAGATATGATGAACTCATGGAACAGCTCCCGGGGACATGCGAGAATTATACAAAGGAAATCCCATGCGTCTTATCGTACTCGCCTTGATGAACCTCCCAGCAGCCAACTTTGATGTTTGCCGACCCGGACAGTCTTCAGTCAGTCGGAGATTTCTCGATTCTTCTCATCCTTCCAGCTGCTCTATAAGCCGAAACTACTTTTCAATTGATATACGGAAATGCAAACGAACATTTTGTGACATGTCAGAATCTGTCGCATGCCTTCAAGCCTGATGCTTGAAAGGCTGAAGTCAACTTGAACGTCATACTGAACAAAATTGACCTGGAAATCCTAAACCTATAGGACGGACGTAATATGTGGTGCTTGAGTGAAATATTCTTATCGGTGGAAAGGCTGAGATTTCAAAAGTAACGAGGAATCCGGTATTTTCATATATTGAAATATTAGATCGTGCACAGTGAGCCTTTCATCATCGATCGGGGTAAAATAAAATAACGAAAATTGTACCGGGTGCACGTAACGATGTTGCAGTTCATCGTGTCGACGATCCGTAACACAGGCGTGAATCGTTAATAGATGTACTGCACTACGGTAAAGTTGGTTCTCGCTACCGAATGGGGTAACGCTAGTCGATTAACCGTCGAGAGCACACCCCTCTCATGTAACACAGGCTGCGCTTAAAAACCTATATGCCAAACTTTATGTCCCGTCTTATAATGTTGGCTAATCTTTGACAAATGTAGTCGAGCGAGAACATCATGAGAGAATAACTGGCTTTGGTCGAACATGGAAAAGCTGTATAAAAGGGAGAAGGAAAGAAAAAGAGTGAGCAACAAAGAAGCTGAAGAAAGAATGGACCGTCGTGTGACACCCTTTTCTGTGCACTGACAACGGCCAAAAAAAAACGTGACGAGGACAAATTAACCCTCAGTTTCGAGACACCCTCGCTTTGGTAACTTTCTCCAGTTGTATATGTCCTGCAATGATTTCGTACAGAGCAGCTCAAAATTCTCGCTCAAACTTTTCAATGTGATGAAATATCACGAAAATTTGCTGATACAATTTTTTAAACAATTCTCCATCTCATGCAAATTGCTTACGATAAATCAATAACTCAATGCTGCAAAATGAATACAACGAGGCGCTATTCCCGCCTTTCCTTTCGTACGCGCTTATTCTTCACCCGGCGCATGGGATAGATCCTCAAAAAATTGTCACTAAAAATGTTATTCACAAAATTTTACAATCTGTACTTTGAACGTGATTTTTGAAATAGCCTCTACATCCAAGAGTATCTTCGATACACCATGTCGGTACTGGGCATCACCGGCATGTCCCGCCTTTATAGCAGGCGCGGAGGATGCAGCCCCCGTTGCGTTCCCGAGCTCTCAAGCCCTTTCATTCTTTCATTTCCTTGATGGATGGTCGTACCAGGTGATGCACCCTCACCATTCAACACCCTCGTTTAGAGCTCGATACACGATACACTTTTTTTCCCTTTATACTATCATCTGACTCTTTAGCTCTCCTTCTAATAGGATTCTCAGTATACTATTATTCTCTATAATATACATTCTTTCTTTTTTATTACTGTTCAACCCTTTATATTAACAACACAAACGGAACCCCGCTTATTTTGACCTGAAATGACAATACATTTATTCTGTATACGCGTTGAAAAGTTTTTCAGTCCGATTCACACTAAATTAAAATCATTGCAAACTGTAAACAGTCTCAACATTTTTATTATGTAATTGCTTTCTACCGCTCGAAGTTTCATCATTTCTACGGTAATATTGCTAAGGAGAAGTGAATACAAACATTTATTCATTGATTTATTTAATTTTAAGTGTATTTTTCTAAATATCAGTCAACCATATAGTGTAAAAAATGTGAAGTTCGGTGTTTTAATTTTGTACAATGAAATGGTTGTATCTTTGTATTATATCTTTTAACAAACGCGTTTATAATGACTTGGATGATTCATGAATACTTGGTAACATGGATTTGATCGTCTGAAATTTGTTTCGCTGTCCCTAAACGAGGCAAACGACCACAAACAGATCGCGGAGTCACTGGGGCGTAAATAAACACTGTTAGTGCTGGTTTAGGGTATTACATGCTTTTTCAAATAACACCCGATGTATATAGAATTTCGTACATAGGTGATGAAAAGTGTTGAAGTATATGAGATGCGTCCCGCTGCAAGAATCCATTATCGTCATTGAAAAACGATCCACCATATACCCAGTAAGATCGACCCTCAGAGGGGTTAAAGTTGTGAAAAATAGTGAACCGTCAACAGAGTGTTAGAAATATTATACTGGAATGTCGATGGTTTTTTGGATATACGTTTTTTTTTTTTTCAGAAACACCTATATTACAATATTTTTCACATTATACTTTTGTCATATAGCAATCGCGCTTCTTCGAAAAAAAAGGCCACAGAGAACATTCTCGATCGTTCGAGATAAACGTCGAATGAAATAAACCGAAATTTCGAGAGTGTAAAGTACCTGATGTACTCGTTGACATATTTGCATGTGATTTGTAAGACCTCGCTGACAGTGTTGTCACGAATCGTTTTCTCAAATGAGCTTGTTCGTTCGTCATGTCAAATTGGACTTGAATGCAAGCAACAGAAGGTTCGAATTTTTTGTAAGGGGACAAGGAAATTCGAGCCGACAGGGTCGACTTAACAGAGCACCTAGACACTCTTTATTTCCCCAATTCTCGTTTTAATCAACGCGTTAGGCAGTCTTTGGTGAACGAATGTTTTCATTGTCTTTGTGACACCCGTTAGCCTTTGTACTTTTATGGCACGGGCTCGATGTTTTGTACTCTGTAATCAGCCTTTACGCCAATCCTCCTCTTGTTTATCATCTCATTCAACTTTCTATGACTTACAATTTTTAATTAGTATTTTGGTTAATTCAATTGCTATTTAAAAGGACCTTTATTATCATGCTCAAAGATACGCTTAAAGTTGTTATTTTTGTTGCTATATATTATTTACCCTGACGGTGTTCGGATCGTTGTTTCGTTCGATGTTGATACTCTTGTCGCGTATGTTGCTAAATTCTCGGTGTAACTATCCTTATTGTTATTATTTTTGCTGCTGTTGTTTTCGGGGCTTTCGATACAGGTGTGTATGATATCGGCATTATTATCATTGATGTTGTTGTTGTTGTTATTGTTGTTGTTGCTGCTACAATTAAACTCAAATTCCTATATATTAGACAGCTATACAGCTATTTGGTCCACCATCTTCCAACTTAGTTCCACTTCACCGTGTATGACACGCCGGAAGTGGATCCACACGCGATTCGAGTTCACTCCAAAACGACCTTTTTGTTGTTTGCCCAGGCTTGACCCTAGACACTGCGCAAATCAATTGTCAAGTATACCCTTATGCTTGTCTCGCTCTCTCCTGCAGATGTTTATTTTGACTTGAGGATATACTCTTGGACGAACCGTTATACCAGCATACCATTTATACACTCAGAGAATAAAGAGAACATAGTGTCAACACTGTTTTTTTTTATATTCCGTAGATAATCAAAACGAAAAAAAAAAACACCAATAGTTGTTTGCCTTGAATTTCAACTATTTCTAATGAAATTCTTCCTGAAGACTAATGACATTATTGAACATTTCCAAACAGAAACAACTACATTTCCTCGCAGTGAATGTATGATCTTAAAAAAATCAAGCCCTGATGAAAAGTTACATGTAAGAGTGAACGCTAATTTATTTACGATTGGAAGAACAAATGAAACAAATGTATGTGAATCCGCAACATATCTCAAAATGCTATATTATTAATTAAATACTATTCATACAAGAGTTCAAAGTTTTCGAAAACTGTTGAGAGACACGGTCTTTGCGATAAATGTGTCGTGTAGTGACTTTCCTCCAGCGAGCACACAGTCAATGTATGTTAGGTGAAATATGTTTCTTCATGCCGGAACAATGTTCTGAATTCTGATGCAGTCGCATATGTATTTTTAGATCATTGAAAAAAAAAGCTTAAGTTCTGTGAATTATTTATATTGTAATCCGATAAATCAGTGGGCGTAGTGTTCTCGACGAAATGACTTTAACTATGCGCGAAATTAGCTCAACTACGCCATTGGTTTCTTCATCATGTCTGTGACATCCGGACGTACCCAAGCCACGTACGCTTCTGTTCTTAACACTATGTTTCTTTCTTAATGTACGTATCTTGAGTCGCGACCGCGAGTCTTGATTTCATCATATTAATCTCATGCGTTTGAACATAATGACCTATAGTTCCGTGAAAAAAGGAAAATTAGAATTTACCAGTTGTCATGAATTTCATTGAAAGGTTTTACATTTTTTTCGCAAACTTTTTTTTTCGGATAAAATGTTTTGCAGAAGCAAAACTCAGAGAACTGAGTCTTCCAAAACGATGCATGTTAACGTGAGGGTATGATGTAAAAAAATGGAGCTCATCATCGTGACGAAGAAAAGAATTTGTTTCATTTCATCCGAATTACTTCCGGCTAAGCGGACGTTGAAATTTTCGTTAATTCGGGTATTGATGGTGATTCTGTTTTGGTCACGGTCGGTTTCTAGCACGGCGTTTCGATTATACGGTTACTTTAGTTCCGTAAATGAAAAAAAATATACCAAAAACCACGGTCGAGCCGAGTCTCGAGTCTGCGGTGAAACAACAAACAACCATGCAGCAGGGGGATACCATTACTTGTATCTGCGTCAATTACACTGGCCACCAGTTCGTCGAGATACACCGGGAGCAGAAAACCGCACAAAGGATCATGCTCGACAGGAATAGCAGTTGAGAGGTTTCTTCGCTCTTTTCTTTCATCATTTTCGTCTTCTCATCGACCCCCCGTACCCCTGAGTGCTCTTGCCAAAGAGTACTCTCACGTATTCGTTGCATCAAAACGTGCGGAATACATTTTGATGTTAAAAATATTCTCTGGTAAATGGATGGATTCTTTGTGGATGGGTTGAAAAATGAGTGATTGGATTTTCAAATATTTTTCTACAAGTATTACATGTGTTGTATACCCTGCGAAAATTTTGGGAAGATCCGAAAAAAATGTAGAAAATGTACTTTATTAATTAATCGGGAAAAAAATGGAAATTTTCGTTGTTTTTTTTTTTTTTTTACACGATCTGAGTTATATGAAAACTCAACAAAAATTGCCGTTTCTTCTCCGTCCTCTATAGCTTTTATTTCATTTGACATTTTGAAAGCAGGTTGCACATTGAATAAAGTGGTTTGTAAACAAAAAAATAGTTTTTCGAGATCCATTTCTTTGTATTAAAAAATCTAGTATTTTTCAAATATTAGAGCACGATGTTTCGAACTGTCAAATTATTTTTTCATTAAAGTTTATCAATCCGTGGGATCTCCGTCCGTATGGTTAGCAAACGAACATTTTCATATTGTTCGTTTCGAAAATTTGTTTCACAAACTCGTTTACCGCGTAAGCCTTTACCTATTCCTTCATCTTATTCAATTCTTAAAATACGTTCTCCGGACCCCTGTTCTTCTTGCCTTCTCCAGCCTGGTAACCACAAACGACGTCTCTTGTTGGGGTATCGATTCAAGACGGCGTATAATTTGATATCGATATGGTAACTCAACACTGACTGAACACACGCAAAGTTTCTCACTCCATATTCCATTCGTCATCTCCATACAGGCCGTCCAAATGTAAGGAGTCAATAATACTATAAGTCACGCTGTTAAAAACGCTTCCCGTACCGTTTTTTCATTAGCTTTCTTCCGAAGAGTTATTTTTGTAGAAAATTTCATGCTCTCTAAGATTAAACTGGGATGTTTCGGCAGCATAGCCAAAAAAATAGTGAGTATACGACTGAACTTGAACAACAATGAATAAACATATTGGAAGGGAGTCTGATTAAAAAAAACGTAAACCTTTACCCTTACTTGCCACCTTGGAGTACAAAACTATCCTAGGCTTTAGCATTTTTTTTTTTTTAGTGTACTTAAATTTAATTTTTGGCTATATAAAGTAAACAATCTTTTGAAAAAATCTTTCAATATGTTCTAAAACAATTTTCAAGTCGAAATATTCAGTAGTTCATTCTTTATAATAATTTTTGTCACCGGGGTACGAATCTACCCCATGATGGCGAATACGTAATTCTACAGAGTGTCGCAAGTAAGGGCTTAGTTGGCACAGACATTTGGAGGATATGTAAACTGTATAGGGTTTTGAACATAAAAATCAAGATTATTGTTTTTCTTTTCCGATAAACTAATTATGAGTCATCAGGCGTAGATTAATTAGTAATAGGACAAATTCGCATTTGGCAGTAATTGATTGGCTACAGACTTCAGGACGGGAAGACGTGCCTGCGGTAGGCAAGATGCGTTCCAAACCTTCTTCCGTTTCATTTCCTTGCTCCACACACGTCACAATAGGTAATCACGTCTGTAATTTATATTCATATCCAAGCAACAATACATCGGAGAGTAGAATCGTGAAGACCTTTTCGTTCAAGACTTCTGAGATTTACGAATTCGAATTATTATTTATAATATTTATATCCAGATATATTTATCTGGACCGGTTTTTCGGACCCCCTGTATATTCATTTGCGTATTAAATATCCACCCTCATCGAATTCATATTTTCCTTGATCCCGTTCACTTGTGAATCTCCGAGACTCAATATATGACGATCAACCATCAACAGCATCTTTGACTTCTTGCCCGACAATTTTTTATAGCATATTTTTTGGTCTTCAATGACCTCGAAGAATATATTCCACGTTACAAAGACAAACTTCTCCCATGACAACTTATATTTCTTAAATATATAATTCGATTACGGTTAGTATTCGATTTTTTTTTTTTTTTCATGGGTAATTACATGATTCCCCATGGGGATCACAACGTTTTAGGGATTATTGATGATTATTGCATCAGTTATATGGGCTAGAGAAGAAAATTTGTAATGTCAATTTTCGAGCGAATGGGCTGTCAACGTATCCATCGTAAAGGACGCTTGTGGCTATCGAGTTTTCCATGTTTCCGTAAAATGTCGTCTTCCGGTATGCCGATGCTTAGGAATGTAGTGATTTTTTGACTCTATAAATAAGTTTCTTCCGAATCAATATAGTTGGATTTATTCCAATGAAAAATTGTTGAAAACACATTGTTGAAACATTATTATGTGTTTTTGTCAAAATGATCACTTTCTCACATGCGAATTTTTGAAGTAGGTACAAATTGTTTTTAAAGTCTAATTCAGGGCGTCGCAATTTTCGAATGAACGAAAAGATCTGAATGTTGTATAAAATAATCCCCCTAATGGGACACCCTGTATGCAGAAAAATCGTTTGAGACATCGAAACGTCTAAATGTTTTTCTTAAAAAATGCGTTTTTCGAGGGCAGTCAAAAGACGAAAGGTAATGGGCAATGGACGAGGCTCGGACCAGCTGCATGAATGTAAGCTCCGTGTCTAGTCGTACGAGAGACCCTCGACGCGCGGACCTTTAGTCAGGCTATCCATCTGGCGCGTGCGTGACCTCTTTGTATTATCTTCATCCTGTATGCCATGTCAAAAATCCTAAAAACATTTTTTACGTCTGTTTACATCCGCTTAGGCTTTTTGCTGTCTTAAAAATCCAAATAAAGTGGGCAATGAAGAAAGTACGTAAAACTTTGATTATTGATTTTTATCTCATTCTATAATCGTTTTTCAATATATTATTCGAAATTGTCATCACGATATCGAATTCGAAGTATTTGATCAATCGCTAATGATGGAATATAATAGAAATATGTATTTTGTTATTTATCAAGACTTGTTAATAATTATTAATTATGAATCGAAATAACTAGTATTTCTATCAATTTAATAAATTCACTCAGACATATAGTATATTTTTCTTTTCAACAGAAATCGTTTCTATTATTTTATTTGAACTGATATGTTTTATGAATTGAAAAAAAAAAGAAAAAAAACATGAACACGAAAATTATGAGTCAATAAAATGTGACAGATTGTTAATCCGTTCTATTTATGAGAGGGCGTAGCCACGGCGCGAATTTGATTCGGCAGCAGTTTATTGCGCAGCAGCAGTTTTATTATGAATTATAGATTTTGAATAGAAATATCAGACAAACAGAAAAAAAACCGATAAGATTGCGAGGCGCCGTCTGCATGCGTACCAAGAGGTTAATATTTTTTTAAAGATTCGACGATATCATTACCGAAATGGTAGATTCTTCTTTCTATGGTAAGATGTATTCTGCGCTATTCGAAATTCAGTTTTTACATTAATCACAATATAACGACGAGTAAACGTACTTTTGGTAAACGTGTAACTATATATTTATCATCTTTTTAAATTAGTTTAGTTTCTTTAGTAAAATATGACACATATGAGTAAAAAGGGATGCTTTTGAGAGTTTTCTTGAACAATATAGATTTATGGTTCAATTCGCAACAATTCTTCTGCATCGCTTCTGCTACGCAGAAATAATCGTCAGGAAAAACTTGAATATAATGCTAGAATAAAATGCACACACTTTGGCATTCGATACTCTCTCCAATCTATTGATCATTCGAAATATTCGTTTCGCTCGCAAAGCCACGTCGAATAGGCACGATACGTATGTGTAAACACCGAATTAACACTTCTGGTTATTTTATCAGTAGTGCAATGTCACTAGTGATTTCTTCAGTAACTCGGAAGTTATTTCAACAGTAATTTCGTTGGTGATTGCATCACAACTAGTTAATGCTGGGCCTGTCTCTAAGATATGCTATCATGATTTATCAAATAATCAAAAGATAGCAGACATGTAAGAGAACAGTTTTCATTGTGGTTAACACAAGTAAAAAAAATTATCACTAATCATTGGTGGAATAAACGCATATTTGCAGTACTATTGGTGCACTGATCCTTTTTAACCAGTTTTCATTGCTGATACCAGAAGTTATCGCTAATTATTACTGTAGATGTAAACACTTTTGAAGCTCATGAATACCTGATTGGCACTAATCAATCACTAATCCACTTAAACCCATGCATTAATCGCGCGATGACGATGTTCGGAGCTTTTCGGAGCATCTTTCTGATTCTTTGTTTTCAAGCATTTTGTAAGTTATGAAAAATATCGCGAAACAATATTCCTTCCAAGCTCGACGAAGGAATCTGTTTCGGTGTGTAAACAAAAAAAAAAGAAAAGAACAAAGCTGCCAAAGTAGTACCAAATAAACGCGCCCATCTCCGTCCATTTTGCATGGTCGGTTGTTTTTTGTTACTTTTTCAAGGGGTGTCGAGCACCTGGTCGGAATGTTCGCCGCCTCTCAATCAAATGGAATACGCCTTGTGAATCTGAAATTATCAGTTGTTTCGTCGAAAGGGACAGAAAAAAGAATCCGGTCTTCGTAACTGAAACCATTCCCTTTTCTCTTGAGGGTTGTTCCATCCGTCAAAGAGATTTTCCCTTCGGATATTGCTGTTTTTTTTTTTTTTTTTATTTTTTTTTTATTATTGTTGTTGTAGTTCGCGTTACCGCCCCTCGAGTGCATTTTTAAGATGTGCTTGACACGAGAATAGGGTGAGTGTACAAAAGCCACCCTGACACGTGTCTCGTAAACATCCTTAAGCCTCGATTTCGAGGGGGCTTCTTCCCTTCTCGACCAATCCGGTTGCGAACAAGCCCTGTACGTCATAGATGCGTCGTAGTAATTAGCCAATGGGATTGGAGGGTCAGCAACCCTTGTGGGACCCCCCGCCCCTAAACTACCCCTGGAGCCAATGACGAACGCGAATAACACTCAACGGTTTCACATGCTTTCACGAAGGGTGTACAGGGAGGATAAAATAGGAGGGTAGGAGGGGGGGAGAGGGTGGAGTTTCATCGTGCATGAAATAAATAAATAATCGATACTCTCTACAAATATAAGAGCGCAACATGAAACTTGCCATCTTGTGAAATAAAATCAAGCCCTTGCATCTCCTATTGAATACACGAGTAGGAAAATAATATATTTATCCTTTATATCAAGGAAAAATTTGCATTTATTGAACGAAAAGGAGATAAAATTTAGAATCATTGTTACTAACGATAGAAAAATACATGAATATCGGGCATATTGTATGTGTTTACCGCGGTTTCAACAGCTTAATTGGAGTACATGTTCGTCAGCAAAAAAAAAACATATGTGACACGATCATCGGCATGAATATAGCGATCGTACGCAATTTTTTCGTGGGCTATACTTTACACGAAAATACTGTACGTCGTCATGCACGAAACAAAGTCAAAAGTATAAAACATTTGCTGGAGATTCGGCTTCAATGGAATTCAAAAAAAATTTTTTTCGTACATATACATGTTTTTTTTTTTTTTTTTTTTTTTTTCAAATCTCAAGTCGAAATTACAAGTTTTTGTTAACAATATTTGAAGGCTTAATTTTTTGAGTTTTTAATAGTATAAACTCATTTATAGTATCGGAAGTATCTGCTCCCCTTTAAAAAAAAATATATATATATATATATTAATCCGTAAAGTACTTGAGGGCTTACTGACATTTGTGCAACGAAATTTGCTACAGTAAAAGATTTGGTAAGGAAATGAAATAACATGAGTAATGAAAGGACTGGATTCAAACTTCGATTTGTTAAAATGCGTCAAAAGAGTCAAATCGACCCTCACCAAAAATTCTTAATATAATTATTAGCACCGAAGGAATCATTACTGGCATTATTCAAACATAATGACTCCCAAGGTAAAATTTGTTGAGGAAGTGTGAGCTTCGATTTGAAAAGAAAAAAAAAAAAAGTATCCGACAAGTAGGATCCAATATATACAATGAAATAGACGTGTCCTTCGAGCGGTGCTGAACAGTGTGTATACCTATGGGAATAAAAACTCACATAAAGCTCTTCAATTTTCTTTCACATAAATTCAAGGGACCTCCTTAATGTAAAATTGTAAAGATCAAGTCTTTCATGAACATACCATTAAATTTTAGCCGCGAATTTCATATTATTCGGTCGCTGCAGCCTTCAAACTTTCAACACGTTTCTCTCAAGACGTCGTTTTTCAAAATGATAGACTATTTCCAACGAACAGTTTTCAAGTTATCCTTCTTACATTTTGCTACGTCATTTTTCACGACATTCTTTCCCGAGGTAGGAAAGCTTTTTCACTTCATTTTGAAACTTCGTATCTTTATGACCGAAAAACTGACTAAAAGTTGCTCAATTCCACATTTAATTTTGAAACAACCACCATTTTGTAAATGTTCGTCGAAAAAAGTCTCTATGCTCAGCTACGGTTTTTCACACCGATTAATAATCTTTCGGGATTTTTCATTTCAGAAGTTCCTTAGAGATATATAGGAGCGTCAGAAACTGTTTTTTTTTTTTTTTTTTTTTTTTTTTTACCATCTTGTACTAACCAAAATATTTTGTTAAAAGAAAAGTAAAACATCCTTAACCTTTATGTGTGCAACATTTGAATAAACGAAAAAAAACTTGACGATTGGAGTTCATTTACAGGAAAAAGAATCATGAAAATGAACAATTTTTGTGTCCGTTACATTGAGAAGGTCCCTTTAATTTAGAAGGTCCTTCTAATAATTCATTCGATTTTTTGATTTCGGAACAAATTTTAACAAAGTGTGAAGTGAGCGTCAACTAGAAAGGCAAGAAGAGAAGAGAGCATCAAATTATACAGTTGAAATTTTGTGAATAAATTGAGATAATTGAGAAACAAGGAGCTCAAAAGGGATGGTTTGGAGAGCAAGAAAATAAGAAGTACAAGACAAGGGATTGAGTTTTGAATCCTAATGGAAAATCTGGTCGAACACTAACAAATTTTCGAAAACCCGGAAAATTTGCAGGAAAATTTGCAGGAAAATTTGCAGGAAAATTAAAAGATGGTTCTAAATCTATTGAAATTTTCAACGTATCTAGAGAGACGAAGAATTGAAAAGCAGAGTACAAAAAGATTTCAAGAAAGCAGCAAAAAAAGTCGTTACTATGTGCGCATATCACAAAGTAGTCGGAAAAACGGTGACTGAGAGAAAAACTGAGGAAGCTATAGGAACATGTCACTATAAATGTCGAAGAGTATTTGAAAATTTAGAAAAAGCGGATCAGGTAGTGTTGGAGTCACTACCGCCTCCTAACTGAAGCAACACACGGTAGTCAACTTAATGTCAAAGGACCATCAAACTTATGGTAAAATCAACCATTTCACAGGCAAATTTCCCGAGCAGCATTGGCACATTAGTAATTGAAATTAAAAAATATTCTCGAATAAACTAGAACTGTGAGGTAAATGTTTCTTCCGTTTCTGAAAATTCCTACTTTATTTGTATGACAGGCTGAGCCATAACTTCATTCAATTCTGAAAAAAATCACTTTGCTTGAACGGTATTCAAGCAAACTAATTGCTTGAATAACGTAACATATTGTTACGTTTTAAACAAGCAACACTTTATGTTTTCAATAACTTTATTATGCTGGTTCAGACACGTCTTTCCGTATTCCGTTATTTCTCTCAACTCCTTGTTTATCTCTCATCCCGTTGTTAAGGAGACGTGTATTTTTTGTATCAAAGTCTCAGTTCGCTGTTGTCTACGAATTGCCGTACTCGATGTCGTGCCTATAACGTCATGTTTACGTCATAAAATTGTAACAATATTATTGAATAATCTAGAATTTTGCTATGATTTTTTGATTTTTCATGATCTTGAATGGCCTCAAATTTACTACAGAATTCTATTTTTGTCTAGAAATTTCGAAGACTTTATGAGAATTTCCTGACATGCATCGCGCAATTTTATTAACCGAGATATTTCTACTTTTAAGCAACGTGCTGGAAAAGTCAAGCGGAAATCTATCATCTCATATATTTAGAAATTATTTCACATATTGTTACTGTTAGTGTTTAATTTTTGAATACTACTTTACGAGTTCCATTAAAAAAAAAAAAAAACGACACTTCATGTCCTTTGTTGACGCTTTTTTTCCGACCCGTACTCCGCGGAGAACCGACAATTTTTCACTCCAATTTATTGATTATCTCCCATCAATTGTATGTGTAACTTCACTCGCTCTATAATAATGTCGCATACCATACCCTTGTCTTTTCAAACAGTCTATTATGTATTCGGATATGCGTTGCTGCATTGAAATTATCAACATTTCATTTGGTGTTGACAAAATCGTAGGATCGAAATTCGAAATCCCTCCTCCCCCCTCCCCCGCCACCTCGGTGTAAGACGGTTGTCGTAAGAAAAAAATAGCAATAAGAATCGGAAATTGGAAACTTATTTTTCGATGCTTAGCTTTTGAGACGAATACTCCGAATTGAAAGATTTCTGTTGCCGGACAATGTTTTGAGTGGCGTACTTAAGCATGAGGAGAGATGAACCTGAGTAACGCGATTAAGCAAAAAAAAACGGTAAAAAAACATCGTTCAGGGCGTGGAGGGAGAATAAAAGATACGAGAAAAAGTTTTAAAAGAGACGAAAATGCAGGGAAGAGATTTTGCGGAGATAGAGATCGCGCCGTGCAAGGACTAAAAAAGACCGTAAGGCAAAAAAAAAAAGATATCGAAGGGAAGGCTCAGGAAGGAGCCCAAGAGAATATAAATGGAAAAAATGGGAAGAAAATTTGACAGTATATATGGCTTTGAAGGTCGAGGACAATGGCAACGGAGATGCGGCGGATGCGAGTCGTATATATATATATTTGTACCGTCTATTAAATTATTCTATGTAATTTACACAAACGTATTGATCTTTATACAAGGCGTTCCATGCAAACTCGTAAAAAGGTCTATATTACAGTTAAATTCTCAAGAGGCACCACAATTTTCCATAGAATATTTATAGCTAATAGTTTATTATTTTAAACCTTCGGCCCTTACGATCGAACAATTGTAGCTTTTCCGGGATCAGAAAAAATCGAATATTGCTCGAATTTCGGCGGCGATTTTATAGCTTAGAAATACAAAAAGAAAAGTCACAACCCGTTTTACACTGTCGAAGAGTTGTTAACAGTTGGTGAGAGCCAATCCGGAGCGCCGCCGAAAATAGGGGGAATAGTTAGGAGACGCGCGTCCCTATAACCTCGCCCTATGCAACGAGTTTGTGCGGACAAGTTCTAAGCTGCGCGCGCTACACGCCACGTTTCTTTCTCTTATCCGCACATCCGATTGGTCAATACCAATCAATCAATATCTCAGTAACGCCGTGAAATAAATGAAAAGTGCCAAAAAATCAACCTTTTCTGTACAAAATTTCATAAAGTCACGATTCCAATGGTTTTTGGAGTCTTGTTTTGAAAAATCCCGTATGATGCATGCGCAATGTCTTTTCTCGGATTTTTCTTGTTATAACGCTACCACGACGAGTGTTTAGAGTCTCGCTCAATGACGTGGATCGTCGTCCAAAGAGTGTACGCAGGGAAGTACAAAAAAAACAATCTAGGGTATCGGTAGCGTTGTCCAAAGGACAGGTAGAATCGTACATGGACGGCTTATGTACTCGTACAATATAATTCGTTTGTATACACTAGTAAATAGATACATAGAACGTATCGCTTACCCGGACTCGGGTTAATCCGCTTACGTGGGACATAATGAGCCAGCTCCAGCTCTTGTCGTCTTAGCTTTCTTCCTTAGGCTCTCCCTCGGGGAGTGTTTGTCGGCTCGTATTGTTACCACGTTTTGTGAGAAAACAGCATTTTCGTCGCTCGAGGTGGCGTCGAAAACAGACTTAACTTATCGCTCCGTCATAATAGAAAAAAAAATTCTTAGCCCTAATCTTCGTGAAGTGCATTTGCTAAATAAGCACATCATGGCAAAAGAATCGGAACAAATCTCTTCCGTTGGACCCGAAAAATCGAGGCCAAATGACAAAATCTTGTACTATTCTCGTTTTAGTCTCGTTACCCAAATCCACCTGTGGATACGATGTCTTACAAGCTTTTATAGTGCACTACCGTCCTTTTCATCCTTCTAACCGTTTACCATTGATTTTCCGGCAATTCCTTTATTTTTTAAAACTACAAAATTGTACCGAATTTATTCATCTTCATTTCTTCTCCACACATTTTATACACGACATTTTTCATTGTCTACCATCGCCGTCTCATTACTGATGTACCGTTACTTGGTTCATTCACAAGGTTTAAACATTTATGATAATTTTCGAGATATTTCAATGATGTTTCGGCATTCTTGGCCATGTAAGCAATTTGCATCATCCTAATGTTACATTATAATTTTTAATGTTATAGTGAATGTTAACTATTTTTAAAACATTTCATCACTGGGATTACTAATACGCTAAAGTTGCTGCTAAAAATTTCGAGGTTATTAATATCTATGTATAAATTGTAGTATTGACCACTCTTAACGTTCACTTTTATGTGAACGTTAAGAGTTTATGTAAAGTTAATACAAAAGTTGCAAAAATGTTGCAAGTGTATTTGCTGATGGACATGTTCCTGAACTCACTAACAAAAGGACAAGCAAGGGTATACCGCATGCATCTCTGACGTATTGAATGTTGAAGTTTGTGAAAATGTTTGCTTCGTTGTATCAGTTGCATGAAGCAAGACCATTATATCATTGTACTTTTCGCGTATACACGCTGTTTTTTGAAATTTTAGAGGTTTGCCAAAGCAAGTGGAATTTCTCTTTGCTCCTTATCTAGATTATTTCAAGTATTAAAATGAAATTTGAAAGCTTTGTTTTTTTAAATTTCGAAACTTTGCGTATTATTTGCAAAACTTCAGAAGTATTTCAACGTTGATGACTCTTAACCCTTCGATTCACTTTGGAGAACGCCCAGTGTCCCATTTTTACTTTTTATTTATTTATGTATTGAACGAGTTTCTAACAAATATCGGTTTCTTTTGGTTCCACCTTTTCGTCCCTGCCCTGTTCATCATTATTTGTTAATTGCACAAATATTATACAGAAATAAATTATCGAACTTCTTACTTTTTCATAAAAAAATTTCATTTTCTACTAAACTACCACGAATATAAGAATGAAAGTTTTTCGAAGATCTCAAGATACTCAAAAGAAAGTTGAAGGATTCTTTTAAATTTCTTCGGCGGTGGTTTTCGTTTTAAAAAAATATAGCAACAATGAATTATGAATTGCCAAATTCTCGGTTCAGATCCGTTATCACCAAGCCCTAAAACCCCCGAGTACCAAAATTCAAGCACAAGGCAAAATGTATGACTCTGTTAAAAGAACATATTTTGAAAATAAAGAAAATTTAAGTAAAAATAAAGAAAATTCAATTCTAGTATGGAAAAGGTGTCTTTAATGTAATGCGAAAATCTATAATAGAAAACCCAAAACAAAAAAAAGTATAGAAGTTTCATGGTTTCAATAAATGTGTAAAGATAATTCATTAAAATGAAAGAAATGGAACGTTAAAAAAGATCATGAGAAAATAGTATGCATCGATGTGAAACCATAGTATATGGTTCATTAAGGAATTCGGCAATTTAATTGAGAAAGATGTTATAATTAAAAAGAAATTGTCGCAAACAGTTTGATTCAAATTAAAATAAAAAATGAGTCAATATTGACTGGTTAACAGAAAAAAAAAAAAATATGTCACGAAGTCATCAGAATCAACATTGTGGAATAAGAATAGTTAACACTGCAATGAGGTTAATTGATATTTAAATGTGATGAAGCTCTCAACAACATTTTTTCGGATGATTTATAAAACAAGATATATGTCTTCTGGAAAAATTTAATTAATGACCAGATCGATCAATTTGTGGGAGAAAAAAAATCGACTTTTTTCCGATGACAGTTCTTTTTTTTTCTTCTACTTTTTGTTTTTCAATGCTATTCAGATTAAGAGGGTGAGCTACACATAACAATGTTGCCGTGTTAAAAGCATGGGACAATTCGAAATGATTAGAATTTAATGAAATTTGGTGAGTATATTCATTAGTATTAAATATGAATATACTAATTTTTTAAGATTTTTTTCCACATAGTTTTCGAGTAATTGAACAATAGAGTTTACATGCATAAGCATAGGATTCAGATATATATAGATTTATCTTTAGCATATTGTAAGGTCCGATTATTCGACAACTGTGCAAACAAAAAATTTGAAAAAAATTGTGTCATCGTATTTGATGCTAAAGAATGTGATCACCAAATTTTATTAAATTCTTATCATATTGTCGTATGTAGCCAACCTCGTTAAGCAGAATTTTCATGCGAAAACTTTTGTTTTCGTATGTGTGTTTTCACACAAAGCTTCATTCGAATGCATTACAATTATTATTATTATTATTAACATCTCAGAGGGTTGACCTTATCGAAATACCGATGAACGTCAGTGTATCGATTATTTTAATGAAGAATCTTCATGGTTGTTATCAAAGTGGAATTTTTGTGTTATCGGAATGATCTGAATTCTCATTGTGTTGACACGAGAGACTATCAGATTTTGGACGAAGGTCCTTAATGATCTAACGCGCCACGTCAGTTAGAATCAATTATAACTACGCTTTCGGTTCTACTTCTCTGAGAAATAACAGAAAATGCAGGAAAAAATTTCGTTTACGATGATTTGAATGAAAAATTTCTCCCTAACTTTTTGGATGCTGTTGTTATTGTTGTTCTACGAAAGATAAGGTTCATTCGTCACAATCTGCGGTTGATAATTGTCTATTCCGGTACCGAATAATCGTCAAAGTCTACGTTTTCTATTTCAATTAAAATATAAACCATTTTAAAACACTGATTTAGGCTAGCGATCACTATTTTATAAATAAATGGAATTCATGTGAAAACTATATGATTACAAATTTTTTAGGATATCCCATTTTGCACCTAATTTTTATTTTTTTAGGAATACTGCTTTTTTTAATACATTTCTTGGTTTTTAGGGGTAAGAAACAGACGATGCTTGTTAAACTTCTAAACGATCACTTGTTTCTCGAATTAAAGGTTAGGTATGAAACTAGAAACAGATATAAAACGAAGAGTGTTTTTATACCGAAAACGCCAAACCCGTCACGAGTAGCAATTTTTATTTGTTGACGTAAAGTATAATTTAAAGTTCATCGGAAAATATTAGAGTTTTTGAAGTTGGTTTTTGTGTATGATCTATCAACGCATGAAAGAAACTGGTTAACAGCTATTGATATCGACTGCGACGTTCCGAAACGTCAAATTAAATATGGATATTCACTCTTTCATATAAGGATTCAGTTTTATAAGGGTTTATGGGGTGTAAGCCGTAACGGAACCTCCTTAAGCACTATATATTGGAAAAAAAGCACCAAATGAGGGAAAAACCTAGTATTCTTTTTGTATACACGAAGGGAACGGAGTATCGAATTGCAAAAAACCGAATAGGGGTAGAATGAATTCGTGATAAAGATGTTAAGCAGATGCATCGCCCAATCAATCGTCGCTCCATCGAGATAGTAAGGGAAATGATTTTTTTTTTCTTTTTATATCGTTCGTCTTTTATATCGATGAGAATAGCGTTAGCTCAGCAGGCTGGCAGAGCGAAGGGTTGACACCCTTCCCCAAGAGGAGACAGCGCACTTAATCCTATGAATACAAAATCCCGGAGCAAACACTTGGCACGCGTACTCTGTATTTTTTATGTCTGCAATATTTCACGGATTAGGGATAACAAACGAACATTTCGTTACTCTGCATTTCACGCTCTTACGAAGATTGAGATAGATCGATTTTTTCACCAACTTTAAATCGAAACCTGCACGAATTATAATTGCAAAGATCCCTTGCTCCGTGACATGAAAAAATATCAAACAAAAGTTGAAACAAAATATATTATTTTAATGAATTTTCATATTTTTCGATGACAGTCATTACGATCAATCCCTAGATTTTCGTACATTCGTCAAATTTTCTCGAATACTGAAAATATTGCACAAATTTACACTTAGCTCCTGTATATAACCACAAGATTCTGTGATTCTTCTCACAAGACCGTCTAAATCTCAATCTGTGATCAAAATTCCTTCAACCCATCGAGTGGTTGGGCTCAAGGGGATTCCAATATTAAAACTTCTTTTGCAATGAAATCTTAAGGAAGGGTCATTTCATAAAGTCCTGTCATTCGCTCAGTCATACGAGAGAGAGCGAGAGAGCGAGAGAGAGAGAGAGAGGGAGAGAGAAGATTAATGGATGGAAGAGGGAGGATTAATTAACCGATTGATTATTTTATTTGCAATAGAAAAGTTTTTTTTAAGCAATACGGGGAAAATCGAAAAATGAAGAATATTACAATAAGAGGTCAAAATAATATGAAATACAATAACCAAGAATATAAAAAAAAAATGAAGAAATGGTGCAACCAAAATCAATAACTCAATGGAAAATAACATCGCGGGCACCGTATAACAATCCATCAAAGTAACATCCAAAAAAATAGAGCAAGCGAGAAAGAGAGAGAGAGATATGAAAAGAGTGGAAAGGAAAAGGATGTGGCCGCATAGCAATAATCATAATGATAATTATTATTATTATCCCAATAATCTTTAATCAGATGCAGCAAGAGTTAAGGTACTAGTACCTATTAGAACGCAAAAAAAAACAACACAACGCAAAATTGTCTAAAAAACCTTCCTCTTTAACGTGCTTTTCCCCGATTTTGTTTCAGACCTCCCAATCCGGAGATTATCTGCCCACCATGGGACTACTTTTTTTCGGAGGACCGTACTTTGGCGCTCTTTACCAATTAGAGACAAAATTACAAGTCAATGACTCGGTATTTCCTTTATTCTTCATGGAATGTCTAGTGTTAAAGAAAAAAAAAAAAAAAAACATGGTGATAACTAATAAAAAATCTGAGATAAACTAATTTGGTCATGTTTGTTGTTTTTGATGAAAAAATTTCTGAACGACGATTGATCAGGTGAGTTTGAGTGAATTCAACAAGAGTCTCATATATGACCTTTGTGACCTATAAAAAAATTAACCAATGATCTTGTGGATTTGCGCACTTCTTATAAAGACGTTGAACTCGAAAAAAAGAACGCAAACTTGAATGGTTTTCAGTTTTCCAGAGAGCCATCAAGTTTGTATGATGAAAAATTGAAAATATGCTATTCTCTTCTTGTCTTAAAAAATATTGAATATGCGAAAAATAAATTGTCAAATAATGATCTGTGGGCTGTTATAGAGAAGATACTCTCAACTCTGCGAAACTTCCCTTAAGCTTTCTTTGCGCATTGAAAACGAATTGAAAGCTAAACATGAGGAGTAAGCCGGAGGCGGTTTGATCATGCATCATGAATTTGTTTCCAAGGGAAATTTTTGAAGTTGATGAAAGAATGAGATTTTCAAAACTGGAAGTTCCAAGCCGCACAATCATTTATGAAAAAATGTTTCAAGACCATTTTCAATCCATACAGCTATCCAAAATGCCCAACATGTAAAAATTTCAGTAGTCGTTTAATTCTATGCATCAACGTTTTTAAAAAATGGCATATGATAAACGCATGGTTTTCGAAATCTGATTCGGTGTACTAGTGTGTGATTTTATTGCAGACCATCGTTATTTTTGTAATTTTTCCAAACGATAATTTCATTTCAAAAGTGATACTTAGGGAATATTCATTTATCAACTCTTCACTGTAAAAAATATCTGTATTAAAATTAATACACATGTATAGGAAGCATTTATGCGGATACCGAATATGAAATTTCAAATACGGGAGGGATAATTAAAAGACGTGGTATTTGAAAAGCGGAAGTGTGGTGTAGTAAAATTACCATACTTATATGTTTGAAAATTCATACACATGAAAATAAATGTTGACCTCATGCATATTGAAAACATAAAACATTTCTTAATTTTTATATACGAAGGTATATTAAAGTTTATGTACCTGCCGTAGTGATTTTAATACGAAAAATTGTAATTTTTATATATATTTGTCGAAGAATTTTCATGGTCAGGCTCTGGCCGGGATGCTTAACCCGAAAATTATTAAAAAATTATTAATTAAAAAATAAATATCAGGAATTACAAATATGGATGTAATTGATCATGTATCATTAGATACGACACTCCACTAAACGATTTTATCGGAAAAAATTTCTACCTACACGGGGATTCGAACCTATTTACCTACCTATCTACGACCTAACGAACGCGGACGCTACCGACTAGACTATTTTCGACACGAAAAATAATGGTCAAAAAATGATAAATTCATTGCAGATCTTATAGGGTAGATCCACAAAACACATTTCGATTATTTTTCAATGGCGGTGGACGTTCAGAGGTTTTTAAGGTTGGCATACCCGAATTTAAACTCAGATTTCGAAAATTCAAAATGGCGGATCCAAAATATAAATGTTATTTTTTCAAGATGAAAGCTTTTTTTCTTTCAAATAGAAATTTTAATACCCGTATCCGTATTTTTATTTACCGTCGCATATAAGTTTCCTACACGTGTGTATTAATTTTCATTGAAAACTATTTAACCAAATACATTTATGTATGAATTTTAAGATGCGGATATGTTTCAACAGTACCGGGTATATGGATTCTTATTTACATTCTCGTTTTTCATTTATCAAATACAACTTTTCTGATAACACTCTGATACATATATATACTGTGACGTAAATTTCCCATACGCTGAACGCCACAAAAGTTTGACTCTCTTCTCCGTCGATTTTTAACAAATTAAAAGATGGAAAAAATGATGTTGGGCGCCAGTCGCAAAGCGACTCGACGGCGAAGAGAGAGAGACACAGGTTGACCAGCTTTGCTGCAGCGGGATGGGCAGGGTGACCACGAGAATAATTCGAAAACACAAAATTACGTTTTGAATAACAATAACAATTATTTAATCGTTCTTTCGGAAAAATAAAGTCAACGGGAAATTATACAAAGAAGTACGCAGGTAATAAGTTTCATACGTGATAATCGATTTACATGAGTTGATTATAAAAAGAAGAATTTACGAAATTTAATATAATAAGAAAAACGAGAATTTAACCGGGATAACGAAAAATCTAATCGCGTATCTCTAATGAACCGCGGGGGAAGAATCGCGAACTCATTCACACAATATTTCTCACACACTCAAAATTTGGTCGGGATCCTGCATTCTGACAATCTAACACGAGCTCGAATTTATTCTCTCCGTGGCTCTACTCACGGTCGAGAAAATAAAGTTTAGAGATGGTAAAATATGACGATTCGAAGATGTTTTATTCGAAACACCGAGCCCCCGATATTCGGTTACTCGGCCGAGCTGTCAACGTTGCGCGCGCGATGATCCTCCCGACTCACTCACACACACACACGCAACTTCATACTTATTTCGCGACTCTTCAGCCCGGGAAACAACTTACGCCAACCGGAACAATTATTTTCAACACAAAAATGGAGATCTCGAGTACGGCCATGATTACTCCTCGACAAAATTACTTTAAACGTTATTCAGGCGAATACGGAAAACAAAATCGAAAGAGTTGACTAAGAAACGCGTGACAGAGCCGTCACCGCGACCAAATTTCTCTCAACACAATGAGAGGAACGATATTTATTTTAATTTACAAAACTCACGAAAAATGACCCGGGAAAGATATGCGAGGGCCCACTAACCAAACCAGAAAGTGAAAAGGAAGGAACTCACGGTGTTTCTTCCCCATTTTCGCGACACGTCCTCTCTGCTCGATACTTCACGAGAATCTCCTCGAGATCATACGCGTTACGCGTAACGAGAAATTTGTCTCCCGCCCCTCTCCTAATTTTGAATATCCCCGAAAATTATCGACAGGTCCGTCGCAATTAAAATAGTTCCGAGCGTTAGACAGGGCCCCAAGAAGATTAACAATCGGGATATTGCAACCGCGACTTTTGTTGCGTTTCACCCCTAGCTCGACCATTGCCATTTACGCGAGAAAACGGACCCTGTAGTTTATAAATGAATCCGGGATAATCCAGAGGAAGATGCGATGATCGCCGTTCGATGAATGACGGCGGGAGAATCCAACAGGCGCTACGGCCCTGACGTGACGATGGAACAATGAAGTCATCGATGCCAAATGAATATTTTCCAATCTTCGAATGTTCTCGATTTCCGTGAGATTTCCATTGCCTCGTCCTTGAGCGAGACTTGGACCGTGTTGACAACAAGCTCGAAGAACCCTCAATCTCTCATTCCCGAAATCGCTCGCACATGGAATAAAATATTCCGGGACGCAAATTAATTTAATATTAACAAAATTATCGCCTTAGGCAAGCCCTATGAGATAATCGTGTGGCCGAAGTGCCGAGCAGGAGTACCGGGATGTTCTTCGTTACCAAACATTGTGTTTTTGTGACGGTCCCAAAAAAAAAACCGTCACAATACATACATATATATATGTTCATATGTATATATATATGTCTCAGGTATTTATCCTTCACGATATTTCCACCATCACCATGGCTTTGAAGACCACTTTTTTGGACAGGTCCACCAAGAGACCACAAAACTTCGCAACACCGGCGCGATGACGTCACGACACTTCGAATTTGAAACCAATTCCCCGGACAATTTCAAAAGTCGCGCGCCGTCCCCTTAGAACATCGACCACTCAATGATCGCTCAAGAGCAACAGGTGGCGGCACAAGCGCCCCCTCAGTTCACGGACTGTCCGAGACAAAGCTCGACTCGCAAGCCCCCTTTTCCCTTCCACACCCCTCACCACCGAACGAGACCAGGTTTGAAATGACGAAGCCTGTAATTGGTCGGCGGATTCCCGGGCGCAAGGAGCGACCCAATGAACAACAAGGTAACAAGTCCAAGCGTGCGAGAGCTTTTTTTGATTTTTTTGATATTCAGATTAAATCAAAATTTGCAAAATATCTGAAAATTTTCTGCAATCTTCAGCGTTACAATGAGAAAAAAGAACTCAAGAATTTTGCTCTTGTGCCAATATTGAAACATAACAGACATCACACTGTCATTGATACAACAGCTTTCAAGCATATCCTCGCACGACTGAAAAAGAAATTCAATGATTGGAACGAATATTTTCAATTCAACGATTTGGAAAAAGGAAAAACATTCAGAGACTGTATCTCAACCGATGGGATTGCTGTTACTCTGTCCATGGAGCATGGCGAACGCATTGTTGTTAAACACAGTAAATCGAAGAAACCGAAGGATAATCAAGACGTTGTTGGTAATTTGAGCAATATTCGAAAAAATGAGCATTTGTATACGAAATTCATTGGATTGGATCCTGGTATGAAACTGATGATTGGTGGTGTTGTTAAGACTCGAGAACAGCTTGACAACCACGATGGCAAACTGCTAAAAATCAAATCATCTCACTTCTCACATTTAACCGGAGCTCATGTGAGAAAGCGAAAATTGGATCAATGGACTAAGGTCGTCGAAGAGTCTAGCAAAAGCACATTATCTCCAATGCAATCCAATTATATTGAGTATACAAAACACCGTCTTGCGCATTTTGAAGAGAAGCAATCGGTCTATGAACAACCTAAAGTCGCAAGGCTAAAATTTGACAAATATAGACGCACCGAGCAAGCTGCTCATAAACTCGCTAGCGACATCATTGGACGGAATGAGGGCGGCAAGACTTTAGTGGTTATTGGATCGACAAAAATTGCTTCAAATTTACCGATACGAGGATACAGACGTACAGCACAGCCCAAACTTCTCAACGCTCTAAAACTGAAGGCAGACGTTTTGGAAATCAACGAGTTCAGGACAACAAAATTATGTTGCAACTGCCTGAAGCCAGTGCTGACATCCTTGAGTCCACACCGATATCAATTTCGCCCAAATTGTCGTGAGTATCAAGAAAATGAAGCAAATATTTCTATTTTATTAATAGTTTAGTTTGTCTTTTGTTAATCAATTTTCTTTCTGCTTAAAGGTATTGTTTACAATCGGGATGTTAATGCTGGCATAAACATATTGAACGTTGGGTGGAAACACCATATTTTGGGTGAAACCCTGCCCAGAGAGTTTCAACGAAAAACAATGTTTTGAGCCAGTGCTGATGTCGTCCTCGAGTCCGGACCGATATCAAGTTTGCCCAAATTATGGTGAGTATTGAAAAAATGAAGCAAATATATTTCGGTTTTATTTCTCTTTTACTGATCAATTTTTTTATTTCTACTTATAAGTATTAGTCAGGACGTTAAGATTTTCGATCGACACCCGCTGCAAGAACTTCAAAAAAAAAAAAACAATGTTCTCATTCATTTATTGAGCATTGTGAAATAGTACCTGCGAAGGTTTTGCAGAAACTCGGCATCTGGCTGTGTGCGAAAGCATTCGCAGATGACCGAGGGACAGCAAAGTTTTTTCAGGTGAGATATTTAATCGCTTTTTCAACACTAACTTAGTAACTTGAACGGTTTTTTGAATATTTGAATTTCCCAAACGTGAAAAAAGTTGGAAAAACTTGAATCTGCAATAATGTATTAATTTAGTTAAACCGAAATTTAAAAATGTTGAGAATTTCAATTTTTCGTAGTGATGATACTTCAACAAAAAATTGTTCAATACATGATTCAATAATTTCTTTTTGTTCTGCACTTTTTAGTCATTAATATACATATGTATTTATTTTCAATGACAGTTATTGTTTACTTCTACGCATGTTCACAAAATTCCTTTATTTTATTTTACTTTTCAATGTTGTGCATATTAAATTCCACATCAGTGATTGAAATTCGAATTCATGTCGTAATTTTGGATACAAATGCAATAATTTTTATTCAATGTAGCCAGCCTGTTATTTTCACTTGCCTTCATATATTAAATGTATTGTAAATTTCATTTTTTTTTTTTTACAGTGTTACTATCAACAGTTGGAGAGTGAACTTTACATCGGATGATTCTTGAAGTTGGAACGATGACGGTCAACACAAATTTCATTCCGAATTAGTGAAAATTCTGCAAATGGGTGGAAATTTACGCTTCGATTTGCGGGACGTGGTTTGATCGGAGAAACTCGAAGAGGAAAGTGCTTTACCATGTTTCCTCCCCATGTATAATTATCGAAATATTAAGGTATTTGGAAGTGATCTCTACGATAGAATACGCTGCAAACGTTTTGTCCGTTTTTTTTTTGTTAAACTTTTTGCCCGTCGGTATTATTTATTTAAAAGCATTTGAAAATGTGAGAGCAAGAAATTAAATTTTTTTTTTTTTTTGCATAATAATGAACAATCCAATAAAAGTGTACGGAAAATGATTCTGACTGTTGATCGGAGTTCCGGACGTTCTATGCTTTCCATGCATCCGAAAAGAAATCAAATGTACTATTTGTGGTACTATTATTTTTACCATTTTTCATCTTATATGATTGATTCGATTACAATAAACTTATAGACCTAAACCCATGCCAATAGGTATGTGTTCCATTCAAATATGAGTCATACAAAAACCTGCAATTTTCATAAACTTTAAAAAATTGTATTCAAGAAAAAATAAAAATAAATGTGGGTTCACGATGTGATCAGCGTTAAAGTTCGTATAATTCATCGAACGATTTCAGAGAACTTATTGATGAAAATAAAAAATAGCGCTCATTTTTTTCCATTTTTTTTTCTCAACTATGAATCAAAAGAAAAATCCATATATGGACGTTTATCGTTATGTCGATCAGTTGAAAAGTTACTGGCGTTAGAACGTTTCCGAAATTTGCAAAATCTGAATTTTTGGAAAATTGGAACTCATAATATACATGCAATAAAAATATAAAAATTGGTGTGAATATTCCTTACATGGGATACTATTCTACAGAAAAAGTTTATAAAATTGAAAGCGGTATAGTCACTTTGTGACTTCATATTTTGATATGATAGTGAATAGTGATAATAGTAACGAAGTTGCTTTCCAAATTTTAACTTAATCGGCTCACTAGGAATCGAGATACCGTAGTCGCCAATTTTAAAAGTACATTTCCGAGAAAACGTATCGGAAATGAAACATGAAGATAATCAAATTTATGATATTCTGAAAATCACATTCGAAATATGTGTGTCTACTTGGGGGAAGGATGAGGAAAGGCAATTTTTTCAAGTTAATCAATCCGTCGCTTTCCGCACTTGTAGCATAAATAACTATTGAAACGTTTCGATATTTGGACACTCCCGAATCCAAATATCGAGACTTAGGATTTTTTAGATCCTCTTCTCTCTCCTAGTCACTGTGCAGGTTCGTGCACTGACCGGCGGATCTTGCCTGGAGTGGGAATCACCTTCCGATTTGCTCACCTTGCAATCCGAGGAGACAACTCGAACTCGGCCTTCAAGAGTGAATACTCTGATCCAGTGATCGGACGGACAAAAACGTGAGCGACTGTGCTCAAGAGAGTCCACCGTGACGCATTTGCGTCACTGTACTTCTAGAGTACGATAGACGTACGACGTATATAAAATAAACGAGGTATAAAAATGCTCCGTATTACTTATGATTGATTCATTTTTGGTAAGCAATAGGAGAAAGAAAATAGGAACGGTCGGGACCTTATAGGCGTACGGGGGATACGTCGCGTGTGCGAGATCGTTCCACCCGTAGCCCTCTGACGGATTTCTGCCACACCAGAAATCTGGCCAGGGGATAAGACCGTCCCGTTACACTATGTTTGTTCGCAGTTAAGGTAGGTGTCTCGTCTATAGAGAGCGAAAAACGAGCTCATTTGCGAAAACGTTTTCCTCGGCTTCTTTATAAGATATTACAATAAAACTTTTTCTAGGACATAATCTTATCCTTATAGAATATTTAAAAAATTGTAAACTGCGCCCAGCATTTCTTTTTCAAATTTGCAGAGAGTGCCAAAGTCGAGTCTTCAAAAAAAAAAGGTAGTTCCATGGCGGCGTTCCATCGCTGAGTGTAGCCACCCTCCTTAACTACCTCCTATTAAGCGCTTGTGAAAAATTGCCCCAAACTGCAACCGACTTGGCTTTATTTCGCACTCAAAATAAATAAAAGCGTTGACCACTCAGTTTTCCGATCGTTTTTCTCACCCCTACGGAACTTGGAGTCGACGAAGATAGCAATACAAAGGATAAAAAAAACATTGATTGATAACCGGCGAGAAATGTTATCTATAATTAAATCGCCCTCGCCGCTTTTACCATTTTGCGATTTTGGCCAGATTTTTTTCGTGCTCTTCTCTCCATTCGTTTTCTTTAGGAAAAACTGGTGGGAAAAAAAAATCTATAAGTATATATATATACCGGGGGATAGGATAAATCACCGAAACTGTATTTTCATAATTAATTATTAATAATCATGTATTTTTTCTTTTCATTTTTAAATATATTATTTTTTTACAAAAGCAACGTATCAGAGGCCGTACACACGAGGCCTTCATAACGTGAAACGAAGGATACACAACTTCGACGTTCACATTCGAATCAATTTGACATAATCGTTTAACAAGCTCGTAAGAAATACAGGTTAAATATACAAAAAAAAAAAAAAAACGTAGAGGTTGAAAGATCATTTGAGAGGAAAGACAATAATTCGTTATTATTTTTCTATATATATTTTTTTAAGTTTTGGTTCTAAGATAAGGTTGCGTTAACATTTTTCCATTACACGCTTCATCCGATCTTAACAATTCGCCCTCTGCGATGTTCCCGTATTCATGTATTTATGTTCGGGCGTAAGTGTGTGTATTTACATCGATTGCTTGTTTTTTATTTCTTCTACTCTTATTTTTCAGTTACTTTTCATTTCATACATTTGTGTACAACTTCATCAATGCTTCAGATGCCAAGGCCATCGAAGTTACACAGTTTATGATCTCAAAATGAGGGCAAAGCTACAACCCTGAAAAAAATACCTCATTCAAGCCTTCCTTTAAAATTGCCCTTTATCTACTTTTTCTTAAAATCCCTATCAATAGCAAATTTATTCTGCCGAAGGATAAGAGTGAATTTTTCTTTCGAGTGTTGATTTAGACATTTCTCGATATCTACATTTTAAACCACGGAATATAGTAATCAACTCGATTTATACATGTATTCTCCGAAATTTCAAGTTATGTCTAGGTGCAAAATTACGTTTGATCTTTTTGAAAAATATATTTTGGACGGATTTTTCGAATCATTCCAGCAGGTATGAACGCGTGAAGAATAACTCGTGTTGAAAAAAGAAAATACTCTAGTAACAGAATCATATCTCAATTATTAATGGTATTTGTCGAGAACCTTGGCCCATACAGCCCCCCTGCCCATTTTTTGGAATTATAATGATTGTTGAAAATCAAAGTCTTAAATCTTCTTAGCTATTCGCATCATTTGAATTGCTTGTTTTATTGGGAAAGTTTTGTAAATTTTCAAAATATTTCTTTGACGCGAGTGTTGAAACAATTTGATATATAAAGAGACTAAATTTCTTCAATTATTACACATTATTCGAATCATTTTGATTGTTCAAAATGTCCAAATAAATCTGAATAATTGATATGATAATTCAAATCGTTCAGTTACAAAATTTTAAGAAAATTTAAATTTAAAATTAAAAAAAAAATTTTTAATTAAAAAAAAAAAAAGTTACAAAACTTAAAAAAAAAAAATGTTACAAAAATTTAACGAATCGCCCGGATCTTTTGAATCAAATTCGATCGAAAATGTTAAATAAATGTACACACAATTATGAGAGTTTAATGAAATTTGTTGAATTTTTCAAATGCACAAATTTGTATATATTTTTAAATCGGTTATCACACATATTTCGAATTTTTCTGATCAATCAAAAATGTTCATTCAATTATTTCTTTAAATATTTGTAATTCCCAACTAAGTCGAATAACTTTGTAATCAAAATTTTTTTGTTGATATTTCCATTATATGAGTAACCGAAGAAAAGTTATAATAATTTGAGCAAATTGCAAGATCAAATTACAAAATATCTAACACTAATTTTCATATTTGTTCATCTAAAATTTTTTTCACATTTCTTATTTTTGATGAATTGGATCCCTCTGGATAGTCAGAATGTATTGTGCAAAATATTTGGTCTCTGAATTTTTTGTTCCTTCCCCAAAGTATGTTTTTTTTTTTTTTTTTTTTTGTAAGTGCGGAATAATTTGTCGAACAATGAATAGAAGAAAAATTGAACCGTATAATTAAGGAATAGGCTCTGATCTTCTATAATAACTTCCAGTAATGGCGATAAGAGCAGATGAATATTGTATATGCAAAATGAAACGAATTGTTATTCTAACGTTTCTTTTTTAAGGCGAATTTGAGGGGCACTGCTGTGATGTTAGTATTGATATATCATTGATATAAAAAGTACTGATGCAATCGAAAAATTTTAGCTACCTCAATGACGTTAACTGACAATCGACAATGTATATTTACTTAGATGGTGGAAATAGCAGGAGAATATTAAAAATTGAAAATGAGCAAAAAACGAGGCTAAAAATGTTCGTTCGAGTGATTGAAAATCAGTATTCACTCAAATTGTGAGCGTAGGAAGTTTTAATGTAAACGAATCGGAAAAACTTGAACATTTATTAATCAATTGATTGTATATATTTTTATCAGTTAAAATTTCATTAACTCTAATCATTCCGACGGAATCGAACAAATTGTGTACATTGATAGAAAAACATTTATTATAAAACATACGAAGCACAAATTGATTGTTTAGATATTTCTTAAACAATTAAGTAAAAACAATTTACTTTTATTTCCATTTAAATCTAATGTCTTTTATTGTTAAGTTTTTTTTTTAATTATCACATCGCGGCTCACTGGGAAAATGATTTAATTTTTATTTTTAACAAAAACGTAATCATGTTAAAAAATATTTGTAGGTCACGATAAAAAATTGGATATGGTCAAAATTTCGATGCTTCGCGATACGAAAAACTAAATAATTTAAACAAAATTGAAGAACATGTCCTCCCATAACAAAATTTTATTATTTAAAAAATTTGATCCCATTTTAAAGCCCTTGGAGTTTTCACCGTCACATTTTAAAATATTTGCATTTATCTTTTTAAATAATGACCTTGCGTTATTTTCGGTAGCTAAAATTTTCTCGACTATCAATCTGTTTTGTAAACGGACATTTTTTAAACGGATTTTTGTTGATTTGGTTGTCCCATTATTTCTGCATTTTATCTCGATTAATAATCATGTGTTTTATTTCGAGTTTCTTTTCAGAAACGCAATTATTATTTGAGATGAAACATTTTGATGATTGATGGAAAAATACATTGTTTTTTTTGCAGTTATCCTTAAAAACGTTAAACTGCGAATTATTAATTATTTCCTAAATTTACAAATCACCACGGACATCGAATTATTTGTAAGTGTTTAGTCTCTTTTATTATTTCTTGATTAATCTGTTCATCAGAAGTTTCGCGATATTGGCAAGGAATATTTCTTGATTATTATTTCTCTTGTCTTTTATTATTAGGAGGTTAGGTCACAATTTTTTTTTTTTTCCACTCGTATTTGATCATTCAGTCGTCGTTGCGATTTTCAAGCATTTTTTGAGCGACGGACGTAAATCTATTAGCGTAAAATCAATTTACGCTGCACAATTTTCTTTTCCTCATGAGGCTTCTATATTATGTCCGTGAAATATGGCATTTAGGGCGAAAAAACCATGGAAAGAAAAAGCACGCAAAATTGCGCAAATTGCTCGAATTATGCCTTTTGGAACTGAAATTAAAACTATTTCATATACGGGGTGTCCAAGAACCGCTTCCTCAAAATTTAGACCAAAATTCGACCACTGCATAGTAAAGAAAAAAATCCGTTCATCTGTTTTTAATTCCCTAAGCAATTTTTATTATTATTGTCAACATCAATTTTCAATTATACTAATAATAATAAGTATGATAATTTGGAAAAATTATCAGCAAGATGTTGAAAGACCAGCTCAATCATTTTGCAATAAATGATACGATTTGTTTTTTCAACATATAATATATATTTAAGAATCCGAATTCCGGAAATTTTTTTTTGTCACCATTTGACATTATGAGGTTCCAAGCTACTGAGCAAGGAGCTCACGCAATACGAATATTTTTGAATTTAGGTACGGAAATTAACAAGTTGAAGAATTTAGTTCAGCAATTTTGAATCAAACAATTTTCCGGAAATTGACGAAATTTTTCGAAAACCAAACGATTTCTCAACAACCGAATCCATTCTTTATTGGCGCTTACTAACTAATGTTTAAAAAAAACAAATTATAGACTCCGTTACACCGAAATTTGTCCTTTGAATATGGCCGTGTCAGAATTCAATCATTATTTATTCAATTTTCGGATTGAAAAATAATAATTATTTGTTGTGTTGATGAATGTTTGGTTTGAGTGATTTATTAATAACTCAGTTGCATTATATCGGCTGAAAAAGATACTCGAAAGTTGGTCAGATTTTTTGTGGAAGGCTAAGTATCGAAATTCCGATGAAATCAAGTTGTTGATAGCAAAGATTTTGGTAACAGAACGTCAACTCTACAATACCGAATAAGGACGTTCCTCCCCAAGATTTCATGACTGTTCTCGGACACCTTGAATAATCTTTATTCTAATTTTTCAGATTCTGATCCTTCTCGATTACTTTTAACGATTCACCAAAAAAGTGCGATAAATATGACGGGTAACAACAACAAAATTACTACGTATAACAAGAATTAACATGTGCCTGCATTTTTTTGTTTTTTTTTTTGTTATTTTTATTCGTCTTTCTGCGGTTTTCGTGCAAAATATTCAACCGCGAGGGTGTTTGGAATTCTCGAAAAACTCGCGCCCTTTGTTTATTTTTGCGGCAATTTTTCGGGTAACGATAAAAAAATTTGGAATTTTTTCAGAATTCGCATGCTTTTTGTTTTCGATACCACGCGTTTTTAGTTTTTTCGCTTCAACATTTTTTTGTCGGTCAACGCGCAAGCCAAATGTTGACGCATGATTTGATATAACTGATTAAACCCTCTTCAGGTACACCAATTTTTTAAAATTCACCTCCTATCAGCACCGGGTTTTTGGGATCTGAATCGAGGATTTTTGGGTACCCTTGATGAGGTCATTCCAGTGATCCCATTAAGATTGCCAGCTCGCGAAAGGAAGCACCCAACTTACCCGGAATAGTCTGTTTCTTCTGGACTAGACCTCGCATCGAAGCGAGTTTATCGTAACAGGAGAAGCACTTGTGATATCTGCAACATTCCGAAAATATCGTCGCATTGAAATTAGCATCGTGATACCGCTACGAAACTCATCCTTTTGTTATCGAGGTCTCAAATTTGAATGCATGAAAAATAGTCAAGATGCTACGATGCTGAAGTTTGCATCGTTGGAATGCAACGAAATTCTGTTTTTCTTGAGCAGAGCTCATGATTCTCATTCAATATTTGGTAAGGACAATGAAACAAACTTTTTTTTCATTGAACAAACAATGAATAGAAATAGTATTTTTCGTTGGACCTCAACGTTGCAAATTCCAGTGTTATAAGATGCTTGCTTCTTGAATTTGCTTTGTTATTTGGTTTTACTAATTCGGATAAGAGATTCCGAACTACACAGGCAAAAAACAATATTGTGATTTGAAAAGTTTACGAGAAAAAATGAGAATAACATGTTGGTCACTTTGCTTAACGATATATACAAGTTTAAGTGTGTAATTAGGAAACTTGTATGTAGGGGTTTGTGTTTTTAGTTTTTATGTGAATTTGTTGATAGTTTGTTTACCGTTCCTCGCGCGAAACGTCAACTCCAATGGTCTGTATCGGAGCTTCGACGTTCGACTTAATGACAGGCGCAAAGTTTCGAAGGATTAGCCTTAAGGCCGTAATGCCAACGGTCACGTACCTAGAAACAGAAATAATTATTTGTTCAATGGTTGCGCAATTGATTCGTTAACGCGTTAGATCATCGCTTGGCCTACAACCTTAGCCAAAAATATTAGGCACCCTGCGAAGCCAGCTTCTCGGAAGATTCTCGTTTTTCTAACAAAAACTAGATAACTCTGCGGAAAAATTTGCAAATTTTTTTCACAAAACGAAATGAAAGCTAATGGGGCCTACTTCGAAAATCGCCCTACTAAATTGTAATATTACTATCTTTTTATAGCCCCATACGCGGTTCTGCGAAGTGAGAAAATCGTGAAATACCGGCATGTTCGAATCGATGGATTGAATTTAAAAAAAAAAATAGAAAAAAAATAAAAAAAAAAAAAATCGCAGAGATAAAACAAATAGAGGCAAAATGGAGTTGTATTCGTGAGCAACATTCGATTTTTGGTCGGAATAGAAATTTCACAGGGTGCCTTTTGGACAAGGCTGTATGGCACTGTCACAACCACGAGTGCGAATGCACCCCATTCGTGTCTTCGGTAGCATGAGATTTCGGTGATTTTATTAATCTCTTCTTTCCTCTACACATATGGATCGCTGCTGTGGAAATGTAATTGGCCGCTTTCAAGAGTACAAACCGATTTTAATGAATCTTTCACAGGAATAAAGCTCATTAATCTGAATAGGATGTCGGCTGTAATACATTCCGATGAATTATCTATTGCGGAAATCTGGGGTTTTTCTCTATTCTCTATTGTTTTGAGGGAATTTTTTCTGGGGCTTTTCTCTATCCTTTATTATTTCAGGGTTGTTGATTTTTTGAGGGTAGTCGTTCTGGAGTGTTTTTCCTTGTGTTTCTTTACTCTTTCCTTTACTTCACTTTTTCTTTTTTTCTTTTTCTTCTTTTTTCTATAAGATTTTTCTAGGACCTTGAATTTTTTGTGGAGGGTAGATTATTGTTTGTAGATTTTTCTGTGAAAACAGATGGAAACGGGGGTCACCAACAAATGTACTTGTCCAGGGTTTTTTTCCCCGGTTATCTATTGCGGAAATGCCTCCAGACAAATTAAATTTATCATCCCATGATCAACCTCTAAACTTTACAAGTAATTAAAAAATGTAGATAAATAATAAAACACTCGTGGATTACTTGAAAATAATTCAGAAACGAAGAGAACGAGCAGTCATTGAGGTCTCAGTTTCGAATATAAAAAAGCTAAAATGGTTTTTAATATTTCAATGTGTAAAATATTCAAAAAAATATATTACAGGATACATTATACCCTTTAAAAAATCCTTATTCAAATACACTACCGGCCAAAAGTATCGGGACACTGAACGAAATTTTTTGACGCACAAAAAAGTTAGACTGCTTAATCAAAAAAAGCGATAATAAAAATTTGCGAACGGCGCTTTGGAGAAGACACATTCAGCTTCATTTTGCGCTCTTGAAACATTTTTTCGAATTTTCTTTGGGCCCAGTACATATTTTTGAATTTGGTCGTTTTTCGCCTTTTTTTTTTGACCGTTGCAAATTTTCTTTTCCAGAACCATTCTATTTTTTCGCAACAACAAAGGTTTTCCGAAAGAGCCTTGTAACTACAAAAATATCAAGTTCCTGTGAAATTGTCAAGGGGGTAAAAATTTGCAGACAATTATCCTCTATTCACTAGAGTTTTTTTAGATTTTTTTATGCTCAGTATAAAATATAAATGTTCAGTATAGAGTAGATAGTTGATTTTCACGATAATTTTTCAAATAAAATGGTTAAGTGAACGGTTGAAAAACTTTGAAAATGTAACAACACAAAAAAATGAGAAAATCCGATCTAAAAATGTAGTGCGCTATCAAGGTGACCCCCGTGAATTTGGTTCACGTGTATCGAACAGAAAATTCATTGCTGCCATTTCGATTGGACACGGACGATTTGGGGACAGAGATGAAGGAAACCCTTTATCGTTGACGGGAGGCGCGAGCGTGCCAAATCCGGGCGAACCTCGTAGAACGGACATGTTATTTATTGGGATCGTTAAATCACAATAACAAAGGGTTCTGGACGAAACTACGGTTTAACGGTGGGTTAACGGTGAGATTTATGAAACCAAGATCCGTGTTGGTCGTGATAGTTCGATGAGAAGGCCAAAGATGTTACGATTACATCAATATTTATATATATGTTCGTGAATTAAACATTCTTACAAAAGTATAATTTTGATTAGTAAACAACTTCATTTTCAAGGAAATATCACTGTTTATTTCATTTTTTGTCATTTCGTCATACTATTATCTGCAATAGTATTTTTCGTTGAGTATGAGAATTCCAACGAAATTTTCATTCCACTATATCCTGTCTATTAGAACTTTAAAATCCATCAAAATTGTGAAAAGCTTCTTCACTTATTCAACTTTCGCTCGGAAGATACGTTAGAACAATTGTAACTGCATTTTGGATAAGGACGTCATAAACATTTCTACGTAAAGTGTAATCGAAGAGGACTGAGCATTATTTAAGGTACTTTCTTAAAGAGAAGCTCAGTCCACTTCGATTACACCCGCTCCTGCTTCCACAGTATTATAGGGGGAAAGGCTAGTAAATAAGTTTCAAAATTCATTGGCGCATTTTTTCTCACGGCTCCGATGATTCCTAGTCGAATCCGTGACGAATACACCATGAAAACGACCAGCAAATATGCAAACTCGAACGCGTTTGTTCGAGGCTTTCATGTTCGAATGTTTACACGCCGATTTAGCATGGAGGTCGGATTGGTAACGTATAAATATTCATGTGTATGAAGTAACTTAAAATCAGCAGACCAATATTTCAATTGAGATACAAAAAAAAAAAACATTGATCAAAAAATTTTAAACTAATGCAAGAAATATTAAAATTTAAAAAGAAACACACAGTGACAGTGACATGATTCTACAATAACTTTTGCAAAATGTACACTTTATTAATCAGTTGTTCAATAAAATTCTAATCGTCCTTTTTACTCTTTTTAGATTGTTTAAAATTTAGATTGGGTAAATGTAAAAGAATATGTGTAATTATTGTGGTTGAAGGGATTAGGGTATAGCAATGCAGCGAAAATTAAAGCCAGCATGGAGACCCATTACGAAAAAAAAAGAAAACAACACTGAATACATGGGCAAAGAACCGGCCTAAAATGACTCAACAGCTGGAAGGCGCTCGACAATTAGTCGTATTTATTTTTACGGTATTACGAACAGGTAAGCACGAACCATGAAACTGGCTAATTACAAATTTCCTGCTCATGTCAGTTCGGAATTGACATTGTTTAGGTGACATCATAATTGCTGCTGTATTTTATATTTTGTATATTTCAAATTTAATTCTTCATCTTCTAAATTCAACACATTATTCGTCATTCAATGTTTTAAACTCTAATTATTTAAAATTTCAATGATTGTTTTTAGTTTTTAGTTTTTACACGGATTGTAATTGCATATGATTAATTAAATTACCTTCAAACGTCATTTTTATTTCATTTCTTCATTATCATTGCCCCTGCGTATACATAAATCGAGTTCAGTTGGTGAGCGACATTAGAAATTCAGAAAAACAACATTTCGTACGGGGCGATTGATTTGCAAGCCAATATATGACTGTACGGTTTAGGTACTTCTATTGATAATTGTGGAAAAAATACACTACCTGAACTTTTCAACTATGTATTTTTATATTAAGTATATTTTTATTTGATTAATCGTAATCTGTTACCCCCGAAATTAACCGTTTCAATGGTGACCGGAAATACTGGGTTATTATTCGAAAAATCGTAGGGCAACAGAGGGTGACGTAACACCGGATCGAATGGTCTTGTTCGTGTATGCTGCCACGTTCTGCTCGTACACACCCCATGTAATATTTACTATTCCCCAATAAAATAGGAGGGCGTATTTTCATGAAAAAAGGCTTAAAGTCTCAAATACATATATTCCGTTGTGTCTTATAGCGAAAAATTAAAATGAAATTCTTGTCAATGAAATTTATTAATCAATTCGGTTGCAAATAAATTAAAAAAAAAACTTTTTTCATTACACTTTTCTAATTCAACAAAAACCTAGGGAAAATAGGCAAACAACTACATTTTCAAATGAAATAAGAATATCGTAACTCAACGAATTTAATTAATGTAAATAAAATAGGGATGTTTAGAGATATTTTTTCCGATTTCACTAGTATGTCTCGAAAATACTTGAAAAATGAACGTATGCAGGAGCTACAATTGAGATTTGTAATTGCTTCGGGCCCAATGTGAATATAAATTGAACGAGACAGAAAAAAAAATGATAGACTCAAAAAACGCGAGACACGCGCCGACTGGTTTGCATCATGAAAGGGAGCAAAATCGAATTGTTGATATTATTTTGAGAGCTTAGAGAATCCCGATTGACATGTGCGAAAAAAGCGAGGCAAGAGGAAATCTAAACGAATGTGATGCACTCTTCAAATTTCACAATTCATTTTCGAACAATAAAGACTGCCAGGGATATAGAGTCTCGAAAAAGGTTTCCTCCTCGGATTTGCATCTGCCACTGTCTCTCCTTTGTCTTGGCTAATTTGTGGCGACCTCGCACCCTCGTGAATTCGGGCCGGTCCCGAATCCCCGTTGTCGATCGATTCACGCGCATTTCGTATTCTCATGCAACCACTTCAGCGGATAATCGCTTTGCTCTTTGCATCATAGTGCAGGAAAAAACGCCGTCTGAACTCGATGGCTAGGCTAAGGTAAACGATCATACATTTATCAGTGTATTTCTACAATTTTTTGCATCAATCTTGAATTTATACTTTACTTTTTTCGAATACTTTCCCGATAAGGTCCTGTTGGTGTGCGATTTTTTTTCGCCCGGCATCTAATGACTTTTCTACAATCAATAACCGTTAACAACCAGATGGTTATTTCCACAAGAGCATATGCGGTCATATTGGACGCGGATATTTTATCAAACGGTATCGAGTCACGGCTTCCTTCGTACCATATATTTTTTTTCGAAAATATTAGCTTCTGTTCGTTTTTCAGCGCGTTTCATTTTTTCAACGAATCCTATCGGCTTCGAGTTACCTTTTTCTACCTGTTTCACCATTTATAGGCCAATGTGAAATCGAAAAAGATGTTGGTCCACATGGGATAAGAAACAGGAAAAAAAAATCAGTGAAGTAAGTAGATGGTATGTCAGACCCCAGAAATGGAAAATCAAGTACATCCAACTATTGAACCATACGACCCATGGTGGGACATACGCTATCACACCTTTTTTTTAAATATAATAATTGGATGAATTTGCCAGCAACGAATTCCAGATTACTTTTTCTACATAGTGCCTAGAACATTCATGAAAGCAAAAAAATATGAACGATAGTTATTGTTAATCACAAAAAAACAAAAAAAATAGTAGAAATTTGCACTTTATCATGATAAAAGGCAAATTTTATTAGCTCCCATTCTTCACAAACTTAATTCACTCCAAAGCATTGTAAAAAATTTGTGAAGATCTTCTGTTCTGTGATGTTCGTTGAAAAAAATAAAAAAATTGGAGCTGCAATCGTTTTGTACTACAATCATACATCAGGGAATATGGTGGCCGCAAAGAAATACCGATAATACCGTGCAAATTATTGGCTACATCGAATGATTTTGACTTCAGCTTAAATTACCCGATTTTGGGATCGTGGATTAAGACAATTACATGCATTTTCGAATGTCAACTTCTCCATCCCTTACTCAAACACTTTAAATATTTCGAATTTCATCTCTATCTATGCGATGCTCTCGCTCTGTTGCAGCAGTGTTAATAGAAAGGAAATATTTTTCGGGGACAGGGAGGGAGTGGAATATTTATGGCACATCGTCGTCTAGATTTCCAATTGAGTAGGAGATCTTCAAACATAAACATTTTTCAAATAAATTGTATTTTACAGTTTTGAACATGAGGACCACGATTCCGGAAGTTTTATGCATCTATAAAAAAATCCAAACGTATTCTTAAAGGGATAGGTTGTTTGTAAGTTCGAAAAATCGATTTTTTTGTTGCTTTTTCTCGAGAGCAAAGCTACTTCAAAGCTACTTGCAAAGCTACTTGCTTTATGGCGCTGGAATCGATGATTCTGTCCAAGTTGAAAAAAAAAAATCTTGACTTTTTTAGAGTTTAAATCATTAAGGAAGTTCTTACTCGACCACGTTAGTCAAACGAAAACTGAAGCAAAAATTTTCATAAAAAAAGTGATATGTTTAAGTAAAAATAATATTTTCAGCTTACATGAACATTTCAGGCCACATGAAAATCTTAAACGTAAAAATAATTTAAATAAGTGAATTTAATAAAAATTTGTTTCACGTAGTCTCAGTTGAAAATTTAATCTTGACAACGTTGCTTCACGCACATATCCGTGTGAATCATTTATCTGCGTGTATGCGTGTTGAAAATGAGGTTACGGGTGTCAGTGTCATCTCTCTCCACATAGTCCAACATAACCAAAGATGTTCGATAAAAGATTGATTTGCACCCATCGCACCAATGCGCTCACTAACAAGCTCACTAACGCGTTGTTTTGGCCTCAAGACGATTGTTTTTAAACCATCTATACTTTTTTACGGTATGGTTGAAAATTTGCAGTAAAATATATGTTGTTCTTTATACACTAAACTACGTTTGTGCCAAATTTCAAGGATTTTGCATTACTCCTTCGTATATTTTGGTGGCTGAATACCCCGAAAGTGCTCATTTCGTAGTGTATAAGTCATTGCTTGTATGCAAAAGTTGCAATTTTTGATAAACGATATCTGGAAAACGGTATGGTCAAACAATCTCAAATTTCCCATAAGTATTCTTCAATACTTTTTTTAGTTTTTCACAAAAATTCATTTAATATGCATTACTTCTCATTTGTGTTAGAACTACCTTAAACGCGGTTTTCTCGAAACCACTTTTTCAAAGTCGGTGATCACTGCCATCAAAAAATACTCCATCGATTCTTTTCAAACTTGGTAAATACTTTCTATGTATAAAATACCCAACCTTGAGTATAATTATTTTATTTTACAGTGAGGCCTTTTCCCAATAAAATAATTGTGGAAATTTTAGTGAAAAATCGCAATCTTGGCTTCAAACGATCACCAAAAATTTCGAAATGAAGCAAAAATAATAATTAGAGAACGTTAAAGGGAGGATTCAGTGATACGCTGACTAAATTTTATTGTTATTTTGATTCAAGATAGTTTTCTGCTGAGATACAGTCATCACCGCAACCCGACTTTTCTCAAAGGCGTTCTCGCAAAAGCTCCGTCACCGGTTTATTTGTTGACATTTTGCAATCAATGAATTACAAAATGTTGTTGAAATAATAGTGTGCAAATCGTTCGAATGAATTTGCTTTATTCATACGTCTGAAAAAAATCGCAATGAAAGTTTTTTTTTTTAAACCCTGAAACGCTTATACAACAGTATCCTCCTTAACAGTATCAGTTTTGGCGGCAACTGTAGTGGTATTAAACAGAAGAAATATTTTTTTCCAAAATGGTGGCACGATAAATTATCGAAATTTCATACATTTTTTCGCCTTCCACGGATCATTAAGGGAAATAAGTATTCATTTGATTCAAATCTCGTGCTATTGCTGAAAAATTGTAGACTATCTTTGGAAATCTGTCTAAAGTGATTGATGATTGATTTTTTCACCACTGCACTACCAAAAATTCGAATTCCCGTCTTGTCGAAGCGAACTGTCCGCAGAGGTGTGATGGAAAGTACTGTACGCAACAACGGAACAGAAAAGGGGGCTATTTTAAATCACCTACTTTCAGTATTTATCTTGTCTTAGCAATCATATCAGCGGATGATATCTTGAAAGTCGTATATATTAAGAAATTGGTCTGTTCTTGCTTGTGACGAGGCACGGTCCAGCAATAATGAGCGAATAAAAAGGTGATCCGAGTGGGACTCGATCCCGGGACCCGCGGAGTCTGAGTCCGGAGCGCTAACCACTGCGCTAGGGCCACCTATATTCTAACTCATATTGCCAGACCGTGACACTCCCCCTCTTACAGTGTTCGACGTCCTCGTCGACTAACGTCACATTTTTTTTATTAATTTTCGAAGATTCATTTTTCTGCCGCGTTTGGGCTTTCGTAGATTCTGCCGCTTTGGGCTTTAGTATGTGCCGCTGTGGGCCGTAGATTTGCCGCAGTGGGCCTTAGTAATTGCCGCTGTGGGCCGTTGATTTTGAGTGAGCGTGTAGTCGGTTCGAAACTTCTGACACCATTTTGTGACGAGGCACGGTCCAGCAATAATGAGCGAATAAAAAGGTGATCCGAGTGGGACTCGATCCCGGGACCCGCGGAGTCTGAGTCCGGAGCGCTAACCACTGCGCTAGGGCCACCTATATTCTAACTCATATTGCCAGACCGTGACATTGCTATTAACTAGTAAATAATGTTAAATACAATAAATTTAAGAATGATGATGATGTGACGAGGCACGGTACAGCAATAATGAGCGAATAAAAAGGTGATCCGAGTGGGACTCGATCCCGGGACCCGCGGATTCTGAGTCCGGAGCGCTAACCACTGCGCTAGGGCCACCTATATTCTAACTCATATTGCCAGACCGTGACAATGACGATGGAAAATACACAAATTTTATAGAAAATTGGAGGGTAGACTGTGTTGAAGAAGAGGGGTGTCGCCCTGAATAACTTCCGCCAAAAAATTTCACCAAAAAAAACTCAGCCGAAATACCCCAATCGAAAATATCCCCTTGCAATAATACCTCAGTCCAATAATATCTTGATGCTATAATATCCCAATGCCATAGTATTCCAGTCATTAATATCTCATAATATCCCATGAAAAATTATATATATTCTAATTTAGGAAAAAAAATCGAACATACGATATGATATGACATGATGAGCATATGATGGAGTACATAATTGTGTGAGTAAAGAATGTTATCTTAGGGTATAAGAAATGTGATGTACTGCAATATTTGCGCGTGAAGAAATGATTTCGTTATTAATAAAAATGATTATGGTGATGATGATTATAAAAATAATGGTAGCGATGTTAATGATGATAGTGATGATGATGATTATAAAAATGATGATGAATAAGTGATCATGATGATATAATTATGATAATCTTATGATAATGTGTTTATTAGTGTTTATTTCTAAAATATATTTTTCATATTCCTGGGTTATTTTCGTTGAGGATATTAAATTTTGGAGATATTTGTGTACAGGAATATTTTGGGAGGGGGATTTGACGTTTGGACCCGCTGAAGAGTATCATATTATCAAAAAATTAAGCGTAATTACAAGATGACGACTGAAGATGCAGCTAAATATTAGATCAATCATGAATGACCGGAAAAGAGAGAACGTGCGATTCATTTAAACGGGTAAATTCGGCTACCGTGGGGAGACACTTAGCATTGAGATAGAGGGCTAAAATTTTATGAGCATTTTCAACTTGTCTGATTGATATGTCAAATTACTGAAGATGCTATTTTCAAACATTATATTGACTTATTCGGAATATTTCAGATATCGCAGTTCTGAATATCTTATTACGATTGAGATGATCCATTGGTCGTTCGCTCGGTCAAATTCTTACTACACGTTGTTCCCAGACATTCTCGATATTGCCAGAAAAATATAAAGGACACTATGTTCTCCTATCGTCAGAAAACATCAAGTATCATTTATTTTCCTCGAAATATCAACAATGTCCAAGAACAACGTGTATCTACTTTTTAGTTACACTGACATAACTGATAGATCACTTTCAAAGTCACCGCAGCGACTTGAGACAAGAGACAAGTACAATTTTCCGGGAAGGAACTCGACTATAGATATCGTTGAAAAATTGTTCTTAGAATATTTATGGGGCACTCCACCTCAAATTCACATTTTTTTGAATTTTCTCGTTTTCAGTTAGATCGATTTTTTTTCTCGGTTTCTGTTGATCGGAACCAACGTATCTGATTTTTTTTTTGAAAGATTTTTATCTCGAGGAGTTTGGAAAATGCGATTTTTTAAATCAAATATCTATAATTTCTTCTGATAAATCGAGCAAATCAAATAAACAAAGGATGAAAACTTGTATTTTGAAATAGACGTTGGTTTGAAAGTATGTTGACAATTTTAAAAACATTCACACTACCAGTATTCCAAGTTCACAAAAAAAAATTAATTTTCGCCCTTTCCGTCTATCGTGCGATTTTTGAACTCCCGACTGCGCGCACGGGCAAAAAGCCGGAAGTTATGCGTTTGATGATTTTATGATTTTTTCATGCAGAATGTTTACGAAAACGGCGAAAAATTGCTTAACCAAATTTAGAATATATGTTCTATGTCCAGTAGACATGGTTCTTAGCAATAGTTTGAAACGACGGTGTGTGTATGTTCGTGAAATGATTATTTTATATCTTAAAAAAGCAGTTGAATTCCCTCCCAACATGTGCGGCATACTTCTACTTCACGTCGTTACTGGCTTTTCGTAGCTGTGTCTAATTTATTTAAAATTTTGATCGGTAATATTTTTTTCATATCTTTTGAGCCTAGTTCGATAGTGAGTAAATCGTTCTATCCGTTTTAGTCCAGTCAAATTAGGCCATATTTTACGAAGTTCTATTCAAATGGGCCACCCACTCGCCAATTTTTTTATAGGTAGTTACGACCTGTAGGAACATAGTCCTGAGTTTTCGTAAAAATCCGAGTTGCATTTTAGCAATAAAGAATTATTAAAAATTGAAAATTCGCTATTTTTGAGTTATTTTTTTTGAAACGCGTTTTATCGAAAAAAGTTTCCAATAACAGTTGTTCATTTAAACGTCCTCTATAAAAAAGGTCATGTGATAAAATTAGCTAACATTGTTAATTAAGCGGTTAATTGCAATTGAAATGCAAAAATCCCGATTTCTTTGTTGTAACCGCAATTGATTGTTTAACAATCTATCGATTCCAAGTTCATATATATTGTAAGAGCACCGAACCCCTAGAGAATCATGCAAGGTTTTTCGATCTACAAGATATAGTTTAGCAACAAACTGCGATAATCGAAAAAACTTTGCCCTTCAATGGAATTTCCCGACGAAGGCACACAGTGTAGAAAAAAATCTAGGAGATTCATGTCATAGTGCCCAAGTGATATATAGGGAAAAAAAATCATTTTCGGTGATAATAAATACTGTTTTTGGACGATTTTAGATTTTTGCTTATAAACAAATAGCAATTGTGACCAAAGTTACGAAGCTATTTTGAAAAAACTTGAACCATTTGGTGCGTTTTTGAAAAACGAGCAATTGACGAAAAAAATAATTGCAATATCTTAATTACAGCCGGAGATATTGATATTTTTACGTTTTTGCAATTTCCTATTGTTGTAATTAAGATTTATGCAAAATTCAAATTCTATAGCCTTCCATACGCTTCCGGTCATAAGATTCAATGAAATAATAAACTTTGGGAGGAATTATGGTATCGCTGTTATCAACGCATTGCGATCGATTGTCCGACGCTCGGCCGGGCGACGTGGTGGGAGTACCACCTCTCGCTCCGCAGCCCCGCGCGAGCCATTGGTTAACAAATTTAACAAATCCCTTAAAAATGGTCGTAGAACAATTTTTTTTTTTCATTTTGTATGTTTTTTTCGCGCGATCGTTTTTTCTTTATTTTATGTATAATCATGCTTTAAAATCATTTTTCTGTTAATCTATCGTGTTGACGCGAAAAAAACACAAACTGAAAAAAAAAAATTGTCCTACGACCATTTTTAAGGGATTTGTTAAATTTGTTAACCAATGGCTCGCGCGGGGCTGCGGAGCGAGAGGGGGGCCCGGACCACAAATGCAAAAATTGTTTGATAAAAGCAAAATATGGTACTCAGGGGTTTTCGGGGTCGCTGATCACAAATCTGCACCCAAAATTTAGAAATTCAAGATGGCAGATCCAATATGGTGGAGCATAACTGATGTAAAAATCGTTCATCGAATCGAAAGTTGTTAGTCGGGGGTTTCCGAAGCTCAAGAGACAACACCAAATATATGTATTGAATTTCTCAATATACTGGAGGAGACGCAAGGTGTTGACTGGAATGAATTTCTACACTTTGTTTGTGCAAGTTGTACTAAGTTCGTTTCCTTTTTCTTCATAGCATCACATTGCATATTTTATATTGAGCTAGGGTTTTACTGATTATGTCAGCGTAGATATGCAAGAATTATCTGTTATCATGTGAAAATTGTAGGGTTCGGAGCTGTTCAGGAAAAAGAAGTTATAGCCTGGCCAAAAATCCTCTCCCCGGGGAAAAAACCTTGGACAAGAACATTTGTTGACCCCTGTTTCCATCTGTTGTCACAGAAAAAAAACGACCCAAAATAGTACAAACTTTTTGAAAATTTGGCAAGATCGAGCCAGGAAAAACCAGATTGTTTCTATAAAATAACTTCACTCCAAATGACAAATAGAAATGAAAAACTTAATATATATTATCGAAATCCCAAGGAAAAAGCAACAATGCCCATCATGAGTGTCCGGTAAATACATAGAGTCTACAAGTAATTGATCAATTTGCGCATCAAAAAAAAATAATTACTTCACAAAAAAAGAAATGGAAACGCCAATGATTTACGTTCAGCACTCGCCAAGTAGTTCGGCCGAAATTTTTTTTTCAATCTAATTTTTTTCGTTTGAAATTTTTTTTTTTGAGTTTTTTCTCATTCCGATTTTTATTCTGGACTCTATTCTTCTGACTGATTTTTATTTTTATACATTTTGGTGACCGTTTCAAATGCCCAACTAATTTTTGCTTTTTTTTTTAAATACTCCATCCTCAAGTGACAATAAAATACTTGTCCTATTATTGATATTATAAATTTCAGTGCTGAACGTAAATCATTGGCGTTTCCATTTCTTATTTTGTAAAGTAATTATTTTTTGAATGCACAAATTGATCAATTACTTGTAGACTCTATGTTTTTACCGGACACTCACGATGGGTATTGTTGCTTTTTCCTTGGGATTTCGATAATATATATTAAGTTTTTCATTTCTATTTGTCATTTGGAGTGAAGTTATTTTATAGAAACAGTCTGGTTTTTCCTGGCTCGATCTTGCCAAATTTTCAAAAATTTTGTACTGTTTTGGGTAGTTTATTTTCTGTGACAACCGATTGAAACAGGAGTTAACAAATGTACTTGCCCAAGGTTTATTCTCCGGGGAGTGTGATATATTCTCATTTATTTTCGAAGATTGATAATTGACCATGATATTCTCTTTTGTTTTTTATTTAAACAAGAACAAAATTTAATGTTGGATCCAGCTGTTACTAGTCAGGTAGCCCAGGGTCAATTTATCATAGAGAAGAAGCGAAGAGTCTTTGTGGGTCCGTTGAAGCGTTTCGAGAAACGTCTCCAGGACGTGAAAACAGGCGAGGCGATAAATTCGACAACCATACTTTCTCGCGGTTAAAGAAAAAAAAAACGTCACGCCTTGCGGTAAGCAAAACCGCAAAAACTTCGAGAATATTCTACGGTTGTTTCGCGGTCTCGTAATTTCTGAGCTTTCGCTTATGTATTCGAAGACAAAAGAAAATTAACAATGTTTATCGTGACATTATTTTTATATAAAAGTAATATCATTGAATGAGAAGGAAAAATAATACACCGGTTTGTTCAAAACCATTTGATTAAAAAAAAACTGAAAAGAAAAATGATTTTGGTTTTTTTTTTTTTTTTTTTCAGAAAAAAGTCAGATCCATAGGAAAAAGAACTCTACACCGCACGCTGGATTAAGAATGATCATGAAAAGGTTTAGCGAATTTGCAGAGTGGATTCGAACTTGAGAATATTCGAGATAACTTCAGTTTTTATTAATTGTTTTCTTTAAAACTGTTCAGTGAATCACCTTCAAGCTTGACACTGATCTTCCTCGAGATTTTTTCGAATTTCTGTATTTTATTCGAAATGGTTTCCTTTATTTTTGTTTTCACGTTCCGCATCGTTGTATGTGCCATTTATGCATCAATCTCCGTAAGAATACATGCCGTTGGGAGTCAATATGTAGAATAACTAAATTGTAGAACAGTTAATATTTCGAAATTTTAGTATTCATAACATGAAATTAATGAAAAAGAAGAAATTCGAAGTTCATATTTTCGATAGGATATTAAGTTGAAAGCGTATTTGATTGAATATTTTTTCTGCAATGGCGCATATACTCAAGAATTCCGATAATGCATGTATACTTCCAATACAGATGATATAGACTGTTGTAATGTGACAATCTTTTATTTTCTGAATTCGAAATGGAGAAAAACTATTTTATTGAGAGACTAAAATATATAGTATGAATAATTGGAAAATGAATCTTACAAGTGACTAAAAATTTGAAACACAAAATGGCGAACGTTCGAAATAGCACGGAAACTAAATTGCGTATATTTTACGTCCCAAAGGCCTACCGCTATTTGACGTATTTGACGGTTCAACTTTTTCATGTTTCGCCATTTGACCGTTCGACTCTCCGATGTTTCGCTATTTTGACGCCATTAATATTCGGTCGTTCGTTGTAATACATTCAATATTGCGAATATTCGTAATATAACCGATATAATATTTGATGACTCGAATGCGTAATAATCGAATTTTCGTAAAATCGATATTTTATCCTTCGTCATTTGAGATAATATTATATTTCGTTTTTGACATAAATGTACTTCGAACTCTTTAATTCCTTATTTTCTGCATTTCTAACATGAAGCCAATAGTACGATTAACTTGTCAAATTACTACGATTCCACAATTTGATACTTCGTAGTTTTAGCTGTTCGAAATTTTAATTATTTAAAAATCTTCCTTTATAGAACTTCAGATATTTTGGAGAAAGGTTAAGAAGTAGGAAATCACGACCTTTGAAGAAATTTGAAATTTGGGCAGTAGGTGGTCTTGAGCTACTTGAGCTATGTCCGTGTAAAATTTGGACTCAGTTTGGAGCTTATTTATCAAAACAAAAAATCGAAAAATTGTACACTTTTTAGCGCCTAAGTCTAATAATTTAGCACCAATGGACGGAGTTTTACGCGATCCCATAATAAACTGGTTATATAGCTGTTCGTGTCATTGGAATAATATTGGAAAACCAACCAACTACTTTCTGAATTATTCCAAGTCGACCAATACCAAATTCGTTACCTTTTGGAGAATTCTCTCGATGATATTCTAACTTCTAAGTAAAATATGAAGAAAAATCGCATCAAAATCGATTTCGAGCAGGCGAGTCTCTAACAGGCACGGCATGCAATTTTTAAAAAAAATTTTTGTAACTTTTTGATGAATTGAGCAAACCAAATTTTTCCAACACCCTCGTACTACCAGTATTCTAAGTTCGAAGTGAAAAATATTAGTTTATGTCCTTTCTGTCCCCATCGATTTTCTTCATAATTTTTTGTAAGAAACTCTTTTTCCCATGTTTTTTTAGTCCAGTTTGATCGTGGGTAAATCGTTCTTTCTGCTTCTTTTTTAAATCGAAATGTGGATTTTATTATTCGATTAAGGGTCGAAATTTTGTTTCTGCTTAGATTTGATTATACAAGTTGGAACAATATTTCGTTGTTTGTTGATATGTTTCAGAACGAAACTACATCTTGAAATAAAAATTTCGACCCCGTGATTGAACAAAAGAGTTACACGTTGATTAGAAATAACGATTTATCCACAAATAAACTAGGCCCTAAAACGATGAAAAAATTACAGTTTTTTTGGAAAAAAAATTATGAAGAAAATCGAAAGGGAAAATCAGGTAAATTGTTTTCAAGGAGCACTTACCGAGGAAAAAAATGTAACAAAATTGAAAAATGCAAATTTGGTGTAGAATGCCCCGTATATGCACGCGCGAACTTTGAAAATTGAAGGGCGTGCGTTGTCGCAATTGAATAATAAATTAAATCTAGAAATAATTGTTAAATAAGTCCACGTGTAATGCAAATTTCTATCATAAATTTGGAGTAAATAGAAAAAAAAATTATTCTCGGTTAGCATACAGGGCACCAAAAAAAAAATAGACAAAATTTTAATACCAAAACTGGTAATGACGGCTATTGTTGAATGCATTTGTCAAAAGAAAACTAGGTTGCACTTATTGAAGAACGCTATGAAAGGCGTATGCTGTTTTTGTTCTTCTAAACAGATAACTATCGTTTTTCATTTCCTTGGTTTTCACTAATTTTGTTTCGTAATCAATACGTTTCAATATACGAAAGAGGGAAGACGTGCCTCCCAAGTGTTCCCCTGGTTACTTGTTAGGAAATAGATTTCGTAGCAGAATCTGTTAAAAGTGAAAGAAAAGAAAAAGAGATTTCGATGTTCTGAAGTTGAGCCAAAAGAAAAAAAAAGGAATTTTGTTTTGTTTCATGTTGAATCTTGTATTTTTTTTTATTCTTTCGTCTTTGATCGTCTGTCACAAGCTGCTCTCAAAACTCCATCTTTGTATTTCGTTGACCCAAATAAACGTTATTAAAAATCAACTATTTGTCATTGACGTTGCTAAACGCGATAGACCCATTACCCACGTACTCCAAGCAGATATCCGAACTCAACGTAAACTTAGACTTATTTTCCTACGTGTTTCATTCAATGATGAGTTATTGACCTTTGCAACATGGTCGTGTTTCGAGCCTTGCGGAATACCTCTCGCTCGCAATACCTCTGTCTCGATTCCTAAAACTGAACTGAGTCAATTGGATGGTTTAGTCTAGAAGCCTGGTTAGATTGAGTTTCATCTATGGACCGACTCATTCTGTGCAATGTTTCTCGACCAATATTGAGCTTGTGATAGATTTATAGAGTCATTGGTAGACTCTCGCTCATAAGCCTGCATTAGACCCTTATCGCTTATGAGTGGACTCTATATTTCGTTTCTGAGACAATTTAATTTGAAGCAGAAACTTGAGATGGTTATCATTTCAGCCCATAAGCCTATTTGGCAATTCGAGTCGCTTATGGACCCAATGGTTGTAGAAAGAATCATTCAATTCATTTCGACTTCTTTATCTAGTAAAATCAATGTCAAATTAATGCCAAATTAACCTTTCCTTTACTAATTCTGTTTTTTAACCAAACCAGGTTGTCACACTTTTTAACAGAATCAGAAGAAAATGGCGTAAGGTTTTTTTCCGATATTTCAACTTATTGAAGACGAATAAGGTTTCCAAAATTCATATCTCAAATTCTATAAATCGAGTTGCATTCAAATGCAAATGTCACAAAGTGCAGACACTGTGATAATGAGACGGATGAAAAGCCGCGGGCGCGGCAACTAATAAATCAAACAGGCATATCTACTCACATTTCATATTTACTCTGGAGTAGTTCGCTTATGGGCGTAAGAAGAGAATTACAAAGATCGAGGTTCCACATCGTTCTGAAAAACCAAAAAACTACAATTAAAACCAATTATTTGTTTGACTGCGTTTGATGAAAAAAATCAGCAAGTTATCAATATTCCGAAAAAACTATGATGTAAGTTTTTAAAAAATCGATTTTTCTACACAGTCGTAGTTCGTTTATTTGATTGAAGAAAAAAAAAAAATTGTTGTCTTTTATAAAAATAATCAAATTTCATTTCGAACAATTGTTTGAAATTTCTCAAGAAAACTACTGAAAATAAAACACATCAACTTACGGCTTGAGAGTGAGAACCCCGAGGAGATCGACGATAACGGATAAATCATTCATGGCGACTGCTGAATCGATGGCAGACTGAAATAATAATAATAATAATAATCACATTTGGTTAAAATATAAATTCAATATGCTCTACTACGAATTCTCGATGGACTATGTTGCTACTCATCGCATTTTATTTCAAAGAATAACACAGCAAGAGAATAAAACTGTGAAAACTGTGATTATTTACCGTGCAGCGCTAGAAATAACGGCGAAGTTTCATCATTCGGACGAAAATTTTTGTCGTTTTCTTCGACATGACACGACAAAAATAAGTGAACACAGTCATTTGTCGTAGAATTTTTTCACCACGTACAAAAACAGTGATTTTTTTATTCTGTATATTTATTCGGATTTTGTGTATCCTAATTTAGATGCTATGAAACATTCAAAAATGCGAGTTCTGAGGTGTCATTTAAAAAAAAGTTTTAAATTTGGATAATGTCCTGAAAAATAGTCACCTTAAGGTCTTTGTTGTGCCAAAGAGAATAAATGATTTGGAGAGATCTTTGCCGACTAGTTAATACCGCCATCATCGATTCGTGTCCTTTCATCATACTGTTGATCACTTCGGCCTCTGACATATCACCGAAAACTCCCATCTGCGCGTATCCCGAAGTCTGGCCGTATTTGTTCTGGAAGGTCGTTTCATTTTTCTTTACTTAAAGACAATCGAGCATTACGTTTTATCATGAAAACAAAGACAAAAAAAACTTAAAAATAGTTCCGTGAGAAAAAATCGAATTTTTCGAGACTGTTCTCTATATCGTGCTTTCTATTTTATCTACTCATGTCATTTTATTCGACATTAAAAAGGAAATGAAAAACATTCAAAGATAAACTTTGTTTCGTGTCGTTCGCGAATAAAAATATTCCTTCAAACATATATAAATTATTCAAAATTACTTGGAGGACAATTTGGTTTTTTCCATTCTAAAAATACATCAACCAATCTCAGCCCGAGTTCTCAAAAACACTTGAAAAAAGAAAGCGATTGAGATATTAACTTAATACTATTTAATTATCTACAAAATAAATTAAAAAAAAAAAATACTATCACTGTGCTTATACTCAAATTCAAATTCACTAATGTGATAATCAAAAAAAAGTGGTCTTGTTAGTAATTTATCTTGAAAAATTATTATTTTTTAATATGAATTTTATTTGTAATTTCTCAAATTTGATTTCCCTGATTGAAAATGGAATTAGAGATTTCACTTTGTTAAAAATTGAATTTCTGTGAACTCTTCCGATCTTCTTTTTTTTTTTTTCATAGTTTATTAAGATGATGGATCAGTCACCTGGGGATTTTCGAAATAAAAATTCTTCGATGTCGTTTGACTAATCGAAAAAAGGGCTCTGTCAGCGTACGCAGGACGATGGCAAAAATGCGTTGACAGGGGCTTTTTTTTATTGGTGAAACCCCGTGTCGGAAATATTCAATTTCGAAAATTGCAGCTATCTCTCTCGCACTCACATTGCGAGAGAGCGACTGCTCCATCACCTTGAAACGAAGAAATATTGTTACAACTCACAGGTAAAAAAGTATCGGCGTCGAGACCGTACGGCTTATCCGCGCTCATTGGCACGAATTCAGCTTTTTCAGTGTCTTCCGGTGCTGGCCTAAGCTGAGGTACACGCGATTCGATCTTTTGATGAGGCGTCACCTGGGCTCTTGTCGGCTTTTTTGTGCTAGATGTATTTCTCGCCGATAATGGTGCGTTCCCGACGAAATTTCGGTACATAGTTGTCGTTCTCGCTTGTCCTGTATTCGGTCGATTTAATTGTGGATCCGAAGGACTATGTTTTATACTATTGTTCATTCTGAGAAAAAAAAACAATGACAAAAAAAATTTTTTAAGCCCAAACGAATTAATGATGAAAATAATATTCGATAGCAATGAAATTTAAGCAATAGAAATTCATTTTGATTGAAAATTTAAAAACGTTAATCATTATTTGGAAATTGTCCTTAATGTGAAAGAATAGTTGTGGACACTTGTAACACGTGACATAAAAAAATGGTGAAAAAAAAAAAAAATGCTGACATTGCCAAAAGACAATTTTTACTCGTTAGATTTTGTTTTTTCTATGATTCGAGGATGAAAAAAAGTTTTGAAAAACGGATAAAATATGAAACTGAAGAGAACAAGTTGATAAAAAATAGATTGTCGACAATTGGAAAATTTAGAATTGAAGGAAAAAATAGTGAAATAGATCGATAAACGGAAAAAAATGATGTAAAAAAAAAGAGAGATACTGACTGAACGGGAAAATCTGATTCGTATTCTTTTTCGCCGTCGCGACAGCTGCTTTGTCGTTTGAGGTAAATTTTGGGTGAATCAGGACTGGGTGCACGATTCTTGATTTTTGCGTCGTCGATGACGGGTGAAACGGAAGCCATTGGAGCTACGCGCGGAGTCAGAGTAGAATTGGATCTTTGAGGGCCCAACGGCTGTTGATGACCGCTCGAATTATTGTTGGAAGTAAATTTTTTTCCCGGAAGTGGCGTGATGCTCTGCCTCAAAGGCGGTATTTGAGCAAGATTACGCATGTTTCGACCAAGTGCGTTGTTCGCTTGTAAATTAGCACGAATTTGACTGGTCGAAGTAATGGCGTTTCGCTGAACCGGCGGCGACGACTTTATCGGATTAACCCGAACCGGGCCTGGTTTTGCTAATGATAACGTGGGCGGCGAAGAACTCGCTGAAATTGGAAGCGATTCCTCGTACTCTTGACTCTCAGCTGTACTCAGATTCGACATCGAGTCCGACAAATTTTGAATTATTTGCGGCTGCGCCGGATCTGTAAAATGCGTCATTTCTGTTAAATCATAAATTTTTAATCGAATTGAGATAACTAATGCACTGCCTATTAGTCGAATGAGTGCTAATTTTTCAACACACTTTTAGACCAAGTTTAACCCATCAATTAAACGTATTGTTGGTGGATTTACATTACAATATGTCTTATTAACGCGGAAAAATATTAAAAACGATTGTTTTGCAAAACCATCAACTGACAAACGCAAATTTTCATGACGACACAATTTCGCTGCGATTTTTCAAAGAATTATCTGTATTTTTTAACCGATTTTCATGCACCCCGTCTCATTTTGTTCCTCAATTGATCCCCTCTACGAATCCCCCGCGTAGATTTTGTTTAAAACTTGATCGTTTCGCTGTTGCAGTCAATTGTTTATTAAGCGAGAAAACTTTTTTATAAATATATTCTGAACGAATGAACTTGAAAAAAAAAAAAAATGTACGTGGTGGGTTCGTATAGGATCAGTAAAGGAACAGAGTGAGACCAGGTGTATGAAAATCGCTTCAAAAGTACAGGTTATTCTTTGAAAAATCCCAGTGAAAATGTGTATTCATGGAAATGTATTCGTCAGTTGATGGTTTTGTAAAACTATCTTTTTTAATATTTTTCCACGTTGTAATATAAATCCACCAACAATACGTTTAATTGGTACGTTAAACTTGATCTGAAAGCGTTTAAAAAATTTAGCACTCATTTGACTAGTATGCAGTACAGTAGTTACCTTAACTACGTTTTTTTTTTCACAATTTCATCAATTAATTTTTTTTTTCTGTGTGTAATTAATGCATTTTATAAATAACATATCATGAAAACCGTTTAAGTTGTTGAAGTAACCCAATTCTTTTGAGTTTTGTTGGGGATTTTTTATTATTTTTCTTGAGCTCAAATCGGATTCGAGTATGATTACAAAACACTTCCAAAGAGGTGAATCAGTTATAATTTTTATTTTGTAGCACGTACAAATTTGCTAAGGTCGTAAAGTTGATTTTCCACAATTAATTTATCATTACTAGACAAGAAAATATAATGTTCTAATGGTTTTTTTTTTTTTTCCATAGCAAGCTTATAAAGCCGTGAAGTGTGAGCACCAAAGGAATAATCAGGAAGGACGGACATAACAACAACAACAACAACAACAAAAACAGGAGGAAGAGAATAAGTAGGTACAATAATAAACAGAAAACTCACCTATGTCCAGAGGCTCTGGAAAAGCCGCAATTTCAGGGGGTGGCGTGCGAGACACTGTAACACATCGTGCTTAGCATGCTCATTCGCGTACTGCTTACAGCAACTTAATTAACTACCTCCATCCAATTAAGTCGAATGAGAGCTAAACTTTCAATATTTATCGGATTTTACGACATTCACTAAAATAGAAAATATCAAATTTTCAAATTTTCTACTTATAATAAATTTCCATAAACCTTTCTTCAAATCCTGTCAGATACTAAATATCATTTAAAAAATTCTAAAACAGTTTAAATTTTGATGCTTTTTTTGGATCATGAAAAAGGCTACTTTTCTCAAACGTACATGAAAAAAAAAAATAAATAAATAAATAAATAAATGTTCAATTTTCGATGCCATTTCGAATTTCTTGGAATTATGCAACGGTTATGACGTTATTATGAAATATAAGCACCGAAAATTGGGTTCGCAAAGCTATTATAATAATGGTTGTTGAAATGATTAATAAAATAATAATTTTTTACGATGAATGATAAAATGTTATTACTTAAACCGAAAAATCCCATTGATGTAGTAAAAGGAAAAATCTTTTCTTCTTATTAATTAGTTATTACAGTTTTTTTTTCTCCTTCTCTCCGTAATATTTCATAATAATAGAACGCAAAGCCATATTCGACGTGTTCCGACCGCATTGCAATTACGAAAGTAAACATTATTCACACCGTTGAATGAATTGGGATGAGAAAGCTACACTCCCACACAGAAAAATGACAACTGTGAGCTAATAAAACTCGTTGCATCCCGATCTGTCGGACGTCATGGAAAAATTTTACTTTCAAAATTTTTATAGCCTTCTCTCTCGCACTCCTCTTACTGTTATTTCAGTTTAAGGAGGTCCACGCACTAAAATTTAATTGTTTAAAATTCGTATGAACCTTCTTAACAATAATACTCAAGTGTGGGTAAAATTTGAGAAAGCTTTATTCTCTAGAAATCGAGTTATTTGTTGTAAAAAAATCGTCTTTTTTCGTAACTTGCCACAAGACCTCTCGTTAAAGTTGCTATTTTAAACACTGAATATCTGATTGACGCAAAATTTCAAAAAACTTATCTTGGAAAAAATGGTATTTGATGATTTTTCCGTTCTTTTGTATACATACTATTATAATAATGGCGCGTCAACCTCGTTAAAATATTGTAAAAGTAAAAATATGAAAATTAAGCTCTCTTTCGACTTGTACGTAAGGCTTAATCAATTTTTGATTCTTAAATAAACATTGTTAGATGAAAAAAAAAGGTTAGAGGATGCGGACATTGCAGCAATTATGGATTAAAACGTGTAAAATTGTGTATTGCACAATGAAGCACGTGGGCGAGTGTTTGTGAAGAAATTCAATAATTCTTTGCTTACGCGCTCTATTTGGCTGGAAAACGTTCTTGTAATCGGAAACGTTCGGAATTTCGGCAAACGTGGCCTCGTCTTCAGGATCAGTGCCAGATTTGTCAGCTTCTTCGATCGTTTTCACTTGCAATCTGTGTTTAAAAAGATACTCATTAAAAATACAAATAGTACTTATTCTTTTTGATTTATTTAATTTTTGCATCTAATGTTGCTGCATATAATCTGCGTGTGGGTATAACCCACGCCGATACATTCGACTGTACAATTTTTAACACGATGTTGAAGGTTGCATCGTTGGAATGCAACGAAATTCTGTTTTTTCTTGAGCAGAGCTCATGATTCTCATTGAATATTTGGTAAGGACAATGAAGCAATCTTTTTTGAGGATCCAAATACAAAATCGGTGGAAAATTTATCGTGGTTTCTTTAATTGAACAAAAAATTAATAGAAATAGTATTTTTCGTTGGAGCCCAACGTTGCAAATTCCAGTGTTATATTTTAACGAGTTTTTATTATGTTAAGATGATACGATTATCAAGAAGAACCCGCCCTTAAAACTTGAATTTTTTATATTGTACTGACAAATACTTTATAAACCTATTCCCAATATTTCAGCAATGTCAACCGTTTTCATATTCCGTACTAAAATTGACAAATCAAAAAATTTTAATTCATCAATCACATTGTCTTGGTAAATAAAATTGAGCGGAAGCTCAATAATCACAGTTTTGCTACTCATGTATCCAACAAATGGAATGGGAAAATAAAAAATTTTACTCGATTAGAATTGTTTTTACTACCGAGTCGTTAATCATCCAATACTCCAATTTTTATATATATTTTTTAATCTATTATTTACCACTTGTGCCGCGAAATTTAGAAAAAAACATAATGGAAGAATGTAGATTTGACACAAACCAAAGTAATTGAGGGCGTTTGTAATCTAAGTTTCTTCTCGACTCCAAAAAACTAGTTGTACACCCACAACTCGACAAAAAAAAGTGAGAGAACCTGCCCCAAGAGAACCATTTATGATTGTTTATGAAAATAGTTTGTTGCCCCGTCGGTGAAACAGTCTTCAAATAAAATACTTTATTTGGAGACGAAAAATCCGTATCCAAAATGTTTTATTCAATTGTTAGCGATGTTGAAGTGAAATAATTGTTCGAAGACTGATACTCACGTGTGTTTTTTCAGACCAGATGGTCGTTCCTTGGAAAAACTTTTCCGCAACGAATTACCGTGGTTAAATGATGTTCCCGATGGCGAAACGCCACAAAAAGGCGAGATTTTCTTCAAATCACAAACGTAAAGAACGACGTTTCCGGCATGAAAACTTGCACCGATCTGAATGCACAGAAAGATAGAGAATTTTTTGTTAAAATTGTTATGTCTTGTTTTGTTTTTTTTTCGAATAGTAACATATAACGTTTCTGTGTTCAAATAAAGTAAAGATTATATTAGAGAATATTGTTTTTAGATTTTCCGAAGCAACGACATAAGCAAGGTCAAATGCTTAGTCAAAACCGAAACTCGCAAATTTGATGAATTATTCAGGAAAAATAAGGTGTACAATTTTGACGCTCTGTTTCAAGGCATTGTTGAAAAGTTCCATGGTGAAATAATTAAATTTACCAAGTGATTTTGTACTATAGCGATATCTTGAATTTTTCCCCATCCCGTTGGAACCATATCGAGAGCTCGCGATGGCTCCCATCCGTAAACCCTCAATACATCTTGACTTCCGGCGAACAAACATTCTCCGCCTTGACTGATGTACAAACACCTGAAAAGTAGACAAAAACATTGGATTCGTTGATATGCTTTTGTTCTTCAAGCTTTTGTTCTGTAAGCTTCAATTAAATGCAATTCATTAGCGCATTTAAAATTTTGTTCATAGTACATTCATCTTAATATTAGTTCGATTTGATTGATTTATATGGGATTATATGAAAAATAGATGGGTAAAAAAATATGTTTAATTTTAATTTTTAACATTGTACCGAAGTTATCGTTTGTTTGAATGTTTTTAATATTCTTTACCACCATTGCCAATGATAATATAGTAATAAATGATACCTGATTGCTGTCGATTGATTGGCTTCTGTGGAAGATACGAGCTGGAATGATTCTAAATCCCAAAAATGCACTGTTCCATCGGCGCTTCCGGTTGCCAATAATAATTCATGAGGATGAAATTCCACTGTAGTTGCCGGACCCCGATGTTTTGAAAATTCGCTCAGTTGCCGCCCCGTTTTCAAATCCCATAACTTAATTCAGCCCAATTCAAATACAGCCATTAATACGAAATAATAATCATAACATCACTCACTTGCACTACAATATTTCATTTGTCTGTTTTCAATTTTTCTTTCTTACCAAAAAAATCGTAATTAGTTATTTCGTATTTATTAATTTTTTTCACAAAATTTGAAAAATCCAAACTTTCATTAACATTCTTATAAATGTTGGTCACTACGCTCGCTACAGCTTTCCTTCGCACCGCGCAGACTTTAAACGCGTTTTGCACAAAACGTTCAATCATTGTCGACCAACAGTGTTTAAGAAATTCCTTTGAGGACAATGCAAGCTTTTTTTTTAATTAACATTTTTTTCATTCGTTCGTTGTGCAAATAAAATCATAAGAATCGGCAATTATGGAGGAGAAATTTGATTTGGGAAACGTTACCTTGACCATGCCTTCTTCGCCGGCACTGGCGATCCAATGGCCATCGGGACTGAATTTTAAACTATTTACAGTTCGATCGTGTCCTTTATACGTAAAAATGCAGCCCTTTTTTCGAATATCCCACAATTTAATGGAAGTATCGAGACTGCCGGAAGTTAAAAATGGCCCATAAGGATGAAAATCCATACAGCGAATTGCCGCTTTATGTCCGGTCAAGGTTCTCGTCAACTTGGCGTGTTCCAGGTCCCAAATTTTGAGGGCTCCCATTTGCGAACCGGCGCATACCAAATCTTCCGATTGGCCAAAACGTACGCATTCTACGGGCGTCGTATGGCCGCTCAGGCTCTAAAATTTCAACAAAACACCCGTTTAATTTTATTTTCAATTTCTTCTCATTATGCATCAACGAAAGAAAAAATAATATCTATCCATGTTGCAATGGAGAGATTTAAAAAATTCACGTACAAAGGAGAAAGGATCTTACCATAATACAATTTTGCTTGCCAACGGCCCATAAATTAACTTTTTTATCATCGCCTCCGGTAACTAAAACACGTCCTGATTTGTGCCCAAGCGCAAGACAGTTTACATTTATCGAATGGGCGACAAAATCCTCTATAATATAAAATCAAAACTTTGTGTAAGTAAAATAAAACTTAACAATTTGGAAAATATAAATTTGGTATTATTTCTTGAAAAGATGAAGAAAAAGACACATAACACTGAAATTGGTAACGTTGGGGTCCAACAAAAAATACTATTTCTATTAATCGTTTGTTCAATTGAAAAAACCATGACAAATTTTCCATCGACTTTGTATTTGGATCCTCAAATAAGATTGTTTCATTGTTTTTACCAAATATTGAATGAAAATCATTGCTTCTGCTCAAGAAAAAACAGAATATCGTTGCATTCTAACGACGCAAACTTCAACATCGTAGAGACATGGCAAAAGTGTTGGGTCGAGACAACAGTGGCTTGCGCTATGCAATATTTTTGACAGGACCGTTATAGCTAATTTCTTTAGAAATTTGTGGAAAAAATTAATGAGCCTCCTTTCCAATTCCGCATCAAATATTTTGTTGCCACAAAAATGTTTAAAACTGAGTTTCTTTCAGATTTTGGACTTACAACAGATTATTTATTTGTCTCATTTTGAGAAACATGTTGAAATTGTCAATTCATACATTTGGCTAATTCATTACGACGAGTCGAAAACAATGAAAAATTTGTTGGTAATTTTTTTCGTTTTTTCTATCTGGCAAATGACAAAGTAATTTCATGATTTTTTGAGGACAATCGAAAAACTAAAATACACGATGAAATCATCTCCAGAAAGAAAAGTGCACCGAAATTAAATTTGCGAAAACGATGAATTGTTGGTTAATGTTGCAAAAAAAAAGGAATACGTCGCTAAAGTTGCCAGAAATGATAGGGGTTAGAAAAAAAAACAGAGAAAAATTGTGGATTATTTGATAACTTACGGAGTTTCCAGGATCTTTTCGTCGACGAGGCCATTCTGGGAAACTTTACGAATTACGCCGTTAAAAGAACACGACTTATTTGGCAGTGACAACAAATCGAGTTCTCGCACTGCGAACCAACGATTTATTCTTTGTCAAATTTATTGTGCGACACATTTTTCGTCCTCAAATTTTGTTTGCTCCATTCCTTTTTTACATGACTTTTGTAAATCCAAAGAACAAACCTGTCATAGTTTGGGAGATGAATTTTTTCAAATTTTTTTCACTTATTCTTTCGAGTCTTATTCTCTTTTCTGACTATTTTGACGACGAGAAGCACTTGCGAACCGCCGCCGCCTCCTCACTCACTCGCGACTGTATCTCATTTCGCCCTAATCTTTCTATTCTTTCTCTCTCACACTCGTTCGCCGCCAGTATAAAGAAAAGGAACGAAAAGGAAGGAGAGAGAGAGAGAGAGAGAGAAAGAAGGAAAAAGAAAAATGACGTTGAGAAATGTTGTTGAAATGTCTCGAGGGACTTGGTTGCTGCTTTCGAGCCAAAACAAGCTGATGGCGCTGATGCACCGTGTCGCGCCAACGGTGTCGCGATCGCTCGGTGGCACCTCTGTGAAACGACCCGACTGATTGTGGATTTTTTAAATTTATTTTATATAAATCGTTTGTTGAACGCTTGTCGGTTATTGTCGGATCAAAATTAAGGCTTGTCAGATATTTGTTTATTGGGAAAATTATAAACAAAAAGTCGTGCAAAGTTGGCCCACTTTTTTCAAAATTGAACATACGTCAAATTTTCGAAAACCTAACGTGAGCGCAATCGTTTGTCGGTTCTAATTTTTTTAATTAAAATCTTTGTCGGATATTTGTTTGTTAGAAAAATGAAAAAAAAAATCCGTGCAAAGTTCAAAGTTTATAACTATTGTTATGTACGCACCGTTGCGTAATGTAGTTAGAGTTATAGTTCGCAGATGGCGGGAGGGTTCTCGTCCTGTGGCGGTCTCGCCGCCCTCACGAGTACCGACAGAGAAGGAGGAAGAAGAAGAGAGCAACAAGCGACAGCGGAGAAAACAAACGTTAAAACCACGAGAGATATTCAACATAGGAAAAAGGCTAGACAACCGCCGAGCTACATGTCTAGCGTCACGAACTTGATGGTTGACATTCGAAAAACGAACTTCTCAAAAACCGTTACTGTAAAAAGCCTCTTCGCGATTAAAAGTTTTCAATAAAGAGTTTATATTATTATTACGTCATTACAAAATACAGTGTCTTCCTCATTATTATCATATCAATCCATCTCGACCTAGAAACCCACAAATTGGTGACCCCGACGTGATCAAACGCAATTATTTAAAAAATCAGCAATCTAACCTAAAAAAAAAAAAAACGAACGCTACGAGACGTAGCCAAAAAAAGGGGTTTCAATAATGGTCTTACGGACACCGTCAAAGACGCACGAACAACACGCGTCAGATCGAGACGAGGAAGGAGCCGTAGGAGGCGAATACGAGCAAGGTAATGAGTTTCAAGACTGTCAAGACAAAATGAGCGAGGAAACACGAAATCCGTATACAACGAACGAGAACACAGCACGAGGACGAAATCAACCAGACGACGTCGCAGCGATGTTTAATGAAAATGTCATCTCCGTCGTCAACAAAATCCAGCTCACACCGTTTCGTGCTGAGAGACCAGACGTATGGTTTTTCATCGTTGAGTCTGACTTCGCAGCATCCAGGATAACCAACGACCAAAGCAAATACATCGCGGTCCTCAAGGCGCTCGATGCTCACACGCTCGACGAGATATCGGACGTGATACTGAACCCGCCAGCTAGAGATAAGTACAATCACCTAAAAAAAATAATTATTCAAAGATTCTCAAAGTCAAAAGAACGTCAGCTGAATAAATTGCTGAATGATTTGACGTTGGACAACAAAAAACCTTCACAATTACTACGTGAAATGAAGGATTTGTCAGCAGGAGGTCTGAGCGAGGAAGTGTTGCACTCGTTATGGATAATGCGAATGCCGCAACATCTCCACCCAATGCTAGTCATGTCTGGAAACTTAGATTTGGATGGGTTAGCGGAGATGGCGGACAGAGTGTTGGATTCAATGCACTATTCGCAAGTGATGGCGACGAGCACCGTCCCACAAAAGAACAACCGTACGTGTAACGACTGCACGAAGCTCGCCGAAGAGGTGCGAGAGCTACGTATTATGTTTACGCAATTCCTGAAGACGTCACAGTCAGGTGAGCACAACAACAACAACAACAACAACACCAACAACAACCATCCAAACCACAGGCGATCCAGATCCAGGTCCTCCTCGCAAACTCGTCCAGGGATTTGTTTCTACCACCAAAAATTTGGTGACGCAGCGTACAAGTGCTCTCCGCAGTGCACTTGTTACGTCCCGAGAGGTGGGATCGTTGGATCCACGGAGGTTTTGATGCTTGGCCGCGATTTTTGAATCCCGAATGATTTTTGCGTTTGGGATTTTTGATTTGGGTCTCCGCGATTTCCGATTTAGGATACTATATTTTTAATTGTTTTAAGGATTTGGGTTTTTAGTATTTTTGTAGGCTGAGGTTTGAGAACGTTGATGTGAAAGGAGTTCAATATTGTTCCTTCAATAAAAGATTAACACTGTCTTTGATTAAATATAAATATAATTCTATTTATTCAATATTTACGGAGTTGATATTTGTTACACATGGTTAACACTGGTTTTACACTTTTACTGATATTGAGTTTTATGAGTTAGCTATTATTAACAGAAATGATAATTCACAATTCGGAGTTCGAAGAGTCGAGTTTGATTTTTAGAGTTCGCGTACAATTTATATAACTGTCGCGGGATTGAGGTTTTTTAAGTGAAGTTGAATGTTCGGACTCTCGATGCTAACTAACTAAAGTAATTTTACAATTCGTAGTTAGAGTTCGAGTTCTTCGTTAGATTTTTTGGGGGTAAGGTGATGTGGAAGGGTTTAGATTTGTTATAGTTTTTACTCGGATTGGTTAAAGGGTTGTTAATTTGGTGTCGTTATTTTGTGATTGGATTAGGTTAGTGGGGGAGACTTTTCTGGAAAGATGATTGGAAGAAAAGTCATTTAGCGTTTGGACTTTGTGTATTGTTTGGGTTATGAGTAAGACTATCGAGTGTGATCGCTCTAGTCTCGACCGGCTGCACGTGTTTGTGCTGATTGCATGCATGGGAAATGTTTATCTCGCCTAGCGTTTGAATTTTGGTGAACGCGAGGCGTTGTTTCGGATAACGAGGAGTTAATTGATATATGACTTCCTAGTGAAGTTGCATAGGAAATCGAATCGTCGTATAATAGGACTATTGTTCGATTTTTATTATTTCTTTAGGATAAGGTTTTGGAGTTTTGGTCAGGCGACAGAAAGTCGTGGGATTGTTTATGAGTTGATGTTTTTGGTTCGTAGAGTTTTAGGGTTTATTGGTTTATCTTTTACTATGAGAAAGATAGAGAATAATTGATTTATATTTCTCTGTATTTTGCTGGGAAAATGTTAGGTGAAGGTTTGGGTAGTTCGAGCTAAGGCTTTTATGGCTTTTCAAGTGGTTGCCGGTTACGAACCGCTCGAGCAACACATGGTCTATTGTCCTTGTGTAAAAGAAAAGGCTGTCTATGCCTGGGTCTATGCGTATTATTATACTGATATTTTATATATTAATAATAGAGAGTATGTACTATTGCAAGAGTACATACTTGATTACTCATTTTATAATTAATTATATATTTTATTATCGACGAATGATGAAGCAGGTAAGCGAGTTTACCTGCTGATGATTGAAAGAAGGTTGAATGTAATAAAAAAATTATGGGGGCGTCTAGCTTAGGCTAGGACGTAACACCTCCCTCCTTTAGATTGAGCGTCTCGCTCAATTAGATTTGAATCGAGTTTTATCGCGGAATATTGGTTGTTATACAGTGTCATCATTTGTCGATTTACATCAAGATAAGTATTACATTTATTCAAAAGATTATTTATTCCTTAATTATTTGATTATATGTAAAGATTTCGCATAATATATTTGTATAGTGGATTATGTTTTAATTTGTTTTTGGTTATAATTAAGATATTCGAATCGTTATTATATGTAGTCTATGTGTCTACATAGTATTTTATACATAGTATATAGAAGCAGTGTCTATAGTTTCTATGTTAAAGACGTACATATTTGGTTTAGGTATATTTTCGTTCTCTTTTTTTTATGCTTGCAATATTCTGAATACAGTTTTCCTTGTCTTAATATATAGTATAAGCTACGCTGTACTTTCTACATATGTCTAATACTAAGAGGGATGTTAAGTTTGCAGAGTTCGACGGGTACCATGGTAAAGGATAGCAAGAGTGTGAGTGTGTGTGAGTTTTATGGCATTTTTAGTGTGCTATTTTCGCTCTGTCACAGTGTATGATTTTACGTTTTTTGTTTTCTAATTCGATTTCGATATCGTTTTGATCTGGGAATGTTCTCGTAATTTCATACGGTCCTTTGTAGTTATCGTCGAATTTTCCTGTTTTTGGGTTTTTTACTAAGTAAATTTTATCACCGACTTTGAATTTTACAGGATTGATCTTCTTATCGTAATGGACTTTTGATTTCTGTTTTGCTTTCTCTAAATTATTGTGAGCCAATTTTCGTACTTCCTGGAGTTGGGTTGCGAGATTTTTCACATGATCGTCATATGTGAGTATTTCATTCATATATGCGAATTGAGAGGGTAGACGAGCTTCTCTACCTAAGACTATTTGGTAAGGCGTGAATTTTGTGCCTTCATGTACGCTTGTATTGTAAGCGAAGGTAGCTAGTTTAAGCCATTTGTGCCAGTCTTTTTTATTGGTGTAGTGCTTCAGGTAATCCGTGAGTACCTGATGGCTACGTTCGAGTGATCCATTCGATTGCGGGTGAAAGGCTGTAGTTTTAATTTGTTTGATTTTCAAAACTTTCGTTAATTGTTTCATTACGCGGCCAATGAAGGCTGCGCCTTGGTCGGTCAATATGATTTTTGGGCAACCGAACAAGCATATAAACTCTGTTACCAATGCAAAAGCGATTTCGTTTGCGGTCGCGCTCATGAGCGGAATCGCAAAGGAGAATTTTGAAAGATTATCTTGTATGGTAAGGATAAAACGATGACCTTGGTCTGATACCGGTGTTATCGGTCCAACTATGTCCATAGCGATCTTATCGAATACGTTGATCGGCGTGTCGGTGAGGACCATAGGTTGTTTCGTTTTTATTCTAACCAGCTTTCTTCTTTGGCAACTTTCGCATTGTCTGATGTAATCTTCGACTTGCTTTTTGAGATTGTCCCAAAAATACTTTTGACGGATTCTGTTGTATGTTTTAGTTACGCCTTTATGACCTGCAATCGGGGATTCGTGGCATTCTTTTATTATACCTGGTCTATCCTCGATTGGTGGTGAAATAATCTCGTCTTTGCAGATTTGAATTTGAATGTCTGTATGTACGAAAACTTCGCGAATAATATTTTTAATATTAACCCAAGTTGAGTGATCGAAATTAGTTCTTTTTTCAGAAACTGCTGCTGATTTGATTTTTAATTCTTCCATTTTTGTTTTTAGGTTTTTAAAGGCTTTAGTAAAATTTTCTCGTGTAAGAGGTGATGAATCATTTTCCTGGATTACTAACGCGAATGTTTTTTTATTTTTACCTTTTGAAATCAGAACTTGTCCTACTTCTAATGTGTTGGAAGGAGATAATTTGAGGAAACCTAATTCAATTAGTCTTTTTCCGATTTCATTTGACACTGTTCCATCGGCTGAGATGAAACAAATGTAGTTGTTTTTAATCATTTCGAGGTTATCGTTTGTTTCTATGATATTGACAGTGTTTGCTTCTATATTTTCGTTGTCGATTGTTGTATTATTCGGAGATCTTCCGGCAATAGGGGAGATTCCGTTTTGTGGTGGTGAGACTATCCTTACCTCCGGTGTGAGAGGATAGTGTGGTTGTGTGTTTTCGTTTTCAGACAAGGAATTTATGTCATTTTCCTGTTCCTGAGGTATAATTTCGTATTCCGACGGTACTTGAGTTTCGTTAATTGGATGTATACTAATCTCGTTTTGTGAAGGTGTTTGAATTACGATTTCGTATTCTGATTGTTTTTCGGTTTCTTCGTTTGGCGGTCTGTTAGTCTCACTATCAGACAGTGATTGAGGGTCGTTTTCTTGGATCGTTACGTTAACGTGTTCTAAAGACGTAGTCTGTTCGTTTACCTGAGTTATGTTCTTGTCAGCAGTAATTGTAGGAGAATTGTCTTCTATTTGTTTTGTTTGAGTCTGTACAGTCGTTGTGGCTGTAACTGGAATTGTTTCCACAACTGCTTCGTTATTTGTTATTTCGACTAATTTTTTCTGTCGTGCGCGTTTTTTCGTTTCGTGCGTATGTTCACCGGTTTCTGTACAGTGCATACATTGTCTTGGTTTACGAATTCTAGTCGATCTACGAGTTGGTTCGAGTGGTGGTTTTTTCACTCTTGGTTGTCTTGGAAGTTTTGGTATTTTCCAAGGAATTTGATTATCAGTTTTTGGAGGAATTGGTAAAGGATTATTGTTAATTTCCTTGTCCACAACGGGATGCGATGTCTTCTGGACAGGTTTAGGGATAAAAACGTCGATTGTTTGTTCACTAATCGTTACGGGTTCTGGGTTTAATGTTTGAGTTTTTTGTCTAATGCGTCTGGAAGGTGATGGAGTGAATTCTGCTGATTTTTGTGATCGTTTCTCGAAAATTTGTTGAGCTAGATTTCGTTGGAAGCTATTTTTTCCTTGTATATTTCGAGCTATAACCATTGGGCTTTCCTGGGGATTAATTTCGGATTTATTGCTAGGCCCTGGTTGAGGTGAATTTGTACAGTGGGTCGGGTTGACGGCCAGCTGTTTTTCAGGAGTTTGGGTTCCTATTAGCATTCTAAAGGACTGATTGACTTCATCGTCCAGTTCCATATCTGAGTTAGAAACGGGTTTTTTAGAAGTTTGAACCATTGGAGGAGTTGAGTTAAGAGGGTTCGTATTGCTTCCTTTGTTTACCCTTAGTTCAGGTGTCTTTTGTGTTTTCGAGGCAACAAAGACATCGACCGTTTGTTCGGCAGATGTGTGAGATTTTGGGACAAGTGATCCTCTGAATTTGTATCGTCCTAAGACTTCGTAGCTTGGATTTTGAATTAGTGATGTGATAGGTTCTTGAGTTGTATTTATTGGAACCACGTGGACAGGGTTGTCCTCGTGTTCATCTGATGAAGACGATGATTTATCTTTTGAAATGTTATGGAATGGTAAATATCGTCTAACACGATCTTTCCTCTTCTTTAAACTTTTTCTTTTGCGTCTGTCATACGCTGAGTAGGTTGTTTGACTTTCTGAATTGTTAACTTGGAATTCTTGATTTTGATTTATTGATGAGTTCATTTCGTTTGGGTTAATTGGCTTAGGTGAACTCGTTTGTCGTTGATTTTGCAAATTTGTATGGGTTTCTTGGTTAATGGATTTAGACAAATTTGCTTTTAAATTTTCTGGATTTTGTTCAAGATTTAGAGATAAGTTCGTATGATGCTTTGAGTCAATCGATTTAGACGAACTTGTTTTTGGTTGCACTAGATTTTGTTTAAGATTTGGAGACAAATTCGTATGGTGCTCTGAATTAATGGATTTAGACGAATTTGTTTGTTTTTGATTTAGATTTTGCAAATTTATATGATGCTCCGGAGTAATCGATTTAGATAAATTTGCTTTTTGTTGCTCTCGTAAATTCATATGAGTTTCTGTATTAAATGATTTAGATGAATTTATTTCTTCGAGCTCAGGATTTAGTGTCCTCTCTATATTGAGGCTCTTATCAGACAGTTGATCAGGCTGCTGATTTGGGTTAGAGATTTCGATTGATTCATTATTGACCTGATTATCGCACGTTTCTCTCGGAATTGCCGTGTCGCTATACTCAGTCAATTCTGAATCGCTATATGAAGTTAGGGAGACTTCTGGGTCTCCTTCTGGAATAGGATTAGAAACACGTGGTTTCTTTCTATTATCATCCGAATTAGAGGTGGAGGGATGAGGTCTGGCGATACCTGGATTTAAACTGAGTTCTTTTCCACCTGCTTGGTTTTCAGTAATTCGCCATTTGAATTTAATCGGGAGAGTGATTGGGTTACGCGATAATGCGTCAGCGTTGGTATTTACTCTACCCGGTTTGTACTGGATTTTGAAATCGAATTCCTTTAGACGTTCTCTCCATCTCAGTACACGAGAGGTCGGGTCATTCATAGAATTGACCCAGACAAGTGGTCGGTGGTCGGTCAAAAGGGTGAATTGCCTGCCATAAAGGTAGGGCCTGAAAGTTTTTAGCGCGAAGACCACTGCGACCATTTCTTTTTCGGTGGTGGAATAATTCCTTTCGGCTTTATTTAAGACTCTAGAGGCTGCTGCAACCATTGGGTCTTCTCCGATTTTGCCTTGTGAGAGAACTGCGCCAACGGCGTAATTAGATGCATCTGTTGTTACGATAAACGGTTCGGAAAAATTTGGATATTGGAGGATTGGCGAAGAACACAGCTTCTCGCGTAATGTTTCGAATGCTAGTTGGTGTTGGGAATTCCAATGGAATTTAACATTTTTGCTCGTGAGATCTGATAATGGTTTTGCTATTGCTGAGAAATTTTTAATGAAGCGACGGTAATATCCTGCTAATCCTAAAAATTCTTTTACGTTTTTAGGTGTTTTTGGAACTTGGAATTTTTTTACGGCTTCAATGTTTTTAGGATCGGGTTTTAAACCGTCTGCTGAGATAAGGTGTCCTAGATACCGTACTTCGGTTCTCAGAAATTCGCATTTATCAGTCTGTAATGTAAGATTAGCATTTCGTAAACGTTCTGCGAGTTTTTTGAATTTGGCCTCATGTTCGTCTATGGATCGAGCATAGATGACTATGTCGTCAAGATATACGAACAGGTCGTTACCTTGTAATCCTTTAAGAACAAGATCCATTAAGCGTTGGAAAGTAGCTGGTGCATTTTTTAATCCGAAGGGCATTCTATTGAATTCATAGTGACCGTGAGGGGTCGTAAATGCTGTTTTATGTTTATCGTTTGGATCCATTTCTATTTGGTGGAATCCGGATGCTAAATCGAAAATAGAAAAGTATTTTGCTCCACCGAGTTGGTCTAAGATATCGGTAATTAGTGGCAAAGGATACGCGTCGCCTATTGTGACGTCGTTCAATTTTCTAAAATCGATTACTAGTCTCCATTTTTTATTTCCTTTCGAGTCTTCTTTTTTGGGAACTATCCACACCGGTGAATTGTACGGTGAGTTTGATGACTCTATGATATCTAATTTTAACAGGTCGTTAATTTGTTTTTCAATCTCAGGTCTTTGGAAAGGTGGATGTCGGTATTGTCTCGTATTGACAGGCTTGTCATCCACTGTAATTATTCTGTGCTTGCACACGCTAGTTGATCTGAGAGGCTCACCTGGTATATGGAAGAGGTCTGCATTTTCTGCAACAAGTGCTGATACCGCGTTACGCTCTTCGTCGTTAAGATGGTCAAGACGCAAAAGGTTTATCACACTTTCTGCACGATTTTCTCGCGTCCGAGGAATTTCGTGTTTTTTGGCTTTGCCGATTGCGGAATTTATATTCTTTTGATTGTTCTCATCTGTGCTCATATCAAAAGGATAGAGTGAGATTATTGGAACATCTACTTTAACATCTTTATCGAGGGTATTGATGGCATAGAGGTAAGCTTTGCCGTTAGTATTTTTTACCAAAGCTTCGCCTGCGTAAATGCCCTCTGGAAATGGTATGCGAGGTACATAACCTGTCTCTAGTGCGTTACGTATTCGTACAAACATGATCATTTTCTGTCTGGCCTTGAGCAGAAATGATTCCGTGTTTGTGAATGGTATTTGCACGTCATTGATTTGCACACACCTTTCATTCCAGTCAATTTTTCCTCTATTATTACCGAGTGTCTCATGACCAAGGATTGCGTCGAAGTCTACAGGGAAATCGTCCCTAACGAGATGAAATACTTCCGACTTTCCACAAATCGCGATATTAATTTGACCGAGAGTTTTTGGTTTATCTAAATTTGAAATACCATACAATTCGTAAATGATTGAATCATTTATTAGATTTTTATTAGCGATGTTCTGAATTTTTATTAAATTTAATTGCGATCCCGAGTCTGCGAGAAAAAGGGTTTGTTGGTTGATTAAATCGCGTGACTCTATAATTATTGTTGGCGCGTTATAATTATCTGAAGTTACGCTGAGATTGCAATTAGCCCGAAGGATAGTCTGTTTTATTACTTCGGGTCTTTCGAGTTTTGGTGCGTTTATTGGTTTGGTCCCGTCGACGCACCTGGTCGAGGGGTCGCTTGTTCGTTTCCCTGCTGTTTATTCGGGTTCGCTTCTGCGTTTCTACCGTTGTTGTACGCTCGTCTGCGGCATTCATTTATTACGTGTCCCGGTTTTTTGCAGTAATTACAAACGACTTTACTCTTGTTTTCTGTTGTGTTCGAATTATTTTGTCTTTTGAGTGCGTAACAGTCGTCCGTCACGTGGTTTGTTTTCTTGCAAAAATTACAGAATTTGTCGGGTTTTTTGTTCGACTGTTGATTCGAGGAATTTCTGGGACTCTGATTTTTATTATTGTACGGGTTTATTGGTAAGCAAGTTGATTGGTTGGTGTTTTTTGTTTCTATTGGACCAATCATTCTTTCGATTTCTGTCACTCTTTGATAAATGTTTTCAAGCGTCGGGTAAACTGTGCAAGGAATGTGGGGACGATATGCTGGATTTACCCCTCTACGAAACTGGTCAATTGCCATGTCTCGAGCCCAGTTTTTTGCTCCTTCTGGGTCTTGTACCTTGGAGAGGTCAATAGCTTGTTTCGTCTCGTTTAAGTGAAGGTTCATACGACTGTAAAAAGCTAGTAATGATTCTTTATCTTTCTGTTCGAGAGTGTGCAATTCTGATATCCACGTGAATAGTGGTTTGGATGCAATGAACCTGTTCCTTAGGATGTTAATTAATTCAGTTATTGTTTGAACGTTGAAACTTTCGAGACTTTCACAAGCTATGCCTTTACATTTGCTTTTTAATAATGTAACTATGGGCTTTTCCGTTATTATCGGAACATACTCTCGAGCTGATTCGCAATAATTGATGAAGGTATTGAGTGAGCAATTTTTGGGTGTACCATCGAACTCTGGCAAGTATCTAGTGAAATCCCTATAATTTGCATGCGCTGGATAAGCAGGGTTATCAAATGTTTGGTTGAGATTAGGCGCATTTTGTCTGTTAATATTTGCTGCTACTTGCTGACTTAATCTGTCTACATCTATAACAACTTGTGGATTTTGTTGACCTGCTGGATTTTGTATGCCGTGTATCCCGGAAATGTCCATGGCTTCTTGGTTGTCCATGGGTATTGTAAATTTTATGACTTACGGGTTGAAGATCTTGAAGAACGTTGACGCGTGCCGTTGAACCTGTTGTTGAGTTGTCGTGTTGATCCTCTTGAGGCTCGTTGCTGCTGGTGTTTTTGACCTGCTCTTCACTGCACAGCTGGTTTATGGCCTTGGATCCGTGTAGTCGTCTCGAGTGTTGTTATACGAGGGCGTGAACTGAGTTGCACTCTTCACGATAATGTCTTTCACAGATTGTCACTATTACCAGTTTTATATATTCTTAAAAATGGTTTATTTCACTTTTGAAGATGTTCGACAGTATCACAATTAGATATTGTTTAATACTTGATTAACTTATAGATTTTGTGGAGTTCGTATTTTGTGTGATTTTTCGTGGTTTATTCGTTGCCATCAGTTTTAATATAGACTTAAAACTGGGTTTTGATTTTATGAATGTCTGTGTTTTTCGTTGTCACCAGTTTAAATATACGATTGAAAATGGTGTAGATTGATTTAGCAAATTTCCAGGGAAATTTGAATTGAATAGATTTCGATGATTTATGGTACGTGGTTTTTCGTAGTTTCCGCTGCCACCAGTTTTAATATAAAATTAAAAGTGGTGTATTTTGATTTAGTGATTTTCCGTAGTTTTTCCGCTGCCACCAGTTTTTAATATAAAATTAAAAATGGTGTGTTTGGCGGTTTAAGGCTTTAGGTGATTTTCCGAGTTTTGCGAGTTTACCGCTGCCACCAGTTTTTAATATAGGATTAAAAGTGGTGTAACTCGCGGTTTAAAGATTTTGGTGATTTTCGTTGTTTCCGCTGCCACCAGTTTTAATATAGTATTTTGTTACGTCCCGAGAGGTGGGATCGTTGGATCCACGGAGGTTTTGATGCTTGGCCGCGATTTTTGAATCCCGAATGATTTTTGCGTTTGGGATTTTTGATTTGGGTCTCCGCGATTTCCGATTTAGGATACTATATTTTTAATTGTTTTAAGGATTTGGGTTTTTAGTATTTTTGTAGGCTGAGGTTTGAGAACGTTGATGTGAAAGGAGTTCAATATTGTTCCTTCAATAAAAGATTAACACTGTCTTTGATTAAATATAAATATAATTCTATTTATTCAATATTTACGGAGTTGATATTTGTTACACATGGTTAACACTGGTTTTACACTTTTACTGATATTGAGTTTTATGAGTTAGCTATTATTAACAGAAATGATAATTCACAATTCGGAGTTCGAAGAGTCGAGTTTGATTTTTAGAGTTCGCGTACAATTTATATAACTGTCGCGGGATTGAGGTTTTTTAAGTGAAGTTGAATGTTCGGACTCTCGATGCTAACTAACTAAAGTAATTTTACAATTCGTAGTTAGAGTTCGAGTTCTTCGTTAGATTTTTTGGGGGTAAGGTGATGTGGAAGGGTTTAGATTTGTTATAGTTTTTACTCGGATTGGTTAAAGGGTTGTTAATTTGGTGTCGTTATTTTGTGATTGGATTAGGTTAGTGGGGGAGACTTTTCTGGAAAGATGATTGGAAGAAAAGTCATTTAGCGTTTGGACTTTGTGTATTGTTTGGGTTATGAGTAAGACTATCGAGTGTGATCGCTCTAGTCTCGACCGGCTGCACGTGTTTGTGCTGATTGCATGCATGGGAAATGTTTATCTCGCCTAGCGTTTGAATTTTGGTGAACGCGAGGCGTTGTTTCGGATAACGAGGAGTTAATTGATATATGACTTCCTAGTGAAGTTGCATAGGAAATCGAATCGTCGTATAATAGGACTATTGTTCGATTTTTATTATTTCTTTAGGATAAGGTTTTGGAGTTTTGGTCAGGCGACAGAAAGTCGTGGGATTGTTTATGAGTTGATGTTTTTGGTTCGTAGAGTTTTAGGGTTTATTGGTTTATCTTTTACTATGAGAAAGATAGAGAATAATTGATTTATATTTCTCTGTATTTTGCTGGGAAAATGTTAGGTGAAGGTTTGGGTAGTTCGAGCTAAGGCTTTTATGGCTTTTCAAGTGGTTGCCGGTTACGAACCGCTCGAGCAACACATGGTCTATTGTCCTTGTGTAAAAGAAAAGGCTGTCTATGCCTGGGTCTATGCGTATTATTATACTGATATTTTATATATTAATAATAGAGAGTATGTACTATTGCAAGAGTACATACTTGATTACTCATTTTATAATTAATTATATATTTTATTATCGACGAATGATGAAGCAGGTAAGCGAGTTTACCTGCTGATGATTGAAAGAAGGTTGAATGTAATAAAAAAATTATGGGGGCGTCTAGCTTAGGCTAGGACGTAACACACTTATCCAAAAAAACCCAACCAGGGAAACTAGCGGAGCTGTCACCAGTACAGGCACTCGGTGACAGCCAGGTTAACTGCGACAACAGTACACCGCCTGAACTTCGTCTCAACATATACGACAATATTGCTAACATGACGTTCTTAATCGATTCAGGCTCGTCAGTTTCAGTGATTCCCATCAAAATGCTTAAAACAAAACCAGCCAAAAAAGGAAACGACCTCTACGCAGCAAATAATTCGGTGATAAAAACATATGGAAAACAAGTGATGGTCGTCAATCTCGGGCTGAGACGGGAATTTCGCTGGCCGTTTATCATCGCAGACACCACGTCAGCAATAATAGGAGCTGACTTCATCGCACGTTTTGGAATACTAATCGATCTCAAAAACAAGAGACTTTTGGATCCGACAACGTCGTTAACGTCCAAAGGAACCATCGCTGCCACCTCAGTCTATGATATTTCTACGGTCAACAAAGAGGGTGAGTACACCGACTTGTTGCACGCGTACTTCGACGTAACAAAACCAAAAAAAAAGTACCTGTAAAGAAAAAAACATTAGTAATGTGAAACATTACATACAAACAACGGGCCCGCCGGTTGCTCAACGTCCAAGGAGGGTAGTCGGTGAAAAACTCAAAGTTTTACGAGAAGAGATCACATATTTACTCGAACAGAATATGATTCGTCCTTCCAGTAGTCCTTGGGCCAGCTCGGTACATCTTCAAGCAAAAAATTCTGGTGGTTGGCGACTTTGTGGCGATTTTCGTGGTTTAAATGCTATCACAATTCCTGATCGCTACCCTACAGGACATAGCCACGACTTGTTTCAAGCTCTACACGGAAAAACGGTCTTCTCCAAGCTCGACCTCACGAGAGCTTATCACCAGATACCGATGGCCAGCGAGGATATCGAAAAAACGGCGATAACAACTCCAATAGGATCGTTTGAGTTTTTGGTAATGCCATTTGGTCTTTGCAACGCATCTCAAACTTTCCAACGTCACATGGACACAATATTTAGAGGGATCGACTTTGTGATAATCTATATTGACGACATACTGGTTTTTTCGAAGGATCCGGAAGAGCATCGTCAGCATCTCAAAACAGTCTTCATCTCTGCAACAACACGGGTTAACATTAAATTTCGATAAATGTGTTTTAGGCAAGCCAGAGGTAACTTTCCTAGGATACGAAGTTAGCAGAGAAGGTTACAAACCACCAATCGATCGAGTCACTGCAATAGTAGAATTTCCGAAACCAGAGACAATCATGGAACTTCGTAGATTTCTCGGGCTCATTAATTATTTCCGGCGCTGTATCCCCAATGCGGCAAAAATACAGGCCCCATTAAATGAGTTTCTTAAGGATTCACGAAAAAACGACAAACGAAAAATTCCATGGACCGAAGAAACGGAGGAAGCTTTCAACCAATGCAAACAAAGCATAATTACGGCTACTCTTACACGATTCTTGTCACCCGACGCTCCACTTTCACTAACGACTGATGCGTCGGACTCCGCAATCGGCGCGACGCTCGAACAAAAGGAAAACAACGAGTGGACACCGGTCGGATTTTTCTCAAAAAAACTTAATCCTGCTCAAAAAAATTACAGTACGTATGACAGGGAGCTGTTGGCAATTTATGAGTCGATAAAATTCTTCCACCATATTTTGGACGGCAGACAGTTTGTCATACGTACCGATCACAAACCGCTAATACACGCGTTTAAGCAAAAAACTGAGAAAACATCGCAACGATTGCTCCGACAACTCGAATATATAGCGCAGTTTTCAACGGAAATAACGTACGTGAAAGGAGTTGAAAACATCGTCGCAGACGCCTTGTCCCGTATCGAAGAAATAAACAAGATCGATATGCCCAAAATACTCTCTGCTCAGACGATACTTGAAGCTCAAATCCAAGACGAAGAACTTCAAGAACTGCTAGAAAAACAAACAACGATGAATCTACAATTACTGTCCGTCGAACCCGAGGTGGAAATCTTTTGCAACATATTTGAGGGAACGATTCGACCCTACATTCCGAGAGCACTACGTCGTAAAGCGTTCGACTCTATCCATGGACTGTCGCACCCAAGTGGACGAAACACGTGTCGAATCCTGAAACAAAAGTATATATGGCCCGGAATAAAAAAAGATGCGCTTGAATGGGTAAGGACATGTGACGCGTGTCAAAGATCAAAAATACACCGCCATAATCGACTCGAACCACATCACATTGAAGTGCCTGATGGACGATTTTCACACGTAAACATGGACATTATCGAACTCCCAACGGTAGATGGGTACCGATATTGTCTAACGATCATTGATCGTTTCTCCAGATGGCCGGAAGCGATTCCACTAAAAAATATAACGGCTGACTCTGTTGCAAACGCATTCTACAACCAATGGATCAGTCGCTTCGGAACGCCTTTGTCAATCACAACGGACCAGGGCAAACAATTCGAGTGCTCGCTATTTTCGTCGCTAGCTCGGCTGATAGGAGCGAAAAAAATTCGAACGACAGCGTATCACCCGGCCTCGAACGGGATGATTGAAAGATGGCATCGAACGTTAAAAGCAGCCCTAATGTGCAATCGAGAGGTTCCGTGGACCGAATTACTCCCAACGGTGCTACTCGGTTTGCGAACGGCATTTAAAGAGGACATCGGAGCCTCGTGTGCCGAAATGCTCTACGGAACAACATTAAGAGTTCCGGGAGAGTTTTTTATTAATCAAGAGCTTCCAGCCGACCCACAAATTTTTATCGAAAAATTTCGACAGTATATTCGTGGCGTACGTCCAACTCCGACTGCTCACCACAGCAAAGCGAGAATGTTCATTCTAAAAGATCTATACAAATGTTCTCATGTATACATCCGCATCGACGCGGTGAAACCGCCCCTCGAGCCACCCTACGCTGGACCATATAAAGTTATCGAGCGATTGGACGATCGAAGATTCGTAATCGATGTTGACGGTCAGTATAAAACGGTAGCGGTGGAAAGGTTGAAACCAGCATACATAGTGAAACAAGAACGAGCAACGACGACGGACGAAGAAGTAGAAGAAGAGATACAACCGTATCAATGGGGATCTACCATGGACAAACCCCTAAAAACATATAAAAAAAAACAAAAACAAGTATCGTTCCCCGACGACCCGGTCTTGGTCACTGGAGGGGGAGTGAATGTGGCGGTCTCGCCGCCCTCACGAGTACCGACAGAGAAGGAGGAAGAAGAAGAGAGCAACAAGCGACAGCGGAGAAAACAAACGTTAAAACCACGAGAGATATTCAACATAGGAAAAAGGCTAGACAACCGCCGAGCTACATGTCTAGCGTCACGAACTTGATGGTTGACATTCGAAAAACGAACTTCTCAAAAACCGTTACTGTAAAAAGCCTCTTCGCGATTAAAAGTTTTCAATAAAGAGTTTGTATTATTATTACGTCATTACAAAATACAGTGTCTTCCTCATTATTATCATATCAATCCATCTCGACCTAGAAACCCACAGTCCTATGGGGTTTAATGGGTGATACGACGACCAGGGTCAATAAATCACTCCCCACAATGTTCTATTAAAAGAACTATATATTTAAACAACAACACTTACATAAATACGAAAATAAAAATGATAAATTGTAACGCCACACGTGTGGATGTACTTTTTGAGCTCTAGACAATAAATTAATGGCGCGCAGTCTTTTTGTCCGCCGAGAGTAATGGCGGCATCTTTTAGTTGCCGAATCTCCCGAGGCAGCCATAACAGCGCTGGTTTCCAGGCACGGAGGTGACAAGGGTGCCACAGTCCGTAGGAACACTGAAGTGTCCAACTCGGAGAGCGCGGGATTTTCGGATGAAATAGAAGACGTGAAAGTTCAAATCAGAGTAAAAGTAAAATATATTGTTACAAGACTTGTAAATTGAAATGTTCTTTGGTCGAAGCCCGAAATTGTTCTGCGTCTGGAGAAGTCTCTTCGTCCAGCCTCAAGTCCTCCCTCGCATCCTTCCAACTCTGGTAGGGGTAGGGGGTTGTCCAGGGTAGATGAAGTGGCCAATCGTCGTCCTTCGGAAAAGGCTCCAGGGTGGTGGTCACAAGCTAATCCCGCATTGTGGCGTACGTGACTCCGTGAGGTTTCCCACGCGGTCCCGTTTTTTATATTGGCATAAAAAAAGGGACAGCGCCTCAAATCCTTTTCAAGTGGCTGCCACGTGACGGTGAGCAGACTCTCGTCTCGGGCATCCTTTTCTCGGCAATTTCTGGCGTCCAGGTTTCGTCGATTGCTTCCAGACGGGTCATCTGGGATGTCGTCGTCCTTTTTGTCCTAATAAGATCCTTGTCCTTACCTCTCCTTTTCTTACTCTTGAGTGACCGTAACTAAATAAGCCTAACTAATTTGCCTCGCGTCTTCTAATTTTAATCGCTCAATGTCTTTTCAATTATTCGAATTCAACGAAGGCGCGTTACATCGAGCAGGCAATCGATTAATATCGATATCACCAACTCGATACATAACAATAGAAAGAAGAAGAAGGAAGGTTGGGTGCGATTTACCCTAGGATTCGAGCACTTCTGGTGTGCGCACTGCATGTGCGCAGTAAATTTTCGCGGTCGCGCCCAAACGGTCAGTCGACGTAACTTGAAAAATTCATCGTTCTGCGTTCAATGAAGGTGCTCCGGTAAGAAACATTTGCGATTAATTTATTACCATTAGTTTACTTAATATTTAAACTTATTATTTTTTATTAATATTAAACATTAATATTTTTTTCAGCGAACATTACAATTTTGGAAGGTTGACGGAACAGCAATTTTGGAATTTTGGAATTTTGACGTTGGCGGAACAGAACAGACCAAAAGTTGTTCGTTGTGACAATGAAGAATAGGTAAGCCGTAATTCACTGAATCTTTTGAATGCGTTGATAAATATACGAATAATTAATGTATTATCCGAATAGTTGGCAATGCTCACTTATTTTCATTTCTGTTTCAGTAGCACCATGTCCGGGCCATCCCGTGTCTCCCAGGAGGAAGCCATCGAGTTGGTTATTCAATTTATTAATCATATTCGCGATGATAACCATCTTACTCCAGCATAATCTGGAAACAAATGTCCGAAGCCATAGAAAAGAAATGGAGTGCGGAATGTCTCTACACAAACGTCTGCAACGATCGGCGCAAAATTTTGACGAAGGCCCGAGAAAAAGTAAACATCGATGTTCCGGTAGATCCTAAAAACAGCAAAATAAATTGTTGAAATAATAAAATAATCGTGATTTAACATCGACGATAACATTGTCTGGAGTAATAAACTACTGAAATAAAAACGTAATATCTCAATTTCGTTCCTTAACTCCTATCGGTTACTTGCATCGATGCTTCAAATTTCTTTTTCAATCATCTTCTCTATATTCCTTTTACTTATTCATTCAATCGTTGTTCAATACTTATATCGTTAATTTTTTATCCTGCCGAAGAATCCTTAAGCATCGCACCTGAAACAGGTAATAATTATATAATTTAAGTGTGATATTGATATATGATGCTTATTGATAGAACGATTTAAAAAAATTGTGTTCCCGGAGAACTGTACTCCAAACAACTGTACTGGCCAAAAATTCCCTGCCCGGGGAAAAAAACCTTGGACAAGTACATTTGTTGACCCGCGTTTCCATTTGTTTTCACAGAAAAAAACTACCCAAAAAAGTACAAAGTTTTCAAAAAATTGGCAAGATCAAGAATGATTTACATTCAGCACTAAAATTTATAATATCAATAATAGGACAAGAATTTCATTGTCTCTTGAGGCTGGAGTATTTAATAAAAAATAAAATCAGTTGGTTATTGAAAAAAGTCACCAATGTACAAAAAGAAAAATTGGTCAAAAGAACAGAGTCCAGAAAAAAAATCAAGATAAAACAAAACGTTGAGAAAAAAATTAGATTGAAAAATAATTCCGGCCGTAGTACTTGGCGAGTTCGTACCATGAGAAATACATTTTACGTGATTCTACCTAAGCAAAAAACTCGCCAAGTACTACGGCCGAAATTATTTTTCAATCTAATTTTTTTCGTTTGAAATTTTTTTTCCACGTTTTGTTTTATTTTGATTTTTGTTGTTCGTAGTAAACTTTCCCATTCCGACTTTCCAATAAAAATTGTTTTTGCAGATCTGTTAAATGCTCTAGAGCATCGTGACGAGCAATTTCATACAGTTCATCCAATTTGCACGTGAAATCTGTTTCTTTTATTTTTTGGCACACTGACTTTTTTCTGCATTTGTTCGCTTTTATTTTCTGGTATGCTCCATAGAGCTTTTCCAATTTCCGAATGTTATTCCGTGTTTGAATAACTGGAATCTGAAATTTATTCCAAATACCACTCACGATATTTGCAACGTAACTGGCACTTTGATGAATCGTCCACTTTTCAGAATTATGTTTGTATATAAACAAACTCAGAACATCCCGATTTGTTTTCATTCAATTTTGTTGATCCAAATCCGATCAGATAGAAAATTTTTCTTCTCGTATTTTTCGAGGGCATTGTGTATTCGCCACCCGTTTTTCCTAGCCCAAAAGTATTTTCAAGTCACTTCGAAATTGTATAACTGATGAAGACCGAAAAAAAATTTCTATGCATGAAGCATAAGTAACAATATACATCGTAAAACAAATACTGTTAAATTCACTGCGCTACATGCGCTCACGTTGCACGATTCGCGTTCTACTCACACGTAAAACGAGTGCTGCTGTTCAAGTGAGTTTTGCTGCGGCGGGTCGCGAGATAGCACTGCTGTGCAACGGTGCGAAAGACAGAGAGTTCATCGATCTAACATGGCGGACAAAAATGCAAATAGTTTTTTTGATTCTGAAAGAACGGGGTACTCAAAAGTTTTTCGGGTAACTAACTATGAATTTGAACCTGCAATTGAAAATTTTGATTAAAGGAGAATGAACAGACTGTCGCTTGAATGTCTACAATACTATAATGAGTAATGAAAGGAAATTTTATAGCTGTGGAAAAAATTCCCGGAAAATTTATTCATAAAATATATCTTGAACTCCCGTAAGTCGCGAACGGTTGAACCTAGAGATTTAACTCGCATGACCTTTTGAAAAGAAAATTCAATTGCACATGAAAATGTCATTTGCGTTTTTCGTATATCTTTGAAAGATCCGTCGCGAAATAGCTTCAAACAGACATTTTTATGTAAAAACTGATTTAAATAAAAATAACTTGGAAACAGTTGACTCAAACAATTTTTCTCAGAGGACTTATTTTGTAGCTAATCAAATTTCCTATAAGAACCTACTCGCCAGACCCTAAAATATTTTATTGGACTGAGAAATACCGATGACAGTGGAAGGAAAAACATTTTCAATGTTATTTAAACGGGAAAACTATAAGGTCGTTGAGGAACCTCTAAACTCTAAATATTTGTTGACAGCGTTCTGCTCACACCATAATTTTTTTTAGGTTGAAATTAAAGATTTCTGAGTGAGCACCTGAAAAAAAATGTTGTCCTGAAATGACACACCCTAATATATATATATATTTTGTTTTACAAAACAACTTTGTGTTTCAAGTTTAAACAGAGTGAATGAAACAGGTAAGAAAAAAAAACGTTTTTTACGTTTCAACTATAAAAAAGTGAGTCCAAATATTTTATTTTATCAAAACCACTTTGTGTTTCAAGTTAAAACAGAGTGAATGAAACAGGTAGGACTGCACAGTTTTATATGTTTCGACTACGAAAAGGTGAGTCCAAATTTTTTTTTCAACAACTTCGTGACGAAGACTACGAGGATGAGGAAAAGCACGATAACTACGAAGAGGACGAGGAAAATGACTATGACGAAAAGGAGGATGAGGACGAGGAAAATAACTACGGCGAAGAGGAGGACGAGGACGAGGAAAATGACTACGACGAAGAGGAGATCGAGGGTGAGGAAAATGACTACGACGAAAAGGAGAATGAGGACGAGGAAAATAACTATGATCGACGAAGCGGAGGACGAGGACGAGGAAAATGACTACGACGAAGAGGCCCTGACGGATCGCGACACCAAGTCTTGGGTGTCAACTTGTAGGATTTTATTGACACCTAACACTCACTTTAAGGTGTGAGGTGTGGACACCTAAAGGACCAAGTGTCAACACCAAAACTCGTCTATCGCTGCTCTCGGTGTCGACACCTGAAGGACCTGGTGTCTATACCGACACTGCCTAAGTTGTCGACACCTAAATAACAGTGTCGACACCGACTTTACCGATGCTGCTCTTAGTGTCTACACCCAAATAACAGCGTTTCGACACCGGCTTTACCGATGCCGCTTTTCCTGTCAACACCTAATTAACAGGGTGTCGACACCGACTTTACCGATGCTGCTCTTAGTGTCTACACCTAAATAATACAGTATCGACACCGACTTTACCGACGCATCTCCTAGTGTCTACACCCAAATAACAGTGTCGACACCGACTTTACCAAAGCTACTTTTAGTGTCTACACCCAAATAACATTGTGTTGACACCAAATTGATCCGACGCTACCTCAGATGTCGACACCTGGAGCGGTGACAGATTCAATCGAAGTCAACACCTTGTTCTTCGGACGTCGACACGGAGTTAAACTGATTGCCGCCTTTAAGTTGTCGACACCTATAAACAGGGTGTCAAGGCCCATACATAAAGATGTCAACACCGCCTTTTGTAATTAGCTGTTTCATTTGGGGCATCATACGTGCATCTGAATATGTAGTTAAGTAAATAAATTAAAAATGGGGAAGTTGCGGAAGGTTCGATGAATCCGAGAGCAATTACGTTTCATCTTTGCTCTTGCGATGTTTGGAAGAGGCGCCAAGAAATGTTTTTGTTAATTTACATTCAGTGCAACAGCGATATGGAATGACGATTGTAATGAGTAATATTTCAATCAGCATATTAGCGTGCTGTTTTCTACAGTTGGTGTGACTGAAACTATGGAGGCAAAACGAAACAATTTTCTAACGTAAACGCCGTTGAATCTAAATATAGAAAGAATCTTTTATGAGAATTTTTCCTTATTCTCAGCATTTCAGCCCGTCTAATGGCTGATCTGAAGAAATTTCTTTCAGTTCTCGAAAATTGTGCGGAAGGTAAGTGGTTTTGCAATGTTTTTCGTGAATCCACCATCAAGACGAAGCTTCTACTCTCAGTTAAAATAAGTCAATTCAATAGTTTATTTAGAAAACGAAAAAATCGAAAAAAATGACCGAAAAAAGCTGTTATATCTCTCGACTTTACCTTGTGTGCGATTAATGTAACGATTCATGTATATTATTTAAGTTTGTTCCTACTTCAACTCAAGTCTATTTATATAAACACGCTATAAATTCTTTATTCATTGAAAAGATCGCATTTCTTTGAATGTTCAAAAAATGAATGGTAATATAGGAACAGATGCTTTGAACTTAATCTACGGCGACAAGCGTTGTTTTACATTTACGAAACGTTTGAGGTGAGTAAAATATTTGTTAACGCTCGATTCAGACATATCCTCATTAAAAGGATTACCCCTGAACGAAATAATATTTGACTAGTTTTATTAATGAAAAGAATATATTAAGGAACTCATTCTCCCAGAAGATTTTAAGGAACAATTAAAATTGTTTCAGCAGCTTAAGACGCGCAGCTTAAGCAGCTTAAGAGCGTTCAACGCGTCAATACGTTTTTAAGTTTTCATAAAGATTTTTTTTTTTTGATTTCATAAAGATTTAAAAGATGAGGAAGAACAACAGATAAACATGTTCGACATGTTAACGAATATGCTTATACTTAAATTAAAACCGCTGCAAATTCGATACCGGTAATTCGCCTTAACATTGGTATGCGATTTCACCCAATCCCGGACATCTACTTGGTTTCATCGTTTATTCATTCTTACTCTTTTTGTATGAATTGCGGTAGTGAAGTATTTATTTTCTTTGTCGTACCGTTTTCAGCGTTTTTACCATGTCTCAACCGCTGGCATTTTAGCACATTTGAAATTATTCGTTTGTAGTCTTTTAAATCCAGCACATTTTCCATTTTTAAACGTTTGATACCGTTCATCGATTCAGTCATTTCTGTAAATGGAAACATTTTCATTACCAATTATTAACGTACAGCGATAAAAATATATACTTCCAAATCTTTAACTCACTTTTTATTGTAATTAAATAATCTTGTGAAATTTCTTCCAGATTTTCATTGCAGCCCTCACGTTTTCTTATCACCAGCTTTATTCTAGTTTTCACATCTGGCCACAGAGCGGTCATTAATAGGGTATCGACATCTTTCGATTCGAGTATTGACATCTTTCGCTAATGCCGCCTTTGAAAGAAATTCACGAGTCCATGATATCCCGTACTTCATAATTTTCGTTTCACCTTCCGCCGGTTCCGGAATATCTATCATTTCTTCTTCTGATTCTTTTGTTTTTTCTTCAATTTTATCATTTTCAGATGTATGTAGGAGTTGCAACATACCGTCTCTCAGTTTTTTCAACTGTCAATAACATTTAGTTTTTCATTACAAGTTATTCATACTAAATCATGGTATGGAAAAATCGAGTATTCATGAAGGTATGAGGAAATAAAAAAATAAAAAACCTTTCTATCCTTCATCGCATTCTCTTTTGCTAATATTTCAACCTTTCGTTTGTATGCGCCGATTACTTTTTCATTTTCCGGGTGGGAGTTTTTTTCATTTATTCCACTGTCCTCGTTTTGTGAATCCTTTGATTCATGCGCATATTATTTCATAACGTTTACAAGATTTTTCTACCACGTATACTTTGGTCTCTAAACAGTTGTTTCATTCTTATGTTACAGTAACTTGCATTTTTGTTCGATCGCGATGTCAAGGCCATTAATGCGATCATTGATGGTTGGGACGTTTGTGCTGGCAACTTAAAGGTGTCTACACCCTGAATTTTTGGCAGATTCCTCGGAGCTTTCCTTTCCCTCTTTGTCAGTACCTGCAGCAGAAAGACGGAACGTTAAACTAACATTATTTGTTTTAAAAAATCTTTCTTTTCAAAAAATATTTGTACATTTCCAAGTATGGGCGCACAACGTTGAAACATAATTGAGCGCGGACGACGTTTTTATTTGCCATGTTCGAATTAACTTACCAGTTTCTCGTTATCTATGAGGTCGTTCTTCTTGGTGTCGATGTGGTTATCAGGCTCCTGATTGAACGTCGACCGTTTCTTTATATCCCGCTCCATTGAACTTTCGACATCAGAGTTTGTTGTCTACGAAAGAAAAATATTTATTTTATGAATGCCCGTATATGAACTTCATTTTTCAAAACTTCTTTTCAATTATCAATTTTTCTATATGCATATTTATGTTGATACGTGTACTTACATTTATTTGGTGGTCATTTTCATCGCTTTCGTATCGTTTGTACTTTTCTGTTTCCTGGCAAGTATTATCCCAGTCTTCCGCTTCTTCAATTGCATTTTCATTTTGTTTTTCTTTATAACGAACGTTTAAACTCTTCCTTATTGTTGAAACATTGTCTTTTTTCAATATTTCAACCTTTCTTTTATTTTTATTCATTACTTTTTGATTTGCCGGATTAGAGTTTTTTTCATGTCTTGAACCGACCTCGTTTTGTGAATCCTTCGAAATATTCAAATATCATGTCCATTAATTTCAACACACAATTTTACTACCGAGTTCACTTATCAAAAATTTTATTTAAGTTTCGAAATTATTAGTTAATTTACATAACGTTATGCATTCACGGTAATACATGTACTTACATTTATTTGCCATTTATATTCATCGCTTTCAGGGTTCGGTCCAAAATCCGAACGGTCTTGCCACGCCGTTTCGCCACTCGCGTCCAATGAATTACCCAGGTTTTCACGTTGATCGTTACTTTCAAAGTCGTTTCGTTTCCATGTCTTAGTTTTCCGACTAGTATTATCCGCGTCATTTACTTCTTCAATTGTATTTTCATTTTGTTTCTCTTTTTCACGAGCTTGAAAACTCGTCATCGGTTTTAAAGCAATACCTTGTTTCATTTTTCCAATACTCCACCGTCTGGTTTTTTTCTTCAGCGAAACGTTCATGTTAGCCTACACATGTATAATAAATCATTCCTCGACTTTTTCATTCTTCAAATATTCTTCATTACATCTATTATTGAATAACATTACAAAATTACCGTTTTCCTCTTAGATGCATCCACAATATTCAGCATTACATCCTTGGCTACAATTTTCATTGATTTTGTCTTCATTTTCTGTAACAACAATGTAATCGTTATTCATATTATAACTTTTTTTTCTGCTGCAAAAGTACGAGGGGAAATTTATCTTTCAATTCAACTTATGGTTCTGTCGCTTTTTCTACGACGTCATTACTTCTTTTTTTCGAGATTTGTTATAAACTAAGGAATATGTTCCTTCTCAGTGGCTACCGACCAAACGCATCCAACTATTCAAAATATCTTAAAATTCTTATAAGAATTTGTGTAAGTTCCCTTAAAAGAATCAATGCAATGCCAATTTTTTCCTATACGGGAAAATATAGGTACTTTCGTCACTTGTATCCAGGAACTAAAGAAGAATTGGAATTGAAAAAAAAAAGCATTCTACAAGGAAAGCTTTAAAAACATTTATTTCGATCAACGTGTAGGCATTTGACGATTTTCCATACGAATAGAAGAATTAAATTCAAACGTTTTTGCAGTTGAAATTAGAATTACATTTTTTTTATTGGAACGGCTATCACACTTTAATGTCTTTCATTTTTGGGACAAACTTCTATGGAGTTTTAAGGGGACAATTGAGTGTTTTAACACTAAAATTCAATGAAATCGAAGTGATACTATGCCTCTAATAACTCCAAGCGTTTTTCGTTATATTCTTGAGCTACATATACAGTTTTCATGCTTGTGAACTGTCAAACATAAACTTCAATTAAATAATTAGCGTCCGTTTTTAAAGAAGCTTCATTTATTGTGGTAGATTTAGTATAATCGGATATAAAAATAAATAATTTAAAGAAAGAATAATTGTTTATTTATTTCTTTTACAGGGAATTTACTATTATTTACTTTCACTCATATTTGCGGGTGTTCCGGAATTGAAACAAAAACAAAATTGAAAAATGGGTACTTTCTAGATACAACTCAATATCTATTTCCGGTATATCACTCATTTGGGATGCGTTCACTGCGTTGCATCGCCTGTGTGTATAACTCTGTTGAAAGCCATCCTTTTCAGGCTTGTGCACGCTGCGACGCATGCGTGCAAAGGCTTCGGGAGGATGGCTTCCCAACGGAGTTCTTTTCCCTCCACTACATCCACGTTTCGTGTTTGCACCCAAGCTCCTTCAGCTGTGTCGGTTGCGTCCCCGCCACCGAACCACGTTTATATTACTAAATGTACGCATCGAAACGACTGTAGGGCGCTGTCATTTTTCCGTCACTCTTTTTTTTACCCGCCATCAAAGTTTTCTCGATTGTTTCATAAATTACGATCCCAACATTAGTTCGTTATTCATATTCGCACTTCTTTTACCCAGGGATTTAAGTGTTCGCTTTTTATTACAATTGGGCCGATGTGCCATGTTGGCGTTACTCCGATCACGACAATGGCGACCACGTCATCATATTCTGAGGCGTTGCTAGTACGCATAAAAAAATTCCATTACATTTTCAACGATGGGTGAGTTATAGTTTCATTACGCATGAGGAATATATGCTATTCGTATGAGAAATGATTCACGTGGAATTATTTATTTTTACGTTTCAGTTCGTTTGTCAAAAAGTAAGTGCCGTGACCATGAGAACGATTTCTGATTACGTTTACATCATTTCAATAGATTTCAATACATCAGCTTTTGCATTTGCACAATTTCGCTCACTCCCATATTGATAAAATGTTCGTCGAATGTAGTTTTGTCAGATCATGAAAATTCTTTTCTGCAATAACGTACTCAAATCGTGCTATGAACCAAAACCTATTGGCATCCTTCCTTTTAGTACGTAGAGGACTCTTACAAGTTTGTAAAAAAAATATTTTGCAATGAAAATAAAATTTATTCCACCATGACCATTAAAGAGATGCAAAAAGCTTTTTTCTCTTTTTGACTGGTTCTTCCTCATATTTTATTTGTATACTGTTTAAAAAATCCACTACAAGATGGTCCTCCTGATTCCTCAATTTGAAAATGTTGCTATCTCGATTTTCGTATTCTTCCCTGTTAATTAACAGCCAAGGAATGCTTGGATGACCATTGAAGGTGAATGATGAAAAAAATATGTATATTACACAAAACACGCGTTAAAGCTAGACTTAGGACTCTACACATGTTGAATATCGAGAAATTATGTTTAAAAAAACGCAGTGGCTAGTCGTCCGGATAGTCGGATGAATAATATTCGTCCGGATACGCTTTATCCAATGAGATATCCGCTTTACCCGGACGACCAAGGATTGCTTATTCGTCCGGACATGCTACCCGTATACGAACTATCCGGACGAGTAGCCACAGCCTTAAAAAAAATCAAACACACTCGTTGACAACGCCTCATTACGCATTCATTACATTTAAGTAACATTCTTTAATTCAGGTATACGCGTGCAATCCTAAGCATAGCCAAGCAAAAAATATGATAGTGAAGTTTGCATCGTCGGAATGCAATAAAATTATTGTCGTTTCTTTAGGATATCTGCACATTATATGAGAATACAAAGATCATTCGTTGCGATTGAAAAACTAATTCTGAGGAAAATTGGGGCAAATTCAATTATTACAAAAATCATGAATAACAAAAGTACTTTTCGTTGTGTTACTACGATGCAAACTTCAATGCCATCAAAAAATCGTCTCGAAAACATCTGTCTGTTATATGTCTTTGAAAGTGACATTGTTCAAATGTCTTCCAATATTTATTATTGATAATATTTCGAGTTATATAAACAATTTCAACCAGAATTTACCCCTTCCACACAGTGCTAGACAATGTTGAAGTTAATTTCGTTGATACTTCGCTGAATGTTGATATTAATCCAAAAATTATTTTCATCGACAATATGATCCTTTCTACAAACTTGTGCATGTCCTTATTTCCATATAAAAAAGAAGTAGGGTGAAAGCTCTTGATTTATAGTACGATCCGAGCGCGATGTACAATCGGACAAATGTACTGCGAAGAATGTTGTTAAACAGGACCATGGAAAAAATTTTGTTTTCGATGCAAAAAATGTTCACTGTGTACACAAGAATTCAATTATTATTATCCGTATCATTATTCTTATAGCGTTATTATTAGCATCATTATTATTATAGTTATTATGTCTCCGTATAAAAATATTTTCGATATATCTACATTGAACTAGAGAGGGACATTTAGAAAAAATATCGCTATCAACAAATCAGTGCGAACGCAAAATCCGTTATCCCAGAATCCAATGAAATCAATTCCACGGAATGAGAAAAAAATCTATAATGGTGGGACATATGTTTTTTATGAGGCACAAAATTTTTACACAAATATTTCTTTGTGCTTATTTTCTCACACGATGAGCAATTTCATGTGAGACATAAATGAAATGAAATAATTTCAATTCAAAACGGCGAGTCTAAAAAACATATTATCAACCGAAAAGCATAAATCTAGTGATCATTCCTATAATATTTTTTTTCGGACAGGGTCTGCTATATTATTGGAAAACAATTTTCAGGGTAACGATGGTTTAAGGGTTTAATCTATTTGAAATACACCTTGAGTGATTCCATCCACGGTGAAACAGTGGCTGGAATTAATGTTTCATTCCATTATCCTTCGACCGCGTATACTACTAGGAACTGATTTTTTCGCTGTCTTATAAAATGAGGGCTTAAATAATCAATGCACGAATGCTGTAATTGTTCTTGTTTCATTTCAATAATGTGTCCACATTGTGAATTGTTTACATGAGCAAAATCTTATTGAACAAATAAACAAATAAGCACGCAGAAAAACTTCGGTCCAACTAAACAACAAAAAGAAGGACAGAGATATAAAGAAAAATATACTATATCACGGTGCAGACGATAAAATTGTTTGGTATCGATACATTATAAATTTTTGTATGCATTTACCATGCATTCACATATTCGTTGCCTTTTTATATTGACCGTAACGATTATTACTTTTTTCTGTAATTTGCATTCTCGACTAAAAACCTGATTTATGCGTTGAACTTCTATTTGTACTGGGGCCAAGGAACGATCTCGTCGAAATATCTTTTCGATTTCAATATACTGGTAGAAGAATTGTTACGTATCCCAAATACTGTTTGCGGGTACGGACCGAGGCTCAATCATGAATAGTAAAAAATGTTGTTGCTCTCGAATAGATAATTGAGTTTATTCAACATTTGCTAGACTATCACACGCCGTTTAACCATTAATGAATCGACAAACCTGTTCTCTCAAGGTGCTTTCTTTCTGTGTTTCCGCTGGCGTCTCAGTTTTTTGTTACTTTTTTTTTTTGCATCTTCATCTGCGGGCTGGCGACAACGATTGGTGAATCCAAAAAGTTTTTCTTCAATCTTATTCTGAATCCGCGTCCCAGGTTTTCTGTTTCATTATTCTTTGACTTACATTCATTAACTGTTTCTAAATTGAAAATACAAATTCTTGATATAATAACCGAAACGTCGATGAACTATTTTATAGTTTTTAATGTATATTAACTTGTACTTACGTCCATACCCAATAATATCGTTTTTTTTATACTGTCCGATCGAATGTTCATCCTCAACTCGTACACGAAGCGTTTCCGTTTGGATAGGATTGTTTTTATGCTTTGTTATAAAATCACTGGTGCAAGATTGAAATTTTTTCCCCTTTCTGTAATATATTTCGGCAACCGGTACCACTTTTATTTCATCCTCGTTTTGAAACTTGATCGTACAGTATTGTATATTGCTCGAATCATTGTTTTCTTTGTTGCCGTTGTTACACGTGTTCGTCATCTTGTATTTGATTCCTCGTGTGAAAAAATATATCGGATCGTAGAGGGCTAAAATATTCACTGCTTGTTCAAACACACGGGTTCACAAATTCCAGTTCACGCATATGGAATCTTCTTGTCCGTATATTTTTTTTTTTGCCATGCTACACACACTCGTCTCGATCGAATGTGGCGTCGTCCCTTTGTCTTCGAGGAAAGTAATATACTGTATATGTATGTATTTATGAAACGAAACGCTGTAGCTTACTCTCCGGCACCCGTTAGCGCGGCAAATTCGTCGGTGTTGCAATTTACCCCCCGTGGCGCTATATCAGCGTTCCTTTTGGACAACAAATTTCTCGCGCGAAATATAATGTGAATATAGTTGCATGAAGCACACATTCAGTTATATATGTGCATGTTATATCAGATTATTGTTTTACTTTTTATTTTTCCAATCCTTACCTTAAAAAAACACACTTTCTGTTTGGTAGCGTTGACCGCGTGCATGTGCGACGCCCTATGCTTGTATATATATATGTGTGTGTTTTCTATGGAGTTTCTGTTTTTGCGCACCCATATCCATACAAATTGTTTCGTTCAAATCAAAATCCGGATTCAGAAAAAAATGTGTGAAATATTCGGAAATTAACGCAGGTTTTTACCAAGGGATGTGGAAAAGTATTTTTTCATAAATTGAATAAATGTGTTCGTGTGTAAAATAGAAAAATAAAAATATAGTTATTTCGTTTTTTTCTGAAGCAAATAAATTATTCACATTTTTTTTATAGGCGAAAACAAGTTACCGGTCGGCAGTAATGCAGCAATTTGAACATTTGAACATTTCAGCAGTATTTATTTAATTAATATTTTTCAGAATTACAATCATGTCAACTAATATAAAGAAAAACAATGTGTGGAATGTCCAATACTGAAGCAACTGTTTTTTTTTTGTTTTTTTTTCAAAATTCCAATCAATGCATACATGCAACGCAGATTATTTCAAAAATCATATATCAAAAGTCTATCATTTGAATTTATTACATTTATTCTTTACGTATTCAAATATTCGTCGACAAAACAGTTTTAGTTTACGTTGCAACATTTATGAGACAGTGTGGAAACTGTTTTATTTATGGCTTTTGTTCACGAAATTTTTTCTTTACGTTTGGAATCTACTTCAGCTTTACTTCAACAATTTCCGTACATAGTTTCTTTTACGATACAAAATTGTCCGCGCTTCCATACACATTAATATGTTTGAATGGTTTTATGTTTCCATTCATAATTATCATCGGTATATGAATGAGACGTAAAATAATTTTTTTTCCTTTCTTTTTTTTCTTCAGTCTATAAATCTTAATACAATATATGAAGGTGATAAGGATACGTTCATATACGATATCTGACTTGAAACTATTTTAAGTAAATTGGATTTAACATAAAAATCACACATTAAACTCGAACGACCCACGACGATGTTGAAAAGTTCGTGGATTTATTTTACCGTCACACTCGCATCGAAGTTGTTCAAGTTTGTATGGTTTGAGCGTTACTCATGTGGGACAGGTATCTTTTTTCCATGTTTGCACGAAAAATTTTCGAATTCGCGTCAGCATCAAGAAACACAGTCTTATACATGTGTCCTATATGTCGCACGAAATTCAATCGTTTGTAATTTTCAAGATGAAGGCAGAAATCTGTAACACACATAATAGAACTGTGTACGTACTGCGGCAACACGTTTTCTTTTTTTTTTTTTTTTTAATAGCATGTCATATATATTTAAAAAAAAATTCTTCACCTTTCAAGAATAGTAATTGTTTCTCCATTGTCTCCGACACAGCTTCCATTCTTTTTTTCATCGTGCCGGCTTTCAGGACTTCTTCCAACTTTTTGCGATTCAATCTTTCTCCTTTGAATACGATACTATCGGTTTCAATCAAAACCGCTGCGTTTGAAAGATTACTTTTAATGCTTTGATCTCTTTTTCTTGTTGTGACTGTTTATTTGACAATTAATAGTTAAGTTCTCATTTTTACAAGTTTATTAAGAAATGCGCTCACTCATTCACTCACTCATTCCGTGGAATATTTTAGTAAATTATGGACTAACATGGTCAGTCGATCGAGTAACAGAAATGTTGAAAGATATATATATATATATATATATGTATAAATTAGGGATTCTTATCTTATTTTATTTCTCGTTGCGTTGATCCCTCGTTGGCTCTTTTATGAGTTCCAGGACCCCATCGATGTCCTCAAAGATTGAAATTGAGATGATACTCCAATCGTTCGAAGTGGAAGGTGGCCAGTCTTCCCAGAATAGAGTTAGATGAGTTGTTGACGGTGTGACGGTCCCGGAACGAAAGAGAGCGAATCCTTCCCGAATTTCATGATGTACGAATTAGACGAAGGAGGAGGGCGCCGACTTCCCTCACTCCTTCTTTCGACGGGTTATAATAATGGATCGCGAGAATGTTCGATTCCATCATGTCAGAAGACCGCGAGAATATAAATGTAATCTTACACGTTCGGAAAATGTAATTCTGGTAGTTTTTCCTCATAGATCGTTCTGCCATGATCTCTCTCCTGCAAAAATTATAAAAAGTCATATCAAAAAGTAGTCATCGTTAATTTCAAATATATATTTCAGTGAGTTTATTTTTCATTTTCATTAGACTACTCACCTTTTCAATGCCAGATACGGCCACCAACTTCGAGTTTCCTGAGGTCCCCTTACTTTCAGTATTTGTCTTTTCAACAGGCGTTAGCTCGACCGGTATCTTTTCAACAATGCATGAGTATTTTGACTTTGTTGTTAGGTATGGTTGGGCTACTTTTTTTTCATTCTTGAAAACAATTCAATTTGTCGTTTAAATCTCCTTTCGATTCGAGTTATTTTATTGAGCATTTATGGATTTGGGCAGCTATGGCGAAGCACACAGTTGTACACTTTTAGCAAATTTCGCGCAATTCGTCCAGCAGCATTTTTATTTGGAAATGCTTACCGAATTTTTCCGTTCTTTATATGCATTTCAATATTTTCTTATCTAAAAGTACTCACATGTTTTACATTTTGCTGCTTGCGGAGGATGCAGCGATATCTTAATAACACCTCGTTCGCTTGCTTCATCCATTTAGACAACCAATCATTGTTGACAATCATTGACACATTCAATGTTTTTTATCATTTTTTTCATCTCCGACAAAGATGTTTTACCAGAAATTGACAATAATAAATTTGAAATGATAAAAAATATAAATTTTTTTTCAATATTACACAATAATAAATTTGAAATAATAAAAAATATTAAATTTTTTCCAATATTACACAATAATAAATTTGAAATGATAAAAAATATTAAATTTTTTCAATATTACACAATAATAAATTTGAAATGATAAAAAATATTAAATTTTTTTTTTCATTATTACACTAATAAGTTTAAAATAATAAGAATATTAATTTTTTTTTCACTATTACACAATAATAAATTTAAAATAATTAAAATATTAAATTTTTTTCACTATTATACAATAATAAATCTGAAATGATAAAAAATATAAAAATTTTTTCATTGATTGAGATTTGATTGATTGAGAAATTGATTTTTATTGAGTCTCATCATTGAATTAAATAAAAAATCTTATTACATGTAACAATGAAAATAATAGAACGCATTATGTAGCAACGATCATCTACGCATTTTGATTCCTGAAATGGCAATTATTTTGCAATTCAATAAGGGAATTTTGAATTCAAAATAAGGGTGGGTGGACGTCCTTGCTAAGAAGAAATGAATATTTCTGAAGGCAAAGAGTAATATAAAGCGAACGACCTTTGGAAATGTGCATAACGTCTTTCCACAGAAAGTACTGACTGGGAACAGATTGAGCAAGCAGTTGATAAGTTCAGTAGTCTATGAGTGTCAGATCGTAAAGGGCAATGAAATAATATATAATGAAATCTCTCATATAATAATGAAATAGTAAATAAACATAAATGATTTGTACAATAATGTTACAAATATTATACGGTATACATGAGAGAGTGGAAACAACGTACTCGTTGAAAATGAAATAGTATAATACGTTCAATTTTTGCACAATAATGAAGAAAAAAAGCAACATTTTGTTATAGTATATTCCACATCGAATGAACTACTGATCTATTTTTTCCATTAATTAAATTTAATATTTTGTATTCATTGATGCATAATCCATAAGCAAGTTACCAGCATTGTTCTCATATAATTTTAATGCATATGATTTTGATGTTATTTTAGCGATGAAAATAACATAAGTTAGGATCAGAGGATGAAATGTTGAATAAAAAAGAAGCGTTGCGAACAAACGTTTTCCTCCAAAAATTATTTCAATGTAACGCGGATTGGGTCGTTGAGACTGTTACGGATGTAATAACCAAAAGTAAAGAACAAGAAGTTCTTGTGAAAGAACAAGAAGTCTGGGTAAAGAGATATAAAGAGGCTTTATTACGTTCATCCACAGCGGAGTCTCACGTCGAACTATCGTTTAACAATCCCGGCGTCTCACTCTCGAAAACAATACTCGAGTCATAATCGAAACAATCCGCAATAATACGCTAGTCAACAGTCGTTCTTAATATAAGTTCGGCCCTTACACGGAGAAGGAGTATTAAGTGTAGAGAGAGGATAGAAAAATTGGCGATGAATCAAAATTGACATGGAACAATAGAAACTAGAATTGGAAGAGTAGCACATTTTGCGGTACTTCCGGAGATGCGTTTTTATTTAAAATACAAAAACAATCAAAAGTAATACGTCCACGCGTGGTTAGTTTTACATCTCAACATTGAACTTCTTTGCCTCGCTAAGCTGTTTACGAGTACATATTATGGCAATAATTTAGAAAAAAACTTGGAAAAATAGTATATTACACACCTAGGGCAGGAAAATAAGTAAAGTCTCAGATCATATGTAATTGTCGGCCGAGGCGAAGCCGAGGCTGACAAACATGTGGTCTGAGGCTTTACTTTTTCCTGGCCGAGGTGTGTATACGATTTTTCTGTCCGACGTAGCCGGAATGCGGCAACTTCGACCCGCGCAGCGGGCCGAAAGTTGCCGCTTTCGGGCCGGAGGGCAGAAAAAATTAAGAATCGTTGTCATTTCAAAAGACTCCAAACATCAAAGGAGCACCCGCGAACAGCTAATCAAGCACTGTTTTTGTATGGAATGCAACGAACATGAGAATTCTCCATACGATCATTAGATACAATATATTTCTGAAGGTATACGAAATAGAAACTCTGCAGGTACGGGTATGAACGATAGGGTTGCGTTGAAATAACAGGGGGTCTGGTATTATTTATGAAGCATGAGTGATTTTAATCTCATTCAAATTTATGCATGAGAATAATGAAATAAAATGTAATATGGAATTCGAATGCTTTTTTTCTTAATGTAGTTGTTGGAACAAAAAGACGATCCTGTAAACGTTACCAGATACTGCAGCAAAATGACGAATCGGAGAAAAGGCTGGAAATATAACTGTTCACAAACAAAATTTAAAACAAAAAGATATTTAGAAAAAAGAAGAAAAAAATTCTTGGACGATTTCCATAGAGAACATGGAAGATTTCCTCAAGGCGATGAAATACCCAATTACGTCTGGGAACCAGTAAGAAAAGATAAACTAGTATTAAAAAAATATTGCAATAAAGCATTTCATTTTTCAAAAAAATGTACTAATACCAAATAAAATATTCATAACCATTCTCCTCAGAGTGTGGCGACAAGACAGCGAACAACGGGGTGGCAAGAGAATACATCGGGTGAGGCCTCCTCTTCACAATTGTACGACGAAAGACACGATGACGGAAGTTCCGTAAGCGATGACGATGAAGATAAAATGGAGACGCAAAAACGCATCAAAGTTAATGAATCGCGAGGAGACAAAGAAAGTACTAACGACAATCGTATGGATGATGTTGAAAACTTCGATGGCAACGACAACAACGGCAATGACGGCACTGAAATGTGCTTAGATAATAATGAGCAAAATAACGGTATCGATGACAATGAGATTGAAGAGCGAAGCGATCGTGATAATGACTCTGGTACACATCCCGGTCAAAATCACTTAGATACCGGAGTAGCTACCAATCCATATGACAGTGACGACGAAGTGATTTTTGACTGCGATGTAATGAACAACCCTAGTGAACTGTCCCATTCTGACAGTGACACCGTTGATGATGTTTATAATGCAGAAAATATTGTGAGCGATGACGATGATTTCAGCGATAATAACGGCGAATATGTATTTGCTGGGGACAATTATGCTTATAGTGAAGACGAAGATGACGATAACGACGGCAATGACGACTGTGACGGTGACGGTGACGGAGACGGTGACGGTGACGATAACGGCGATGACGAAGACGACAATGATAGACTATTCAATATAGATCCTGGTGAGATAGTGACAACAAGACCGAATATGAGGGAAGGGGTTATCATAACAATAATCATAGCGGCAGTGCTGCGCTTCAGGTTTTGTTTCACAGCACTTTTAACAATATTCGATTGTATAAAGTTCATCCTAAATCAATGTAACATACCAACGACGAGAACAGGTTTGTGGAATTGTTTGGGAAGGAAGGAAGAAAATTTCCAAACACGTAACATTTATTGTAAAAATTGTCGACAAGTAATTGGTCAAGGAAAAAAACCGGTAACGACGTGTTTTTGCAGAGCATCAGGTCCCGATAAACCTCTGAAAAATACTGCATTCTTTATAAATCTGAACACAACGCGGCAATTAAAAAGAATATTCGCAATACCGCATATTATAGAACATCTCAGATACCGGTATGATCATAAAAAAAAAAACATTTTAACAGAATGGAGGCTATATACGACGGAAAATTATATAAAAAGTTACAGGAACCCGGTCGGTTTTTGAATTCAGAATTCAATTATTCGTTTACCATTAATACTGATGGCTGCCAAGTTGGTAAATCGTCGACGCAGACAGAGTGCCTCTGCACATGCGGAAACGGTACATGATATTAGCTGGAATTTATGTAGGCGATAGTCGTCCAGATTTAAATTCATACTTGAATCCGATTATCGAAGAATTAGAATTTTTACATTATACCGGTGTAAAGTGGAAGCCCGATGGCGTTGAAACGGTGACAACCAAATTTATGACGACCACTTGTGTAGTAGATTCGGTGGCTAGATATGAAATTCTTAACTTGAAAAGTTTCCACGGCTGCTTTGTATGCACGTTTTGTTACGCGAAAGGCGAAAAACTAGGGCAATTACAAAGAGTATATCCAGTTAAAGATTTCAGAGAACGTAGGGATTCGGAAATGCGTGCTCAGATGAATAAAGCGACGAGAACCGGTGTTCCGTTGTGGGGGGTAAAGGGAAATACCATTCTGAAATCGCTGTCGTTATTTGACCTTCGGAGAAGCATGGTGGTAGATGGGATGCATAATGCTTATCTCGGTGTTGCCAAAACTCTGATGGAATTGATTCTTGATAGTCCAGCAGGATGTTCGTGGTACTTTGGTAACCCTACAACCCGTGCATTAATAGATGATCGATTAAAAAAAATAAGAACACCCAGTCGAATCATATCAATAAGAAACCCAGTGACGTTCGACTCCCGTAGCCCGAGGTCACTATCCCGTAGATGCCCAGGATATTGGAGCAGTTCGGCGACGTTCGACTCCCGTAGTCTGGGATCTCAATCCTTTAATTATTATTATTATTATTTCACATCCTCCCGTAGATGCTCGGGATATTGGAGTAGTTCGGCGACGTTCGACTCCCGTAGCCCGGGATCTCATTCCTTTCACACCTTTAGATGCTCGGAATATTGGAGGGGTTCGGCGACGTTCACTCCCCGTAGTTCGAGGTCTATTTTATTATTATTATTAAATTAAAATTACGGCATTGTTCCGTAAATTGATTTTATAACCTCGCCAGGGACGGGAGACGTTAAAAATATTATTTATTTTATTAAGAATAAATAATAAATTGAAAATTAAATTGAAATAAATAAAAAAAAGATTTTGTTGAAAATTATTATTATTTTGAAAGCAGAACCATGCAAAATTGTTGTTATTATAAATAAGCATTAGAAAATTATAAGAAAACGAAAAACGTTAAATAAAGCGAAAAAGCATTGTAAAAATTAAATAATATTATTTGTTATTAAACAAATCATTGTTATAAATAAAAACAAGCATTTCTAAAACAAATTAAACAAAAATAAGCATTGTAAATTGTAAAACACAAATAATTTTGTTTTCTTTCAATAAAAATCAATTTTTAAATTGATTTTATTTTAAAAACTCGCGTCGTCTCACTTCCTTTTCATACCTGCTCCTTTTAAATTAAGGAAGCGCGGACCTGCGCGTAGCGAGTATACGCATAGGTAAAAGCGTTCCGTTACAATATTTATAACGTGGTTATTGTACGCAAAAAAATTCGTGGGCCAGTAACAACTCAGAATAGTATTATTGCGTACTCAAGAACAGAGAAGAGATAAAAAAAGAAACTTTTTTGCGAGGATTGCGCGGTTGAATAAATGTATTTCGAGTGATTTTTCAAAACACTCCCCAACTTGTGTAAAAAAAGTACTCAAGTGCTAATTTAAATATTTCGTTGATTTTGTGATATAACTAATGATATGTGCTATTCGTATATATATATTCGTAGACTGTTTCTCAATGAATATCCGGTCAGTGAATGGTGTACGTCAGTATTGGTGAATTTGTTCAAATTATTGTAAAAAAAAATTGATAAAAATACGTAAGTGTAAAGCCCCTTCGAACGTCTGTAGAGTGCAGTTTCACATGTGATTGCTGTTAGAATCATTTAACAGTTCAAAACGTCTTTGTTGACTTGTTTTCTTTATCCCTACATAACCAAAATCCACTTCAAGACATGGGCGGTGTAAAAACATATGCATGTTCGGCGATGACACCAAATAGAAAGGTGTCACCATGCACTGTTCATGACCGCCGTCACTCAGCGTGTCGACACTCTAATGCCTAGGTGTTGACACGATGACCGCCGCAACTCGGGGTGTCGACACTCTAATCTTTGGGTGTTGACACCTCTTATATAGGGGCTCGACACCCAAAGCACCGTCGATCCGGATCGGTGTCAACACCGTGTCTTTTCGGTTTCAACACTCAAAGTCGCAACAATCCATGTCGGTGTCAACACCGTGTCTTTTCGGTTTCAACACTCAAAGTCGCAACAATCCATGTCGGTGTCGACACCGTGTCCTTTCGGTTTCAACACTCAAAGTTGCATCAATCCATGTCGGTGTCGACACCATGTCCTTTCGGTTTCAACACCCACAGGAGCGTTGGTCCAAATGGGTGTCTAAATGGGTGTTAACACTGTAATAAAATCCTACCAAATGACACCGAACACTGAACACCCAAAAATTTCAGTGTCAGCGTTGGTCAGGGGGAGGACGAGGATGAGGAAAATGAATACGACGAAGAGGAGGATGAGGACGATGACTACGACTAGGACGAGGAGCACGACGACGATTTCAAGTTCGAACAGAATGAATGAAACAGGTGGGAGTACACAGTTTTATACGTTTTCCTCTAATAAAGAGTTGATGGGTAACGACATATTTCGATTGTTGATTGTTGCCGTTTTATTCGTGCTGTGATTGGTCGGTCCGGTTGGCTGTGGCTACTCGTCCGGATAGTTCGTACACTAAAAGCACGTTCGGACGAATAAGCAACCCTTGCTCGTCCCCGGATAAAGCGGATATCATTGGATGAAGCGTGTCCGGACGAATATTATTCATCCGACGACCCAGACGACTAGCCACTGCGATTAGATTATAAGACGTCAGTATGGAGCAAGAGGAAAGTTATTCATAAAATAAGAGGCGCTTCATGAGAAATTTCGTGGCCCAGGTTGATTTTTCCAAATTTCAATGATTAGGTCGACGGTTTTCAGTTGTCGGAATCTAGGTGAATTTTACCATGATTATATATGTCCACGTCGACAATTGCATGGGTTTCGTTGTCTAGGTCAACGACTTCATCGTTTCCGATGTCCAGGACGACGTCCTCAAAGTTTTTGCTGTCTAGGTCGACGGCTGCATGGTTTTCAATGTCCAGGAATGTTTCTCCATGCTTTTCGATGTCTAGGTATATTTTTGCATATTTTTTGATGTCTATGTATATTTTTCCATGGTTTTCAATGTCTAGGTATATTTCTCCATAGTTTTCACTGTCTAGGTCGATGGCTCCATAGTTTTCGATCACTAGGTCAACGACTTCATGATTTTCGATGTCCAGGACGACGTCGCCGTAGTTTTTGCTGTTTAGGTCGATGGCTCCATAGTTTTCGACGTCTAGGTATATTTCTTCTTTTTTTTTGACGTCTAGGTATATTTCTGCATAGTTTTCGATGTCCAAGTATATTTCTCCATGGTTTTCGATAACTAGGTATATTTCTCGATGCTTTTTCATGCCCAGGTATATTTTTCCATGGTTTTCGATGTCCAGGACGACGTCTCCATAGTTCTTGCTGTCTAGGTAGACGGCTCCGTAGTTTTCCATGTCTAGGTATTTTTCTCCATAGTTTTCACTGTCGAGGTCGCCGGCTTCATAGTTTTCGATCACTAGGTCAACGACTTCATGATTTTCGATGTCCAGGACGACGTCTCCATAGTTTTTGCTGTCTAGGACGACAGCTTCATAGTTTTCGACGTCTAGGTATGTTTCTCCATGCTTTTCGACGTCTAGGTATATTTCTGCATAGTTTTCGATGTCCAGATAAATTTCTCCATGGTTTTCGATGACTAGGTATATTTCTCGATGCTTTTCGATGTCCAGGATATTTTTCCATGGTTTTCCATGTCTAGGTACATTTCTCCATGGTTTTCGATGTCTAGGTATATTTCTCCATAGTTTTCGATGTCCAGGACGACGTCTCCATAGTTCTTGCTGTCTAGGTGGACGGCTCCATAGTTTTCGATGTCTAGGTATGTTTCTTCATGCTTTTCGATGTCTAGGTATATTTTTGCATAGTTTTCGATCACTAGGTCAACGACTTCATGATTTTCGATGTCCAGGACGACGTCTCCGTAGTTTTTGCTGTCTAGGTCGACGGCTCCATAGTTTTCGACGTCTAGGTATGTTTCTCCATGGTTTCCGATGTCTAGGTATATTTCCGCATAGTTTTCGATATTCAGGTCTATTTCTCTATGCTCTTCAATGTCCAAGTATATTTCTCCTTGGTTTTCGTTGTCTAGGTATATTTCTCCACGGTTTTCGATGTCTAGGTATATTTCTCCATAGTTTTCGATGTCCAAGACGTTACCTTATTTTTTGATATCTAGGTCGACAACTCCATAGATGCACGTAAAGGTTTGTAACAACATTTGAGTTTGGTACAACAGAAGTTGATTAGACGCGATCAAGTTGAGTAAAATTTGTTTTGGAGTGATTTCGACTGAATTATTCTGTTCGTGAAGATTGGACGCTTAATACAAACGCCAAAATTGACCAATCGATGTTCGTAGAGGTTTGTAGTGGAAGAATTTCTGACTTTGGTACAACACAAGTTGATTAGAAGCGATTAAGTTGAGTAAAAAAAAACTCGTTTTGGAGTGTTATTGGCTGAATTACTCCCGTTGTGAAGACTAGACAATTACTACAAACGCCAAAATTGACTAATAGATGCTCGTAGAGGTTTGTAGTGGAAGAATTTTTGAGTTTGGCACAACAGAAGTTGATTAGACGCGATCAAGTTGAGTAAAATTCGTCTTGAAGTCATTTCGACTGAATTACTCCGGTTAAGAAGACTAGTCGTTTACTACAAATGCCGAAATTGACTGATAGATGCTCGTAGAGGTTTGTAGCGGAAGAATTTTTGAGACTCTTAAGTCTGGTGTACGAAAAATTATAATAGGACGAAAAAATTTTGTGGCAGCGCTAACTTTTTCAAAATTTGAGAACCACATGATTTTTGCTAAAAAGGAATGGAGCTCCAAATTCTTTTTTCGCGCACTTGAACAGCTCTTAGATAGCTCTTAATTTTGGCGTACAAAAAAATATAATAAAGCAAAAAAATTTGGTGGCGGCGCCAACTTTGAAAAAATTTGAGCCATGGTTTTCACTAAGAAAGAGTGGAGGTCCGAATTCTTTATTCGCGCACTTGAACAGCTCTTAAATAGCTCTTAATGTTGGCGTATGAGAAATTATAATGGAGCAAAAAAATGTTGTGGCGGCGCCAACTTTGAAAAAATTTGTGCCATGGTTTTCACTAAGAAAGAAGCGCAAATTTTTTTTCGCCCACTTGGACAGCTCTTAAATAGCTCTCAATTTTGGCGTAAGAAAAATTAAATAGAGCAAAAAAATGTGGCAGCGCCGACTTTAAAAAAATTTGAGAACGCTATGATTTCTACTAAAAAGGAGTGGGGCTCCAAATTCTTTATTTGCGCACTTAATCAGCCTAAATTCATACCCAGATTCATCCATCCACTGAAAGAAACTTTTTGGTTTTTTTATTTTCGACAATCCAAACCGGGGATTTCGAGCTCTCCGCCGGACACCTTTTTTTGAGGATTTCCAGGAGATCATCTACATGAGCAGTGTCAATCAATATTTTGAAAAAAAAAAAAAAAAAAAAAAATGCCAATGTAAGGTCAAAAGCTACGACTACATTTACTTTCCACTACATATGTTGGTCAAATGAAATGCCTTTTCAGAAGAAAATCGTGAAGAAAACGACTTTTTCGGCCTTGCAACTGGGTATAACCCCTTAAAATAATTACGTCTTCATAAAAATCTAAAATTCCTTGTGTGTGTACATAATACGAAAAACCGGTCAATCCGTACAACGATCCGATAACGGACAAGGCATTAGCAATCTCCCTCTCTGGATCATATGTTACTTATTATAAATGTTCCTATTTGCCTAAACTCGTGTTTATTCTTATCGGACTGCTCCAAAATAGGTTGCCTTCAAGACGCTGTCGCATATCTCGATAAGTTATTAAAAGTTATTATAGATTTTAAAATTATTATAAAAAGAGCGCTGCAGCGCTACCAGAAAACCGTTCGCGCGCTTCAGCGCGCGTGATGGACGCTAGTAACTATAAAAAGGTGAGTCCAAATATTTTATTTTGTCAAAACCACTTCGTGTTTCAAGTTAAAACAGAGTGAATGAAACAGGTAGGAGTGCACAGTTTTATATGTTTCAACTACAAAAGGTGAGTCCAACTATATATGTTTTTTTTTACAAAACAACTTTGTGTTTCAAGTTCAAACAGAGTGAATAAAACAGGTAACAATTTTTTTCACGTTTGAACTATAAAAAGGTGAGTCCAAATATTTTATTTTGTGAAAACCACTTCGTGTTTCAAGTTAAAACAGAGTGAATGAAACAGGTAGAAGTACACAATTTCATATGTTTCAAATACGAAAAGGTGAGTTCATATATATTTTTTTTTTTTTACAAAACGACTTTGCGTTTCAAGTTCAAACAGAGTAATTGAAACAGGTAAGAAAATGCAATGTTTTTCCATGTTTTAACCATAGAAAAAGATGTGTCTAAATTTTTCGTTTTACAAAACAGTCTTCTGCATTCAAAATTCAAATAGAGCGAATGGAACAGGTATAAGAGAACACAAAATTGGTCACGTTTCAACCGTAGAAAGTCGTATCCATTTTAATTTTTTCCCACAAAACATTACTTTTTCATCATCATTGTATAATGTATATGTCAACGCGAACTACACTGTTCTACTTAGTAGTTGGTTTTCCTTTTTCTTAGTCCTTTTTGGCTATCTCCCTTCATGATAGAGAATGTGACACGACAGGATGGTTACTGGACATTTTGCTTACTGGGCAGCGCATACATATTTATTAAATGTGCGGTGCCTACCGGTAAACTTTATATATATAATAATTATGTCCATATATTAATTCAGGCTGTACCTACTGATGGAACAGGACAAACTCCTCAAATTGACCGCTCTGAAGAAGCGCCACTTTGTAAACAAATGACGGTACATGTGCTATTATATTATTGAGTTCTGTATAGTTGACAGATAAATATAACAATTCTCATTTTTGGTTGTTTCTTTATCTTGTGAATTATTTACGCAATTTTTTGACACTATTAATATAATTTTTGACATAATAGTTTGTTGATAATTTATAAAAATATATTGCGCATATAGTTAGCAGAATTGAATTAGAAATTCTTTTTTTTCATCATAATCAACTAAAAATCATTAGGGGAACGCATGGATACTGTCAAAATACTTTGGGAAAAATTGTTCGTCTGGAAAAAAAACTCGGGTCATTTTTTAGAAAAGCTTTTTTGGTAATTTGGACTAGTTCTGTACAGTTGGCAGATAAATATAATGTGGGGTTGTATTGGGTTATGGACTCCGTATAGTAAAAATGAGTTGGTCACAACACCACAAATAATAATAATAATTAATAAACTTTATTTAAACAAAACAGTAAAAAGTACGTAATAAGGAACTTGTGTGAAAAGGGCTATACGCTACACCGGTGGCGGTTAGAATACGAATGTCTTTCTTTCTTTGTCTCGAAAACTTCACGTGGTTTCAGCGTTTGCTTTCGAGGCTGCCGCTCAACGTCTTTGGCGCTGCTGTCCGGGATCGCTCGTTGCGATGTTGGCTCGCCTGGCGTGACCGCCACAGCCACTCCCCCCCAGTGACCGAGTCATCGGGAAACGATACGTTTTTTTTGTTTTTTTGTACGTTTTCAGGGGTTGGTCCATTGTTAATCCCCATTGATGAGGTGGAATGTCTTCTTCTTCCGTTGTCGCCGTAACTCTGTCTTCTTTTATCGTGTATGCAGGTTTAAGACGTTCGACCGTGATAGTTTTCTCTTGCCCTTTGACGTCCACGACGAATCTTCTGTCATCGAGTCTCTTGACGACCTTGTATGGTCCCGCGTAAGGTGGTTCAAGAGGCGGTTTCACCAGGTCCTGGCGGAGATATACGTGCGAACATCGGTAAAGATCTTTTAGAACGAACATCCGTGCCTTGCTGTGATGCGCCTTCGAAGTGGGTCGAATTCCGCGCATATCCATGCGAAATTTCTCCACAAAGATTTGCGGGTCGGCAGGCAAGTCGTGATTGATAAAGAATTCACCTGGAACCCTCAAGGTTGTCCCGTACAACATCTCGGCACAGGAGGCCCCCAAGTCTTCTTTGTAGGCCGTCCTTAATCCGAGGAGGACCGTTGGTAGTAATTGCATTCAGGGTATTTGTCGATTGCACATTAGAGCTGACTTTAGTGTCCGGTGCCACATCTCGATCATCCCGTTGGAGGCTGGGTGATACGCCGTAGTCCTGATCTTCTTTGCGCCCACAAGTCCCGCGAGGGCCGCGAACAGAGTACACTCGAACTGCTTTCCCTGATCGGTGGTAATCGATAGTGGAGTTCCGTAATGACTAATCCAACAGTTGTAGAAAGCGTCAGCCACGGAGTCGGCCGTTATGTTCTTCAACGGTATAGCCACCGAGAAAACCGATCGATTATCGTGAGGCAGTAGCGGTAACCGTCGACGACTGGTAGTTCGATGATGTCCATATTGATGTGTGCGAACCGTCCGTCCGGAACTTCGATGCGATTTGGTTCGAGTCGATTGTGACGATGAACTTTTGATTTTTGACAGGCGTCGCACGTCCTTGACGACTTGAGAGCATCTTTTTTTATTCCCGGCCACACGTATTTTTGACGAAGGATCTTGCAGGTGTTTCGTCCGCTGGGGTGTGACATACCGTGGACCGAGTCGAAAGCTTTCCGTCGCAGCGATTTTGGGATGTATGGACGAACTGTCCCGTCAAAAATATCACAGAAGATTTTTGTTTCAGGTTCGACCGATATCAGTTGCAGATTCAAGGCCGATTTTCTTTCTAGGATTTCCTGAAGTTCTGTATCTTTGATTTGGGCTTCGTGTATTGTCTGTGCAGAGAGAATCTTTGGCATCTCGATTTGGCTTATTTGTTCAATCCTCGACAGCGCGTCCGCAACCACGTTCTCTCCTCCTTTTACGTGAACAATCTCGGTGGTGAACTGCGAGATGTAGTCTTGTTGACGGAGAATGCGTTGGGATGTTTTTTCGCCTTTCTGCTTGAACGCGTATACGAGAGGCTTGTGATCTGTACGAACGACAAATTGCCTGCTGTCGAGTATGCGGTGGAAGAACTTTATAGCCTCGTAGATCGCCAAAAGTTCTCTATCGTATGTGCTGTAGACCTTCTGTGTGTCCGTGAGCTTCTTGGAGAAAAATCCGACCGGTTTCTAATCGTTTCCTTCCATCTGCGACATCCGACGCGTCAGTCGTGAGTGATAACGGAGCTTCCGGGCACAGGAATCGTGTCAGCGTAGACGTAATAATGCTCTGTTTGCATCGCTCGAACGCATTTTCCGTTTCAGGAGTCCAGGGCACTTTCCTTTTGTCATTTTTTTTGAATTTTTAAGGAAATCGTTTAGTGGAGCCTGGGTACTCGCTGCGTTCGGGATGCATCGCCGGAAGTAGTTGATGAGCCCGAGAAATCTTCGCAATTCCTGTATCGTTCCGGGTTTCGGAAACTCGGAAATTGCCTTCACTCGGTCGGCGGGTGGTCGATATCCGTCCTTGTTAATTTGATCTGCTTCTCTCTCGACCCCCGTGACATTTTCATGGGCTTCGCAACACCCCAACAACCGAAAACTAGACTAAACTACAAAAAAACAAATTGGAGAAAATTCTCACAAACGCTACAAGACAATTATAATGATCATCTCCCTGATAATCGAAATTTGACTATATCTGAAATCAATGAACATACAATAAAAATAGAAGATCACATCTCAACAGTCATCAACTCAATAGTACCAAAAATCAGACCCGACGACAAAACTGGATGCTTAAAATATGTCAATAACAGAATGAAAAGACTGCATAATTACAAATCATCACTAATCTCATTCCTTTTCAGAAATAACCTCAGAAACGCCCAACTTAAACAGAACATCAAAAATCTCATCAAAACAATTAACAAACAATTAATGTCACAGTTCAAAAAAACAGAAACAGAATACTGGAAGGCGAAAGCGAGGGGCATTGATTATCGAGACTCAACGAAATTTTTCCCAAGAATAAACAGAACCTTCCGATATAAAGAACCGCCAAAAATCGACCCACTGGCCATCGACACTAATAACAACGCGCTACTAACAGGTGAAATACTAGTCAACGCCCCGCTTATCGAAAAAAATAACAAACTCATCTTCACAAATTCAACAACGAAACTAAACATAATTGGAAAATATTTTGAATCAGTTAACTCACCACGATATTCTAACGAGGGAACGGAAGTAAAACGCATTGCCGACGCAACTGCGACGGACATTAAAGCAAGCATTCAACACATGAGACAGCATAACATCACACACACCAACTTTAATAATAATAACCTAGCCCACATTCCCGTACGAGAGAGAGATGGGACAAAATTCCTGCACAGCCAAACTGAAATTGCGTTAATTCTCCAAAAGGCGAAAAACAAAACATCGAGTGGCCTAGACAACATACCGATGATTGTGCCTAAACATCTTCCTCCTCCGCTAATAAAAGATTACACAATTATTTTCAATAATTGTTTTAACCACTCTTACTACCCGGACGGATGGAAAAAAGCCAAAGTAATTCCGATAAAAAAGAAAGACAAAAATGGAGCAGATCCAGCGAGCTACAGGCCAATAAGTCTCACAGTCAACATTAGTAAAATCTTTGAAAAACTCATTAAAATTCAACTCACAGCACACACAGACGCAAATAGAATAATCCCAAACAATCAATTTGGCTTCAAAGCGAGGCATTCGACGGTTCACGCAATTAACAAATTCTCATCGGATATCAATAAACACCTCCTGAACGGCAAACTGGTAGGCGCAACATTAATCGACCTGGAGAAGGCCTTCGATTCGGTGTGGTTAAACGGATTGATTCACAAGCTACGTCAACTCAACTTTCCAAATAAATTAATCCTACTCATCTGCGACATGATACACAACAAAACGTTTATCACTTGGGACGGTTACGATCAATCAACAATCTCATTCCTAATTCAAGAAGGACTGCAACAGGGAACGGTGACTTCGCCAATACTTTTCAATATACTCAACAGTGAAATCCTCAACCTTTTCAACCTTAATTCTGGCAACGACACACACTCCGGCGCGTACGCGGACGATATCGTCGTTTACGTAGCCGATAGGAAAATCCCTTCATTACAGGATAAATTGAACACCATAGTAAATCAAATCCACTCATATTACAAAGATTGGAATCTCAAAATAAATCCGCTCAAAAGCGAGACAATTCTTTTCCGAAAAACGGTCAACGAAATCTCTCCTTTGACCGTCCCACTTATTAAAGAGTTCCAAATCACGATAGAAGATCAAAATACTGGGGAAGTCACACCAGTACCCAACAAAGATGTCGTTAAATACCTGGGAGTTCATTTTGATTACCTTCTAAGGATGAATAAACACCATTCCTTACAATTAACGAAAGCAAAAAACGCTCTCAGAGCCAATCACAAAATCTTCTTCAATAGAGAATTAGAACCGAAAGCGAAAATAATCTGCTACCAATTATTGATACGACCAATCATGGCCTACGCTGCTCCGATCTGGTGGAACGTAGGACCATCTGTCATGGAAAAATATAGAAAATTTGAGAGATCCTGCTTAAAAGCCTGTCTAGGACGATATCGCACCGCGGAATCTGATTTCACGAGACGCATCGACAACGAAGCAACGTACGACGGAGCCGACATCCCTCGCTTCGACAATTTCTGCATCACGCTTACAAGAAATTACTTTAGCACAGCTTATCTGATAAATAATGATCTCATCAATCAACTACCGATAAATAATGAAACAACAATCCTCAGAATGGCGAAAAGTAATTACTCACCCCCGGAAACCTTCACAAACTTCGACAGATCGGGCTACATACAAGATGAAAACAACTTACCAATAATTTACCATATAAGGAGACATTGCGCCAAAAAAGCCATTTTTACCGATCCGGACAACATTCCACGAGAAAATTGGGTATACTCCACAGCATTACCCAGAAGAGATCGAGAAAATCTCGACAGGCTTAATGAAAAATACTGGTGGCTACAAGGTGAAGCCAAACATATGGATGAACTGAGAAGAAGAGCTAGAAGGAAAAAAGAACTCCAACAAGAACAACAAAGAGCAGCGAACAGAGCCCGTTATCTACTACGACTACAACGTCAATAATTAAACATTTCAGGCGCACCAATGTCCAAACTTTGTAAATAATGTAAATAAATACACCCCCCCATCCCCATCCCAATCCCCCCGAAAAGTCTTCGACTAAAAACGTAGCAATGGTTTTTTTATAAAATTTTTTTTTTTACCATAGCATTAAGTCACAAAAATAGAAAGTATATAATACTCAACCACAAAGAAAGAGCAACGAACCGAAGTTTACATAGCAAGCTTTATATATCGAGTTTTGGTCAGAAACGTCACTTGACGACAATCCGAAATTATATTAATTATCAATACCGACTAAGTTCTTATAAGGATGTTTATTACTTAAAAATGTATACTGAGAAATATTGAAAAATAAACCACCTTTATCAAACCACAAACGATGCTCTTCCGGGCTGTCAGAGAAAACGAGAATGTCGTCGATATATATGATTACACCATCAACGTCTCGAAAAATGTTATCCATATGACGTTGGAATGTCTACGAGGCGTTCCTGAGTCCGAACGGCATTACCAGAAATTCGAAAGCTCCGATGGGCGTGGTGATCGCTGTTTTTTCAATATCGTCCTTGGCCATCGGAATTTGGTGGTAAGCTCGCGTAAGGTCCAACTTGGAGAATATTGTTTTTCCGTAGAGAGCCTGAAAAAGATCGTGGTTATGTCCAGTCGGATAACGATCGGGCACCGTAACTGAGTTGAGACCACGAAAATCGCCGCACAGTCGCCAGCCCCCAGAAGTTTTCGGCTGTAGGTGAACTGGACTGGCCCACGAGCTACTCGACGGATGAATCATGTTCTGGTCGAGCAGGTAGGTAATTTCCTCTTTCAGCGCCTTTAGTTTTTTGCCGACAATTCGTATTGGACGTTGCGAAATTGGAGGTCCCTTCGTCTGGATGTGATGATGCACCGCGCTATCGTCTGTGACCGCCTTGGTTTTGTTTGTTGTCTGTTGGGCGTCGAAATATTTCTGTAACAATTCAGTGTACTCACCCTCCTTGTTAACCACGGAAATGTTGTAGATTGACGTGCGGACGACCGTGCCTTGTGACGTTAGCGAGGTGTGTGGGTCCAATAACCTTCGATTCTTGAGATCGATGATTATTCCGAAGTGCGCGATTAAGTCCGCTCCTATGAGCGCTGATTGCACGTCTGCAATGACGAAAGGCCATCTGAACTCTCTCCTGAGTCCCAGATTGACCGTGATGACTTGCTGTCTGTATGTTTTAATTGGTGAGTTATTAGCAGCGTACAGATCGTTGCCTCGATTTCTTGGTCTCTGTTTCACAGCTTTTATCGGAACTACCGAGACGGATGATCCTGAATCGATTAGAAATGTTATATTGGTGAGAGCATCGTAGATATTTAGTCGAAGTTCAGGCGGAGGAACGTGGCTGCTGTCACCGACTGCCTGGATGGGTGACAGCGTGACTAGTTTCCCTGGTTGTTGCCTTTCGGTTTGTAGTTGCAGGGTGTTGTACACTTCACTGATGCGTCGCCAAATTTGCGATGATAAAAACACACACCGGTCTGGCTGCGAGTCGTTGACCTAGATTTTGACCGTCGCCTGGACTGTCATTCTGTGTTGTTTCTTTCGCTTGGCTCTGTGCGCTTGAGAAACTGAGAAAACATGTCTCGCAGCTCCTTTACTTCGCCGGCAAGCTTTTCGCAGTCAGTATAGCTGCGTTCGCTGGGCTGCTGTGGTTTTGTGCTGGTAGCCATCACCTGCGAGCACCTCATTGAGTCGATCACTCTGTTAGCCATCTCCGCTAACCCATTTAAATCTAAATTGTTAGACATCATTAGTATAGGTTGTAAGTTCTGTGGCAAGCGCATTATCCACAGCGAGTGAAGCATCTCATCACTGAGGCCTCCTGCGGCAAGGTCCTTCATCTCTCTCAAGAGCTGCGATGGCTTTTTGTCATCCAGCGGTAAGTCGTTGAGAAGTTTTGACAGCTGCCGTTCCTTCGATTTAGAGAAACGCTGTATTATGGTTCTTTTAATGTGTGGATATTTATCTCGAAGTGGCGGGTTGACGATGATATCGGATATTCCGTCCAGTGTCTGCGCGTCGAGTGCCTTCAGAACAGCAATGTATTTGCTTTCATCGCTTCTGACGTTGGACGACTTGAATTCTGCTTCGGCGATGAGGAACCACAAGTCGGGTCTCTCTGATCGAAACGGTGCTAGCTGGACTCTGTTGATGACCGATATCGTGTTTCCGTTGATCTGATCGACGTTATCGATGTGCGGAACTCGTGCTGCACCGTCCGTCTCCACGAGTGTTTCGGGGCTGCTGGCTGCTGGGTTGTCGACGCAGTCCTGGAAATCGTTTTCCTACGTGTCGTCGATTACCGATGTGCTGCCTCCATCCTCACTGCTTTTTTTTGTACGGGTTGCAATGAAGAAAAACTATAAAAATCAATAGACCGACTTGGGTCAGCGCATATATCATTATTTTAGATTCCAGACCGAACGAATTTCAAAGATGCATGTCGGAAAAATAAACATAAATTAGAGCGGCTTGGGCCAGGCGAAGTATCGCCAGATGTCAAGTGGACCACCCGAGTATGACTATCAAAAAATACATATAAGGAAAAGAAACGCTTTTCAAACAGGAAACATAAAAATCTGCAAGAGCCCTTGAAAATAAACACGAACTCCGAGATTAGGAAAAGGCCGAAACTGCGTTTCGTCTTTCAAGATAAAAATGACCGAATGCAGCTGTGACTTTCCGTGAGAACTAAGAATTCTCAAAATAACTCATTTCAACGATTACAAACTACACAAAAATTATTTATCATTTAGAAACTCGATGAACAATAAAATATACAATGAACAAATAATATACGAATTATAAACGAACAATTATAATGAAACACATTAGAAAAATTGAACAACTAATTGATTGAATCAAAATAATAACGCAAATGTTAAATTGATAAACTCAGTAACAATAATTAAAATAACATTCTTGATAAATGAATAAAATAAAAACAAACAACACATATAAATAAAATGAGAATACATGATAAAATAAAAATATGAATAAATAAAAAATGAACAATAAATGAATGCGAACGAGGAAAGAACGAGAAGAACGGAAAAATATCGAATATAGAATAAAGATATATAATCTATGCATAAAAATGTGGAGGGAAGAACGGGCCTTCCCGAAACAACACTATTGGTCGTCGGGGGGGGGGGGGGGGGGGATCCACCCACGCACCCTAAGAAAAAGGAAAACCATGTGGAAGGGATGGTGAGGTCCCGAAGCATTGGGTCCTTAGACTAAAATAAGGAAAAACCAAGGCCTTGACGAAATGTCATTGGTGTTGATTTTTCCTGCCCACAAAATTAGGGAAACGCCTAGTAATTACGTTTTAAATACCACTGCGCAAGGAAAAATCAGTCAGTTGCAAGGAAAGAGGATCGAGAGTTGGATGGGAATAGAATCAAGAATTATAAGAGAATAAAATCAAGAATTGTCATAAGAGACAAATTACATATTAAAGATTGAAATATTAAAAATTACACTTTGTAAAGTAAGTCCTAAAAGAAGGACAAAGTTGAAATACAAATATAAAGATAACGTAAAATCAAGTTTAAAGAAAGTGAAATAAAGAGAAGATCTCCAACCACCAGTTGACTGATTTCATCTTCGCCAACAATAATTTCAAATAACATAATCCAGTTGTAATTGAACGAAATAATTTGTTAAAATATATTTTTATTAATTTGCTAATTCAAATAAGTCTTAAAAGTTAATCTCCTCATCAAAGATCCCCGTCCAGTCTATTAATCGAGAGGTTAGGGCAAAAAGGGGGAATGAGCTAGAAATCTTTTCTTGGTGATTGGGAAAAAAATTACTATCACGGAAAAGTTTTAAAAGCGAGACGTTCCGACTTCACATTTGTTGGGAACTCGTCCTTCCCGACGTAACGAGTAATTGTAATAATTTTTTTTTTTCAATTGTTCGTTTTTCAAAAACGCAGGTGGTTTAAGTTTTTTCAAAATAGCTTCGTAACTTTGGTCACAATTGCTATTTGTTTATAAGCAAAAATCGAAAATGGTCCTAAAACAATATTCATTATCACCGAAAATAATTTTTTTTTCTATATCACTTGGGCACTATGACACGAAGCTCCTCGATTTTTTTCTACACTGTGGGCCTTCGTCGGGAAATTCCATGGAAGGGCAAAGTTTTTTCGATTATCGCATATTGTTGCTAAACTATATCTTGTAGATCGAAAAACCTTGCATGATTCTCTAGGGGTTCGGCGCCCTTACAATATATATGAACTTGGAATCGATAGATTGTTAAACCATGTAAGATTATCATTAAAATTAAGATTTCGCGCCATTTCATCCTCCCAATCGATCTAAGCAATTATAACAATCGAAAATATCGACGATCGAATTCCCGCACTCCGTCGTACTCATAAATCGGAGAGGCCCTCAAATTTATTAAATTCGCTCTCTTCGCTCTGGGACGTCTCACGAGGTGGATCGAAGAACATCATCGTCCTGATCTTTTTGAGGATACAAAGAAAGCTGGCCAGCATCAAAACTTCAATATCATCGCCTCTGAGATCACATCGAAGAACAACACACCTTAGTCCCAGGGCAGGAGCCAACGAGGGATTCGGCGTTAAGTTAAGCGATTAACCGTTTTGTTAAGAAAGAAAAAAGAAAGACTTGGTCATATTATAAAATTAAAATAAATGCGTAGCGTAAGAAAAGTTAAATCTAAAAACATAGATTTGTAAGACAAACGCACATTCGTAGAAAAATTATTAAAATAACAATGTGCACAAATCCAAAATAAATAATAAGATATCATTTTATTACAAAATGGCGCCTAACAATGGAGCATAAAAACTCAATTAAAAGTCATATAAAATTTATATTTATATTCAATTATATTTAGATGTTTTATGGCGGATGAAGAAAAAATAGAATATATTACGAAATCGGGAAGAGTTTCGAAACAAAAATTAAAATTATATCGATTTCCAGAAAAAGTGTCAAAAATGCCTGTAATGAGAGAAGGAGTAGCATCGAAGGAGACAGACGTGCTCGAAAGTACGAGTATAGAACAAGAGTGGGAGAGAATAAGAAAAGAAAGAGAAAATTTGGAGCGAATCCGTGCGGCTATCGAGAATGATCGTGAGCAAATTCAGCGACTAAGGAACCGAGAGGAAACACGAAATCAAGGCCAAACAAATGAAGGCATCGGATCGTATCAGAAGGAATAGTAACAGCACTGGATAATATGCAAAACAATCAGTTTGATATGAAAATCCCGAAATTTCAAGATGAAATTCAAAAAAACCCGGTCGAATTTCTTGAAGAACTCGAAAAATATTTCAGAGTACGAAGCATAAAAGAAAACAGAAAGCTATTTGTGAGTGAGCATACCCTAGAAGGGAAAGCTAGTTTATCGTTCAACTTAAAAGAAAGCTTTGTAAATTTTGATGATTTTAAAAAGCAATTCTTACAAGAATTCTATTCGATACCCATTTGTGCGCGTTTTAAAAGATCGTGGATGGAAAGTAGATACGATGCGCAAAAATAATTGCTCCAAAATTATTATTATAAACAATTACATCAATCTCGATATTTCATTCCCAAGTTGTCAGAATTTGAAATAAATTATAATATTATTCATCAATTTCCGCATAGGGTACGAGAGACTCTATCGACTGTAAATTTGAATGATACGTCGGTAATAACACAAACATTAGGAAATTTAGACGTTATTAAGAAAGAAAAAACAAGAATGTCTGAAAATAAATATCAGGGGTATAACAACCAACCAAGGCGACAAGAAATAAAGGTAAATAAAATTGGGATAGAAAGAGACACAAGACATGGTAGAAAAAAATTTTATAGACATAACGACGAGTCAAGAGAAAATAGAAGGGCTCCATATTATGAACAAAATTATACGAATTCTAGAATGCGAAATAGTAACGAAACAAACTTGGTTTTGCCGGATACTCGTTTTCCCCCACCCTACAGAAATTCACACGATAATGCCGCTGATCCTCGATCAACATCAAATAATAATCAAAATTTAGAAAACAGGCGAGATTTAAACTAAAGCGTGGCACGCCTCTTATTGCTCCGGGAGCGTGTCCCGAATATGTTGATTTTATTGATGATTTATCATTGGGAATAGAAACGGGAGCGAATGCGAAAACAGAAAAAAATGAAAGAACAATAAAGAGAAACCCGCATATAAAAATAAGAGTAATGGACTCAGAAATTTTAGCCTTATTAGATACGGGCAGTGAAGCGACGGCAGTCTCCGAAAAAATATATAAAAATTTGTGTTCTATTAAAATTGATGTTCTGCCTGTATCAGGAGTAACGGTGTCGACTGCGATAGGAAGAAAGTCAACAGCCGTCAAGCATCAAATACGTTTAAAAATGATTATTCAGGGAAGAATATTTGAAAGGAATTTTTTTGTGATCCCAAATTTATCATCGGACATGATCCTAGGACATGACTGGATGACGCAAAATGGCGTTGATATCAGATATAGCAAGGGAACGATTGACATTGATAATATGCGTTTGTTGAGTTCGACTGTGGTTTTTGAACGTAAACCAGTAGAAAGATTAATTTGCTCGGGTAATGAAGAAGAAACTCGTATTTTTGTTTTGAATCTTTCTAGTATATTATATATACGAAAAATAATGATTATCAGGAAAGTCCACGAAGGAATTCAATAAATGGGGACGAAGTAAACAAAAATGATAATGAAAATTTTGGACAACGTGTGACAAGTGATGACGATAGTTTAATAACTGATAAAAAAATATAATAAAGAAACAGATTCCCGGAGTAACCACATAGAGAAAGAAAATGATGTTAAAAATGATGACTATGAAGAAAGAGAGTCAGATAAGCCAGCAGATCCATGTTCAGTTGCCAATAAGATGCTTTTAGAAAACAAGGAGGATAGAGATGCGTTCGCAGGACTTATAGAGGAGTATCGTCAACTTTTTTCGATAAAACCCGGGTGTGCTAAAGGGTACGAGCATCGAATAAAGTTGATAACGAATACCCCGTCTATAAAGCATACGTACCCTGTTCCTCTTCAATTAAGAACAGCTACGTCTAACGCGATAAATGAGATGTTAGAGAACGGCCAGTCGATTTTGCAATCCGTTGCGAATCGTTTGAAAACCTAATGGTTTAGTACGGGTATGCTTAGATGCTCGATTTTTGAATTGCGTTATTGAGGACGACCATGAATCTCCACCTCCTGTAAACGAGTTGTTACAAAAATTTCATAATGCAAAGTGGTTCTCGAAACTCGATTTGACTCAGGGTTATTGGCAGGTCGTTTTGCATAGGGATTCGAGGCCGTACGGCGTTCTTGCATAACTCACACATGTCGTGAGTCATGCAAGACTCACGAGACTGTGAGTCATGAATTTTGTCGTATTCCATTTGGGTTAAAGACTGCAGGTAGTGGATTCATACGTGCGTTGAGTTTCGCGGTACGGAACGATTTCGATGAATATATCTCATGTTATATCGATGATGTTCTTATAGGTACTGAATCGTTTGAGAAACACCTAGAAATCTTAGGACAAATATTTAAAAGGCTTTTGGAGTTTTATTTTACGATAAATTTGGCCAAATGCGTTTTTTGTGTACAGACTGTGTCATTTTTGGGTTTTCGAATCACAACAGAGGGCGTATCGCCTGACCCTGAAAAACTACAAGTGATAAAAGATTTCGCGGAGCCAGCAAATAAGAGACAGTTACAACAATTTATAGGTGTATGTAATTATTATCGACAATTTAACATACATCATAGTGAGTCTCTTAATCCGTTGCGTAAGCTTTTACAGAAAGATACCGCTTGGGAATGGAATTTGTCACATAAGGGCGCATTTGAACAATTAAAGTGGGATCTTTGTAACAGTATAAGTTTGAGTCACCTACTACCTGGCAGGCCGTATAAACTGCAAACAGACGCGAGCGATGAGGGCATATGCGGAGTTTTATACCAAATCGATGAGGACAAGTTTCACAGAGTCATTGGTATTGTATCTCGTTGTTTGACTAAATGCGAAACGAGATATACCACCACTGAGAAGGAACTCCTCGCCATAGTTTATTCGGTTATAAAATTTTGAATATATCTTATTGGTGTACAATTCGAGATCGTTACGGATCACTCAAGTCTCACTTTTCTTCAAACAGCTAATTATCGGAATTCCCGAATTCATCGATGGTGTCTAATTTTGCAACAATATTCGTTTACGCATTGTCGTGGTGTCGATAATATAGTGGCGGATTTTTTTTAGTAGAAATCCCGATTCTAAATTTTCTGTGGAAAAGGAAGATAGGTTAATAATAGCCGTTATGCATAAAGGAATGTTGCCAAATAAAAGTGAAGAAGATACAACGCTCGTGTCGATAGCGTTGCTTGAATATAATCCTGATTTATTGCAAGATTTCAAAAAGTTGATTGCATGGCTAAAAAAGGATAAAAACCTTATAAAACATTTCGAGAAAAGTGATGAATTGGGAGAACAATCGAACTATGTTATTTATAATGGTGTTTTGTTCCATAGAGAAAATGAATCGTTCCAATGGAGAATAATGATTCCTGAAAAATTAAGTCGATCGTTAATAGATGAGATTCATACGAAGCTTGGTCATCCCGGTGTGTACAAAACTATTGCATATATGAAGCGTTTTTATTATTGGAAAAGTATGAGGATACAAATAAAAAAGCATATTAAGGAATGCGATCTATGTCAAAGGGTTAAAAATCTCACCATTGCGATGGAGGGGGAATTCCAATACGTACCGTCTAAAGGGATAAATGATTTAATAACAGTTGATTTTTACGGTCCCCTCCCTCGTGGTCGTGGAGGCATGGAATATATTTTTGTAATGCTTGATAATTTTTCAAAACATGTAAGTCTTTATGTTATGAGAAGGGCGACCGCTCGAATGACTCTCAGAAAGATTTTTGATCATTTTATACCAAAATTTGGGAAACCCGCTCGTATTTTATCGGATCATGGGACGCAGTTCACGTCCACACAATGGAAGCAAGAATTAGAACAGGCAGGGATAAAAGTTCTATTTAGTTCGATTCGACATCCCCAGTCGAATCCAACTGAAAGAGTAATGAGAGAACTAGGTAGGCTATTCCGTACTTTGTGTGCAGAGAAACACACCAAATGGGTATCTTATGTTTCGTATATTGAAGAAATATTAAATTTAACGCAATATCAAAGTACCGGTTACGCCCCAAGGGAATTACATTTTGGTCAACCGATCCGGGATAAAATACAAGAATTGATATCCGTTCCTCCATCGATAGGACATGCTCATGAACGAATCGTTACCTTGGCGCATGATAATCTTCTTGCCAGTTTTGAAAGAAGAAAACGACAACAAAAGAATGTTTCGCGTATTTCATTGCAAGAAGGAGACTTGGTTTTATTACGTGTTCCTCATCTGTCAAACGCCTTGGATCGAGTAATCAAGAAATTCTTCCATTTATTTGAAGGACCCTATAAAATAAAAGAAAGAATTGGAGAAAATGCTTTCCTTCTGTGCGATGTTTATAATTTGGATAAAGTAATTGGCACATATAATCGATGTAATTTGCGGAAATATTATTCGAAAAATCTCGAAGTGACGAAGCGTTGAATTTGGCTATGATATATATTTATATAGTTATATGTAGTTATGATTTTCTTGAGCGATAAATGACGATGATATAATCTGAATGGTGTGTCTTAGAGTAGTTCAGTCAGAGTATGAGTATGTGTATGTAGGGATGAAGTTGTTAAAAAAATAACTCAAAAATAGCGAATTTTCAATTTTTAATCATTTTTTATTGCTAAAATGCAACTCGGATTTTTACAAAAACTCAGGACTATGTTCCTACAGTTCCTAATTACCTATAAAAAAATTGGCGAGTGGGTGGCCCATTTGAATAGAACTTATTCTAATTTGACTGGACTATTTCTGGATTTTTCTAAAAACTCGCGGAGAAATCTGGTTAAACGGACGCGACACGTTCACGGCGAAGGGGCGGCCTTGTCGGCTTACTCTACGATGTGCAGTGGGTTCCAGCTTTTGACGCTAGGTTTGCTTCGGCAGTCTGTTGATAAGATCGGACAGGTGGTATATCGACGGTAGCAAAAAATGATAAACACTGAAAATTTTTAAAGTTTCTGAATCCGACAATTTTTTCTAAGTCCCACGATGTTCTCCAAAGGGCACTTTTTTTCGGTCTCCACACGAATAGGTCATTCGATAGAGAATCGCATGAAACGCGTTTTTAGATTATCATGGGAGATTTTTTTTTTTTTTTTTTCGAAAAATTTCAAAGTCTCAAGGTCCTCGAATTTTTTCAGTCCCACGATTTTTTTTAAAGGGACTTTTTTTCCGACCGCGCCACGAATAGGTCAAGTGTCGCGATTGCTTTCGTTCCGAAAAACGATTAGTGCCATAATGACAAAAAACAATAATTACAGTATTCCTCAACGTAAAACCCTAATATATCAAGCGGCCCTGATAAGCATGTAGGAGCATTTGTATTTATCATTATTATTATCATTCGATAACACTAGAGCGGGGCTAGCAACGAGATGCGAGCGGGGCGCGATGTCTGGGAATAGAAAAATAATAAAAAGACAGAAGGACAATAAAATATCATACGCAGAGAAAAGTTGTATTTTATTGTGAATTCCTACCAATCAGAAGTGGGATTAACCAGTGGAGGTGTTGTAGATTAGCTGTGTGCCTTGGCAAACTTGTAAATTTCGCTGAGCTGGGTGCCGCGATCTGATTTTTAAGAACCTCGCGTTAGCTGTGTGCTTCGACGAAACCCTAACTCTTCGACGAGCTGTGTGCTGCAAAATAACAATAAAAATAAATTCAGTTGTTCAAAATGGATTATATAGATTTAACAGTGGTACAGTTGAAAGTCATTTCGGGTAGTAAAGGGTTGCCGACTGCAGGTCGAAAAGCAGAATTGATTCAAAGACTAAATGCAGCTGATCCTGAGGGGGCTTGGGTCGCGGAGGCTCAGCAAATTATCAATGGCAATGAACAAGAAAATGAGACTGACGATAATAATGAAGACAACGGCGACCGTGATAGGACACAACGTGATGCCAATGTACCTCGGGATGAGCAAGAGGCCCGACACGATAATAATATTCAGTTGGCCGCAAGGGACGACAATGGTGAATGTCAACGGCAGGCAGTTCATAATGTCCTTGAAAACAGGGACGACGTCGGTGAAAGATTGGCATACGTGATGCAACGAGAAAGAGAGCTAATGGAACGGGAAATAGCACTACTGCGACGCGCGAATGTGATGTTAAGAGCTTCAACGGGAGCGAGCACGGTGTCTACAGGATCTCGCGCTCCGCCGAGTATAAAAAGTGTGAGTGAACTCCTCAGTGAATATAACGGATTGGGTGAAGATTTCGACAGATGGAGTGTAATAGTACGTTTTTATGTTTTACAGAATTGTTATTTATTTAGTCGGAGATTTATTATTGATTTAGAATATCGGTCGAGAAAATATTACTTATCTCATCTTGTTCCGTGATGGTCAAGGTGGCAAGAAAAGATGGTGACGAGTCAATTATGTTGTAATCAGTTTAATTTTATTATATGTCAGTTACTTTCGAGAGCACAGAGACTACTGATAGTTTGAGGAGACGATCTTACCGTCGTTCATACAATTAAGAGGGGATAAAGGGTGACAGTCGACTGTCCCTACCTATAGCGCTTGGCGCCAGATTTTAAATTCACCACATTGCCCCCCTAAATTTCCATATCGGTGTATACGGCCGATAGGGAAATTTACTTATTTATTATTCATTCCATTTAACTCACATCCATCCATACTACAACCACACACGCTGACTCCACCCCAAGAAAGGTCTCGTCCTAACAATGGATAAATGTCGCACACACACCATTCATACCAGTATTCTTCAGGTGATCGTCTCTCTCAATTTCATACATGAATGGTCAATATAGTTACTAAATATATTAATTAAGTATCGACAAAATACTATTCGTCACCTTTGCGTAAATCACTTTGTCCGATTATACATCATTTGCACCTCTCAAAATCAATCCTCTACCTATTATTCGCTTTAGTAGATTGATTATATTTTCGAAGACTTGTCCTGTTATATGTCCCTTTAATTTTTGAAATATTTTCTGGATCGGCGAGGACGAACGCATTATTTTCTCGCGCTTCAATAATTTTGAAAGGCCCTTCGAATAAATGAAAAAATGTATGAATAACACGATCGGTATTACTAGATAAATGTGGAACTCTGAGAAGTACCAAATCGCCCTCTTTAAGCGATATCTTTGACTTCGCCTTCTGATACCGCTTTCGCATTTCAAACTTTTGCTCTAGCTTCTCTCGAGCAAGCGCAATTTTCATGTGGTGATTAGGTTCTTTTGCTTCAGGAAACGGAAACAATTTGCTGATCTGGTCTTTCGGATTTTGACCCCAATGCAACTCCCACGGTGTGAAACCCGTGCTACCATGTGTTGTACAATTTAAAATAGTCTCAATGCGTTCAATATATTTAGCCCACTTTGTGTGTTGCTCTGAGCAATATATTCTAAAGAATTTCCCGAGCTCACGCATGATACGCTCAGTGGGATTAGATTGCGGGTGTCTCACAGACGAGAACACGACCTTGATATTATTTTTCTTCAACTTTTTCTTCCATAAATTCGCAGTAAATTGGGACCCATTGTCAGATAAAACGCGATCCGGCTTTCCTACACTGGTCACATAATTGTCCAATAGCTTTTTTACAACGATTTTTGCAGTAGTCTTCTTTACAGGGTATAATTAAACTAATTTCGAAAATGCATCCATAATAACGGAAATATATTGAACTCCTCCGATTGATCTCGGCAGAGGCCCATAGAAATCGACCGTTACAAGATCCCCTGGTCGTTCAAATCTGACAAGGAGGTATTCGCCCTCCATGGACCTTTGCATATGCTTTACTCGCTGACATAAATCACACCGCAATACATGTCGTTTCACATCTTTTTGCATTCCTCTCCAGCAATAATATCGCTTCAAATGGAGCAAAGTCTTTAGCACACCAAGGTGCCCCATTTTCTCGTGTTCAGTTTCAACGAGAAGAGGTATTATTGTTTCTGGAACGAGAATGCACCAATGCGACGATGCATGCGATCTACAAAACCAAATACCATTATATTGCATGATGTTTTGAGCCGATTTTTGTTGACATTGGTTAATGAAAGTAACAAGCTTCCCGTCTTCGGCTTGCATCTTCCCTAGATGTTTTAAGCTCTTTTTCAAAATAGGATCCAATTCAAGTTGAATGGCCATAATCAATCCCTGATCACGCTCTGAGTGCACACTCTCAGATTCTACGAGTCTCAAGCTTGATATGACGATTCTCTCAGCTGTCTCGTTTTCGAAATATCCCCTACGATTTCTACTTAAAAAATCAGCTACAATATTATCTTTTCCTTTACAATACTGTACTGTAAACGTATATTCTTGAATTAGCAAAAGCCATCGAGAAATTCGAGCCGTTTGGAATGGAGTTTTATTTAAAAAGGTAAGCGCAAGATGGTCGGTGATTATGACAAATGGCTGACCTAACAAATACACCCGTAGTTTCAACAAACTATACACGATCGCCAACAGCTCTTTCTCTGTTGTCGTGTACTTAACTTCTGCGCTTGTTAAACCTCGACTTATCGTAGCAATAATTCTTTTATTGTCGCATTCGTCGATCTGAAACAGAATTCCGCTGATCCCTTTATCTGACGCATCGGTTTGCAAATAAAACGTGCGATCAATGTAATAGTGACACAATTCGACCGTGTTTTTGAAATTATTTTTTATTTCCTGATATGCCCGCGCATGCTTCTCCTCCCATTTCCATATCGCATCCTTTTTTAATAGCGAGCGCAACGGATCGATGCATTCTGTATGTTTTAGACTAAATTGTCGATAATAATTGCATACCCCGAGAAATTTTTGCAACTCTAACTTATTTCTTGGTTCTTGAAATTTCAAAATACTATCAATTTTGTTAGGGTCGGGGGTAACTCCCTTTCCGGATAATATAAACCCTAAAAATTTAACAGTATTTTGACAAAACTCAGCCTTATCGAGACGCAATGTGATGTTAGCTTGCTTGAGTCGCATAAAAATCTTTTCAAGATGTTCAAGATGTTCATCGAGATCCTTTGATGCCACTAACAAATCATCCACGTAATAGGATAAGCATTCATGAAAGTCATTTCCAAAAATTATATTTAATGCGCGTATAAAACCACTACCTGACGTTTTTACTCCGAACGGAATCACCGTAAATTGATACAGGACCCCATCAAATAAAAAGGCTGTATATTTGCGTGATTCGTTCGAGAGTGGTATTTGCCAATATCCCTGCGTAAGATCCAGAGTTGTAAAGATTTGCTTCCCCGCATGTTTCTGCATAATTTCATGAATGAGTGGAGGTGATTCATGTTCGTTTTCGATCAACGCGTTGATATATTGTGCATCTAGACACAGTCGAATATTGTTGTCTTTCTTTTTCACAACTCGCAATGGATTACAATACGAGCTATCGCTTTTTTCAATAACTCCTAAATTTTGCATTCTCCCTATTTCTTTTCTAACCGCTTCTCTTAAATGTAACGGTACCGGATACAAATGATGTGAGATAGGCCTCTTGTCGATTACTTTGATTTCGTGCTTATACACCGAAGATAAACCGGGTTTTTCTGAAAAAATGCCTTCATTCTGTCTAATTATTTTGATTATTCGCGATATCTGATTTTCATCCATTTTCCCCAGCTTGCGCACAATAGATTGCAATTCTTTTTCGAAATGACTATCATCATTTCCTTGATTCAATGTTATGTCGATGTTACCAATATTAATACTTTCATCTTTCATTTCATTATCGTGGGTGTGAAAATCACCTTCTATTTTATGTGCATTTTCACATTTCCATTTACTTGTATCTTTCTCTATAATTTCATTTTCAAATTGATCATTTTCTATCACATGCGTGTTTACAACATAATTTTCATTAATATTTCTTAATTCTGTTATTCTTATATGTGTCCCATTTTTCTCTTCGATTTTTTCTATTTTTTCAGACGGAATACCGTTGAAATCAACTAATGTTGCGTCAAGCTTAATATAATTTATTGTTACGCTTTGCTCTTTATAATTTATAATTCCTCCATTTTGGTTCAACCAATCGCTGCCTGGAATACAGCTCGATGTCAAATATGGAATTACCAGAAAAACGTGTCGACACATCTCGTTACCTATCTTTACTTCAACAAAGATTTGCCACTTCACAGTACTTCCTCGATTGCCAATGGCCGTAGATACATTCATATTGCTCACTGGAAGTTCACGTAATTCGCATTTCATTTTCAATTGTTTGTAAAAACTATCAGAAAAACAGGTTATTTGACTACCCGTATCGAGAAGGGCTCTTACTTCAGTGTTTTGTACATTTAATTTCAGGTGGGGACACGGTTGAATAATGGCTTTCATATTGTTTTCGTTTACGCATTTCCCTTCAATTTCATCCTCAAGGTCCTCAATAAAGTCATATAAACTACGACACGACGTTGGACCGTCTCTCGTCGTGTCCTTTATTGGTTTAAATTATTATTATTATTCTCGCTCGGACCGTTTATCCGTGATACGTCGTTTTGATTGCCTGTCTGATATCCAGTTTGCCAGCTTGGTGGGGGGAAACGAAAATCTGGCATCGGATTATACGACTGATTGTAACTCCCGAAATTGCCTGGATGATAGTTATTTTGATTTGTATAGTTTTGATATGGTTGTCCATAATTTCTATGATTTTTTGTTTTTCGATTGGAGCCTCTAAAAGTATTTGCGTTGTGCTTTCTTTGATCATTATCGTTTTCGTTGTTTCTCGATGCTGTACAACAAATTGTATTTATACTATGCGTCGGCACTTTTTGTGATTACTTTTAAACTCTTTTTGACGTGAAAATTCATCTTGACTTATGTCTAATTGCGCGAGAGCTCGGGAAACCGTATTTGTGTCGGCAAAATTTGTAGCAGCCAAATTTGTTTTTATTCGAAGTGGGAGTTGCTGTACAATTGTATAGTTTATTTCGTATGATGTTAACGGGGGTTCAAAGTATTGTGTTTCTTTAATTTGTTGATAGAAATATGCTTGCATTGACCCGTCAGATATTTTGTATTTTCTAGAAGACCAGCGATTTTTAAATTGAACTCTATTTGGTATCGCATAAAATTCTTCCCGATAAAATTCTTTAAATGTTTCGAAACTTCGAATAACGTTTTTTACTGCCTCATACCATGTTTTTACTCTCCCCTCAATTATATTCTCTAATACCGTAAGCTTGTATTCGTCACGAACATTTTTCAAGGCCATATATCGCTCTAAATTTTCTAAATATTCGAGAGGATTACGCTCTTCATCGAATTTTGGGACGTTTATATTGAGGTGCAAATTCTGTAAATGTGAAACAATTCCGTTTACCACTTGTTGTCTATTTTCAGTAGGTCTCTGTTCATGGTCTCGCGTTGGATGTTGTTGTGTTGGTTGTCTCTCGTTATGGGCAGCGGATCTTATTCTTTCGCATTCGAGTCGTTCTTCTATTAACCGTTGTCGTTCTTCTCTGATCCTTCGCCATTCTTCTTCTATATTTACTTCCTCGCCCTCTCGAGCCATTACTTGTATATTATCTTGCCTATCAATATTTAAAGTACGCTCTATTATTCTTTTTTTTTCGTGTAACTTGTGGAGACGATGCCTTACGCTTTAATAGTCTCGCAATGGGTAACACTGAACGTGGCTCAGGTATTACTTGACCTCGCGCTCTCGTTAATCTTGGCGAAACGGCTTTTTTTTCTTTCGGCATGTAGTCGTCTATAAATTTTCTTACGAATTACATTACGCGTTAATTAATTTTCCATTTTCTTTAGAGACACAAATTTGAGTGTATTTTGAGCGTATATGACTTTAATTTTTATATACATGTATTTAAATATTATATTTTATTTTATTAACAATAATAATTCTATTTGTAATTTGAACTTCAATGAATATAGGCATGGAATTTCTTGCCAACAAGTTGGGCGCCAAATTTAATAGTACGTTTTTATGTTTTACAGAATTGTTATTTATTTAGTCGGTGATTTATTATTGATTTAGAATATCGGTCGAGAAAATATTACTTATCTCATCTTGTTCCGTGATGGTCAAGGTGACAAGAAAAGATGGTGACGAGTCAATTATGTTGTAATCAGTTTAATTTTATTATATGTCAGTTACTTTCGAGAGCACAGAGACTGCTGATAGTTTGAGGAGACGATCTTACCGTCGTTCATACAATTAAGAGGGGATAAAGGGTGACAGTCGACTGTCCCTACCTATAGCGCTTGGCGCCAGATTTTAAATTCACCACAGGAGAATACAAATAAATTTACTTCGGACTACGTATGACCTTGATGATAATTCAGCTAAAATTATGGTGGGGTCTAAGTTGCGCGGAAAAGCATTCAATTGGTACCATTCTCGAGCTGAACATTTCGCAATGTCACTAGAAAAAGTAATAAAGGAGATGGAATCAATGTTTGACCAAAGACCCGGAAAACTCGACTTGAAAAGAGCGTTTGAAGCTCGAGACTGGAAGCGCAGCGAGACTTTTAGTGATTATTGTCATGAAAAATTAATTCTCGGTAACAAAGTTCCAATTGCGCAGGAAGAGATGGTTGACTACGTCATTGATGGAATCCCGTCGGAACATCTGAAAGACCAAGCTCAGATGCAGTCATTTTCGTCGACTATCGATCTTCTTAAAGCTTTCAGGAATATCAAGTTAGAACAACCGAAACAATGGGTGAAAAGGGATTTTTCGTCAACTAGAGACACGAGATCCAAGACTCGATCCGAACCGTCCCACGATTCGTCGGCGGTAACTCAGAAAAAGGAAATAACAGAAAAAAGTAAATCAACGACACGAGGCGTCTTCAGGTGTTACAAGTGTGAAGGAATTGGTCATCTTGCAAGGGAATGCAACGCCACGACAAGACCAAAAGATATCACCCGTCAGTCAGGCAATAGCACCTTCCAGACCGAACGACAGATGGCTTACGTGGATAACAATGATGAGCAAGAGAACCACGAGGAAGCAGGTCAAGAGGATGACGAAATCTGTTTCGTTGATGTAGAAACCGAAATAATGGATGACTTTCAAAGAATTGCGAACTTTGATATAAAGGAGACAGATAAGTTCTCTTTAATAGTCAGGGTAGATACAGGATGTCCGGTTAGTCTGATAAAAAAACAATTCGTGGATATTAAAAGTGTAAAGTCACCTGATAGTGAGTGGCAAAAATATCACGGACTAAATCGATCGAAAGTGTTGGTAATCGGAGTAGCGTCAGCTTTCGTTACTTTGGAAAATGATACTAGAATCGTTACGCTTGGGGTCGTTCCGGACGACACGATGGTTACTCCAGCACTGTTGGGTAGGAACACGTTAAAATTATTTGGATATGGATTGACAAAGAGTCCAATATATGACAAAGTTGTGTCAGAAATTTTGAACATCGAAATTGATTTAAAGTCTGCTATCGATTACCTTCAAGTCAATCCAAATATGGCGCAATCCGACCGGAAAAAATTTGAGGTTATTTTTAGCAACCATTACGAAAAACCCAAACGTCCAAATAATCCAAAAGTGCACGCGGAAGCTCATATTATTTTAAAAAAGGAGCAGCTCGTTCAGTTCGGGCCGAGAAGACTCGCTTACGCTGACAAAGAAAAAGTAAGAGATATATTGGATAAATTGATTGAAAAAAAAATAATTCGGAAAAGCACGTCTGAGTATATGTCTCCGATAGTACTTACAAGGAAAAAATCAGGTGAAGTTAGGATGTGCATTGATTTCCGAGCATTGAATAAAATTATAGCGAGGGATAATTATCCTTTGCCCTTGATAGAAGATCAATTAGGCGAATTGCGAGGAAAACGATATTTTAGCGCTTTAGACCTGAAAGATGGGTTTTATCATGTCACCATGGCTCCCGAGTCAATTCACTACACCTCTTTCGTAACCCCGATGGGACAGTTTGAGTTTCTACGGATGCCATTTGGCCTAAAGATAGGGCCGCAATGCTTTCAAAGATTTATAAACGAGGTCATGGATGATCTGATAAAATAATTAATAACGCAAATGGTAAACAATGGTATAAGGTTCTAGGAGAGGTTGAATATAGCATGAATAACATAGTCAACCGATCGACTGGAAAAACCCCCAGCCAGTTGTTGTTCGGAATCGACCAGCGAGGCCCCAATATTGACGTAATTAAATATTTTGTTTACAACCATGTACGCGACGACAACCGCAGTCTCGAAAAGAATCGGTTGCAAGCAGTCCAAGAAGAGTTTCAAACTCAGAATCGCCAAAAAAAAGCGTATGATAAAAAACACAAAAAAGCACATACGTACAAGATCGGCGATTTGATCTCAATCAAGAACTTCGATAATACTCCGGGGGTATCAAAAAAATGATTCCTCGATTCAAAGGTCCGTACGAAGTGACGGGAATTCTCCGAAGTGACCGATATAAGATCGCCGATGTGAGCGGCTGTCAGAATACTCAGAGACCCTACGCAGGTACTTGGGAAGCAAATAACATGCGTCCATGGCTCATTGACAGAACATAAAAAAAAAAAATTTGTTAGATTCTAGATCGTTTCCAAAATTATATTGCTTTTTTTATTGTTAATCAATTAACCAATTGTTAACCATTTGTTTGCGTAACCTGAAAAAAAAAAAAATTTGATGTACCCTCTGTAAAGGTAGTTGTTAAGTACACCAGGTGCTCAAGAGTTGGAGGGCCAACTCAAGTCAGGCTGCCCGAATTTGTAGGAGCATTTATCATTATTATTATCATTCGATAACAGTAGAGCGGGGCTAGCAACGAGATGCGAGCGGGGCGCGATGTCTGGGAATAGAAAAATAATAAAAAGACAGAAGGACAATAAAATATCATACGCAGAGAAAAGTTGTATTTTATTGTGAATTCCTACAAGCATGTACTATTTTCCTTCAATATTTTTGAATCATTGGAATAGCAAGGTGGTAAGGTCTTGTGGTCGGCATTCGAGGGTTTCGGGAGCAAAACTCTTTGCTGATTTTTTTTTTTCAATTTTTTTAACTTTAAATCTCTTTTTATTGAAATATCTTTTCTCTGGATCGATTCTCTATCGAATGAGCTGATTGATTCCACTGAAAACAGATTTGAAGTAAAAAAAAAAAATGTCGCATACGAGATTTGAACCCGAGCCACCTGACACCCCAGCGCGACACCTTACCAGCCTGCTATTCCAATAATTCAAGAATATTGAAGGAAAATAGTATATGCTTATCAGGGCCGCTTGATATATTAGGGTTTTACGTTGAGGAATACTATAATTATTATTTTTTGTAATTATGGCACTAATCGTTTTTCGGAACGAAAGGAATCGCGATACTTGAGCTATTCGTGGCGAGGTCGAAAAAAAGTGCCCTCTAAAAAAAATCGTGCGACTTTGAAAAAATTCGAGGATCTTGGGACTTTGGAATTTTTCGAAAAAAAAAAAAATCTTCTCCCACGATAATCTAAAAACGCATTTCATTCGATTCTCTATCGAATGAGCTATTTGTGGCGAGGTCGAAAAAAACTGCCCTCTAAAAAAAATTGTGGGACTTTGAAAAAATTCGAGGACCTTGGGACTTAAAAATTTTTTGAAAAAAAAAAAAAAAAAAAAAAAATTCACCCACGATAGTCTAAAAACGCATTTCATTCGATTCTCTATCGAATGAGCTATTCGTGGCGAGGTCGAAAAAAACTGCCCTCTAAAAAAATTGTGGGACTTTGAAAAAATTCGAGGCCTTGGGACTTAGAAATTTTTTGGAAAAAAAAAAAAAAAAAAAATTCTCCCACGATAGTCTAAAAACGCATTTCATTCGATTCTCTATCGAATGAGCTATTCGTGGCGAGGTCGAAAAAAACTGCCCTCTAAAAAAAATCGTGGGACTTAGAAAAAATTCGGCATAAAAATACGACGGCGACGGGATCCGTGCTGACACTCGACAACTCGAATATAACATGGGGAATAATCAGCTGTGAAAGTCACTGCTGTGATACCGGCAAAAACGTTTCGATGTAGTTGAAATAATAGCCGCCAGAAGCGCTAGTGTCGAGTTGGATTGAAGTTAGGCTTTTTGCTGCTAGAGGCGCTACCCTCGATTTCAACTTGGTCACGTGAGCTCGATGACTCTTAAGAAGATTCATACGAATTTTGAACAATTAAACTTGGAATTTATCGAATGCATGAGAAAGGAACGAACCTCCTTAAAAGAAAAAGCAAAAATTAGTTGGGCATTGAAAAAAGTCACCAAAATGTAAAAAAATCAAAATCGGTGAGAACAGAGTGCAGAAAAAAAATCGGAATGAGAAAAAACTCGAAAAAAAAAAAATTCCAAACGAAAAAAGTTAGATTGAAAAAAAAATTTTGGCCGAAGTACGTGGCGAGTTTGGAACCATGAGAAATACATTATGTGATCCAAGCGAAGCAAAAAAAACTCGCAAAGCATTTCGCAAAAGCACTCCGAGAGATAGTATTTTCATTTGTTCGTTTTTATTTGACTATTTTTATTAATTTATTTTTAATTTATTTAATGAGAGCACGAAATTTGGCTGATGTTGCACGTGAATTAGCATCAATTTCATCGGCCTTTGGTACCAAAACGTGTTTGTGAAGTGTTACGTCCTACCATCGACGCCTTCAACAACCACGTTCGCCCCTTCTATGGCAACGTCGGTAACTACGAAAATCATCGTACTCCCTTCGTTACCACACAGCAGGTAACAACGAGAGCACTAGTGAACACAAGATCGCTATTAGTTATCGATCGTGCAATATATTATCTGCATATTCGTTGTTAAGAATTAATTGAGCTAATAATATGAAATATGCATATATATTGCAACCACATAAATATGCATATTTCTACGTAAATTTTATAATTTCATGACTAGTCTTTTATCGGCACTTTCCATTATATTCACACCACGTGCTCACCGCCAGGCATTTGTAAGAGCACGCGGTGCATATAGCTGCCTAAGAGTAAGGGAGACAGCCATACGCCGTTATTCCTACCCCAAGCACAGGGTTGCACGCTTATATAAACCGGGGTCACAGGACTCCGGTCCTCTTTTGTTTTCGGCTCTCCAGAGAAGATCGGTCAAATCTCATTGTTCGGGTCTTGTTTCATTTCAACGTTTTAACATTTATTTTTGTAACCCCGTGCTTACGAGAGTGGTAAATCTAAGTGCCACCACCTTTTCGCGTTTCTTTGTAAAAACGTTATGTTAATTCCATTTTGTGTACAATTTTGTTTTTAAAGTAAATTTTCAAGTAAAATAAATTCAGTGTCCGGAAATTTGTCTTTCTTTTATTTTTAACTACCCGTTATGAAATCTATTCGTCGAATTCGTAAAATGGGATTTCTCCTAAAAATCCCGGGCTACGCAACGCAGCAGGCACACCAGTGAAATCCAGCGTTTTAACCCCGACCACGTGTTTCGCAACGCAGCAGGCTTCAGCGACATCCAGCGTTTCAACCCCGACCACGTGTTGCGCACCAGGCAGACAACAACGAGTCCGCATTCTCATAACACCCGCTACTCTTCACGTAAAGTAAGTCGCTACTGTTTACTATTTCCTTTATTTTATTCTCCTTGAATATCGATATATATAGGTTGAATATATAATGTCGATATATATATGTTGAAAGTAAGTCTCAGCCGTTGCACGTCGCTCCCTCTCTCGCTGTCCCTCTACCGCGTTCGTGCCTCGCGCTGTCTCTCTCATTCTGCCTTTTTACCCTAACTAAAATTTATAATCATAATAATATTTGAAATAAATTCCAAGTATTAAATTTAATATTAATTAAAATTAATAATGATTGAAAAAATTTCATTAAAAAATTTATAATCAAATTGAATATTAAATTAAATAATATTAAATTTTTCTTTTAAGATACATGAATTTAATTCAAATAAATTTATTTTCAAATCTTTAATCTTTGTAATGTCATGGTAACACCCTATATATATGTCGGAGAATGATTAGAATTCACTATTTAACTTAACTTTCCGTTTCGCGTAAGGGACGTATAATCTCCCTTATCAATTAAAAGATTGAACATTAACCGAATTTTAGATAATTATGACATCGATGTCAAACACACGTCAAGCGATCTCGATTCTCTCGCTCGGACTGACACTTCCGTCTTCTTTCTTTTTATCTGTAAGTTGTAAAATAAATAAATCAAGCTAGGACCACTACGATCCTCGACATATATATATATATTCCAAACTCTTTCCCACATTCGTACCCGAGACTTCACATCCGTTCTTAACTCTTTCTCACACACAAAACTCCTTGCTCAGCATCCTAATCTTATCACCACATCCCTCAGCATCTCTTTGTCCCACGAGCCTCAACTTCTCCTCCGCTTTATCTCCCTACTACGACTTCACCGAATCATTCTCCTTTATTCTAATCCTTGACTCCTCAGTTCATCACCATCTTCCGAACCAGTAATTACACCGTGCACTCCCAATTACATCAAGTCTTAATATAAATTTATCTTAACTTCTTTCATCTGTCTCTTCATTATTATTGTCATCATTTGTTCCCCCTCGCAAACTCATATGTCGTATTTGTGATCACGAGTAATTTAATAATTTTAGAAACTGCAAAAAATACGTGATACAATGTGAGTCTCATCCCAGCTCAAAGGATCGACTCTGGGGTCTGAAAGACCCATGAGAGGAATTAGGTTAATGAGGTTTATTCCGAGGTGTTAGTGATAAGGGTTAATAAAATAAATTTGACGCTAATATAAGTGGTTTAAGTAAAAGTAACACTAAACAAAAAGATTTATTGCAGCCCGCATGGAAATACTTTATACTCAAAAAATATATTGAAAAATATAAGAAAATATCAGATCATAAATGGCGGCGAAATTTTATATATGTTTCAATATACTTTGGAAATATAATAAAAATATATTTCATATTTATATATGAAAGGATAGATTGGATCGTATAAGAATCTTTATATTTTCCCGTGCTCAAATATATATACCTTACAATATATTGTGGCTTATAAATATCACTGTATATTTCAAATTATAGTGAATTATACGAAACCATTATATATCGGAAGATATATAACTTATGTATATATATGTCGGAGAAGGTTCGCAATTCACTACCAAACTCTGAGTTTTGCGTGTGAGACGCATAGTCACACTCTTTCTTTATTATTTTTTGGACAAAACAGAACTCAAACTTTGAATAATAATTAAATCGATGATTAAGATATGTCACGCGATCTTGATTATCTCGCTTAGACTGACTCGTCGCTCTTCTCTCTCTTTCATCTGTCAGTTGTCAAATATAGTTGAAGGAAGCCAGGTCACTTCACTTCGATCTTCGACACGGCCAGACTGACTATCACACGTCCTCGGGTGTTTCATTTGATTCTTCTAGAAATAGAGGAATATTTTTTTTTTTTTTTCGTTCGGCCAACCTGATCATAATCTCGATCCAATAATTATGGAAAATTTTATTCAATGAACTTGTAAATACGTTAAACGAAACATATCAAGAACATATCCGTGGATAAACTATTGACGACACCCTTTCATTATGAATATCATTCTTTTCCTTGAAATCAAGAACTGCAATCTTCTTGAAAGACTTGCATCCTTCACACGAGACTTACATTCTTATTCAAAGACATGTAATCTCTATACAACATTGTCAATCATCATTTGGACTTCTCATATTTCGCTACATGCCAACACCAATTTGTCTTTTCATTCATAATCCCAAAACACAGTAGCCTCATGCAACAGCACCACACCATTAGCCGTTACATTGCACCATCTCCGCTCGCCGAAATGGGTTAGGTTTTTTATGACTTGCAACTAATAAGCATAATGAATGTGTGCTCCAAAATCATCATCAAACCACGAGGGGCCAATCATTTTTCTTTTTTTTTTTCAAATTCTCTCAGGTATCTCAATCATCGGGTGTGTCAACAAGAATATCACACAAGATCAATAAAAATTATTATTTCAATTTCCAATTCAATACCTGAAATGGTCAATGATTCTCCGGTGGATTCATCAAGACAAATGTTTAGTTCTGACGGTACAGAACAATCAGGCATTGCTCTTTTAGTACTTCGATGATACGAAATGGACCTCTAAATTTTGGGTCTAATTTTGTTTGATTTCTTTCATGATTTTTAATTAAAACATAATCTCCAACAGAAAATTTAGAAAGATTTGCTTTTCCGGCATTAAATCAAGATCTATCGATTTCAGCATTAGTTTCAATTGTGTTAGCTGCCCGCTCTCTGATTTTTCAATACTCAATACTGTGAGAACTACAAAAATCACGGAAATTTTTGTTTGCAAAGCATCTCCCTTGATCAGCAATTACACGGATTGGAGCTCCAAATAAAGCGACAACTGATTCTATGGCTTTTATAGCATTTAAGCATCAATATGAATGGTATGCCAGGGAATGCTCACTTTTGGAATCGGATGTAACAGCCTAAACTTTACCAGAAGCAGATTTAGAAAGTCGACAAGTGATGCAATTTTTGACAAACTTCCGAACATATTTAGACATGTTAGAAAACCAATAGTGTTGATAAGTTTTTTTCAAAGTTTTGTCCCATCCTAGGTGAATAATTGATTCGTATACATGGCTTATTACGGACCATTGAAAAGCTCTAGAGATTATTGGTAAGGTATAGGTCTGACTATTTCGTTGAATTTTTCTGAAGAGCATTCCTGATTTAAACTCATATGATGTAGAAACATTCGGGCCAAGTTGACTATTTTCCAATTTTGAAATAAGATCACAAATTTCATTATCTTTCTGTTGTTCCGCCTGTAACCATCCTTTAGAGATTTGTGTGAGATTGATACGCTTCTGTTCAATTATTTGGACATTTAATTTGTTGTTTTCGGGCAAAGGATTTCGAGAAAAGAAATCTGTATGTGAGAGATTTTTTTCCTTCTCGATAAACAATATCAGAGTCAAACGACTGTAAAAATGCCCACCATCTGTAAATTCTTGGGGTTAAATCGAGTTTTGTGCGAGAAGCCTTCAGTGAGTTACAATCTGTAACTACTGTAAATTTGTTTCCATGTAAATAATGACAAACATGTTTAATGGCATTCACAACACAACACTTTCTAATTCATACGAATGATATCGCGACTCTACTTCTATTGTTCTTTTGCTGAAATAAGCCACAACATGAGTTTCTCCATTGACTTTTTGTATGAAAACTGCACCATAACCAATTGCGCTAGCATCTGTATGTAGTTCTATTGGCAAATTTGGGACAAAAATCATCAAAAGCGGAGAACTGGTCAGTCGAGAAACAATATTTTTTTCGAATGTCCTCAAACTCAGGTTTCCAATCAATCTTTCCTTTACCATTAGTAAGTTCATACAAAGCAGCTGCAAGTTTAGAAAATCGAAAATAGGACGCAAGTCCAATAAATTGACTAAGTTGAGTAACAGTTTGAGGAGGAGGAAGTGCAGTTAATGTAACAATTTTTCGAGGGTTTGGTCGAATTTCTCCTACAGAAACCTCATAATCAAGAAACTCTATTTTGGTTTTTAAGAACGAGCATTTCTTCAAATTGATTGAAAATCCAGCCTGAGTTAGAGTCTCCAAAACAACTTCCAATTTCTGGATGCCTTCAATAATTGTTTTCGATGGGATGAGAATATCATCCATACAGCAAATGACCGAGGCATTCACCAAATCTCCTAAAGCCTTGTTAATTGCTCTCTGAAAAACAGAAGATGCATTTTTCAAACCAAAAGGCATCACCAAATATTCATATTGCCCATCAGGTGTAACAAAAACAGATTGTTGGATCGAATTTGGATGAATAGGAATTTTGGTGAAAACCGCTGGCCATATCCAGAGATGTAAAGTAATTGGCACCGCCCAATCTATCTATTTGATCAGCGATGAGGGGTAATGGATATTTATCGGCGACAGTATTGTTGTTAAGTTCTCGATAATCTACACACATTCGATCAGATCCGTCTTGTTTTTTTAACAAGGATTATAGGGCTAGCAAAAGGAGAACAACTAGGTCTAATGATATTCTCTTCTTCTAGTTCTTTTATTAATTTTTGGACTATTTTTCGTTCAATAGTGGGAAGACGATAAGGTCGTCTTTGTACCGTTCGGTTAGCATCTAACAAGCGAATTTCAAGTCGCCCAGTTGTCACTCTTGATTTGGGCATTCCCGTGACAAAAGCTGAAGAAAATGTGTTCAAAACTTTAATTAAGATATTTTTTTCATATTCAGGAATATCTGTTTTTATTTTGTTAAAGTTCAATGAATCAGAGTCCACTTTGCAAAAATTAATCCTCGGTATTCTCCTAAGAATCAAACTGTCAACCGTGATTTCCATTGAGGAACCAAGAGTCAATATTTCTCGTCCAATAAGAATTTCATTACTAAGAAAATCGTCAAGAACAATATGAAATAAAATGTCTAGGCAATGATCATTTATCGTCACTTGTGTTAAAATTTGAGTGACACTTTGAATACTGGACGGTCTTATACCAGATAGATTGACTAAATTGTTATAACGTTTTCCTGAAAATTTTAGCGCAGTGGTTTCTTTAATCAGAGAGCATTCAGCCCCAGAATTAAAACAAAATGAAAACTTCTCACCGGGTCAGGGTATCAGGGTTGAATTCGGGTAAAATAACCGCAGGATGATCGACTGGACGATCTCGGATCGATTGTATAAACTCCATCATCTTTTTATTTTGATTTCCAATTAAAATTCTCCATTGATCTTCAGAAGAATATTCGTTCCAACGAGAGGCCTGATTATGAGAAGAAGACATTTGAGAAGTTGAAGGTTCTATGTCGTCCCTTCGTAATCCCACTTCTGATGTCGGAGAAGGTTCGGAATTCACTACCGAACTCTTTTTTTTTTTTTGCGTGTGGGACGCATAGTAACACTCTTTCTTTATTATTTTATGGACAAAACAGAACTCAAACTTTGAATAATAATTAAATCGATGATTACGATATGTCACGTGATCTTGATTATCTCGCTTAAACTGACTTTCAAGTGTCAATCCTCGATAAAAAAAAAAGTATTTTTTATTTATTTATTTGATGTAGTTTTTTAAAAAAATTACAAAGAAATTATTGATACGTGTCGTTTAATTTTTTTCTCAATTAAATTTTTTTTTTTTTTATCGAGGATTGACACTTGAAATTTTTTTCTTTCCCAATTTTTCAAACTTTGAGGTCCTTTATAAATCGTCAAAAATTTGCAGTATGATTTTTTCCAAAATGAGGACACCTGAAATTTTTTTTGTTTTTTTTTTCAATCAATAAAAAAAAATAGAATGAAGAGTCTGCCCACTCCGCGGCGGGCGGCATTTTATTTGGAATGGATTAAAGTTTGTTTTAAGTGAAAAAAAAAAAAAATTAAAAATGGCGAACCTTGAGAAAAATGAGATTTTTCTCGAAAAAGTGAAATTTTTTACACATTTTTATAACTGCAAATTTTCTCTATTTTTTTTTCAAAAAGTACATTTGAAAACGATAATTTCAAAAAAAAAAAAAAAAACATTCCGATGATTTCATTTTTAAGAAAATTGAAGCCCTTTGAAATAAAGAAAAAACCATTTTTTTGAAGAATTCATAACTATTTTTGAGTTAGTTAAGATTTTTTCTTTTGATTTCCTGAAAAATCATTTCAATGGGGTAGAAAAGGAAAAAAAAATCAGCGAAATCGAAAGGGGTCGGGTTCAAAAGTGGTCGATTTACTCTTTAATTATTTTAAAAATCAGGTAAGCTGACAGGTAACAAGACTGCCCTATATATATATATATATTTACCATTTTTTTTAAGAATTCATAACTATTTTTGAGTTAGTTAAGATTTTTTCTTTTGATTTCCTGAACAATCCTTTCAATGGGGTAGAAAAGGAAAAAAAAATCAGCGAAATCGGAAGGGGTCGGGTTCACTGTACTGCATATGGGGCATTCCACGCCAAATCGACCACTTTTGAACCCGACCCCTTTCGATTTCGCTGATTTTTTTTTCCTTTTCTACCCCATTGAAAGGATTGTTCAGGAAATCAAAAGAAAAAATCTTAACTAACTCAAAAATAGTTATGAATTCTTAAAAAAAATGGTAAATATATATATATATAGGGCAGTCTTGTTACCTGTCAGCTTACCTGATTTTTAAAATAATTAAAGAGTAAATCAATCAATTTGCGTTTGGATAATTCTGGCAGTTTGGTTTTTATTGTAAAATATCAGTATTTATAGTTTTATCGGAATACATGTCAAACATCACTAAGAAAGAACACTTGAAAAACCATGCTATAGAAAAAAGGACTGTTTTAAGTCAATAATACTGATTTACAAATATGAATATAGGCAACGTAACCTTTTAAATTGGGCATTTTGAAGACCATTGCTTTGTTTTTAATAAAACCTATAATAACAGCTTTCACAATTTCGATTTTTTCTTCTAGTACAATTAAATGGTCCAGCCTTCTGTTTTTTACCAATGGTTTTTTGTTTAATTTATAGTAATTGCCAATCGCATAACTACTTTCGATGTTATTTTTTTAAATTCCTACAAATTTGTGTATTTCGAAAATTTGTCCATCACTCAATATCACATTGTAGTTTGAGCGTTTTTGTTCTCGTTCATAGGCTATACTAGTAATTACTTCTCTGTTCAGAATACATCGTTTATAAAAAACGTTGAATTCGGCTCTAAATTAATACCTGATCTTTGCAGTTCTAAACATTGATGTGTTTGCAAGTCAGTTAAAATTATTGGCTTTCTTAATACACCAGAACCGCCAATATTTAAGGTAGACGTTGCTCTGACCTTGGGATTCAATAATTCGGCTAAATACTGTTTTTCTTGGCTGTTCAAGTCATTCCTACAAGCAATCAATAACTTATCGATCACACGTTTCAGTCTAAAAGCATCACATATTTGCACAACAACTCCTTTGGGGCTTTGAACGCTATTTTTCAACGTTTGATTGTAATCTTCGTATGTGAAGGCGCTGTGTGTCCAAAGCGGACCCCAATTTTCAACACTTTTCTGCATACAGCGTTTCGACACCGGCGATAAAATCAAGTAGACATTGATGAGCATAAATCAGTTCAGATTTCATTATTGACTTTTTTATCAGAATTAATATTTCATCAAATAGCAACGCCCAGTGCCATACATATGTTTTTGGGAAATATGTTGAGAGGAGGGGCAGACTGTACGCTAAAAGAAAAGCAATCCATTCATGAGCCTTTAGGTGAACTCGATCTTTCAAAGGCCTAGGTGTTCTTGAAAATTTCGATGTTGGGTAAAATGAAAGCAAAACAGCATCTATGGAATCGAGAAGTTCCCCAAAGTAAAATTTTTTTTTGCAATTCACCGAATCAAACCACAGATTAACAAATTGACGGATAACACCTAAACCAACGCAGTGCATCCAATCAACATCTAAGCCGTTGATGATATTAAAATGTGGTAGTTCACACAAAATAGATTTTCTTTTTATTCCTCTTCTGTCCTCTTTGTCTTCTTTTTTCACATGTTCGAGGGTTTCTTCTTGAGTTCGTAGACCTTCTCCAAACGCGTTACCTGTGACCAAAGGATATACTCGTGTATGGTCTTTATTTTTCTTTACTCGCTTCCCAGGATGAAGACATAACCCACATCCGTACTTGCCGTCAAATTGTGTCGAGCATCTCGCCACTGGTCGTGCAACCGCATCACAAACACCCATTAATATTTTTACCCGTTTAGTGAACCTATGACCATTGTACTCATACGTGAATCCTTTATTATGAAGCTTTTTAGCCTCGGACACAAAAGGTTTCAAGTACGTGTTCATATCTTTGGGTTTCCCTTCTCCAAACCAAACACTTACAATAGGGTGTCCCGAAAATGAGGTGATATTTTTTGTTTTCATTTACCGTCCCTCAAAAGTTGCTATTTCGTGATAGAAAGAACCTCGCGAAAGGAACACCCTGTAGCTAAAATTTAAAAGGGGCGCAAGCTATTTTTGTGTGTTTTTTTTTCACGACATTATAAGACCTGGCCAAAAATTCCCTCCCTGGTAAAAAAATCTTCAACAAGTACATTTGTTGACCCCTGTTTCCATTTGTTGTCACAAAAGAACTACCCAAACAGTACAAAATTTTTAAAAATTTAGCAAGATCGAGCCAGGAAAAACAAGATTGTTTCTAGAATATAACTACACCTCAGATGACAAAGAGAAATGAGAAACTTTATATATATTATTGAAATCCCGAGAAGAAAAGCAACAATGCCCATCGTAAGTGTCCGATAAAAAAAAAAATAGAGTCGAGAAGTAAATGATTAATTTGTGATTAAAATAAATAATTACTTTACAGAAAAAGGAATGGAAACGCCAACGATTTACGTTCAGCACTAAAATTTATAATATCAATAACAAGACAAGTATTTTATTGTCGTTCGAGGATGGAGTATTTAAAAAAGAACGCAAAAAAAGGGTTGGCATTGAAAAAAGTCACCAAAATGTACGAAAATAAAAATCGGTCAGAAGAACAGAGTCCAGAAAAAAATCGGAATGAGAAAAGGCTTGAAAAAAAAAAAAAAAAAAAAATTCAATCAAAATAAATTCGATTGAAAAAAAAAATTCTGACCGAAGTATTTGGCAAGTTTTTTTGCGTAGCTTGGATCATATAATGTATTTCCATGGTTACGAACTCGCCAAGTACTTCGGCCGAATATTTTTTTCAATCTAAGTTTTTTTTTTTTTTATTTTTTTAAAAAGTTTTTCCTCATTCCGATTTTTCTCTGGACTCTGTTCTTCTGACCTTCTTAGATCTTCTGACTTTTTTCAATAACCAAATGATTTTTGCTTTTTTTTAAACACTCCATCCTCAAGCGACAGTGAAAAACATGTTCTATTATTGATATTACGAATTTCAGTGCTGAACGTGAATGATTGGCGTTTGCATTTCTTTTTTTGTAAAGTAATTATTTTTTTAAATCGCAAATTAATCATTTACTTGTAGACTCTAGTTTTTTTTATCGGACACTTACCCTGGGCATTGTTGCTTTTTTCCTTGCGATTTCAATAATATATATAAAGTTTCTCATTTCTATTTGTCATTTGAGGTGAAGTGATGTTATAGAAACAGTCTTGTTTTTCCTGGCTCGATCTTGCTAAATTAAAAAAAAATTTTGTACTGTCTGGGTAGTTTTTTTTTTGTGACAACAAATGGAAACAGGGGTCAACAAATGTACTTGTTGAAGATTTTTTCACCAGGGAGGGAATTTTTGGCTAGGTTTATAATATCGCGAAAAAAAAACACAAAAATAGCTTGCGCCACCTTTTAAATTTCAGCTACAGGGTGTTCCTTTTGCGAGGTTCTTTCTATCACGAAATAGCGACTTTTGAGGGACGGTAAATGAAAATAAAAAATATCAACTCATTTTCGGGACACCCTAGTACACCTATTCGACACTAATCGATGAATACTCTTCTCGATAATTGCAATAAATGTCTGATTTTGTCTCTGTCACTAGTACATATGAAAACAACTGTACGTATATCGTGTATTTAACGGTGAAAACGATGGTGGTGATGCTTATAGCACCAAGTATAGCAACATAATTACCATTCGCCCCTCCAGGCCCATTAAACCATAGAGCACGTATCGCCAGATTCTCCTCTTCACAGCTACTCTTGATCCATTTGCAACGATCTAGAGTGACGCTCGAATTTCCATAAAGAGAACCTCTCACCCCCTCCTTCATATATGTTTATATTTACATAAACATATATGTATTGAATGGGTTTGTTTGAGATCTATTGAATTCTCATTGGATTGCATTAAACGGGAATTTTGTGTGCGTCAACTATTAAATCACGTTGACGTTCACTTGGCAATACCCAGAGGCTAGAGAATCCAGTAATCAACAGCGACAGACCGAAACGATTTAATTGTCCCTAAGATCACTCATTGGCCTTGAACTCTCTGATTGTGATGTTTGTAAGGAAATAAAAATGGTTCTCTTTTAAATTACAGTTTGGGAAATTGTACTTTATTATTATTGCGGAGCAACTGATTGCTCCGAAGTCAAGTTACGAATGACGGTTGCCAATCCGCTCAGCTCTATCTCCATTGCCTCTTAACATATTACAGACGGCGCTGAGATCGCGCTCTTTTAAACATTTCAATCCCTTCACACTTACATGCGTTTATTATTATTTTTTTCTTTTTTTTTTTTTAATAGCTCATTTCTCCGACATCAGCACGCTTACCGCATACACAGAGGACACCTATCATCTTGATTACCATTTTCAAACTCTCTTCCTTACGGATTGCACCCACGCTTATGCGTATTATAAAAATATAATTATAGATCTAAGATTTTCCGCGGTTTACATACTCTTGATGATCGGCGTAATACCGGACTTTTGTTTCGTTCTCCATGATTTTATCGTTATTAGTGCTTTTATTGTTTTTCATATCTTTCTTTGGCTGAGCCAATTCACTATCGGTTTCCACCGTTTCGGGGGCCACTGGAATTATATTTTCCTGCGCGTCTTGCCACTCTCTATTGTCGAGATTACACTCTCTTATTTGGTCCGTATGTCGTTTCCATACTTTCCCCTCGCTCGTGTTTACATTGTACGTGACTGGAGAAATACGGTCGATTATACAAGATTTACGCCACAAATTATTAATCGTATCTTCGCCATTACATTTTCATTCCTTGCAAATTCCGCTTTACGATTCCCCCTAAAAAACCGTTGTTGGTTTTGTTGTTTCTTTTCGATGGAACTAAGTAACGACGGTTTCAACAAATCAAGGTTTGTCCGGAATCTTCTTCCTATTTGGAGTTCCGCTGGACTATATTCCGTCGTACAGTGAGGCGTGGCTCGATAGCCAAACAAAAATTTACATAAAGCTTCCTGAGAAGTATTCCCCTCTTTTATGAATATTTTGTATTTTTTTTTTAAATGTGCAAACCGCATTCTCGGCGGCTCCATTCGAAGCGGGGTGGTAAGGAGCGGTACGAATGTGTCTTACTCCATACTCTGTCAAAAAAATTTTTAAATCACTCGAACAAAAACTTGGTCCATTATTTGTTACAAGGGACATTGGGATGCCCCAAGTACTGAAATACTCTTTCAAGGCACCAATAGTTGTGACCGTTGTAATATTTCTCATTTCCTTCACGTCGAGCCATTTTGAAAATGCGTCGATTATAACCATAAACATTTTTCCTTCAACTGGTCCTAAGAAATCCGTGTGTAATGGGATGTTTGGGTCATCGGGCCACTTCCACGAGTGTAGTACTGCTTTTGGGGGATTATCCGCTGTCTCCAAACAGAACTCGCATGATCTTGTAATATTTTCGATTTCTTTATCTATGCCTGGCCACCAAATGTACGATCAGGCCACCGACTTCATTTTAACAATCCCCAAATGTGAATTATGTAGCTCTTTCAATATTTTGTTTCGCAAACACTCTGGAATGATTACCCTATAGCCCCACATCAGACAACCGTTCTCAACCGTCAATTCTCTTTCTTTTGTTTTATATAATTTTAAATTCTCATCAACCTTTTCCGGCCAACCAAACATAACAAATTCCTTTACTTTGCTTAAAATTGGATCCACTGCAGTCTTTTCGCACACCACATTATGGTCGATAATTCTTATATTGTCCGTTACAAAATTGAGATACGAGTATTCCATGAGCGAATTTTCCAACTCCTTCGTCTCTTTAATCTTTAAAGGAAGTCTCGACAGACTGTCTGCTCGAGAATTGTCAACCCCCTTAATGTACTTAATATCAAATTCATATGCCGAAAGAACAACGGCCCACCTTTGGACCCGATTAGCGGACATTTGTGGCAATCCCCGCTTGAGTCGAAAATGAAAATAAGCTGCTTGTGATCCGTCTCCAATGTAAATTTACGCCCGTACACGTATTGGTGGAATTTCTTCACCCCAAAAATAAGCCTCAAAGCCTGTTTATCTAAATGCGAATATTTTATTTCAGCTTTTGTAAGTGACCTTGACGCAAAAGCTATTGGTCTCTCAGAGCCATGAGGGAAAACATGTGAGAGAACCGCACCAAGGCCGACCGGAGACGCATCACAAGTTAACTTTATTGGCAGCTTTGGATTGTAATGCACAAGTACATTATCCGTTAAGGATAATGTAGTGGCGAGTTTTTTGCTTAGGTAGAATCACGTAATGTATTTCTCATGGTACGAACTCGCCAAGTACTACAGCCGAAATTATTTTTCAATCTAATTTTTTTCGTTTGAAATTTTTTTCTCCACGTTTTGTTTTATCTTGATTTTTTTTCTGGACTCTGTTCTTTTGACCGATTTTTATTTTTGTAGATTGGTGACTTTTTTTAATAACCAACTGATTTTGGTTTTTATAAAATACTCCATCCTCAAGAGACAATGAAATACTTGTCCTATTATTGATATTATACATTTTAGTGCTGAATGTAAATCATTCTTGATCTTGCCCATTTCTTGAAAATTTTGTACTTTTTTGGGTAGTTTTTTTCTGTGAAAACAAATGGAAACGGGGGTCAACAAATGTACTTGTCCAAGGTTTTTTTACCCGGGGAGGGGATTTTTGGCCAGGTTTTATAATCCCCACACAATCTCAATTCTCCATTACTTTTAAGAACTGGGACGATCGGGGTTGCCCATTCACTATTCTCCACGGGTTCAATAATTTCTTCATTTACTAAACGCTCCAATTCTTTTTCTACCTTGTCCTTCATTGCGTATGGTAACGCCCTCGGCTTACAAAAGATTGGTAACACGTTCTCTTTTAAATGGAGTTGTACTTTATTTTTCGAATATTTTCCCAATTTTTCTGAAAAAATTAGGGCATGCTCCTTCAAAATTTTTTAAATATCGTCGTGATTCGCATTTGCCACCCAACCGATATCTGAACTCTCGTTACCATTAATTATTTCCGATATCGGCAACGCCAATTCTCGTATCGACGTTCAACCGACTAGAGGTGGTCCTTCCCCCGGTAATACGAATAATTCTAAATTCTTGTTAATTTGTTTATATTTAACGTTCTCCCAGATTTTCCCTTTCGGAACAATTATATCACCGGGGTGCGATTTGAAACAACGATTTGTTCCTTTAAGTGATAATAACAATAGATCTTCCTATTTTCTTTCCTATTTTATCCTATTCTAATCTTTCCTATTTTCCTATTTTAATTTATTTTCTTTTTCCGCAATCCGTACTCGCAACAAAAACTTTTTATCCTCGTCGCCACTGTGATGTTTGTAAGAAAATAAGAATTATTATTTATTATTATTGCGGAGCAACTGATTGCTCCGAAGTCAAGTTACGAATGACGGTTGTCAATCCGCTCAGCTCTATCTCCACTGCCTCTTAACATATTACAGACGGCGCTGAGATCGCGCTCTTTTAAACATTTCACTGATTATGTTTTTGTATTGGCAATTTGATTCATTTTTGTTATTTCTAATGATTATCAATGATCCAGATGTTGCCATCTGTGATATTTTCATAAATAAAAATTATTTTTTTCTTACGGTTTTGACATGAGAAGAAATTTTATTTTATTTTCATTATAATCTACATGTTTGTGCTAAAAATTGTCAAAAATTTAAGTTGATTCCTTGTTTCTATTGTCCAATGACAATTTTTTAGTTTCAATTCTCGAGAATGTGACGAGGCACGGTCCAGCAATGATGAGCGAATAAAAAGGTGATCCGAGTGGGACTCGATCCCGGGACCCGCGGAGTCTGAGTCCGGAGCGCTAACCACTGCGCTAGGGCCACCTATATTCTAACTCATATTGCCAGACCGTGACAATAAAATGTAAATACTGGTGAAAATGTTTTATTATGTGGTTTACAGTATAACAAATGAAATCCGTTATTATGGGACAGATTAAATGGTGTTTTGAGTTTTTTGTGTCTTTTTTTTAAACTAATTGGCTTTGGCAGAATTAAGCTACGGAGCTGTAACTTTCCAATGTCTCTTTTGCACTTGACAATTTTTTTCACACGACGAGTTAATATTTATATTCAAATCTACGATAAGTTTTGTTGTTGTTATTATAGACTAATCATAATATTGAAAGAAGCGTGTGATTTTTGTTTTTATTACAGACGAATCTGATTGTTAGACCAAATAAATAAGGTCTCGTGAGGGAAAGTTCACGAGAGACTTAAGTTTCGTCGAAAGAACGAAAAAAAAAAAATATATATATTGTAACGTGACATTTTTGGGTCACGTCACCCGCACGGATTGGTCGACCAGTGGACCGGGGGTCCGGTCCATCGTAACGCCGTTCGACGACTCGTCGTGGAGAACATTGCGAGGACTCCATTACGTCTAATTGTCTTTTATTAAATTAAGGTTCCCTGAATCCGATTACCTGCGCTTATCGCCAAAAATTGCATTTGAGAGAGAGCGAGAGGGAGCACGGAAAACCCTCTACTATTTTAGGTCATATTTAGTCGCCCTCGTCGGCCGTTCGTCTTCCGCCTTCGCGCCTCAGCTTCGTCAATCTCGACGGGTTCTTTCTTCAGTCTCACCCCCCCCCCCCCAGCCGTTGGTTCTCGTCCACCCGAGTCCAACTTGCGAACGGTCGAAAGACCACGCTGGTTATCGGCCATTTTGAACGCCGTCCGTGGCTTTCTCACCGTCGCAACCGAGAGTTGCCCCGTTCGCCTCCACGTTGCGGGGACTGCAGCCCGTGTGCAACGGCGCCTCGTCAGGTGGGGCCTGGGATTCCCTGGGGTGGAGGTGTCAATTAGCCTGGTGGCATTGTGGGCCCACCGGGACGTAAAGGGACGCCTCACGTCCCGAGGGAGGCCTCCCCTCCACCCTCCAGTCGGACATCGGCCGGGTCCCCAAGAGGAAAAGCCCCTGCGACGTGGAAAGCCCGCTGGAGGTGGGATTGTCGCGAGAGCCTCGTTCGAGATTCCCGCGTAATAATTTCGTCGCGAAGTCGAGAATTTCGGCTAATTCACAGGAGAGGCGCGAGGACTGAGTCTAGCGGTCCTCGAGTGGTGGGGAGAAACAAGGAGAGCGCTGAGTCTTACCGAGGCGCGAGAACAATTCATTCTTCGTAATCGTGTCTCTACGCCGAGTCGCTGTGTCAACGAGCTCCTGAGCCATTTCAATTAACAACGTGAGCAGAGAATTTCGCCTCGGTAAGCCCGTTCCTTTATTCTTTCCGACTCGTCGGAACATTGGGATTTTTAGTGAGTAAATTATTGTGTTTTGCCAATTATGATTGGCGTGGAAGAACGACGGAAATAATCGAGCGAGAATGTGGCTCTTTTATCGTCCTTCTTCCTTAATTCTTGTGTTTTATTGAGCCCCAATGAGTCCGTCGAGTCCCCCTTGGTGACTCGCAATATTGTTTTAATTTTAATTATAAGATTTGTGGGACTACAACGGAATTTATCGATAATTCCGTTGAGTTATTTTATTGTATTAAATTAGCCTGACTAGGCTACAATATTTCGTCATGTTTTCGAGTTACGCGTTCAAGGCCGGCCGCGAGCGCTTCGCGCCGGCTTGTTTTCGTGCTGTCTCTCTCTCACTCGGCCTCAAGTTCGTCGAGCATTGTTTCGTTCTTAGATGCCTCGGATTCCTTTATTATTTTCTTTCGCGTTTATTTCGTTCGTATTTCGTATTTCTTTTCGGTTAAAATATTATTCCATATGTGTCGTTCCGTGTGTAATCGGTCTTTTCCTTGTCTTCGGACTTTGACTATTTAATACGTGTTCGTACTACCTGAGTTAGTGTCTTGCACACTAACTCCACTATTATTTCGATCGTTTAGTTAGATTCCATGTCGCGTCATCGTTATTACCTGTCTTCGGACTCTCGCTACCTCATATTCGTTCGAACTACCTGAGTTAGTGTCTTACACGCTAACTCCATTATTATTTCGATTGTTTCGTTAAACTTCGTGCCACGTCCGCGTTATTACCTCTCCTCGGACTCTCACTACCTTCTATTCGTTCGAACTACCTGAGTTAGTGTCTTACACGCTAACTCCATTATTATTTCGATTGTTTCGTTAAATTTCGTGCCAAGTCCGCGTTATTACCTGTCCTCGGACTCTCACTACCTTATATTCGTTCGAACTACCTGAGTTAGTGTCTTACATGCTAACTCCATTATTATTTCGATTGTTTAGTTAAATTTCGTGTCGTGTCATCGTTATTACCTGTCTTCGGACTCTCGCTACCTCATATTCGTTTGAACTACCTGAGTTAGTGCCGTGCACACTAACTCCGTTATTATTTGTCTAATTGGTTAGTCGCCGTGTTGAACATGCCTTAATTACCTGCCTTCGGGCCTCGCCTACCTGTGTTTCACCGATCACTAAAAATTACGTGAATAAATTGTTATATTAAGCTTGAATTCTTAGTTTTGGCTATTTTATTTAATCAGTCTCGATTCCTTGCTCTCGCCCCGAGCCACCCCCTCTACCATTAAGTATCTCAGTTGAGCTGAGTAGTCGGACCACCCTGGATCCTCGTGGCCCCTTGAACTGCCGCGTCCACCGTATCCGCGCCGGAGTGGACGAACTTAAAGTCGGTTTTACCGGCGGTACTTCCGTACCTGGCGCCCAGTCCACCCCGGTCGGGTTATCGTGGTTCAAGGAGGCATGTCGGAGGAGTCCAGAAGGGACAGATGGACCCGAGCCGGGAAAATCGTGTTACAATATATATATATATATTCATATATTTTCATTCGTAATCATCGTTGTTTTGTGAGAAAAACAACAATAACAACAAACACGCTCTCATCAAAGTGGCTAAGAGCGTAAGTCCTCGTCGAGTGCACCAGAAATGCTCCGGTGTCGAGATACAGGTGAAGGAGAGGCGAGATTCACCGAATCGCATGCCTTATCTGTGGCCTGACATGACAACCCGGCTATTCGCCATGTTTTACACGGTCGAGATCGGAGACACCAAGTTTACTATTCTCAAGCGTTACCAGAATCTCAAGCCGATTGGCTTGGGGGCGCAGGGCATCGTCTGGTAAGCCTTCCATTTATGAAAATTGTAACAAAAAAACCATTTTACCCTTAAAATCATGTTTTAAATCATTGGATCTTGGAAACAAGAGCACAGAATATTTTCATTACTTAACTTTGAGTTTAAAACTCGTGACGAAAAGTAAAGGCAACTAGTCTCAGTTGATTTGGAGATTAACTGAAAATTGACCATTTAAATGATCAAACAATTGTCGTCGATATTGCAACAAGTTTTATGAAGAAAAAAACTAGGATTTTTGAATTAAGATACTATAGCGATTTTCTCTTAAAAATGTGTTAAAAAATAGCGATGAAAAATGGTTTTCATTCTAAGTCAAATTAAGTTATATTCCGGTATGATCCTTTTGCAATATCCACGACGACGTTTTATGCAATTTATAAAACTTGTGAAATCGATTATCCAAAATGTTTCATTTGTATTTTCAGTGCTGCGTACGACACCGTAACGATACAAAATGTTGCAATTAAAAAACTCTCGAGACCTTTTCAAAATGTTACACATGCCAAGAGAGCTTATCGAGAATTCAAGCTGATGAAGCTTGTCAATCATAAGAATGTGAGCATATTTTTATCATTAAATTTGTTTATTCTCGTAACATAGATACGAATAGAAAAAAACTTTAATTATAAGTAAATGAATCAATTGAAATTGAAGTAACAATTTCAACAGACATCAATTAATTTTTATACCGAACGAATGAAGAAATTGTAATTTCAACGAAAAAGCATCGTATGTTTTTAAAAACATTTTGGTTATCACAGATAATCGGTCTTTTGAATGCGTTCACTCCACAACGCTCGCTAGACGAGTTTCAAGATGTCTATTTGGTTATGGAGTTGATGGATGCCAATCTGTGCCAAGTTATCCAGATGGATCTCGATCACGAACGCATGTCTTATCTCCTTTATCAGATGCTCTGCGGTATCAAGCATTTACACTCGGCTGGAATAATCCACAGGGTTCGTAATATTTAAATCTCATTTAAATTCTCATGATAATGGATTTATTAAAAATCGTTTATGAATTCAACTAGAATTAAATGAGATTCGCAAAAAAAAAAAATAAAAAAAAAAATCGTTTACTCTTCGAGTTTCTTATCGAATATTAAATGAAAATTAAATCCTTCACTCTCTTCTCTATCAATCGTTTCCCATTAAAAATTCAAATGAACCTCAAACATTACGAAACAGACATAAGAACTTTGAAAAAATGTAGTCAGTGGAAAAGCCATCTGTGATTGAGAATTCGAATTCCATGAAATTGGAAAAATTGGGAAAAACACAGAAAATTGATTGCAAGATAAAAAATATTATTTTCACTCGTAAGACGAAACGTTTACTGCTACAATAGTCGGGGGTGCCATAATCATTTTTCAAATTTGCATGAAACAGTGTATACTTGTCAAAGGTTAAAAAAAAAAGCAAGTATCCTGTACAATGGATGTAGAAAAATAATGATTAACTGATAAAAAATTGAAAAAATTGCGTGTTTACTGGATAAAATGGTTGACAGAATAATATTAAATAATTAAAAAAAAAAAAAAAACAAAAAAAAAAAACAAATTTCAATACTTTTCTTCAATAATTGTTAAAATAAAAGTGATTTTTACAAAATGATGTCTTTATAAAATGAATTCATTGAAAAATTTGTTTCCTCACAGGATTTAAAACCGAGCAACATTGTCGTCAAATCTGACTGTTCCCTCAAGATTTTGGATTTTGGTTTGGCGAGAACCGCAGGAACGACATTTATGATGACACCGTATGTCGTGACGCGATATTATCGAGCGCCAGAAGTAATTCTGGGCATGGGATACAAGGAAAACGTTGATATATGGTCGGTCGGCTGTATAATGGGAGAAATGATAAGAGGCGGTGTTCTATTTCCCGGCACTGATCATATCGATCAGTGGAACAAAATAATCGAGCAGCTTGGCACACCCGCACAAGAATTTGTGCAACGACTTCAACCGACAGTGAGAAATTACGTAGAGAATAGGCCACGATATCCTGGCTACCCGTTCGAAAGGCTATTTCCCGATATATTATTTCCCACGGATTCCTCGGAACACAATAGACTGAAAGGTGACTTCAAATTTATTCACCCACGCACATTGTGTAAATTATTTCAATTTTTTTATCGTTTTTCAAATATAAGGAATATTTTTCATTAGAAAAATTGTATTTATAGTCGAGAATTCCATGAGCCATTCATTAAATTGACTGAATTTTCGAAAATCACATTTTTTACCATTTTCTGCAGTACTCAAGAAGTTTAAACAAGTTTTTTTTCTTTAGTAAATTGAAAAATCTTTATATACGTACTCGGACTTTATACAACAGTTTCTTTTTTGAAAGGACAAAAAAAAATGTAAAGGAGTTTGTAAACACCGTTTGAGTCATATTTTCTTTAAATGATAATAATGAAAATTCTGTTTTACATAATAAAGCGAGCCAAGCCAGAGATTTGCTGTCGCGAATGCTCGTTATCGATCCGGAATGGCGTATTTCCGTGGACGACGCCTTAATGCACAATTACATAAATGTCTGGTACGACGAGGGAGAGGTCAATGCTGTGAGGATACAATTATACACATCTAAAGACACAGTCAAATCTCGTTGACACGATGAAACATTATCAAAACATTTAAAAAAACATTTTTAATGTACTTTTCTAAATAAATATAAGAATTATATTTTTATGACATTTATCAGTCATTTCTTTTCACATGATTTTAACGATTTAGCGTTTGACAAATAAATTTATTAAAATTTTTTAGAACAGAAACACGGATAAATTGAGTCAAAGAATATTTGCATTTTTTTAGAACAATTAATAATTTCTGTGCGCAAATATTACATAAAAACTGATAAATATCTTTATAAAAGTTTCAAAATTAAAACTTCGAAGACTTTGATACAAATATTACATAAAAAATGATCAATTTCGGATAAATATCTTAACAAAAGTTTCAAAATAAAAACTTCGGAGACTTTGATACGAAATGTTATAAAATTTGAACGAGAAAAGAACAAATTGATTGTAAATAAAAATATTATTTTTCGTGTTGAACAGCCGGCACCAGGTCCTTACGATCACAGTGTAGACGAGAGAGAACACACGGTTGATCAATGGAAGGAATTGATTTACCAGGAAGTAATGGAGTACGGGACAAGTCACAACCCAGTGACCTCGGCTGAACCCTCGGAAAGTGCAGGTTCACGGTAGACGGAAGGAAATTCGTGTTCACTTACACGGCGTCGAACCCGAACGACTCACCGGAGCGATGAGAAAAATTCGCTAAAACGAGTTTCGAGATGGTCGAAATATCGTACGATAAATAAACCAATTTAAGTGAGACGAAAAGAAATATCCAGTAGAGATAATTTGTCGATTTTTGTCGCCTCGAGTTGTATCGAGGCGTTAATACGACGAAAAAAAAGCACAGAAAGTACGGAAAAGGTATGAAGTTGAGTGCGCACCGATCCTCTTCTGCATTTTTTCTCCGATTGGTGGAATTTTTCGGAGGCAATTATACAAAAATAACAGAAACAAAGAAAACCACCCCTCACACACACACGCAAACACTTCAATAAGAAAAAAAGTATTGAAAAAAACACCGCCACATGTGGGAAAAGAAATTCAGATCGAATACGAGAGCATATGATTTTCGCGACCACACAAAGAGACAGAAATAAATCCATGCGGGACACCATCTTCTAGGTTAATCATTCAGAGTGTATCAATGCGAGGTATACGATATTTTGATAATAGATTCTAATTCCTTCTCTGAAGGAATGACAATAGCAACGTAACTTGCGATCTTTGATATTGTTACGTCCGAGTAACAACACTATGAGAAAGTAAAGTTTGTCCTGTTTTAGACCTTAGCAGAAGCTAATTGGTCTGGGATTCGGACACGGAAGGTTTGTCTAATTCAACGGGATGAATTTAATATTTTTGTTTAAGGATTCCCTCAGGGCCGTATCTAAACTTTCATCACTGGGAATTTACTCTTTAATTATTCCTTCAATTTACCCAAGTAGAATTTTCTACGTGGGTCGTTGACCGGAATATATTTTGGGTGGAGAAATTTTATTGAATACTCAATTGATTTTAACGAGTAGCAAGGCTCAGTTGGAGGTTGGTAGGAAATATTCTGCAAAAACTCCTCGGTATAATAACCGTGGGTTTTCTTTCGGGAGTACCCGTTATATTCCGCGGTTATTTTACGTAGATAGTTTTTTTCTACCGCCGGGTTTACCCACTGTAAAGAAAAATAGAAAAGGGGGTAAAATTAATTTGACTCAGAGAAAACTGGTAGTGGTGGGTTTAGGAATACCGGTTAATTCGCGGAGGACCGCGCTATCAACCCAATGGGAGGAGGATGAAAAATGCACGAGGTTGTCCGCGCTGCACAATTCGTTTTTTAAAAGGAATTTTCAAGAGCACGAGGATGGCCGCGCTGCTCTTGCTTGTTGAGTGAAGGAAAAGAAATTCAGAATTCGTGGTGGGCCGCGCTATTCTGAATTTCTGTAAAGGGAATAACGGAAGTGTTACCAGAGTACGAGGAGGTTCGCGCTACTCTCGGTGGATTTTGAACATACTTTTTGAGACTTGCTGATGATTGTGTAGAATAGATTTATTCTTCCGGACCCTTTACAAAGTTTTTCCTTACTAACTAAAAGTTACAATTGTTGGGCTTTTTATACCCGTGGAAAGCGAGGGTGGTAGAGGGTGAGTCCTTTGGGATTGGTGGTTCACCGTCTCCCACCTTTACAATTTTGAATCTTGAGGATTTGCGGGGGAGCCTTATCTTAAAAGACGGTCCCCTTATTCTTAGGTGGTAGGTTTTCTTCTTCCGGGGTCCTAGACGCCTTCCTACTTCTACTCTCAGCCGGGAGCCGATAGTACGCTCTTGCTGGAGTGGGGAAAGCTGTTGGCGTTACGTATGTGATGACGTAACAATATGACAAAAAGAGAGCTCTGTTACGGGAAAACGGAGGGAGACGGGTTTAGGATCGCCTGGAGATAGCCAAAAGGTTGGCTAATCAAACACTGGCGAATATCTATCGAGGATATTCTCAATGTTTATTTAGGCTCGTAAATATTACACTCGTGAAATATTGCTATTATATTACACTCGTGAAATATTGCTATTATATTATACTCGTGAAATATTGCTATTATATTACACTCGTGGAATATTGCTCGTGAAATATTGCTGTTTTATATAAAGCAAACTACGTTACTACTCTACTATTCGCAGCGTAAATTTGAATAAAAGGGTTTTCGTCGGGAACCGAAAAAATGGGTCGTGCGAAGTCGACCTACTTACTCTGGACCTCGCCCAATACTGCCGCCCTTCCCTGCTCGGGGCCCTGCCGTCGTCGAGGCTTTTCTCGCATTTTCTTTAGAGGGAGAGCGTTTCCCCTGAGACGAGACGCTTTCCCTCGTTAGCCTAGGCGACAGCAAGGCACCGACCAAACGTTGGTTTGAGGGAAAGTGCATTCCGAAGGTAGGGCAGCAGCACTCACGAGCCCTATGCGCCTGGCGGGCTAAGACGCACTCGTGAGTCACGCCACATTAAGAGGGCCGCTTGCACGTGGTCCATGCGTGGGAACCTCAATGTCCACGAGCTCGAACGAAGCAGAGTCTTTACTCTCAACACCCCCACTAGTAGACTGAGGAACGTTCTCGTTCCTCGACTTCAGGGTGCGGGAAAAGAACTTCTGGTTGGTCCTCTGACGTTTCGCCGGTCGTCTTTCGGCTCGCACCTGCCGCATGGTAGTCTTCCTGCAACAAACCCTGACTAACCAGGTTATTCCTTCCAGTTTCCACTCGGCAGCTATTGAGCCGCCGACGAGGAACAGGGAGGCTATCCCCTGCAAAGACGGGAATACGATGCCCTGTATATTGGCCCAGGAGTTGTTGACCAATAATTTGACCCGATGTCCGTCGAGGATTCCTCTCAGTTCCTTGAGACTCATGCTATATCGATCGAGGGAGTCCAGCTTGACTCGTCGGCTGAAGATTGCGATCGACAGTCCCTCGGGGAGAGTGAGGTTCAGGCTGGAGATGTTGAACGATATCTCGGTCCGAAGCCACTCCTCCGAGGACGTGAGCAGTACGAACCGCAAGTAGGTGGTAAGGATCTCTCATCGGTCGGTAGTCTGCAGGAGGGATGGTCTCGAGATGCTATACGTATCCGTTTCCGTACCACAGTGGATGGTGATCGGGAAATCTTTGCCTGGCCTCGGTGGGATGATGATTTGTGCAGTCTGGGTGTTGATTACACCCAGTTCCGTCACACGAAATGAGGTGAGGTGGCAGTCGTCAGTGTCCCCAGTTGAGCTGAAGGTGGCTTCGGATTCGCAGAGTGCGTAGGAACCTGCGTCGTGTCCGATTCCTTCGTATGGGACGACGTTGATGTTGGATGCCGTCCACAAGTTCTCTCTGTCGAAGCGCCGGACCATGGTTTTCGTCCCGATCGTGCGGGTGATGCGCTCGGCGAAGGCGGGGTTAAATGTGACGTACGTGTTGTTGACAGCCGTAGGGACTGACGTGTTCGACACAATTTTCCACAGTGTCTCGTCGACGACGGGGATCTTGACTATGTAAATCAGCTGTTGACATCGGGATAAGATGGAAACCTCGGACAGGTCGTTCGTGGTCTGGTAGTCGTTTGTTAAACCCGGGAGAGGATGCCTCCCGCGTATGTCCTCGAATTTCTCGAGTCCTCTGGCCAGGTTCTCGGGTGTCAGCAGCGTAGGTTGGACGATGCCGTACTTTCCCAACTCGAGGGCCGTCATCACCGTTCGAAGGATGTAGTCGAGCTCGTGGATTTCAATTTCTAGCCGGCGTATTATTTCATTGACGTACATCTCCTGTGCGATGTCATGTGAGAAGGTCATGAGGAGGTCGCTGACGGCGTCTTCGATCTTTATAAGGCGTCGCTCGAATTCCTTCTCGTTGTTGGCAATCGACGTGACCGTTTTCTCCATGATGTACGTCTGTTCTTTGACAACTCGGTTGACCTCATTGGTTGCGTTTACGAGGTTGGCAATGTTGTGGTTGATGGTCTGAAGGTCGGTGTTGTCGGGGGTTCCCCACAAGAACTTATGGACAGTCCCGACAAGGTTGAGGATGCCTCTTTCCGGCCGTGGCGCGATGAGGGGGTGTGGTGGAACAGGACTTCCAAAATCTTGAGCTCCTTCTTCAGGGTATAGTAACCCTCCATCGTCAAGGCGGATAGGGCGCCGGTTGCCGGCGACACGCCCGTGCTTGTGTGGGTTCCTGATCTCATAAGTTCCCCTGCGATCAAGCTGTTGGTTTTGTTGATCTGATCCGAGAGGGCTGCGAATGCCGTATACATCGGGCTGAGATCGATGGCATATATGAGTCGCCAGGTTTCTGAGTAGAGGTAGACGTCACCCAGTTCCTCTTGGATCAGACTCGAATGCAGGGGCTGGAGTTCGGTTTTCCCTTCTGTACTCCATCTGGAAAATAAGCACAAATCGTCAGCAAGGTCCTTATTCAAGCTTAACCCTGGATTACACGGGGTTGTTTTCCCGTGAGGTCGATCCTCTTGATCAGTCGGGGCCGTGATGCTGTAGGGCCCTCGGGTCAAGGGTTTCCTCGGAAAGGTTTTGTGACGTCGGAACGTATTGCTGAAGACTTTTTCGTGATATTAATTTTATCCCAATCACAAGAAAAGAATTTTTAGCTCATTCCCTCTTTTTGCCCTAACCTTTCGATTAATAGACTGGACGGGGATCTTTGATGAGGAGATTAACTTTCAAGACTTGATTTGAATTAACAAATTAATAAAAATATATTTTAACAAATGATTTCTTTTAATTGTTACGTCCTAGCCTAAGCTAGACGCCCCCATAATTTTTTTTATTTGCATTCAACCTTCTTTAATCATCAGCAGGTAAACTCGCTTACCTGTTTCATCATTCGTCGATAAAGAAATATATAATTATTGATAAAACGAATAATCGAGTATGTCCTCTTGCAATAGTACATACTCTCTACTATTAATATATAAAATATCAATATAATAATACGCATAGACCCAGACGTAGATAACCTTTTTCACATAAAGGACAATAGACCATGTGTTGCTCGAGCGGTTCGTAACCGGCAACCACTTGAAAAGCCATAAAAGCCTTAGCTCGAACTACCCAAACCTTCACTTAACATTTTCCCAGCAAAATATAGAGAAACATAAAGCAATTATTCTCTATCTCTCTCACAATAAAAGATAAATCAATAAACCCTAAAATTCTACGAACCAAAAACATCAACACATAAACAATCCCACGACTTTCTATCGCCTGACCAAAATCCCAAACCTTATCCTAAAGAAATAATAAAATCGAACAATAATCCTATTATACGACGATTCGATTTTCTATGCGACTTCGCCAGGAAGTCATATATCAATTAACTCCTCATTATCCGAAACAACGCCTCGCGTTCACCAAAACCCAAACGCTAGGCAAGATAAACATTTCCCATGCATGCTATCAGCACAAACACGTGCAGCCGTTCGAGACTAGAGCGATCACACTCGATAGTCTTACTCATAACCCAAACAATACACAAAGTCCAAACGCTAAATGACTTTTCTTCCAATCATCTTTCCAGAAAAGTCTCCCCCACTAATCTAATCCAATCACAAAATAACGACATCAAATTAACAACCGTTTAACCAATCCAAGTAAAAACTATAACGAATCTAAACCTTCCACATCACCTTACCCCCAAAAAATCTTACAAAGAACTCGAACTCCAACTACGAATTGTAAAAATTATAATAGTCATTTAGCATCGAGAGTCCGAACATTCGACTTCATTTTTAAAAACCTTAATCCCGCGACAGTTATATAAATTGTACGCGAACTCCAAAAATCAAACTCGACTCTTCGAACTCCGAATTGTGAATTACCATTTCTGTTAATAATAGCTAACTCATAAAAACTCAATATCAGTCGAAGTGTAAAAACAGTGTTAACCGAGTGTAATAATCATCAACTCCGCGAACATTGAATAAATAGAATTATATTTGTGTGTAATGAAAGACAGTGTTAATCTTTTATTAAAGGAGCAATATTCGACTCCTTTGGATTAAAACCTCTCAAACATTAGTCTACCAAAAGATTAAAAACCCAAATCCTTAAAACAATTAAAATATAGTATCCTAAATCGGAAATCACGGAGACCAAATCAAGGATCGCAATCGCAAAAATCATTCGGGAATCATAAATCGCGGTCAACCATCAAAACCTCCGTGGATCCAACGATCCCCTCTCTCGGGACGTAACAAAATACTATATTAAAACTGGTGGCAGCGGAAACAACCGGAAAAACTCTCAAACTTTAAAAACCCCACCACTTTTAATTTTATATTAAAACTGGTGGCAGCGTAAAACTACAAAAATCACCAAAATCTTTAAACCGTGAGTCACACTATTTTTAATTTTATATTACAACTGGTGGCAGCGGAAAAACAACAGACAATCACCAAAGTTGTAAATCAAATATCTTCGAAATCTTTCAAACCCGAAATACCATTTTAAGTCTACATTAAAATCGGTATCAATAAATCACACAAATACGGACTCCACAAATTTATAAGTGAATCAATTATTAAACAATATCTAATTGATAATACTGTCGAACATCTTCAAAGTGAAATAAACCATTTTCTAAGAATATATTAAAAACTGGTAATAGTGAAAATCTGTGAAAGACATTATCGTGAAAAGTGACACTCAGTTCACGCCCTCGTATAACAACGCTTGAGACGACTACAAGGATCCAAGGCCATAAACCAGCTGTGCAGTGAAGAGCAGGTCAAAAACACCAGCAGCAACGAGCCTCAAGAGGATCAACACGACAACTCAACAGCAGGTTCAACAGCACGCTTCAACCACCTACAAGACCTTCGACTCGTAAGTCATAAAAAATCACAATGCCTATCGACAACCAAGAAGCCATGGGTATTTCCGCAATACCTAGCTCATCAACCCAGCGGGTCAACAAAACCCACAAGTTGTTATAGACGTAGATAGATTAAGTCAGCAAGTAGCAGCAAACATTAACAGGCAAAATGCGCCTAACCTCAACCAAACATTTGACAATCCCGCTTATCTAGCGCATGCAAATTACAGGGATTTCACTAGATATTTGCCAGAGTTCGATGGTACACGAAAAAAAATTGTTCACTTGTTACGTCCGAGTAACAACACTATAATAAAGTTTGTCCTGTTTTAGACCTTAGCAGAAGCTAATTGGTCTGGGATTTGGACACGGAAGGTTTGTCTAATTCAACGGGATGAGTTTATTATTTGTTTTAAAATTCCCTCCGGGCCGTATCGAAACTTTCATCACCGGGAATTTATTCTCTAATTATTCCTTCAATTTTCCCAAGTAGAATTCTCTACGAGAGTAGTAGGGCTACGGGGGTTCTGGACCAAATGGAGGCGAGGGGCATGCGGCGCGGGGGCAAGACCCCGCTCCGCACACCCCTCACCTCCATTTGATCCAGAACCCCCGTACTCCTACTACTACCCCCACCCTTCCCCGGATACCCCTCGCCCACGGGTTCGGATGTGTTCAGGTAGTCGAAGGGCCTAAGAGTGAGAGAGATGAATATATTGGGGAATACAGTGAGTGTGAGAAAGAGGGATAGATGGTGAAATATGATGAGCGTGAGAGAGAGGGATATATGTGGAATACAGTGAGTATGAGAGAGAGGAGTAGATGAGGAAATATGGTGAGTGTGAGAGAGAGTGATAGATGTGAAGGGTAATGAGTGTGAGTGAGAGGGATAGATGGGGAAAATGTGTTGGGATAAAAACAAAACAAATCAAATCCTTTTCTACTACTTAACGCTATATTATATAAAGATTAAAAATTACATAATTGATGTATTACATATATATATATATATTTTTTTTTTTTTTTCATTTTTTTTCTTTATGACTATGATGGTGGTTGTGTCTTGTTCCCCTGTAACATAGGAATGTTGAAACAAACAATTAGGATTTTTTATGAATGGATATTTGATGGGAGTTGAATTTAGTATAAAGAAAACAACTTACATATGTTGAATGGTCATTTGCAATCCGGGCAAAGAGTCCGAGGCAGTACTTGGTACAGCCCCTTCCCGCAATCCCGACAGAAGTCCAAATCCAACGACTTCAGCGATCCACACTCATGTTTCCGTGTTGCACAGAGTGTGGAATACATATCCCCACCCGTTTCCAACACACATCCACCGCATAATTTGCCCGCGTATTCACTTTTAAAATATACACTAACTGCACAAATATTAGTGTCTAAATCGAGCGTCTCTATGACGCGTTGTGAAAAAACATACCGCGTTTTTCGCGGCCTATTTTTTGTTTTTTTCACACCTTTTCTACGTTGCTTGGCGGTGGTGGTGGTGGTGGTGGTGGTGTGGTGTTTCTCACGTACACATTTCGCGACACTAACCGCATCCTCAACATTAATGTTAAACACTTGGCTATCACTCAGGTTAGCCCACATGTCCTCCCCCACCCCATTCACACATTCACTGGTGGGAACCGCATCATCGATGTCGATGTTCATGAATGCGGCATCGGTGATCACACCCCACAGATCCTCTTTTTCCGCGTCACCGGTTGTTATTACTTTAGTGATCACATCTGATGTAGTGTTGTCACTTATCCCCACCGGCATTTTTTCTTCGATGAATACCACTTCATCGTCAGATCTAACATCCACATAATTATCACTCGTTGTATGGTTGCCAAAATAATCAATGTAACAAAGTTCGCGTTGACCGGCCATTTCGTATTGATGAGAGAAAAAATTCCGAAAGAGAACACGAAGAGTTTTGTCGGCTACACTATGGCGATGATACAACTTGCTGAGAAAAGTGGTTGTTGAATTATGCCGTATGGATGGTTTTATACTTTTCAAGAAGTCCTACTCCTACCCCTCACCCCCACTCCATAGCCACCACCACGCTTTTACACGTCCATTCCCAAAGTTTTTGCATATTTATTCTCTTAGGAATTCTTTCCGTACATAAATATGTCTGAAGGAAAAAACAAAATATACATTATATCCAAAGTCTTCGAGTCCGTGCAGGTCTGACCTTTGTCATGGGTTATTGATGGTTCATATCGTCATCCCAAACCGTTTCACTCTACCCTATTTTATCTTTCATTTTTATTTTCACTTTACCCTCATTAGTAAAAGAAAAATCTTTGTTTTTAGTGCACACCATAAGATCTCGTTTATGCACTCATTTGCTTAAGTGTTTTCACCCTTGAAATTTTGTCAGAACGATGCATCCTTTGCGCTTGCCATTTATGCTATGTATTGTGAATCATCCCCAAAGTCTTCGAGTCCGTGCAGGTCTGACCTTTGTCATGGGTTATTGATGGTTCATATCGTCATCCCAAACCGTTTCACTCTACCCTATTTTATCTTTCATTTTCATATACATTTTTTCTTTCCTTCCTAATATAAATATGTTTTTAATGCATCGTCCTAAATCGCATTTAATATACTCTTAATTATGGTACTGTATTTCACTACAAATGCGCATGGACATACAACCTTTTCATCTTAGGGTGAAGAGTTTCCCTTTTTTTTTTCCTTCCCCATTTCCAACATCTTGAGATATAGAATAAAGGAAGACCAGGACCAAGGTGCACTCATTTTCAGTTGGATTGTCATACAGTCTACATCACACACATTTTTTTTTTTCATTTTTCTTTTTTTTATTTCAACACTTCTTCAGAATGGAGTTCGCGAGAGTTGAAAATATGTTGCGTGAGCGGGCAGCGTTGATTAATTCAGCGGATGAATATAGTGTGTGGGAAAAAAAGTGTGATTATTTTCTGAAAAAATTGAATGAATGTGTCAAAGTTGATGATAGACATTTAAAAAAAAAAATTATAAACGGAGTGCTGAACCTCTAATAATCCGTATGATGGGATTGAAGGAAGAAATGAAGCATCGTTTCGATCATGTTGATGCGGGTACAAGTACCAATCACATGGTTTTACATGAGATCGAGAGTGCTTTCAAAAACCGGCTATCAACATGTGCGGTTATTAATCGGGACTACATTGATCCACGGAAGTTTCTCGAAGGTGCACGTGAGCTTGTGATTGGAAAAGTGCGAGAGTCTATTGAACATCATGTCACAACCGACGTTAAATTTTTCTTTTTAAATATATATAATAGATCTACAAGTTTTCCTTTCCGAGAATTCTTCGAATAACACTCGCTACCCGGCCATAAAATATGACACGCGACACACACACTCCAGAGTTAGGACTAAATTTGTAACCGAAACACTTGTAACCGACGAATATAAATCAAACTAGCTTCCGCTATATTTCCGGACTACATTATGGACTATACGAAACATCCAATCATCTAATTAGGTCACTACGATCTTACTTCTAAGAAAACCTATAAACTCCTACTATTTTTCAGCATTTTAGCCCTATAAAAAGGCCATGTCTCAATCGCCGCATTCCGTTCGCACCTAGAGTCGCGTCTATACTGTTAGCAGTAGTTCGGTTTGTCATTCGGTTAGCCGTCTTATAATTAATCTCTGACCGAACTCCGAGTCTTCTGTAGAAGAGAGCGAGTCGAGTACAGAAATCAAAGTTAAAGTACCAAACTCAATATTTGGACTTAGAATATTTTTAACCTTTTCTACGACACGACAAATCACAAGTAAGCTACAACGAACCAAAGATTTACACGACACCTCTCCGGTAACGTAACCATTTATATTTTGTATCAAGTTTGTATTTCATCATTATATTTACTAATACCTTGTTTTCATTAAAGTACATAAAGAACATCTAAATCTTTTGACTCACTTAACACCCCGAATCCCTCTCCTAGTCGCAACCTAGACTAAGGCAAGACTTCTCGAGGTCTATCAGCGTAAGCCCACGATACTCTTAGGAGTATATTTATAAAAACGCTCTGCGTATTAAAATGCAGGGAAAAGCTTATGGGACATAACGTTTACCGCTCGACGTTCAAACACCCGAACTTTTCCTTCACGCCTCTCCGGACGTGACATATAAAAATTTGGTGACAGCGGTGGGATATTTTTGATTCTTATTAGACGATATTAATACGCTGAGTGCCTACCCCTTGGTTGCCACTAAGAGATAATATTTCCTAAACACAATTTTTACCTTAACAAATTAACCAATTCGACCAAAAATGGCAAATCCCGATCTTGCAAATGTCACAACCGACGTTAAATTTTTTCTTTTTAAAAATATATAATAGATCTACAAGTTTTCCTTTCCGAGAATTCTTCGAATAACACTCGCTACCCGGCCATAAAATATGACACGCGACACACACACTCCAGAGTTAGGACTAAATTTGTAACCGAAACACTTGTAACCGACGAATATAAATCAAACTAGCTTCCGCTATACTTCCGGACTACACTATGGACTATACGAAACATCCACTCATCTAATTAGGTCACTACGATCTTACTTCTAAGAAAACCTATAAACTCCTACTATTTTTCCGCATTTTAGCCCTATAAAAAGGCCATGTCTCTCCACAATCGCCGCATTCCGTTCGCACCTAGAGTCGCGTCTATACTGTTAGCAGTAGTTCGGTTTGTCATTCGGTTAGCCGTCTTATAATTAATCACTGACCGAACTCCGGGTCTCCTGTAGAAGAGAGCGAGTCGAGTTCAGAAATCAAAGTTAAAGTACCAAACTCAATATTTGGACTTAGAATCTTTTAACCTTTTCTACGACACAACAAATCACAAGTAAGCTACAACGAACCAAAGATTTACACGACACCTCTCCGGTAACGTAACCATTTATATTTTGTATCAAGTTTGTATTTCATCATTATATTTACTAATAACTTGTTTTCATTAAAAGTACATAAAGAATATCTAAATCTTTTGACTCACTTAACACCCCGAATCCCTCTCCTAGTCGCAACCTAGACTAAGGCAAGACTTCTCGAGGTCTATCAGCGTAAGCCCACGATACTCTTAGGAGTATATTTATAAAAACGCTCGGCGTATTAATATGCAGGGAAAAGCTTATGGGACATAACGTTTACCGCTCGACGTTCAAACACCCGAACTTTTCCTTCACGCCTCTCCGGACGTGACATATAAAAATTTGGTGACAGCGGTGGGATATAATTGATTCTTATTAGAAAATATTAATACGCTGAGTGCCTACCCCTTGGTTGCCACTAAGAGATAATATTACCTAAACACAATTTTTACCTTAATAAATTAACCAATTCGACCAAAAATGGCGAATCCCGATCTTGCAAACATTACACATCACCAAAATATTACGGATGCTATGCTCACAAGCATGGGTGAGTGTATGGCATTACAACAGGCATTAATTCATGTACCAAATTTTAACGGCAAAAATATGCCCCTTAAATCATTTATTGAAGACGTAGAAAACGGTTTTACATTCGTGCCCGAGAGCCTTAAAAATTCATTTTTCAAAGGAGTCTGCTCCAAACTTAAAGAAACAGCTCGCGACGCGGTTGCTGATAAAAGAATAAATTCAATCGAAGATTTATCGAAAGCTTTAAAAGAATATTTCTCACCGAAGAAATCATATCCTTATTATTGTGCCGAAATTCAAGCCGTCAGATTAAGACGAGATGAAAGTGTTTTAGATTATTACACACGAATAAAAAGATTAAGAGCAAGCGCAATTGCCGCTTTAAAAGACAAATTTACAGAGGAAGAAGCAACTCAAATGCTACCCATGCTCGATGGAGTAGCCCTAGATCCATTTAAAAGAGGTTTATCTGATGATTTATTATACGCCATTAGCGTTCAAGACCCTCAAACTTTAGAAGACGCACTTAAAGTCGTCCAACGCATTGAAAGAGACATGCAAGGAGCAAATGCTCGGAATTCAAATTCATTGAGATACACTCATATCGAACAAAATAATCAGCCTCGGTTCAGAGATGACGAACCCCGTCGAGTATCTTTCCAAACTCGAGAAAATAATTTTGATAATAAAAATTCAAATTTTAATAAATTATTTCATCGCGATACAACTCCTCCTCGCGATCAGCGACGGAGACGCGAAGATTTCTCAATACAACGATTTCCAAACAGAAATCAACCACGAAGAAATTTTTACAATTATCCTCCGAATCAATTTCGCGAGCCACCATTTTATCCTCCTATGCCTTACGGCCCACCTATGTACCCTCCGTACAATGAGTATAATCAATTTTACCAGGGAACGTACCCGATGTACCAAAACCCTTATTACAAACGCGAAAATTCATTTCAAAATATGAGACCAATCTCTCCCCGACCTATTAATAACACTTCAGATCATTTAAACTCCCAAAACGCCCGTCAAGCGGACGCGTTGACGAGCGACTCTCAAAACCAGCGTCCTACAGCTGTGAAGTTCCTCACAGCAGGAGATATGTTAGATGGGCCAGCGGACAAGGTCGCTCCCCAATAATCACTTCACGAGCCCCAGAACTCGAAAAAGGTTACGGACGTTTCCTAATAGACACGGGAGCCAACATAAATATAATAAAATTACAAGCGTTAAAACGCAGATGCATAATAGCAACACATGATTTTCTAAACTTATCAGGTATAACACCAGAGAAAATTCATACGTTAGGTTCCACAGAATTAACCCTGTTTGATAAACCAGTGAAATTTCAAGTGCTTAACGAAAATACCGCCATTCCTGCTGATGGAATAATAGGCATCGAATTTCTTTTAAACGAAAAGGCAGAAATATCTTTCTACCATAACACTTTAGTGACCACGTCAAGACCAATAAACCCGATCCCATTTGAAAATGTTTCGGAAGACACAGATCAAAACTCAAAAATCGCCTGCAACATAGCGCAAGAACAAGAAGGTACGTCTTTTATTTTAAAGGCTCGTACTCGCATGAAAGTCCCAATCAAAATAGCTAACTCAAACTTGAAGACGGGATTTCTCCCACGGATCCAAACCCCAGAAAATATATTCATGGGAAATGCAGTCGTTACAAATAATAACGGAACTTGTTACATTTATGCGTTAAACGCTTACGAAGAGGACGCCCAAGTTGACGTACCTCCGCAGCATCTAGAACCCTTTGAATATTACGATGATTCAGAAGATTTCTTTGAACCTGATAGCGACGACGGTGCATTTGAATCTCCAATAGGTAGAGATCGACGAATACGTGAAAGCCTTCGCTTAGATCACTTAAATTCAGAAGAGAAACAACATGTTCTCGATTTGATAAAAGAATACCCTCATCTGTTTCACTTGCCTGGCGACAAGTTACCCGCTACGACGGAAATAAAACATTCTATACCCACGACGGACGAACTACCCGTTACTATACGACAATATCGTTTTCCACCCGCTCATAAAGATGAAATAAATAAACAAGTTAACAAATTGTTAGAAAATAACGTCATTGTAAATTCAGCCTCTCCGTATAATTCACCTTTATGGATTGTACCTAAGAAGCCAGATTCGAAAGGAAATAAACGATGGAGAATGGTGATAGACTTTCGGGAATTAAATTCAAAAACTATAAGCGATGCTTACCCTTTACCCAATATTACTGAAATTCTTGACAGACTCGGTGGAGCAAAATATTTTTCAACTTTGATTTAGCTAGTGGATTTCATCAGATCGAAATGGATCCCAAAGACAGACAAAAGACTGCTTTTAGCACTCCTAACGGACATTAGGAATACGCAAGAATGCCATTTGGTCTTAAAAATGCCCCAGCCACTTTTCAACGACTAATGGACAGAGTTCTTCTTGGATTACAAGATAGCGAATTATTCGTATATCTTGACGAAATTGTACTTTTTGCTACTTCCTTAGAGGAACATGGAATAAAGGTTAGAAGACTTTTTAATTAACTCAGTAATGCTAAACTATCACTTCAACCAGACAAATGTGAATTTCTAAATACCGAAGTAATTTATCTCGGTCACATAATCAGCGACGGAGGTGTCAGTCCTGACCCTAAAAAGACAGAGGCGGTCGATAAATTCCCGATACCCAAAACAGTAACGAACGTTAGACAATTCCTCGGTTTAGCCGGTTATTATAGAAGATTCATAGAAAATTTTTCTGAGAAAGCAAAACCATTGAGTGATCTATTAAAGAAAACTGTCGAATTTAAATGGGGATCAGAACAACAAAAGGCATTCGATTATTTGAAAAAGGCTTTGTGTTCCTCTCCCATATTACAATATCCAAATTTTGAAGAACCTTTTATATTAACCACTGACGCTTCAAATTATGCTATCGGTGCAGTATTGAGTCAAGGAAAAATAGGAGAAGATAAGCCAATAGCCTATCTATCAAGATTATTAAATTCAGCTGAACAAAATTATAGCACCACAGAAAAAGAATGCCTTGCCATAGTATACGCGATATTGCATTTAAGACCATACTTATACGGACGACATTTTACACTTGTTAGTGATCACGAACCCTTAAGATGGATAGATTCAGTAAAATTGCCTGTTCAAAGATTAATTCGTTGGAGAATACGATTACGCGAATATGAATACACTTTCGTTTATAAACCAGGTCGACTCAATTCGAACGCAGACGCGCTTTCAAGAAACCCTGTTCTTCCAGAAGTTAGAATATTACCTATATCATCTGCCGCAAAGAAAACAACGACGGTAGGCCCTCGCAGTGCTACCGCCCCAAATCCATTAATAAAACGCGGACGACCATTGGGCAGTAAAAACAAACCTTTAGATACAGTGTTCGAAGTATCAAATTTACCTGGGAACACAATTGCTGAACGAGTAAGAAATCGAAAGATTATTAGTAGACCTCCCCCTGTAGTACCAGTAAAACTACCACGAACTCACACTAAAGCTCAAATAACAAGGGCCAGCTCTGACTCATCCGACACGGAGCAACGACCACCAGCTGCGCGTGCACGAAACAGCGCTTTTCCAAGTCTTGCAGAAAAGAGAATTGCACCCCAAAAACCCAAATCTCCTCCAAAACCTCCACCTTTAAAACGATTTACGGACGCGTTAAAATTCGCATTTGACATAAGCGAAACATCAGACGATAGCGTTCCTCAAACAGACACTGAAAATTTACCAGGACCAGCAAACAATACAAATATAATTGAAATCGACGAGAGCCCTAGAAGAGACCCATACTGGTGGGACAGTGCCCAAGGTAATAATAACGCGAATAAAAGTTGCGGAACACAGACAGAAGATTGTACAGAATCAGAAAATACGGACACTGAAATTGAAAAAGCCCGAGAATCAATGATAACTTTCCGACACCCTATATGTAGATCGACGCCCGCCGTCACGTGTAACGAAAAAGAAACAAGTAGCGATGAAGAACCCGGTAGAACACTTGAGAATAATTTACGACTAGATTTTAACAACTCAGAAAATGAGTCCGAAGATAGCGACTCATCGTCAGAAGTTGTTGAAGAAGTGGTACCTCGAGACCCAAATAGAAACATGTCACAGACAATACCCCCTGGACTTTATTACCCTCAGATGAAAAATAATAATAATCTTCTTCAAGTGAACACCACAAATGAAAATTTAACTTATCGAAAAGATAATTACTTACACTTCATCTCCGCTGATTGTGAATTTACCACAAGTATATCACGATTATTGATCGAAACAGACAAAATCCTCCCACAAGATTTAAAATTTAAGAAACCAAAGCAAAAACAAGTTTTAATAACGAATAAAGGAAAATATAAAACATTAAGTGCAGTATTAACCAACAAACATTTCGAAACTTTTTCAGTCCAAGAACTTAAAGAAGTACTTCAAACAATTAAAGATACCATTGATAAATACCAAATTAAAACGCTCAGGATATCAAAGCCCGGAGACATGTTAGAAAATTTTAGCCACTCCTTTATTGCCGATTTAATCGAAGAATGTTTACACGAATGCGCCTGTTCAATCACAATTTGTCGTGGAAACGTGACAATTCCCGATGAAACGATACGGCAAGATATAATATCAGAATGTCATGAAAGTTTAGTAGGTGGACATAAAGGTATAACAAAAACATATAAACGCATTCGCGAAAGATTTTATTGGCCGAACTTAAAAGACGACGTCACTGAATACGTGAGAACTTGTCAAGAATGTCAACAACAAAAGTTAACCCGTATAAAAACTCGTGAGCCAATGATAATCACAGATACACCAACAGAACCATTCGATAAAATATCCATCGATACGGTAGGACCTTTACCTGAAACCCCGAATGGGAACCGACATATCTTAACTGTCCAAGATAACTTGACAAAATATTGTATTGCTGTTCCGGTTCCAAATATAAAAGCTGAGACGATAGCCGATGCACTAGCTCGGAATGTAATCATTCAATTTGGTTGTCCAAGAATTATATTGAGCGATCAAGGAAGATCCTTTGTAGGGAAAGTATTTAATAACCTTGCAAAAATATTCAAAATAAAACATCTAACTACTTCCAGTTACCACCCCCAAACTAACGGATCATTAGAGAGAAGCCATATCGTTTTGGCGGAATTTATTAAACATTACGTCGATAAATATGAGGATTGGGATAAACTCGTCCCTTTTGCCATGTTTTCGTATAACACGGCCATTCATGAATCCACAAAATTTACACCGTTCGAATTGATATACGGTAGACCCGCTCGAACGCCTAGCGCTTTTTCTCCCTCGGATAAAACCGAGACATACGGCGACTATTTATGCGATCTCACATCTCGCCTCGACGAGATGCGCCAACTCGCTTCGAGATCTCTAATTAATTCAAAACATCGATCAAAACGATATTATGATAAAAAGGTCCACATTGAGAATTTTAGACCAGGAGACATGGTATATGCAATAAAAGAACCAAAAAGAGGTAAATTTGATAGTTGTTACGTAGGTCCCTATAGAATTTCCGAGGTACTAGACAAACACAACGCTATATTAGAAACAACCAACGGAAAGCGAATATTGAAACACTTAGACAAGTTGAAACTATATAAGGCAAGGAAAAAAATAGACGAGAAGGAAAATCTAATAACTTGAAGAGAGAAAGAAATAACGTTGAACGAAGATAAAACACCAGCTCATCGGTGCAGGACCCATGTCATGCTCCGAGATTTTACGACCCAAGGACCAACCAACAATCAGAACGATGCATACGTACTACTACGAAAATAGATATCGAAATTTTTCTCCCGCAGGAACTAAGAAATTATAAGGAAAATTTTAAATAAAGAAATTTTTTTTTCCGTGCTCTAGTTTAGAGACTCCAAAGGGTTAAGGGAGGTAACATCTCAAACTATATAAACTCAAGGAACATTCGATCACGCATCCAGTTACACAAAATTTTTCATAACGTTACATCGTGTCTCTTACGTGAAAATAATCTTAGCTAGCGCAATCTTCCGCGAGACTATAGTCACACAATTTCAAAGTCAGAAAACAGTGCAAGAACAAATTTTCAAAAGATTTTCTTTTCACCGGAATATTACTACCACACCATTAAGTTTTCAAGACTAAATCCTCAAATACCAGGTAACTTAATAAACTTATTACACCCAACTAATAAATCAATACAAATTACGGATAATTGCTGACCAAGATATCAATATTCTTTTATAAACAAAACCAAGTAAAATTTTTTTTTCGGATCAAATTTTTTTTTTCTCTCCAAAGTTGTGAGCGAAACAAAAGTCAATCTTTCCTAATAACCCCATCCAAAAATAACCCATTACGAGACTAGGCTGCAGAAAGGTTTGCACGCTCGTATCCTTACCCTCTATTGCGAGACTAGGCTGCAGAAAGGTTTGCACGCTCGCATCCTTACCCTCTATTGCGAGACTAGGCTGCAGAAAGGTTTGCACGCTCGCATCCTATTTACCACACCTCACCTAAAATTTTTTTTTTCCTCGATCTCTTTGTTGTGCTCCAACTTCTATGGGCCGAACTCGCCGTGCCGGAAGAAAATATCAACTTCGAAAACTTTATGCTCAGTATTCAAATCAAAATTCGATCTATTTCAATTATTGCAATCCTCGAGTAACTTCAACAAACAACAGCCAGCAATTATCAGTAGTTTCAGATAAAATAATTAATCCAGAAACACAATTAATAAGTTCCACTTCGGACACAATACCGTCAAATCACGATACTTGTAATAATCAACTCAACAACGACTCGTTAAACTTGAAAAACCAGCAATCTCACAATACCCCTTACAAACCCGTAAGATACAAATTAACTCCATTAACCATAAAACCGCCGCCAATAAAACCCCAGGAAATACCAATAAACGATCGAGGCACAATAAACGAGCTCCGCTCAGTGACCTCTAAACCTTTTTCTTTTCTTACTTTATCATTTCTCCCCCTTTTTCCTTTATTTTCTTCGGTTATTATAATTATGAAAATATCTCAACACCAACTTAACCTTTTAAACGAACAAGAAACTTGCAATTGGTTATACGAAATTCCTGGCATAAGAGTAGCTGGTAATTACCGCGAATTTTATGAAAGTCTTATTAACGCTAGATGTGTCAAGGTAGTCTCGACATACCCGCCATGGTACCTGAGTAATTTCAAAAGATATTTTTGTGAAGACTGTTACGTTGAAATAGTTATGGATGAACGAAATCGCAATGGCTCTCAAATCATTAACAAACATCAATTAATACCGGAACAACGTCACGCCATTGATTGTAGTATTTGTGGTACCGCGTTATTTGAAGTAAAATCCCCTTATAAATGTAATGATTGTATACTAGCTTGGTTGTTACATCGAGTCTCGATCGAAAATGGACAGGCCGTAACAATTACTTGGCAAGGTAGTAACTAAAAACTGTTTCCGTTTTAGAATGCCATTTATCAGAAACGGAAAGGCTACCATTTTCGAGGGCATAAACGAAGACTCATACATTTCGGTCCTCATTACGCCGAGACTTACCGTACCAAAAAGAGAGGAATACTTAACACATTTTATAAATCACGCCAAGAAAGTACGCCAAGCGAGGCAACTGCTCCGAGATAACGTGACACTAGTTTGGAGAGAAGATTTCCGTAGTTTGTGCGCGCCACCATATGGTCCCGACGCGATACCTGGAGACATTTTTGACCTCCGGTCGTTATTCGGTCTACCACCCATACCCAAAGAACCATTAGATCCATTCTGGGTACAACAAGTAATAGAACTTTATGGAGGAATGGACTTTTAAACTATCCATTCTTTTCCAGATCGAATCAAGCTCGACATGAACACACTAATTCCGACAAAATCTCCACTCCACCGACTGGGAAAAAGCTACGTGGTGTACACGGGAACAGTATATACCCCATCTCATTTTTATGTCATAAAGAAAAAATATATCCATCGAATAGAGAAATATAGCGACACCATCGAACGATACCTCAAGGAATTTCCTATTTTCGAAATGGGATTACTAGAGCCATTGGAAATCGGGTGCTGTGCCATCAAGATAACTGAAACATGGTTGAGAGCAAACATTTTACAAAAAACAAACGGATTTGCAACAATCAATCTTGTAGACCTCGAAGGTATTTTAGTAGTAAACGATTACGATTTAAGGCCTTTGCCTCCGCGAATAAAAACGGGACAAGGATTAGCCATAAAAGTTCATTTAGAAAATACCGAACCCAAAACCGAAGGGCCATGGCCCGATAGTGAATCATATTTCCTGAACGATATTTTAGCTAGACGACCCCTAAAAATGAAGGGAATATGCTGTCGTGGACACGGTGACTCCATGTCACTGGGAGTAAGGTTGCAAGACAAGCCTACAAGTCTAGACATCAAAAGAATTCTAATAACTCGAGGCTTGGCTATGGATGGATCCGTAGCAGATAGACTGCTCACGGACATTCCACCCAACCACATAGACATACTACTTCCCCCACGTACTGCCGCTCACTACATTTAACGTTAGATTTAGAGAATTATACCAGATAACCCAAAAGAAAAGAACAACAAATTTTTTTTTGAAAAAGAAAAGAGATGGTACATGCAAAACAACACAGTAAATAATTTTTTTTATAAATTAATAAAATTTTTAATATAAAGCAAATAATAATAATATATATATATATATTTTTTCTTTACTCTCTTTAAAATGTGTTTCAATAGTAATAATAAGAATGAATATCCCCTTTTTTATAAAACAAAAACAAAAAAAAAATTTTTTTTTCTCCCTCAAATAAAATAAATATTTTCTTTTTTTTATTAATAATAATAATTACACATGCAAAAAGGAACGTAAATAACCACACAAAAATTCAATTTTTCATTTTTCTTCCTTTATTCACCCTTTCCCAAAGGAAAAGAGTCACCCATACTCGATCATTACATACATGTTTATATATATATTCCTTTGTTTTTTTTTTACAAATATATTTTCAAAAGTCTTTTATATCAAAGGCTTTAATCTGGGTCGTAGGCTGCTAAAACTTCCAAAGGCGACGACCATGCTGGATGATCCCAATCATCCTCAGGGTGATCCTGCCCCCAACGACCCTCCATCAGCCACCGAATTCCGAACGCATCGAATCCACTCGATCGTTCCATCCAGTCATTTCCCCGACGTAGGAGCCTACGGTCCTCCCGCCGTATCTTCATGAACGAAATATAGACGACATCCCAAACATACTGAAAAACAAATAATAATAAAATAATTATAAACTAAATCAGTCAAAACAAAACAAAAAGGAAATTTTATAAGACTTACCATAAAAGCATTACAATGCTTCCTTTTTCCCATTTTTGACAAAATTTTTAAATTTTTCTTCTTCTCTTGAACTGCGCTCGATGACGCTCGAAGAAATAGTGAGGAATGACCGAAAAAGGCAGAAAACAGATTTTCCCACCACTCAAAAACTATCCCCACTAAAAGTCTTGACCTCATACCCGTAACAGACTCCGCACATCTGAAAGACATAAAAATAAAAAAAAAAGAAAAAAAAGGAAAAAGAAAAATGGAGTGGTGCAAGCTGCACTTGTTTGTATACATACTTATAAATACATATACACATGAGTGGCACTCTTCACCTATAACATAAAATAAACTTTTCCATACTAAACAATTCACAAAAAAAAATATAATAACAATAATAACAAAATAATAATAATATCATTATCCTAAATTTGTACTTATACATATTTCTTTTATTATGTTTTTAGACTTATAATGTGTACCTCTAGGGTCACTATATTTATTTTCGCATTTACCTGTGGATCAGTCTGGACATCCCCCACACATAACATTCAACCAATCACCAATCACGCCGGATTATACTACGAACCATTACACGAAGTTCATTTTACACGGACCGAATGGCGTCTAACGACTTACATAGACCTGAGACGGTTTGAAGAACAAGAACCTACCTTTTCCGAAATCGACGTGATGGAAAATGGTTGTAAACCATACCTGTTGGACCGTTGTAAATTATTTATCGACAAGGAAAGTTTGAAATCCAAACATACCCTTATAAAAAAATATCTCACATATATCCGAAAACAAAAGGGTATCGAACACACTGTCAAGAGAAGCGCTCCATTTGGCTTCATTGGCACTATCAGCAAAACCCTTTTTGGAACTCTAAATACCGACGACGCAGCTTACTTTAATCACCATATCAATCAACTCCATCAGAGTGATAAGAAAATGGCTGTTCTTGTAAGAGAACAAACTCATATCATACGATCAGAATTACATGACTTGACAGTACGACTAGACGAAATGGAAAAAAGACATCAAGAAAATTGGAAAAATGTAGCAAAAACTGTGGGTAACGCGACAAGCCAAATTATGTACATCCAGTCCCTAGTAGATTAGAAAAACAGCATGGACAACATCGCAGACACATATCTTTCAAGCCTACGCGCAATAGTTGACGCCATTCATTTTATTAAAATGGGTCTTCTTCATCCGGAACTGCTCAACCCCACAACAATGGAACTCATAGTGAAAAGCTTCATTGAATATCACCAGCAATACATTTTCCCCATTTCACTGGACGAAATACACTCCGGAGCCTTATCAAAAATATCCCGTCTAGCCACCGCCTACCATGACAAAAAAATAATAATTGTCATGCACATCCCTCTCTTGGAACCAACCAAATTCATCATATATAAACTCCATTCCCTCCCAATACCACAAATAATCGGAAACAACACTCAAGGAGCAGCATACGTTCAGCCAAGGGCATCTCATATCATCATCTCAAGGGACATGGATAAATATGCACTAGTGCAAGAGAACGACTTTCCTCAATGTCAACATCTGGAAAGATACCAAATCTGTGCGCCTAATTATCCCATCTTCGAAACCACTGCACACCTGAACTGTGAATTAGTACTATTAACGGACGGAGGACACGAATCATACCGAGACTGCGAAATAAAAATTATGAAGAAACAAACACCCTACTGGAAACAATTGGATTCCACATCAGGATGGCTATTCTCAGTACCTCAGCCAGAAAGAGTGCAAATACTATGTGACCATGAAACGGCCATCGCAACGGAAGTAAATGGCACAGGTATATTGAACCTTAGACCCGGCTGCATTGCAAAAACGTACTACGCCACGTTAACCGGAACACAAACACTTAAAGACACCATCGAGGAAATATACATTGCCGAAACCCATCTGGACGTAAATCAACTCGTACCCAACATCACAAATTACAAACCTCTGGTAGATCCCAGAAATCATGGTTTCGCCTCCTCCGTTGTGATACAAACAACAAAGGGGACCCTGCAGTTCGATACCTCGCTAAAAGAAATAGAAGAAAAACTCCTACTTGCCGCAATCCAAGAGGAGGATCGACAGGAACAAACCACTTACACCACAACAACTATATACGGGGAAATCATCATAGCCATCGTACTACTCACATACATGCTCCGTGGATACCTAGTTTTCACCGCTTATTTCCTTCTCAACATGTGTCGCACTACAACATCGACTGACGAAGACGAGGACCACCCCAGCTACGTAGAAGAAGAACAACCTCAACCAACACCAAGACCCGAGAAAATTTACGACGTCCCTATCACCACTACACGGCCAGTATTTTACCACGACGTTTCAACTCAAGCCGAACCCAAGCCATCAACACCATAAAACAGAACACTGAACACAACACATACACACATACATACACACTCTAATATGCACTCTATACTAACACTAGGTTAAGAAATTTATGCATATCGAATTCTCCAAATCAATTTTTTTTTATTTTCTCGTGAATGAAAGGATATGGTATCAATATTTATCCCTCACTCTCTTTCCAAGACACCTTGACCGTATTACACTTCGTGAATACACCTCATATTTCAAATGGCGCAGGCTTCCCGAATGCAATTGAATTGCAATCGATAAACATGTTATTATCACAAGAATAATAACCCAAGCAGATCAAGTCGATCAACATCGTGACATAAACAAAAAGAAGGCAATCGACAAACCTCTTGTTTTGTCAAGCCATCTCCATAAAAGACATCTATATCATCGCTAATTTTGCCGTCTAAAGCCAATGAAAGAGGAATAGTTAATTTTATTATACGGTCACAAATTTTCCACAGTCCTGTATTACCAAAAACAATTTCTACACCTATTCCTATAATTTTATTTTAATTTTTTTTCCCTCCTCTTCCTAAGATACGAAATCTACATCAGGCAACGAGAAGCAAAATTAAATCAATTCTATTTTCACCATTTAAGCATATATTCTATTTAAAAATATTCAATATGCATAAATTGGTAGCCACCGAGGACGGTGCCTAATTTTAAGTGGGGAGGTGTCACAACCGACGTTCAATTTTTTTTTTTAAATATATATAATAGATCTACAAGTTTTCCTTTCCGAGAATTCTTCGAATAACACTCGCTACCCGGCCATAAAATATGACACGCGACACACACTCCACAGTTAGGACTAAATTTGTAACCGAAACACTTGTAACCAACGAATATAGACCAATCTAGCTTCCGCTATATTTCCGGACTGCACTATGGACTATATGAAGCATCCGCTCACCTAATAAGGTCACTACGATCTTACTTCTAAGAAAACCCATAAAATCCTACTATTTTTCTACATCTTAGCCCTATAAAAAGGCCATGTCTCTCCATAATCGTCGCATTCCGTTCGCACCTAGAGTCGCGTCTATACTGTTAGCAGTAGTTCGGTTTGTCATTCGGTTAGCCGTCTTACAATTAATCTCTGACCGAACTCCGGGTCTTCTGTAGAAGAGAGCGAGTCGAGTTCAGAAATCAAAGTTAAAGTACCAAACTCAATATTTGGACTTGAAATATTTTTAACCTTTTCTACGACACGACAAATCACAAGTAAGCTACAACGAACCAAAGATTTACACGACACCTCTCCGGTAACGTAACCATTTATATTTTGTATCAAGTTTGTATTTCATCATTACATTTACTAATACCTTGTTTTCATTAAAGTACATAAAGAACATCTAAATCTTTTGACTCACTTAACACCCCGAATCCCTCTCCTAGTCGCAACCTAGACTAAGGCAAGACTTCTCGAGGTCTATCAGCGTAAGCCCACGATACTCTTAGGAGTATATTTATAAAAACGCTCTGCGTATTAAAATGCAAGGAAAAGCTTATGGGACATAACGTTTACCGCTCGACGTTCAAACACCCGAACTTTTCCTTCACGCCTCTCCGGACGTGACAATCAGATCGAAATGGATCCCAAAGACAGACAAAAGACTGCTTTCAGCACTCCTAACGGACATTACGAATACGCAAGAATGCCATTTGGTCTTAAAAATGCTCCAGCCACATTTCAACGATTAATGGACAGAGTTCTTCTTGGATTACAAGATAGCGAATTATTCGTATATCTTGACGATATTGTACTTTTTGCTACTTCCTTAGAGGAACATGGAGCAAAAGTTAGAAGACTTTTCAATAAACTCAGTAACGCTAAATTATCTCTTCAACCAGATAAATGTGAATTTTTAAACACTGAAGTGATTTATCTCGGCCATATAATCAGTGATGGAGGAGTACGCCCTGACCCTAAAAAGACAGAGGCAGTCAATAATTTCCCAATACCCAAGACAGTTACGAACGTTCGACAATTCCTCGGTTTAGCTGGTTATTATAGAAGATTCATAGAAAACTTTTCTGAGAAAGCAAAACCATTGAGTGATTTATTAAAGAAAAATGTTGAATTTAAATGGGGTCCCGAACAACAAAAGGGATTTGACTATTTAAAGAAAGCATTGTGCTCTTCCCCCGTATTGCAATATCCAAATTTCGAAGAACCCTTTATATTAACTACCGACGCGTCAAATTACGCTATCGGAGCAGTTTTGAGCCAAGGAAAAATAGGAGAAGATAAGCCAATCGCTTATCTATCGAGAATATTAAATTCAGCCGAACAAAATTATAGTACAACCGAAAAAGAATGTCTTGCGATAGTGTATGCGATATTACATTTCAGACCATATCTATATGGACGACATTTTACACTTGTTAGTTATCATGAACCCTTGAGGTGGATTGACTCAGTAAAATTACCTGTGCAAAGATTAATCCGTTGGAGAATACGATTACGCGAATACGAATATACCTTCGTTTATAAACCAGGGCGATTCAACTCAAACGCAGACGCACTTTCACGAAACCCTATTGTTCCAAATGCCACAGTATTACCGATATCATCTGCCGCAAAGAAAACAACGACAGTAGCTCCTCGTAGTGCTACCGCTCCAAATCCATTAATAAAACGTGGACGACCATTGGGCAGTAAAAACAAACCTTTAGATACAGTGTTCGAAGTATCAAATCCACCTGGGAACACAATTGCTGAACGAGTAAGAAATCGAAAGATTATTAGTAGACCTCCCCCTGTAGTACCAGTAAGGCTACCACGAACTCATACTAAAGCTCAAATAACAAGGGCCAGCTCTGACTCATCCGACACGGAGCAACGACCTCCGGCTGCACGTGCTCGAAATAGCGCTTTTCCAAGCCTCGCAGAAAAGAGAATTGCTCCCCAAAAATCAAATTCCCTCCAAAACCTCCACCTTTAAGACGATTTACAGATGCATTAAAATTTGCATTTGACATAAGCGAAACATCAGACGATAGCATTCCTCAAACAGACACTGAAAATTTGCCAGAACCGGTAAACAACACGAATATAATTGAAATCAACGAAAGCCCTGAAAAAGACCCATACTGGTGGGACGGTGCTCAAGGTAATAGTAACATGAATAGAAGTTGCGGAACACAGACAGAAGATTGCACAGAGTCAGAAAACACGGACAATGAAATAGGGAAAACTAGAGAATCCATGATAACTTTCCGACACCCTATATGTAGATCAACGCCCGCTACTATCCGCAACGAAGAAGAGATAAGTGGCGATGACGGACGCCGCCAGCAACTTCAAAATAATTTACAGCCAGATTTTAATAATTCGGAAAACGAATCGGACGAAAGTGACCCCGAGGTCATCGAAGAGATACCACTTAACGCTCCAAGAAAAATCATTTCACAGACCATACCGCCTGGTATTCACTATCCCAATATGAAAAAGAGCGATAAAGCTTTAGAAGTTAACACTACGAACGAAAATTTAACTTATCACAAAGGCAACTACTTACATTTTATCTCTGCCGACTGTGAATTCACCACAGCAATATCGCGATTATTGATCGAAACTGACAAAATTTTTCCACAAGATTTGAAATTCAAGAAACCAAAACGTAAACAAGTTTTAGTAACTAATAAAGGAAACAATAAAATATTAAGTGCCGTATTAATCGACAAACACTTTGAATCATTTTCGGTCCAAGAACTTAAGGAAGTGCTTCACACGGTTAAAGACACCATCAATAAATATCAAATTAAAACACTCCGTATGTCTAAACCCGGAGATATGTTGGAAAATTTTAGTCATTCCTTTGTCACAGATTTAATCGAAGAATGTTTAAGCGAATGTGAATGTTCAATCACAATTTGCCGCGGAAATGTAACAATACCAGATGAAGCTATACGACAAGATATAATATCAGAATATCATGAAAGTTTAGTAGAAGGACATAAAGGTGTTACTAAAACATATAAACGTATTCGCGAAAGATTTTATTGGCCTAATTTAAAAGACGACGTCACTGAATACGTGAGAACTTGTCAAGAATGTCAACAACAAAAGTTAACCCGTATAAAAACTCGCGAGCCAATGATAATCACAGATACACCAACAGAACCATTCGATAAAATATCCATCGATACGGTAGGACCTTTACCCGAAACTCCGAATGGAAACCGACATATCTTAACTGTCCAAGATAACTTGACAAAATATTGCATCGCCGTTCCGGTCCCGAATATAAAAGCTGAGACGATAGCCGATGCTCTAGCTCGAAACGTTATCATTCAATTTGGTTGCCCAAAAATTATATTAAGTGATCAAGGGAGATCCTTTGTGGGAAAAGTATTTAATAAACTTGCAAAAATATTCAAAATAAAACACCTAACTACTTCCAGTTATCACCCCCAAACTAACGGATCATTAGAAAGGAGTCATATTGTTTTAGCAGAATTTATTAAACATTATGTTGACAAATACGAGGATTGGGATAAACTCGTCCCTTTTGCCATGTTTTCATATAACACAGCCATTCATGAATCCACCAAATTTACACCGTTCGAATTGATATACGGTAGACCCGCTCGAACGCCTAGCGCTTTTTCCCCCTCAGATAAAACTGAAACATACGGCGACTATTTGTGCGATCCACGTCTCGCCTCGACGAGATGCGCCAACTCGCTTCAAGATCATTAATTAATTCAAAACATCGATCTAAGCGATATTACGATAAAAAGGTCCACATTGAGGATTTTAAGCCAGGAGACATGGTATATGCAATAAAGGAACCAAAAAGAGGCAAATTCGATAGTTGTTACATAGGCCCCTATCAAATTACCGAAGTGTTGGATAAACACAATGCTATATTAGAAACAACCGACGGAAAACGTATGTTGAAACATTTAGACAAACTGAAATTACACAAGGCAAGAGCTAAGCCTAGTAATTCGACTCTCCGTTGAAAAAAAAAGAGAGGAAATCTACTGATATTCCAAGAACCAATAAATTAGAGAGAGACAAAAACTGCAGTCAGAAAACCAAGACGTTGACCCTAAACTAAACCGTGCGAAACTCGTGTGACATGCAGCCCAGATATGCCTAACTCATGTCCACAAGAGTCAAAACACATACAAACCCACACACGAAGAACGAAACCGTCAATCTCGATCTTCTTACTATGGACTAAAACATAGAGTCCGATAGGAAAATCATAAACCCTTCACTCATATCTTAATTACCCTCCCACCAAAGACTAGTCATCTACATAAACTAATGAAAATTCGATTAACTACACAGTTGCACCAAAATTTTTCTCAACGTTACTCTGCCCGTCAAATTAAAAGTTTTAATTTTTCTCGCTACTCGTTCTACGAAGTGAATCAAACCACATTTTTGTAATCAATCAAGAATAAAAAAAAAGAGAAAGTATTCAGTGCCAATTTAAGAAACTCAGCAAATAGTCGTCACTGCGTTATTTCTTCCGTATAACATTAATTACAGGTAAGAATTTTCGTTCATTTTCTAAAAATCACAGTGAAGTACTAAACAACTCCGAAAGTTTAAACCCAATTAAATCAATTAACAAAGAATTTTTTTAAAAAGAAGAACAGTGAAATATGAATCCGTCGTGAAAATGCGTATTTCCGAAAGTGAACTTAAAATTTGGAAAGAATTAGAGACACAGGATTCTTTGTACGAAATTCCGGGCATTAGGGTACCTGGTAGGAATCGCGGAATTTACCGAAGTCTCATTAACGCTCGATGTGTTAAAATAGTTTCAAAACAATTGCCATGGCACGTAAATGATTATACAAGAATTTTTTGCGAAGTTTGTTACCTCGAAATTTCTACTGACGCACAAAATCTTATGTGTTCTCAAATCACGGAAAAACATCAATTAATACCGGGTCCTTATCACACAACCAGTTGCGCCATTTGCGGAGAAGAATTAATAAGAGCAGAGTCTCCATATAAATGCAACGATTGTAAATTAGCTTGGTTATTTAATCGAGTTTCAATAGAAAACGGGCAAGCCATCAAGATAAATTGGGGAAACAAAGATTAAAATCATATATACATAAAAGAAATAAAGAAATTTTTTTTTGATCCCAATTTAATTAAATTTTTTTCTATCATGCATATTTCTAATAGCGAGCTAAATTCGATACAAGAACAAGAAACTTTAGATTGGTTATACACCATTCCAGGTTTTAGAGTACCAGGGAGAAATTACGAATTTTATAAAAGCCTAGTCCGTTCAAGTTGCCTGAAAGTAATTCCGCGAGAACTCCCATGGATTACCGAAAATTATACTAAACTCCTCTGTAACACGTGCAATCAAAACGTCGTACGAGAAGAATCGATAGTAACTTATCAATTAAATGGAAGGCATCAATTGTCACCGGGAAACCGTCATACCACTTGTTGTTCAATTTGTAAAACTAACCTACTTATTACCCGAACCCCATATTTTTGCAAAGATTGCCAATTAGCGTGGTTATTTGATAGAACCTTAATCGAAGCAGGAAAGGCTGTAATAATAAATTGGGGCGAATAAAAATAAAACATTTTTCAGGATGTCCTTTTACGCGGTCAATAATTACGCAATATTCGAAGGCGTTACCGAGGATTTAATTATTACGGTTCAAGCCAAACCAAATACGATGCCATATCGAAGAACTTATCTCAGTCTTTTCATTGCTCATGCTACCGGGGTACGCCGCTTTCGACGTCGACTGCGAGATAATTTAACGCTCCTCTGGAGAGAAGATTTCTCAAGTATCAATGCCCTAAAATACGGTCCAGACGATTACCCGGGCGACATTTTCAATTTACGTTCATTATTTAATTTACCCCCTCTAGAAAAAGAACCAGGTGATCCTTATTGGGATAAAATGGTGGAAGAATTTTTCGGAAAACAATAACAAAAAAAAAAAAAATATTTTTTTTTACACACATTAATACTTTTCTCCCTACTCAAATATAATTTTATTTTATCACTCATTCATAAATTCATAATAACAGGATGAATCCACGAATTCCATCAAAATCCTCATCACACAGGATTGGAAAAGGGTACGTTGTATACACTGGGACAATATACTCTCCATCTCACTTCTATGTCGTCAAGAAAAATTACCTGGACAAATTGGTAAAGTACAGTAAAACCATTGAAAAGTTCCTAGAGGACTTCCCGATTTTCGATATGGGTATGTTAGGACCACTACATACAGGTAGTTGCGCCGTTAAAATAACGGAAACATATTTAAGGGCAAACATCATAGAAATAAAAAACGGGTTTGCTACGGTAGAATTAGTCGATATCGGGGGTGTGCTTAGATTCAACGAGTATGACTTGCGACCTTTGCCACCAAAAATTGCTGAAATAACGGGCAAAGCAATAAGGGTACATTTAAATAATATTGAGCCGAATATACAAGGGCCATGGGCGAATAGTGAAACACACTTTTTCGAAGACCTCTTAGCCAGACGATCCTTAAAAATGAAAGTCATAAATAGCCGGGGTAGTGGGGAAGACATGTCATTAGGGGTCGAACTATTGGACAAAGCTACAAATCTCAACATCAGACGTATACTGCTGACACGGGGTCTAGCCTGTGAAGGAAGTATACCCGACCTGCTTTTAAATGACATTCCGGCCCATCGCGTGGATGTGATGCTCTACCAACCACATCGCACAACTTACCTCTAAAAAATGCCCAAAAAGAAAACAAACAAAAGTATATATATATATGTATATATATACACATTAATCAAAAAAAGGAGAAAATAAAAATAATAATATTAATAATAACAATCATAACATTAAACGTTAATAAAAATAACAAAAAAAAAAAAAATCTTAATAGACAAAAAAATAATAATAATAATAAAAAGAAAAAATATATATATATAATAATGGTAATAATAATATCAAAATAAATAAATAAATGAACGAATGGAACGAACGAAAGAAACGAACGAGAAAATGACAAACCAGAATGAAAGCAAATAAAAATTATCTAAATAAAGAAATAAAATAAGGACAATAAATGAATAAGCGAAAGATGAATGAATGGAACGAACTAGAGAATGGAACAGAACGAATGAAAAAGAAATTTTTTTTTAAACAAAAACAAAAAAAAATTTTTTTTAAGAAAATATAATAGAAATAAATAATAATGATAATAAAATTTTTTTTGTGCTATCGGACGCTCGGTCCCAATTAATAATAATAATAATAATAATATATTAATAATAATAATAATAATAATAATAATAAAAATATATATAAATAATAATGATAATAATAAATAAATAAATAGAAAAAAAAAATAATAATAAAAAAATAATAATAATAAATAAATAGATAGAAAAAAAATAACAATAAATAAATAAATAGAAAAAAATTAATAATAACCAAATAAATAAATAGATAATAATAAAAAAAATAAAAAAAAAAAATAAAAATAAAAAAATTAAACAAATAAATGAATAGATAATTTAATAAGAAAAAAAAAATAAACAAAAAAAAAATTAAACAAATAAATGAATGGATAACAATTAAATGAAAAAATTAATAAATTTTTTTTCTTTTTTCGAAATTAATAATAGTAATAATATTGAAGAATAAGGACATAAAGGGAAAACGCAAATAATTACAAAAAAATTAATGTTACAATTTTTTTTTCTTTATTTGCCCTTTTCCCAAAGGAAAAGAGCCACCCAAAAATTTTCATTATACAAAAAAAATACAAAATAATTTTAATTTATAACACATATTTCTTTTTGTTTTTTTTCTTCTTTCCTCCGCGTTAAAATCCGCTCTAGTCCAGATCGTACGCGGCCAATACTCCCAAGGGCGATGACCACGCCGGGTGATCCCAATCATCCTCGGGATGCACCAACCCCATCCGGCCCTCGAATAGCCACCGGATCCTCCAAACGTCGAATCCCGACATACCGGACTCGCCGTTATCCACCCTTCTTTCGAACCGCCGATCTAGACGGCGCCGCTTCATCTCATCAATGATGAGCAACCCATGTTCCTGAAAAAAAAAAAAAAAAAAAAAAACAAGAAGAAACAACGATTTAATACAATAACCAAAAATATATACAATGAAAAATAACAATGAATAATAAAAACACCACTCACCATGAAGGTCCGCTTTAGAGCACGTATTGCTGAGAGACGAAGATCCATCTTTGATTTTGTTTTTCTTTTTTTTCTCAACAAAAAAGAAACGAAGAAAACTGACCGAGGCAAACTCGATGAAGTTCGGAGACAGAATGACTAAATCTCGAAAAAGGAAAAATAAGCCCAGTTTCCCCACCACACAAAATTTACCCCACTACGTCTTAGGACACTTCAGAATCCTACCCTTGACAAAGATATCCTATTTTCTTCATACTCCTAAAAGAGATAAAGATTAACTCCAAACCAAACTAAGAAAAAGAAAAAGGAAAGAAAAAAAAATATGGGAAAGAAAAGGAGAGAGTGGAATGTATGCATTTACATACATACACCCACATATAAAAAAAAAAAAATATACGCATAGGTAAAATATACAAAACAAATATATATATAATAAGTATATAAAAAGGAAATAACACATATGACAATAATAAATAGATAACTCAACTAACCACAATAACACTGTTTAACCACATTTATGTTAAAAAAAATATATATATATTATAATAATAATAATAATATATAATAATATATATATATATATATATATATATATAATAATTATTCTTTACACTTACATACTTTATATTTTTGTTTGTGTAGATCATAATGTGTACCCTTAAGGTCACTACTATTGTTTTCGCACTTGTCCACTGGAAGGCCTGGGCCTCTCCAACACATGACATTCAACAGATCACCAACCGGGCCGGGTTACACTACGAGCCACTACACGAGGTTCACTTTACACGGACCGAGTGGCGTTTAACAACTTCAATAAACCTTGAACCATTCGAAAACTATCAGCCAAAATTCACGGAAGTTCCAGTAATGGAATACGCCTGCAAACCATATTTAGGAGACAGATGCCAATCGTACATAAACAAAGAAAGCCTGGCGTCCAAGAACATACTCATTGAAAAATATCTGACATACATACGTAAACAAAAGGGAATCGAACCAACCATCAAAAGGAGCGTTCCATTCGGATTCATCGGTACAATGAGTAAAAGCTTATTCGGAACCTTAACCGCTGATGACGCCGAGTACTTCAATAACGAAATAGACAAATTACACCGAGACCAGAAAAAAATGGCAATCATCGTGAAGGATCAAACCCACATCGTACGATCAGAACTACATGACATCACCGACCGACTGAGCGAAATAGAGAAAAGACATAACGAAACTTGGACCGATCTAGCCAATATGTTCAATAATGCTGCTAATGCTATCGTATATACAGAAAACTTGATACAATGGCGGAACAGCATTGGCAACATCGCCGACTCATATCTCTCGAGCCTACGAGCAATCGTAGATGCCATCCACTCCATAAAAATGGGAATCCTCCACCCAGAACTATTAAATCCCACTACATTAGAGCTCATAATTAAAAGTTTTATCGAATCGCACCACAGATATTTGTTTCCCATTTCACTCGACGAAATCCATTCTGGAGCTCTATCAAAAATCTCCCGCCTAGCCGCCTCCTACCACAACAAGAAAATAATCATCGTCATGCACATCCCACTCCTCGAACCCACCAAATTCATCATATACAAACTCCATCCCCTCCCAATCCCGCAAATAATTGGAAACAATACTCAAGGAGCAGCTTATGTACAACCAAGAGCTTCGCACATCATCATATCAAGAGAAACCGATAAATATGCTCTCGTATTGGAAAACGACCTTCCCAGATGCCAACACCTGCGGAACTATCAAATATGTTCGCCAAATTATCCAATTTTCGAGGTATCAGCTCATCATAATTGCGAACTAATGCTACTGACGGACGGCGGATACCAATCATACATTGATTGTGAGATAAAGGTTGTAAAGAAACAAACATCCTATTGGAAACAGTCGGACAACATGTCTGGATGGTTATTCTCACTACCACAACCAGAAAAGATACAGATATTATGTGACTATGAAGCAGCCATCGTAATCGAACTCAAGGACACTGGAATACTCAAGCTAAAGCCTGGATGCATAGCAAAAACAAACTACGTTACGATATCTGGAACCCAAACATTAGAAGACACCATCAAGGAAATATACGTCGCCGAATCAAACCTGGACATAAATCAACTAGTACCAAACATCACGCAATATAAACCTCTTCAAGAAATCACTCAACAAACCTCTACCCCAACGATTGCAACTCGTAAATCAACAGGGACTCCGAAATTCGACGCCTCTCTTAAAGAGATAGAAGAAGCACTCCTAGCAGTTGCTATACAAGACCATGAGCAACAGAGACGGGAGATCTACACCACAACAACCATATACGGAGAAGTTCTTCTGGCCATCATCCTGCTAACCTACATTCTACGAGGGTACCTACTCCGTTTAGCCTGCAAATGCATCAACAAAAGCCGTACACAACAACCTAACGAAGACGAAGAAAACTACACATACCAGAAGGAAGAAGAACCACAGCCGACCCCGGGACCTGAACAAGCCTACGACGTACCCCCACAAACACCTCGACCAGTATTCATACACGATGCTTCCACACAAGTTTGACCCTCATGACATTTACGAAATCATATATATATCCCTATATACGAAAAATAAGCACTCTATACTAACACTAGGTTAAGAAATTCATGCATATCGAATTCACCAAATCAATTTTTTTTATTATTTCTCTCGTGAATGAAAGGATACAGTATCAATACTTATCCCTCACTCTCTTTCCAAGACACCTTGACCGTATTATCCTTCGTGAATACACCTCATATTTCAAATGGCACAGGCTTCTCAAATACAATCAAATTGCAATTGAAAAATATGTTATTATCATAAGAATAATAACCCAAACAGATCAAGTCGATCTACATCGTAACATAAAAAAAAAAAAGAGAGAGAAGGCAATCGACAAAACTCTTGTTGCGTCAAGCTATCTCCAAAAGACACTAATATCATCGCTAATTTTGCCGTCTAAAGCCAATGAAAAGAGGAATAGTTAATCTATTATACGGTCATAAATTTTCCATAATCCTGCATTACCAAAAACAATTCCTACACCTATTCCTATAATTTTATCCTAAGATACGAAATCCACATCAGGCAACGAGAAGCAAAATTTAATTAATTTTATTTTCACCATTTAAGCATATATTCTATTTGAAAATATTCAATATGCATAAATTGGTAGACACCGAGGACGATGTCTATTCTAAGTGGGGAGGTGTCACAACCGACGAAAATTTTGCTATTTTTAACAATTAAAATAAAGTTAATACTCAAGACTTTTCCCTTAAGTAAAGTATCATAAGCCGACACGACGTAGCAACCTTTGACCTGCTAGGCCATAACTCCAGCACGCGCCGCACACGACGACCCTACGCTCATGTTTCCCTAATACACACAAACATCTTACCCAGCCTCAAGAGTCACACCATAGAAACTATGCCGCTATCACTACTCCTACACTAAGACACTGACCAAATCTATTCTTCTAAATTAGGTCAACAAAACAAGATCATAAAAATTCCCGTTTTGCGAAAATCAATTCCCCACCAATTTCCCTAAAATTCACTCTATAAAAGCCGTGATTTTTCATCGCGCTTTGCATTTCGTTCCGTACCTAGAGTCGCGTGTATACTGTTAGCAGTAGTTCGAATTGTCATTCGGTTAGCCGTCTTATACAATTAAACTCTGGTCAACTCCGGATCCATTGTAAAAGAACGCGAGTTAGTCCAGCAATTAAAGTCTTTATTTCGATATTCAACTTAGAATATTTTCCGATAAAATAACCAACATCTCCAAAGAATAGAAGTAAGCTACAAAACCAAAGGACACCTCTCCGGTAAAGTACCTATTATTTTATTCTCGAAGTTTGTATCCAAAGATTATATTTAACTAACATTTTATTCGACGAATGTATAAAGAGTCTTAGGATCTCTTTATCCATTCTAATTGTATTTACTAATATATCATTTATATTAAAGAGTGCTTGCATCATATAAAAACTTCTTAATTCTTTAAAGATAAACCTTCCTTCCTCAAGTCGCAATTAAGATAAGGCGAGACTTCTCGAGGTCTATCGGCGTGCGCCCACCATACTCTTAGGAGTATATCTATATACAACGCTCTGCGTATAAACTGCAGGGAAAAGCATATGGGACATAACGTTTACCGCTCGACGTTCAAACACCCAATCTTTTCCTTCACGCCTCTCCGGACGTGACACACACACTCCAGAGTTAGGACTAAATTTGTAACCGAAACACTTGTAACCGACGAATATAAATCAAACTAGCTTCCGCTATATTTCCGGACTACACTATGGACTATACGAAACATCCAATCATCTAATTAGGTCACTACGATCTTACTTCTAAGAAAACCTATAAACTCCTACTATTTTTCCGCATTTTAGCCCTATAAAAAGGCCATGTCTCTCCACAATCGCCGCATTCCGTTCGCACCTAGAGTCGCGTCTATACTGTTAGCAGTAGTTCGGTTTGTCATTCGGTTAGCCGTCTTATAATTAATCTCTGACCGAACTCCGGGTCTTCTGTAGAAGAGAGCGAGTCGAGTTCAGAAATCGAAGTTAAAGTACCAAACTCAATATTTGGACTTAAAATATTTTTAACCTTTTCTACGACACGACAAATCACAAGTAAGCTACAACGAACCAAAGATTTACACGACACCTCTCCGGTAACGTAACCATTTATATTTTGTATCAAGTTTGTATTTCATCATTATATTTACTAATACCTTGTTTTCATTAAAGTACATAAAGAACATCTAAATCTTTTGACTCACTTAACACCCCGAATCCCTCTCCTAGTCGCAACCTAGACTAAGGCAAGACTTCTCGAGGTCTATCAGCGTAAGCCCACGATACTCTTAGGAGTATATTTATAAAAACGCTCTGCGTATTAAAATGCAGGGAAAAGCTTATGGGACATAACGTTTACCGCTCGACGTTCAAACACCCGAACTTTTCCTTCACGCCTCTCCGGACGTGACAATCATAATTGTGTTAAAGTAAATACAGTGTTTAATGGTGATTTTATTGCGGGTGATAAAAATTCGAGCAGAAGTATAAATACGCGTAATTTTGAACCATATAGATCATCGGACTTGGATGTGTGGTATGATGAGAAAATTGTTGAGCTCACCCTAGCATCGCTCGAAGAATTCCAGGATCGTGATAGTGGTTGGGCGTTGAAGCGAATCACAAATTTGACGGTTAATATAAACAAGTATAAACCATTGAGTGCGGGTTGTCATGTTAGATTACCGAAAAACATTGAATTAAAAAAAGCGGTTATAAATGTGAAATCGCGAGATGAAGCATGTTTCGCATGGTCGGTGATAGCTGCTCTGTATCCAGCACAGAGTCATAGTGATCGCACCACCTCATACCCACACTATTCAAGAATTTTAAATTTCAACGGGATCCCATTACCCATGCCAATGAATAAAATCAAAAAATTCGAAAAATTGAACAATATTTCGATGAATGTGTATGGTATGAGGAATGATAGTGTGCTACCAATTCACGTGAGCGAATGCAAGCAGGCGAGACATGTGAACCTGCTATATTTAGAAAATAGTATGGCTGGCAAGATTGGCCATTACATGTGGATAAAAAATCTTTCTCGTCTGGTTGGCTCGAGCTTGAATAAGCAAAAAACCTGCAAACACATTTGTGATCGATAAGTCAAACAAATAATAATAATAATGATAATAATTTTTGATTCAAATATGTGTGCAAATGTAAAGTTTTTGTCCCCACATTACAGATGTCTACATTATTTTCCAACGTTGGAAAAATTGAATCAGCATACGGTGGATTGCGGCGAGCTGAACGACTGTGCAATACGTCTGTCCAATCAGAAGAACAAATGGTTGAGCTTCAAACATGCAAGCTGGAAAGAATGTCACCCATTCATCGTGTATGCGGATTTGGAGTGTATCTTGGAGAAGACCAGCGGCGAGGAGAAGGAGCGAAATCAGCATCAACGCCATCGATCATTCGCCGCAGCGTATTATGTAAAATGTTCGTATGATGATTCGTTATCGGGGTATTACAGTTATCGCGGTACCGATTGTATTTCATGGTTAGTAGAACAGTTGAGGGACCTAGCATTAAAAGTGGAGGCAATTTTATTGCATACAATCCCCATGGAAGAATTAACACAGATGCAATTGTTGAAATTCCATGGGGATCGTGACTGTCATATATGCGAAAAACCATTCGTGGGTAATGAGGAGAGGGTACGTGATCATTGTCATTTAACGGGGAAATTCCGTGGACCAGCTCATCCCCTGTGCAATTTACAATATCAAAACAGCTTCTTTATCCCCATAGTTTTCCACAATTTGTCGGGTTATGACGCCCATTTTATCATCAAGGAAGTAGCCACTGCGTTCGAGGGGAAAGTCGAAGTTCTCCCGCTAACAAAAGAGAAATATATCGCATTCAGCAAGACCGTTCAAACTTCAAAAGATTCACGGAAAAATATTAAATTACGGTTTATCGATTCATTCAAATTTTTAGCCTCGAGTCTTGATAAACTTGCATCATTTCTCACGATAGATCAGCTCAAAAATTTGAAAGCACAGTTTCAAAATTTATCATCAGATGATTTCAAGTTACTCACGCGCAAAGGAGTATTCCCATATGAATATATTGATAGTAAAGAACGTCTTGATGAGCGATCCCTACCACTGCGACATTTATTTTATAGTTCTCTGACGGGTGAGACAGTTAGTGAGGAGGAGTATGCGCATGCGAAAAATGTATGGAAACGGTTTCACCTTCGAACGCTCGGTGAATATAGTGATCTATACTTGAAGACTGATGTCATGCTATTAGCCGATGTATTTGAAAACTTTCGTGATACATGTTTGCAGAGTTATACACTTGACCCTGCACACTACTACACCCTTCCCGGCTACACCTGGGATGCAATGTTGAAGAAAACAGATAAAAAATTTGAATTGTTAACAGACATTGATATGGTGTTATTCGTGGAAAGAGGTATACGTGGTGGCTTGAGTCAATGTTCCGATCGATATGCTAAAGCGAATAACAAATATATGCAAACATTCGACCCATCGGAGCCATCATCATACCTTATGTATTATGATGTAAACAATTTGTATGGGTGGGCAATGAGTCAACCTCTGCCCTCCTCCGATTTCCAAAGGGTTGAAAATGTTTCAAGCTTTGATGTAGACACAGTTGCATTAGATTCACCAAATGGCTACATCCTTGAGGTTGATTTAGAATACCCCGAAAATTTGCATGATTTACACGGTGATCTACCGTTTTGTCCAACCCATGATAAACCGCCGGGTAAGAAGCAGGAAAAGTTGCTCGCCACTGTTGCTAATAAGAAGCGCTATGTAATTCATTACCGTGCTTTACAACAGTGCTTGCGACATGGATTGAAAATTTCAAAGATCCATAGAATATTGAAATTTAAACAATCGACCTGGCTTCGCTCCTACATCGAGTTGAACACATATTTTCGAACTCATGCTAAAAATGAGTTTGAAAAAACTCTGTTTAAATTGATGAATAATGCGGTGTTTGGCAAAACGATGGAGAATGTGCGCAATCATGTGCAGGTCAAAATTTTAACGGAATGGGAGGGCAGGTATGGGGCGGATGCAATGATCGCGAAACCCAATTTTCATAGTCGGAGTATATTTTCAGAAAATTTAATTGCCGTCGAGTTGCGTAATCTCGAGGTGTTATTCAATAAGCCTATATATGTGGTTATGGCTATCCTAGACATATCCAAAACATGCTTATACGAATTCCATCATGATTTCATGCGTCCTTTATACAATGATAATTGTAAAATGATGTATACAGACACTGATAGCCTGATATATCACATCCACTCCGATGATGTATATGCCGATATGAAGCGTCATATTGCGAAATTCGACTCTAGCGATTATCCTATTAATAATGTATATAATATACCGCTAGTTAATAAAAAAATTCCGGGCCTCATGAAGGATGAGAATAATGGGGCAATTATAAGCGAGTTTGTGGGACTTAGAGCAAAAATGTATGTGACCCGCGTGGAGGGAAAAAAGGAGACGAAAAAAGTCAAGGGGATTAAGAGTAATATTGTGGCATGAACCATCACCTTTGACGATTATACAAAATGTTTGCGAGAGGAAATTGAAATGACCCGACGTCAGTGGTGTATTCGCTCCACCCTCCATCAGGTGTACACAATTTCCGAAACGAAAATTGCTCTAAGTCCCCACGATGACAAGCGGTATATTATACCTGGAAGTGTGCATACCCTACCGTGGAGGCATCATCGAGTGCCATGCTAATACATGTATGCAACTTCGGTGTGTGTGTGTGTGTGTGTGTATACGTGTGATATAAAGAATAAAAACTTCGAAAACTATTTATGTTATATAGAATTTGTGATATAGAATAATAATTATAGATTGTGATCCTGTACATTTTACATGTGTGTGTGTGTGTGAAAAATAAATAAACAAACATTTTTTTTGTCTTCATCTTTATATATGTTGGTCATCTTTTTATTTCTGCATGAAAAAAATCCAAATGGTCATAGTTGACACACCACCACCACCACCACCACCATCCAACACGGGGGAAAATTTAGTTATAAAATCATAGAAAACAAGTGATGTATTTTTTTCAATTTTTTCATTTATTGTTCACAAATCATCTTTATTTATCCAGCTATTGTGTGTATTGTCGAAACCAAGCCATTTTACAAATAATTGATTTGCACGCTTCTTCAAAACCCTCTCAATGAAATAAATATCGGGGTGCTTAACAGGTAGTAACTCATGTTCATAGAAGCCACCGGCAATAGGCTCATCCTGATAATCCTTCAAATAATACATTACGGGGCTGCTTTTCCTCACTCGCACAATTGTAAATATTTCCGTTGTCCAGTTTGGCGTATAGCCCTTTTCAAATACATTCTTGAATTTACTAACACGCACCTTATCCCCACATTTGTATTTAGGCGGTTTTCTCACCGCTGCAACCACACTAAAAACATCGTGCAATAGCTGTTTTTCATTACTGCTATTAACATCTTTGGGCTTCATTTTAATGGTGCGATGTATTGAATCATTGTACTCTGCAATTAGTGTATCTAGAATATCAAGCCATTTCCAGTTTCCACGAAAACTAAATTGTACCCACATTTTGTTCTTAAGCGTACGGTTGAAACGTTCACAAATTGATGCTTTTAAATTGCTATATGTTGAATACATGTGAATGTTGAATTTTTGCATCAACGCCTCAAAGTTGGAATTATAAAATTCTTTTCCACGGTCGACGTGCCGGTTTTTCGGTATGCGTCCCCTACCATCGGTGAGAATTGATTCCATAGCAGCGGTAACATCTCGTCCACTCTTACTCTTTAGCGGTTTAGCCCAGGCGAATTTGGAGAATATATCGATGACGGTGAGAAGAAATTTATGCTTAGAGTTGTATTGTGCATACGATGACATATCCACAAGATCAGCTTGCCATGTCTCATCCAGACCACGTATATCCGCATGTCGACGCGGATAATTTCGTCGCGCAGGTTTATGCAACTCCTCCACCACAACACGCTTCTTCGTCTCACCACTCATAATTGAAATACCATGAGTGTGTGGAGATAGAGAGAATGTCAAACTCTTTTACGGCTCGCAGGAACTGCATCACCCGCAATCTGATATAAGACTCTGAGTGAATCAGCGTAATCAGTGATTTTTTTTCTCATAACCTCCAACTCGGTGTGTACTTTGAGGAGGTTTGCATTCACGCGCTCTTCAATAGTAAGCGTGTTCGATTTATGTTCTTCAGCCAATAACTCCGTTATTCGTTGAGTCAAAGATGCCAAGCGATGATTTAAAACATCGAGTGTTACAGCATCGTCTGCCCCTCTCGAAACGCCGACGTTGCACAAACGTTTACCCTCCAAACTATAATCACCGCTCGGTGTAGTCTTGAATCCAAGACCCGGTTTACCTGGAGGACCCGTTGAAGTAATTAACGGACGTCCAAACACATCGACAGGCATGATGAGAATGTGTGAAAACTGATGCACAAGCTGCTAATAAATGATGCGCGCTTCACGCAATTCCTCAATAAGAGAAATAATCTCGTTGGAGTGTGAAGAGTTGCCGGCGGCTTGTGATGCTAGTAGTAGACGAAGACGATCGACCAGCTCATTCGGATCATCCCAGTAAACATAATCTAATGTAGTATTTTTTCGAGCTACCTTATACTTTGGTATTCGCTCATCAACACCACCACCACCACCACCACCACCACCACCTTCATGTCCACGATTTTGCTCCAGAATTTTCGATATATAATTAACAAATTTATAATTAGTGTTCCGTCGTATTCCACCATCGGGTTGATAATATTTTTTGTGTGCATTCGTAGCAATGATAATTTTCGCATAATTGTTCAAATCGTTTGGTGTAAAATATTTGAGCTTGGGCACTTTTTTGAACAATAGCTCAACTAATCCGGCGGTTTTCGCATACTTTTCACCACCCACAATAATATGATCAGCTTTGAATTTAATGGGTGAATCACCAACCATTAATTTATCTCCAACGAGGTTTCGCACTCCAAACGTAACATCGAGTATTGTTTTCTTATCGCTACGTAACAGTCTGAGATATTGATGTATTAAATCATCAGCATTTACACGTGACTTTTCTTCATCATCATCGTCGGTCGACATTCCAGCATCATCATGTTGATTCATAATTGTTTTATTTAAAATCTTGGCATAAGAAATCTTCTGTAGCGCATTATTTTCTTCAATATTTTGTTCATCCTCCCTCTCCTCCTCCTCCTCCTCCTCCTTTTTCACCTCCCTCTTAATATCCACATTTTCATCCTTAATTTCATGCTTTACATTCATTGAGGATGAAACCAGTTTCTCCAATGGATCAACGATTGGTTTAAACACGCTTTGCATTTTCCGCTGTGTAGTATCATAGCCACTTTTTAACATTCGATGTTTTCGTCTAATTGCATCACTCTCCTTGGCAAGTTGACTCAACACTCCCTTTTCCGCTAAAATTTCTTTGCTCTTCATGCTTACACACATAGGTCAGACCGAAGACTGTTCAATATTCCAACGGACGACATTCATTTATCTTCATCAACATTTAGAAAAGAATCAAAACCTCGCCTATACCTTCCCCCATTAATTTCACTATCCTTGTCAATTGATATGAAACCATATTTATCCATCTTCCAACACTTTATGCACATATCCCGGAAACGTGTATAAGTCATGTCGGTATTCACATGATCATTGTATATATGCTTAAGATTCAGATCGTCCTGTTTGAATAACACAATAAAATTTGCATTATCCCGCACAAGATGTTTGGGGATGCGTGTATATGTCTGACACAAATAAAAACTATCAACAATCTCATGCCTGCCCATGGAAAAGAATGCTCTCACATTATCCTGTTTTTTACACGCTATATCATCAAAGATGAATATCGAGTTTGAACGCGCATCGCTGGGTGATACAACTTATTCATGCTCATTGAATGGATAATATTTTACACCCTCCACCGATTCGAGTAGTTGCTCGAGCAGCTTATATTTTGGTTGCTTCAACGATTTTGAGTAGAGATAAATGTTTTCAAATCTCAAACCATTTGGATGTATGAGAAGTGTGAGTAGGGCATTAGTTTTGCCACAATTTGACGGACCGCAAAATAGAGCACGGATACTATCGGGTAATATGTGGCCATGACGCTTTTCTTTTTTCATCCCACCACCACCACTAACATCATCCACAAATTTATCGAAATTTATTATGGAGAGTTGACCGCCCGAAACTCGTTCTTTCTTAGACGCCATCTCACATACGACTAATTGGAAAATCATATAAATATGTCTTTATAGTGTGTGGTGGGATCAGTGAAATATTGACCTTGGCACGGTGATGATCGTGCATCATAAATCGGGTAAAGGTTTTGTCAATAGTCTAATAAACAATCTACCCATCGAACTACATATACCGGGCTACCAATATTGCGGACCCGGCACAAAGTTGGCCAAGCGTCTTGCTCGTGGTGATCCAGGTATAAATCCATTAGACGCTGCATGCAAAGTACATGATATCGCATATTCGAAAAATCGTGAAAATCTCAAAGCCAGACATTTGGCTGACAAAGTGTTGGCTGAGCAGGCGTGGCAGCGTGCAACGGCAAAGGACGCTAGTGTGGGTGAGAGGGCAAGTGCTTGGGCGGTTACAAACATTATGAAGACAAAAACAAAATTTGGCTTGGGCATTAAGTCCGTGGGAAGAAGAAGCATGAAAAAAACAAAAATGGGGAAAGGAGGTGGTGGTAGGGTGAAGACGCCGGTGAGGAGGAGGCAAATCGTGAAGAAGATGAAGAAAAGAGTTTGCTTGAAAAATGTGATTGCTGCCGCAAAAGAGGCAATGATCCAAAGTGATAATCCGAGAAAAGTCATTATGTCGGCATTGCGGGGCGCGCGCGCGAGTGTAAAAGGAGCTAAAGTACGCTCACCCCGAATACTTCCTATCCCACAAAAAACTGGTGGTCTATTACCTTTTCTTATACCCATCTTTGCGGGTCTCAGCGCTGCGGGGGCCTTGTCGGGTGGGGCTGCGGCCATTACCAGTGCTGTAAATGCTGCTCAAACGGCTGAAAAGGAATTGAGTGAGAGTAAGCGACACACTGCAACAATTGAGGCTATTGCTTTGGGCAAAGGTTTGCATTTGAAACCGTACAAACACGGTCTGGGACTTCATATCAAGTCAAAAAACATATAATCACGCTACCACGTCGACCACTCACCGATCATGATCTATGGAAATTTGCGAAAATCATGAAAATTCCACATTTTCGTGGGGTTTATATGCGTGACACATTGCCCGCGAATGGACCATACAAACATGAATCAGCAATTGTGAATTTGGATGAAAATGTAGGTCCTGGCACACATTGGGTTGCATACAAAAAGAGTGGGGCGGAAATCTTCTACTTTGATAGTTTTGGCAACCTCCCACCACCACCAGAGCTCGCGAGGTATTTTAACGTTGGTAGCGTGAATTATAATTATACAAAGTATCAGGGATATGATACAATTGAATGTGGACATTTATGTCTAAAGTTTCTCTCCGGACAGTTGAATCATCGAGCGAAATATTTGCTATATAAAGGCGGATTGTAGAACTAAGTGTTTAGTTGAGAAATCATCAGCATCATGGATAATAGCCTAACTTTGACCATATCCGGATCATCATCTATTCTCGAGGCACAATTTTTCCCACCAATTGAACTCTCACCACACAAAAACTATACACTCGGACTCGTTGAGCTCCTAACATTCAATTCCATTCCAAATATAGACACTGGAAATAATAAATTTTATGCTGGATCACATGTGGTGACTATACCAACAGGCAGTTATGAAATACAGGACATTGAAAAGTATTTGCAGGCTGAATTATCACCGCAAAATATAAAACTTCAGATTCGACCAAATGTAAATACTCTACGCAGTGAAATCGAGTGTAGTCAACCTGTTTCCTTCAAATCGCCTGATTCGATTGGACCTCTGCTTGGATTTAAGCCACGCCGTCTCGAAGCGGATAAAAGATATGTGTCCAATTCACCAGTTGCCATTCTTAAAGTAAACGCCTTACGTGTTGAATGTAATATAACAACCGGCGCATACATCAACGGACAAAAAGCTCACACAATTCATGAGTTTTTTCCATCCGTACCACCGGGTTATAAAATCATTGAAGTACCATCACATGTAATTTATCTACCAATTACATGCAAGACAATTGATAATATACAGCTTCGTATTGTGGATCAGGACGGTGATTTGGTGAATTTTCGCGGTGAAGACATCACCATACGACTACACATAAAATCCTGATGGGTATTGCATACAATAGAACAACTAATATTAATAAGCCGATATGGAAGTGCGAAACCAGTCGGCGATCGGCACTCAAAGTGCTAACACCTCAAAACCTGCTACTCTTGAAGAATTTGGGTCTCAGAGTTCGTGGAGTAGGCGTGTGAGAAATTATTTATTTTGTGCGTTGTGCATCTGCTGTCTGAAATGGAAGAAGAAATCATAAACATTCAGACACCCGTCCATTTTGATGAATCCATCATTCATTATGAGGTTCATGCTCATCAACCATATGCAACATCAACCTACAACAATAGTGATGAAATCCGTATTTCCATTCAACATCAAGATTTATCAATTCTACCAAGTAAAAGTTCCATACACATTCGTGGAAAACTGACGAAAGCCGATGGTACAGCCGCAACCTTAACAACCCTCGTCAACAATTCTATATGCCATTTATTTGAAGAAGTGCGCTATGAACTCAATGCTGTGGAAATTGATCGTAATAAGAATGTGGGTATTACAAGCCTTATCAAGGGTTATACATTGCTCAACCCGGGTAAGAGTGCAATGCTTGAAAATACAGGCTGGACGGATGTCGGAGAAACGAAATCGATTGTGAATGCGGCGGGCTACTTTGACATATGCATACCGCTCAGCATGCTATTGGGTTTTGCTGAAGATTATCGAAAAATGGTTGTGAATGCAAAGCATGAATTAATATTAACGAGATCGCGATCTGATGACAATGCGGTAAAACAGTCTGCTGCGGAAGATTATAAACTTGAAATGCAAAAAATTGAATGGCTCGTACCATACGTCACAGTGGTGGATCAACGAAAAATTCAACTTTTAAAGTTTATCGCCAAGGATACACCAATTTCTATGAGTTTCCGCACATAGGAGTTGTATGAATACCCAATGCTACCTGCAACCTCTAAACATGTGTGGCCCATCAAAACTTCAACACAGCTGGAAAAACCACGATATGTAATTCTTGCATTTCAAACGGGGCGGAAAAATGTAAAGACACGGAATGTGAGTCATTTCGATCATTGTGATGTTACCGATGTGAAACTCTACTTGAATTCACAATGCTATCCATATGGCAATATGAATTTAGATATACAAAAGAATCAATATGCACTCCTCTATGATATGTATACAAACTTTCAAGCAATGTATTATGGTAGGGAGAGTGAGCCGTGGTTGAACAAACGTGATTTTCTCAAATATGCGCCTCTTGTTGTAATTGACTGCTCTAAACAAAATGATTCTCTCAAATCGGGCCCCGTCGATGTACGCCTCGAATTTGAAACAAAAAATAATATCCCAGCACAAACATGTGCATACTGCCTTATTCTGCACGATCGTATCGTTGAATATAGTCCCATTAGTGGTGGGGTGAAAAAAATGGTATAAAAACATCGTAATGATCCCGGGGGAACATCACAATCGAGATGGACTTCATCGTTGACCTACAAGGTTTTAAAGGACCGCTCAACGAGTTTATCCTGAAGAAAATATCATTTGCACGAGTGAATGATAAAAATGTGGAACCTTTAACGTTGTTCTTCGAACCACCATACGCTTGGGATACTCTACCAATCCGACATAAAATAATGAATAAATGGTTGAAACGGAATTTTCATGGATTGGGATGGGAGTATGGGTGTATACCATACAACAAAGCGAAGGTTATGATTCAAACAATCCTACATCAAGCTCGATCTATATATGTGAAGGGACGTGAAAAATCTTATTGGCTGCGCGACTTCTTGTATTTTCCAACGAAAATTATCGATTTGGAGACCTTGGATTGTCCATCGTTGAGGAAATTACCAAAATTTCATCGCAGTTGTGTTCACCATCGACATCAACAAAATTCGAATTTCAATTGTGCGAATGAGAATGTCAAATCGCTAAGGAGTTGGTTTTACGTTTATAACGCATTGTGTGAACGAGGGATTTTTGAATAAATAACACATTTTTTTCAATTATGGATTTTTTTTCATTATTTTATTGTAAACACCCATTCTCTCTATTCCTCCTCCTCCATACATAACTCGGCATATATTTTACAATTTTTAATCATCGTTGAGATTATATACATGTTTTTTTCGTTTTTCACAATATTGAGAATAGCACTTTTAAGCTACAAAATTTTCAATATGTTTGAAAGTGATTTTACTAAACTTGTCAGCTGATGGTTCCATGTAGAGCTCACGTTTATGAGCACACTCCAACAAATTTTTGTATTCAACCGTGTTCAGATGTCAGCGATGTATCGTTTCCCGAATTTGGTTGTTACAGCTCGTATATCATAGATTTGATGATCCTTGCCAACCTCCATATCGGCCAACTTCTTCGTTGGTAGGATATTTGCCAACGCACCAACTTTGTTCAATGATTCAAAGGCCATTTTGGTGTAGATTGTTTGTGAGGATCTCGTGCAACTTCAATCCAGTTTCGTGACAGAATGATGTCCACAACCCTCTTCTCCGAGCATCTTGGTCCACAATCCCCCTCCACACCCTCCGTCTCTTTACCACGCTTTTTTCCAATATTTCCACATAACCACCATGTTGATGATGCACGTCGTACCCCCACCACGTGGCATAGACAGAGTCAGCATGGGGGGGGGGGGGGGGGGGGGTGCGAACTCATCAACTCTGAGCAGGTTCAAACGTGTTCGACATTCCTTTTCTCCAATTTTCATAATGGAATATGCGTCACCACCGGATATGGTCAACTCGTTGGGGGGGACCCAAGGTTTAAACACTTGAAAAACACCCTAGCCATCACCTTCACCAATTGCACGGGGGAGAATCCATTAACTCGGAGCAGGTTCAAACACGTTCGACATTCCTGAGACACGTTCTACAGTGTCGACGCTGTGGCGTGGGACCATCGATATGATCATCCATCGCTGGTGTGTTCCAATGTTCATTACATCGACGAAGCGATATTATTTCTTCGTCGCATTGGTAATATTCAGGTAGGCGATCCCACAACACATCCGTAAAGTCAGCGAAATATTTCTTAAACACTGTTGGCGATATTATTCGAAGCTCCTCACGCGTCATTTCACCCGGATTCTTAGTTTGAAAAATTGCATACATTTTCACCAATTGTTTCATCAGACAACACTTTTCACAATCACGTCGCATTGGTCTAGGCATATCGACATGAGTACGCTCCCATGGAGGATTAAAATGATCGAAACATCTACGATATGATTGTATTTCACTATCATATTGCAAATGTTCAGGTAGATGATTCCACAACGCATCAATTGATTCGCTATAATATTTTATAAGCAATGCTTTTGGGACCGCTTCAAGTTCATTTTTCGTCAACGCCCACGGTTCTTTCGCGGGATGGATTGCATACATACTCGCACATCTATCCATGATGAAATTGTTTTGAATAATGAGGATTTATACCAGAAAACGTCGGGACTATTTGTGAAAAATATGTCATCTATTTTCAATCTATCTCCCTCTCTCCACAACTCATTTCCACATCTATCTGTCTCACTCACACTCATTACCCTTCACATCTATCACTCTCTCTCACACTCACCATATTTCCTCATCTACTCCTCTCTCTCATACTCACTGTATTCCACATATATCCCTCTCTCTCACACTCATTATATTTCACCATCTATCCCTCTTTCTCACACTCACTGTATTCCCCAATATATTCATCTCTCTCACTCTTAGGCCCTTCGACTACCTGAACACATCCGAACCCGTGGGCGAGGGGTATCCGGGGAAGGGTGGGGGCAGTAGTAGGGGTACGGGGGTTCTGGATCAAATGGAGCAAGCCCCCGCTCCGCACACCCCTCACCGCCATTTGGTCCAGAACCCCCGTAGCCCTATTACTTACGAGAGTCGTTGATGGGAATATATTTTGGATACAGAAATTTTATTGAGTACTTAATTGGTTTTAACGTGTAGGGAGGCTCAGTTGGAGGTTGGTACAAAATACTCTGTAAAAACTCCTCGGTGTAATAACCGTGGGTTTTCTTTCGGGAGTACCCGTTATATTCCGCGGTTATTTTACGTAGATAATTTTTCCTACCGCCGGGTTTACCCACTATAAAGAAAAATAGAAAAGGGAGTAAAATTAATTTGACTCAGAGAAAACTGGTAGTGGTGGATTTAGGAATACGGGTTAATTCGCGGAGGACCGCGCTATTAACCCAATGGGAGGAGGAAGAATAATGGACGAGGTTGTCCGCGCTGCACAATTCGATTTTAGAAAGGAATTTTCAAGAGCACGAGGATGGTCGCGCTGCTCTTGGTTGGTGAGTGAAGGAAAAGAAATTCAGAATTCGCGGTGGGCCGCGCTATTCTGAATTTCTGTAAAGGGAATAACGGAAGTGTTACCAGAGTACGAGGAGGTTCGCGCTACTCTGGGTGGATTTTAAACATACTTTTTGAGATTTGCTGATGATTGTGTAGAATAGATTTATTCTTCCGGACCCTTTACAAAGTTTTTCCTTACTAACTAAAAATTACAATTGTTGGGCTTTTTATACCCGTGGAAAGCGAGGGTGGTAGAGGGTGAGTCCTTTGGGATTGGTGGTTCACCATCTCCCACCCTTTACAGTTTTGAATATTGAGGGTTTTTGCGGGGGAGCCTTGTCTTAAAAGACACGACAGGACAGCCCCCTTATCCTTAGGTGGTAGGTTTTCTGTGGGGAGGGGAGAAACTTATTCTTCCGGGGTCCTACACCCCTTCCTACTCTTACTCTCAGCCGGGAGCTGATAGTGCGCTCCTGCTGGAGTGGGCAGAGCTGTTGGCGTTACGTACGTGATGACGTAACACACTCAATACCTTTATTAATTATTGCGAATCAGCTCGAGAGTATGTTCCGATAATAATTGAAACGCCCATAGGTACATTATTACAAAGCAAAAGTAAAGGCGTAGCTTGTGAAAGTCTCGAAAGTTTCAATGTCCAAACAATAACTGAATTGATTAACATCCTAAGGAACAGATTCATTGCATCCAAACCACTATTCACGTGGATATCAGAATTGCACACTCTCGAACAGAAAAAGAAAGAATCATTACTAGCTTTTTACAGTCGCATGAATCTCCATTTGAACGAAACAAAACAAGCTATCGACCTCTCCAAGGTACAAAATCCAGCAGGAGCAAAAGACTGGGCTCGAGACATGGCAATTGACCAGTTTCGCAAAGGCGTAAATTCAGCATATCGTCCCCACATACCTTGTAGAATATACCCGACACTCGAAAGCATTTATCAAAGTGTGATAGAAATTGAAAGAATGATTGGCCCAATCGAAACAAAAAACAATCAATCAACGTGCTTGTCAATAAATTCACAAAACAGTAAAAATCGAAATCACAGAAATTCCTCGAATCAACCCTGTAACGACGGACGACCACGAGGCTTTACCGGGTAGCTCAGCGAGTTGGGTCGGCTCGTGGACGCCGTGTACAAAATTAATAAGGAAAAGAAATCCGGTCCACTCGGTTATATCTCCCCAATCAGCGTTAGCCGGAGGAAAATTAAGGACCTTCCCCAAGGACGGATACGACGATCCCACGCACAGGCACTCTACCGCCTGTCTACAGCGTGTCGTAAGAATAAAGGACACCAAACTTACCTCGATTTCTCCCTCCTAACGGCGCTGAGTCCTCTCGCTCCTCGGGCAGGCTTCTTAAATGAAATTGACTTCTTTTCCTTACAAACTATCTATTTTATTGATAACATGCGCTTACTATGCGCTACTTCGATTTATACTATATAATAACAATATCGTGAGCAGTTCGGCTCGTAGAAACGTTGATGCGTCCGTTGCGCTCTACGCCTGCTAATCGTCTGCCTCGTCCTCGTATTAGGCAGTGCGCGGCCCTTTTCTCGACGCAGGAGTGGGGGTAGCTGTCCAGCTAGCGCGGCCTGTCGGTCTCTTGGGCATCGCTTTGAATGGCGCGATATTCGCGCAATAGGCCCGCGCATTTTTACATAAAAATTATAAAAATATGATTATACGGTGCGCTATCGCGGCTACCGTCCGACTACGACCGCGAATCCAACTGCGCTTTACGAGCGGCAGGACTGGTGGTGGCGAAACCTTATCGACGATGTCTATACATCGTTACAATCCCCCCTTCCAAACCACCAGTCATGCCAAACGTTCCTATAGAGGTGTTTGGTATCCTTTTTACAAAATGACACTCATGCCTGCGCGTAGGATCTCGGCCATAGTGGGACGTGAGCCCATAGTCAAATTCAACAATTATACATTGAAGACGAAATACTACTCACACTGTCCAACACCTTTACTCTTCCGTCCGGGTCGTTAGTACAACGATTGTGGGAGCCAAGGTCACAATTGGTTTAGTTACTATTACTGACTACTGAGAGGGAAGAACTTTAGACAAGACATAATGTTAGAAAGGATATAATTTTCTCTTCTTTTATCGAACTCTCAGTTCGTGTACAAAAATAAACTTCAAATTTGTTTCTTTTTTTTTTTTTTTTTTTTTGATCTGGGGATTTTCCCCTCAGTTGGCTAATCCTAAAGAAAACTTAACTTAACGTCCTTTTACGCTAACTTTTAGCTAAGAGCGTTTGACGCTAAGAGACTTTTAAGGCTCTGTGTGCTCAAAGAAATATAAGTAATAATGATGCTAGTGTAAGTAAGAAAACAACAAAAAGTATAGGAACTGGGCATTCAGTGATTCAGGTACTCTTCAGATTCTACCTATGGGCTTTATAGTTAATAAGCAAAAAAAATATATATCTATGATCATGAATGCCCCAAAAACAAAAAAAAATCTATCGTGAGTGATGATGTTTTCGCATGGTGGATTCACTCGGATGGATCGTCAGCTCCTGATTCTTCATCGGTGACCGTGTCAGTTAATTCGACAACGCGCTGAACCTGGGCCTCGTCCTCGAGGGTAGTTGCGTCAGGTGCGATTACTTCTGGGGTGATGACATCACTGACTTCACTTGCGCTTGCGCAATCCGCTGCGATATTTTCAACGGGTGGCGTAGGTGTCGACCTGGTGGGTTGCGCTTCTGGTTTGTGAATGCGCTCTCCGTAACACTCTGAGGCTCCCGCTTGGGACGCTTGGGCCTCTTCTCTTCGAACGAACGCTTCGAATTCGATTGCCGCCTGAACACGTCGTGAGATCGCGTCGTCGATGATGCGCTTGCGACATGTACCGCATGCTGGATCAGGGTCAGAGAGAATTCTCCTGCAGGTTTTACACCGATTTGACAGTGGAACCTCGTAGCTGACGAACTCTACGTAGTGCGGCCAGGGGCAGTCTGTTTCGGTGAACCCTTCGGAACTACAGACTTTACAGAAAATAGTCATAACTGGACTTTGACAAGATCTCCAGCTGTGACCTTCTTTTTTGCAGTTCAGGCATCCTTTTGGTGCTTTTGGATGTAGACGAGGCTGACGAAGTTCGCATTGTGCGTGATAGACTTCCATTACGCTTTTGGTGAAAAGATTTTTCACCTTTGTGAGCGCCACGATTTTGTTCTGCGCCTTTTGATAAGCCTGGAACCTATCAACGAGTTCTTGGTCGAGCCTTTTACAAGTCTCACGTAATTTCTCATATGAATCACGCAGCTTCTTGAGATCCGCTTCCGCTTTGGTCGCTTGGTCAGCACAAGTTTGCTTTTCCTTCATTAAGGTGAGTACGATCTCATAATGCGCGGCTGGCAACTGAACCTGTGGTTGACGCTGGACCGAAGCGCGTACTGATGCGAGCTCCTCGTCCTTGCTTCTTATGATATCGCAGGCTTCCTCGAGATCGTTAAAAAGCTGCCTCAATTCGGTCGATGAAATCAAGACCAAATCTGACGTTGATGGGTGAATACGTGGTTCCTTCACAACAGTGCCGTCGTGAAATTCCACGGGAGTGTAGCGCATGATTGTAGTCTCCGTCCGGACTGCTTCTTCTGTCGCGTATGAACGTGCCGAGTTGCAGTCGTCGTCTTCTGGTTCTTCGTGGTTGCGGGCGCCTCTGGTCGTTGACTCCGCCATGCCTACTGGTTTTTTTTTTTTTTTCTTTATGAAACTGTTACAATATCTTTCGCTAATCTTTTGCTTCTACGAGCTAACTTCAAGTCTCCTACAAAATATTTACCGATTTCTTTTCCTTTTAAATCACTTAAAATTACTACTATCGGAGAAATTTTCTTACTAACTAACGCTGGGCCTTTATATCTCGGTGCCAATTTCGCACTATAGCTCTGCGCTGCATTGGATAATGTGTTATTCGGATAATACACAATATCTCCGACCTCAACAAAATCGAGTGTATTCTTAAAACGCTTATTGTACTTGTCGCATTGTTCCTTTAGTACTTTTCTCATATAGGTCTCGATTTTATTGCGTAAAGTCTTCATGCGTTCGACTCGTTCGGTCCATTGTTCGTTTGCGTCAGTTCTATTTTCGTCACAAGTTTCGTATAAGTCTATGGAGGGTTCCCCTATTCGTCTAGGTTCTCGACCAAAGTTCAAGTACGCGGGAGTGACCCCTAATGAGGCGTGTATAGTATTGTTATACGCGAATTGAATTTCCTCTAAATACTCATCCCATTCTCGATGGTCTTCTCCTAATAGACTCGAAATCATCGCTTTTAAGTTCCTATTTACCCTCTCCACAGGGTTTGCCTGTGGGTGGTACACGGGTGTTGTTACCTGTCGAATTCCCAACTCGTTCAGGTATTTTGTGAGTTTCTTATTGACGAACTCTGTTCCGTTGTCTGTGATAATATTTAGCGGATTTCCCCATTTGTTTACTAAAGAGCGAACAGAACGAACTATTCTGGGTGCGTCGGCTTTGTTTAAGGGGTAGCATTCGATATAGCGCGTATATACATCTTCGCAAACCAAAACGTACTTTTTCCCTGATTTGGAGTGCGGAAAGGGTCCGATAATATCCATTGAAACCGTTTCCCATGGTTCCTGAATCTTTCTGGGGTATATTAACCTTTTGGGCGGTGCGGTGTCTATTTTGCATTTCAGGCAAATCTCGCACTTGTTTATGTACCGACGTATATCGGCATGCATACCTGGCCAATAAAAATGTTTAGAGATAGCGCTTTGGGTTTTTCTAATGCCTTGATGAGCCGATTGGGGGGTGTCGTGATATTTTGAAATTGTCGGGAGGATCTCTTCCTCCCTGAGTACTAATTTCCATGCGTTGTTATCTCCTAGAGCCTCTTTAATCTTTTCCGGTTTATAACAATAAATTTTACCGTCTTTCCCTAATTTATACCGGGGATCGCGACATTTTTCGCCCACTAGCGCCTCTAATTTCTCATCGTACCATGAGATACCTTGTACGCTGCGCAACTGTGTTATTGTCGTGTCAGGATCTTCGTATAATCGAGACAGCGCGTCAGGAGCTTCGTTGGCTGTGCCCTGGCGGTGTTCGATAGTTAGATCGTGCGACAATAGTTCCATGGCCCACCGAGCTAGTCTACCTATTGGATTTTTCAGGGAATGTAGCCATCTTAGACTTGAGTGGTCCGTAATAACTGTAAAGTGTGTACCTTCTAAATAACACCTCAGTTTTCGTACCGCGTATACGACTGCCAGGCACTCTTTCTCGGTGGTAGTGTAATTGCACTCCGCGCCTCTGAGTGGTCTGCTTAGGCAAGTAATGAGGTATTCCTTGTCATCACTTTTCTGCGTTAAGACAGCTCCGAGTCCTGTGTCGCTAGCGTCAGTATATAAGAAATATGGTAAAGTAGGGTTTGGGGGAACTAACGTTAAAGCCTCCTTGAGCGCGGACTTGACCTCCGTGAACGAACTTTCGCACTCGTCTGTCCAAATCCATGGTGCTTTCGGACTGGCTAGCTTGTTCAGCGGACCCTGAATCCTAGTGATATTGCGCAGGTGCCTATGATACCAATTCACGAGGCCATTGAATCTGCGCAACTCCTTGCGATTGCGAGGGCGCTTATAATTCAAAATAGGCTCGATGCGCTGGGGATTCGGTTTCAACCCGTCTTTATCGAGCCGGAAGCCTAAAAATTCGACACTTTGTCGTGCAAAGAACGATTTCTCTCGGTTGACGATGAGCCCCGCTTCTTGGAGCACCGAGAACAACATATCGAGTAAAGTGATGTGTTCTGAAAACGTTTCTGAGATGACGATCCAGTCGTCTAAATACGCAAAGACTTGCTCAACGTATTTTTCGGGTAACTTTTGCTCTCTGATTCGCTGAGTGAGTTTATTTTTAAGTTCGTCCATTAGACGTTGAAACGTGGATGGCGCGTTCGTCAGACCGTAAGGCATCCGGACGTATTCAAAAAGACCTTTACCCTCAACTACGAACGCTGTGTATTCTCTACTTTTCTCATCCATTGGGATTTGATGGAATGCTTCGCTTAAATCTAGAGTGCTAATAATCATGCGTTCCACCATGGAATCTAAAATTCTATCCATCCTGCGCAACGGGTAAGCTGATTTTTTCGTAACTCGATTTAACTTTCGATAATCTACGCAAAATCTGTATTTGCCGTTTTTCTTGAGCGCTAGAACTGGAGGACTTGACCATGAACTATTGCTCGGAATAATATATCCCTTTTCGAGAAGTCTATCCACTTCTTCGTCTAAGATTTTGTTAATTGCTTGGCTTCTTCGGTACGGTTTCTGTTTAATTGGGGTGTGGTCTAGTAATTCTATTACATGCATTGTCTGGGTAGTACCGTTTGGTGTTAGTTTATCCTGAGCGCTGAATTTTTCGTCTAAAAATTCTTCAAGTCGTGCTTTTTCATCAGAAGTTAATTCCTGTAGCTGGATTGAATTTGCAATGAAATATTTGTCTCGCATTGAACCAAAGGGTATTTGAACTTGAGAGTCACGGATTTGCCAAAAATTATTGATACCGTCTATAACAAGTTCCCATTGCGCTAAGAAATCTAGCCCCAAAATCACGGGTGTGCTTAAACCGTCTAGGACTGCGAACCACAGTTCCCCAAAGCAGTCATATATATCAATTAAAAATTTCACGGAAAAACGTGGTGTGACGACATGATCGTGTTGTGCGAGTTGCACGCCGTCACGTGTAATTGCGTCATATACCGGATCGCATCTTTGTAGTGCGCGTACTTTCTCGTAAACTTCTGCGCTCATAAAGCTGCGATCGCTACCCGTGTCTAAAATCCCTGAGATTGAATATTCATCGAATTTAACTAATACTGGAATAATTCTGCGCTCACGAGAGGGGGTCGGAGAAGCGTAACCTTTAAAAGTGCGACGAGTGCCTATTTCCCTTTTCGGAACCTGCGCTATTCCTGCGTGCGTTTTCCGTTATGCTCAGTAGTGTGTTCAAGCGATGCTTTTCAGTAACGTCCGTTTTGGACTCTGACAAAGTGTCTTCGCTTTCTGAGTAATCTAATTCTGAGCACGTATCGGTTAGATCGGAATCTTCGATACTATTTCTTGTTAGAGAACAAACTAATTCTCTTCGGTTTTTCGTTGTCTCTTCGTTTTCTAAATCGTTTCCCAATTCTTTGCCTATTTTCTCGCGTTGTAATTCTGTCATGGGTACGTCAGGAAGTGGTAAGGGTCCCGATGCTTCCTGACTTCCTACTCGTTTTTTGGAACGGGAGAGGGGGTTCTATCGCTTTTTGGTGATCTAACTGGTGATCTCCTACGCCTGGGCGATGAGCTTTTGCGCTCTTCGCATTGGTTCGCGTAGTGCCCTTCTCTGTTGCATTTATAGCATTTTATTTCCCGAGTTCGTGTCGTTCTACTACGGTCTCTGTCGTTTCGATAGTATGATTTGGACTTTCTGTACTCGCGACCGTTTCGCGGTGACGATCTGCGCTTCTCTCCCCCCTTTCGCGATGAAGCCGAGCATGAAGAGTGCGAACTGCTCGAGCGCGATCGTTGATACTTAGTATTCTTTCTTCGCGAGTCATATTTTCGGTGTTTATAATTCGCGATTTTCGTATTTTTGTTGTCTTGTAACAATTGTAATTTTAAAATTGTATCTTTTAATTCTTTAAATTGTTTTGCGTACGGTATTGTGTCTTTTTCTATTAATTTTTCTGTATCTTTCGGTGTTATTGTTTCTTTATTATTTTTGTTCCCTTTGTTTTTAATATTATTTTTCGAATTATTATCTTCTTTTTCGTTTGTTTTCGCGTTTTCCTCGGACGAAATTTCAGTAATCGCGTGAAGACGAGTTTTGTTGTTTGAGCTGCGCGTTTGACGAGAATGGTCTTCACGTAATTTATCCGCTTGGCTCATGATCTCGTTTTTTTCTTCGTATTTACGTACTTTTTCAATTAATTTTTCGTATGAATGAAATTCGTCACGATTAAAATGTGTAATTAATTTAGAATGTAGACCCGAAAAAATTTTGTCGAGTTGTTGTTTGATTGGAATTTTTTCTTGCAATTTATTATACATTTCACTGATTTTTATTATATAGTCAATGGCCGTTTCTTTATCCTCTTGGATACGTTTTTGAATTTTAAAATGTAATTTTTGATCATCATTACTTTCACCGAAGGTTTTTTTTAAATTTTTCTACAAACTCATTCCATGAAGTCCACTCTGGGCGAAAGACTTTATACCACGAGTAAGCTGTCCCTGATAGGATTTCTGGTACTGTGTTTAGCGCGTCGTTATGATTTATTGCTGAGGCTGATACCTTTCTTTCAAGTTCGTCAACAAAATCGTCGGCGTCTAATTTTCCCGGAAATTTTAAATCCCAAGTTTTGAAAATTTTGCTGATATTTTGTGGTAATTGTTCGCGTCTTTGTGTCTCATAACTTTCGTTATTCGATAGGTTATAAGGATGAGTGTTTATTAAAGTATTTAAGTTTTCGTCAAATTGTAATGTTCTCGGTTGGGAGTTTATATGACCCGATGGTGTCGATTGTGTTTTTGTTGACATTATGCTAGGTCTACACGTATTCGACGTCGTCATTGTAGTTACGACCGTTGTTGTTGTCGAACTTTGCGCGCTAACGGGTGGGTAATTTGTTTGGGGTTTACCTCTACTTTTTCTGCGCGTGGTTCGAAAGTCTTCGTCGTATTCCCATTGCGTTTCGTCCACAGATGATACTATTATTTTATTTTCTATTTCTATGAGTTTTCTATTAAATTCGTTTACTAATAATCGTGAATTTTCCTGTATCATTTTAGCTGTGAAATTTTCCGCGCTTTCAATACTTTTTTGAATGTCGTCTTTTGTTGTCATTTTTAATTCTTGAATTGAAACTTGTAATGATTCTAACATTATTTGTATTTGTGTTAATTCGTTTGTCTGTGTGTCTGTTTTTGTACTAATCTTTCCGCGTTTTTTCGGGATCGCTCCTTGCGTTTTTGCTAAGTCTTGTTCTTGTGTCATTTCGTCCTGTGGTTTCGATGGATTGGAAATTTGCGTTGTGTTTAACTCGTTTGAGGTACTACTGTCTCTGTCTGACGTTGAAGGTGAACGTGATAGTGTGTGACCTGTCGGTATTACATTTGCCTTTGTGGCGCGTGTTTGTCTTTTGTCTGGGTCACTCATGGTAATTTATGTCCTCTTTTATTTTATTTTTATTTTTCAAAAGTTCTAAAGGAACGATTTAATGACGTGTTTGATTATTATTATTTTTGCAAAAATCGTCAAATGGCGATATAATTGAGCGATCAGTTAAGTAATATTTGAAAATATTCTGTCTTTGTCCTTCTCATAGGATAAAACTTTTCGTTCTTATAGACTCGACTTTGTTTTGGGCGCGACTCTGCGCGTTCCTTGCTAGTGTTTATGTTGTTTTTCTATCTCTCTCCAGTTATTCCGCGCTCGCTGGTGCGGTTGTGAGAATATTATTTTCTTTATTTTGAGATATGTGTTTGACCGTTTGAATTATATTCTTTGTGTTTTCTGTTAATCTATGAAGTTACATTTACGATTGATAATAATTATTTTTACAATTATTTTATACGTTGGGCGCCATTTGTAACGACGGACGACCACGAGGCTTTGCCGGGTAGCTCAGCGAGTTGGGTCGGCTCGTGGACGCCGTGTACAAAATTAATAAGGAAAAGAAATCCGGTCCACTCGGTTATATCTCCCCAATCAGCGTTAGCCGGAGGAAAATTAAGGACCTTCCCCAAGGACGGATACGACGATCCCACGCACAGGCACTCTACCGCCTGTCTACAGCGTGTCGTAAGAATAAAGGACACCAAACTTACCTCGATTTCTCCCTCCTAACGGCGCTGAGTCCTCTCGCTCCTCGGGCAGGCTTCTTAAATGAAATTGACTTCTTTTCCTTACAAACTATCTATTTTATTGATAACATGCGCTTACTATGCGCTACTTCGATTTATACTATATAATAACAATATCGTGAGCAGTTCGTGGTTCCAATAAATACAAAAACGCAGAATCCTATCACATTACAAAATCGGGAACCAAGTTATGAAGTCTTAGGACGATATAGGTTCATTGGACCACTTGCTCCAAAAACCCCATCACCCGCCGAAAAAACGGTTGATGTCTTTATTTCCACACATTTGCCAAAAACACCCGAACCAAGGGTCAGCAAAAAATCAGACGTAAATCCCCATAACTCAACTCCTCTAACGGTTGAAACCCCTAAAAAACCTTCTTCAAACTCAGACATGGAATTGGATGACGAAGTCAACCAGTCATTTAGAATGTTAATAGCAACCGAAAGTCCTGAAAAACAGCTGGCAATCACACCGACCCACTGTAAAAATATACCTCAACCAGGGCTTAGCAATAAACCCAGGGACAATCCCCAAGCAAGCCCAATGGTTATAAAGCGAAACATACAAGGAAAAAATAATTTCCACCGAAAACTCGCACATCAAATTCTCGACAAACGTTCACGAAATTCAGCATGTTTCACGCCGTCCCCCACGAGACGCGCAAGAAGAAAGCTGGAAAACATTACAAGCTCACTCGCGACTGAAAAAAATTCAGACCGTGAAGAATACTCGAACTCTCGTTCCATATTAAGACATGAAAATCCTTCAAACATATACCAGAAGCGACAGCCCGAACAGAAAAAATCACTTACTCTCTCCCAGGATAGAGAAGCCATACAACAAACACATGTCACCCCAGTAGAGGAACCCAAAGGGACAATTCCGCCAAGAGAAATCGAAATTATAAAAAATAAGGAAAATCCTAATCCCTCACGCACAGAATGTACTGTAGAAGAAATAATACCAGATGTAGCAGTAGGAAAAATTAGCAGCCAAACTGCCTGGAAAATCCCAAAACCTCTTAGGAAACCAAGGGTGAAAAAACCACCTTTACAGCCAACCCGTAAATCGACCAGAATACGAAAGCAAAGACAATGTATGTACTGTACCGAAACAGGGGAACACACCCACGAAACGAAAAAACGAGTACGGTCAAAAAGAATCGTCGAAGACACGAACGACGAATTATCCACAATAAAAACTATAAACTCAACACCAACAACAGTACAAACCGAAATAAATCCGATAGAAAGTAACCCTCCTACGAACACAAACGATTCTCAAATACAGGTAATAAACGAAGATCCCATAACCTCAATAAATGAAAAATCTATGTCCCAAGAACCTGTTAATACCTCAATTCAAGGAAACGTAAGCCAAATAATTTCGGACAACGATATTAGCATACCATCAGAAAAGGAAGCTCAAGTACCATCGGACTACGAAATTTTTCCTTACGAACAAGAAATAGCCAGGGATTCCCTTTCTGAAAATGAAACACCACAACCAAATTATCCTCTCACACCGATTGTAAGGATAGTCTCACCACCACAAAACGGAATCTCCCCTATTGCCGGAAAATCTCCGAATAATACAACAATCGACAACGAAAATATAGAAGCAAACACTGTCAATATCATAGAAACAAACGATAACCTCGAAATGATTAAAAACAACTACATTTGTTTCATCTCAGCCGATGGAACAGTGTCAAATGAAATCGGGAAAAGACTAATTGAGTTAGGTTTCCTCAAATTATCTCCTTCCAACACATTAGAAGTAGGACAAGTTCTGATTTCAAAAGGTAAAAATAAAAAAACATTCGCGTTAGTAATCCAGGAAAATGATTCATCACCTCTTACACGAGAAAATTTTACTAAAGCCTTTAAAAACCTAAAAACAAAAATGGAAGAATTAAAAATCAAATCAGCAGCAGTTTCTGAAAAAAGGACTAATTTCGATCACTCAACTTGGGTTAATATTAAAAACATTATTCGCGAAGTTTTCGTACATACAGACATTCAAATTCAAATCTGCAAAGACGAGATTATTTCACCACCAATCGAGGATAGACCAGGTATAATAAAAGAATGCCACGAATCCCCGATTGCAGGTCATAAAGGCGTAACTAAAACATACAACAGAATCCGTCAAAAGTATTTTTGGGACAATCTCAAAAAGCAAGTCGAAGATTACATCAGACAATGCGAAAGTTGCCAAAGAAGAAAGCTGGTTAGAATAAAGACGAAACAACCTATGGTCCTCACCGACACGCCGATCAACGTATTCGATAAGATCGCTATGGACATAGTTGGACGGATAACACCGGTATCAGACCAAGGTCATCGTTTTATCCTTACCATACAAGATAATCTTTCAAAATTCTCCTTTGCGATTCCGCTCATGAGCGCGACCGCAAACGAAATCGCTTTTGCATTGGTAACAGAATTTATATGCTTATTCGGTTGCCCAAAAATCATATTGACCGACCAAGGCGCAGCCTTCATTGGCCGCGTAATGAAACAATTAACGAAAGTTTTGAAAATCAAACAAATTAAAACTACAGCCTTTCACCCGCAATCGAATGGATCACTCGAACATAGCCATCAGGTACTCACAGATTACCTGAAGCACTACACCAGTAAAAAAGACTGGCACAAATGGCTTAAACTAGCTACCTTCGCTTACAATACAAGCGTACATGAAGGCACAAAATTCACACCCTACCAAATAGTCTTAGGTAGAGAAGCTCGTCTACCCTCTCAATTCGCATATATGAATGAAATACTCACATATGACGATCATGTGAAAAATCTCGCAATCCAACTCCAGGAAGTACGAAAATTAGCTCACAATAATTTAGAAAAAGCAAAACAAAAATCAAAAGTCCATTACGATAAGAAAATCAATCCCGTAAAATTCAAAGTAGGTGATAAAATCTATTTAGTAAAAAACCCCAAAACAGGAAAGTTCGATGACAATTACAAAGGTCCATACGAAATAACATGAACATTCTCAGATCAAAACGACATTGAAATCGAGTTAGAAAACAAAAAGCGTAAAATTATACACTGTGACCGGGCAAAAATAGCACATTAATAAAGTCATAAAAACCCGCAAACACTCACAGTCTCGGAACCTTTTCAGGAGCATGGACAACGCTCGAAGGATGTTTTTGACCATCGCTCTCCTGACATACCTGTTTCAACCGGGCTATACACTGATCGCGTACGATTGTGGAGCACCGGCAATGAACGTTACAACCTTGTCATTATTGGACATTCAAGGATGCGACATCCCTATCCATAAGCCGATCGTGACAGTAACAAAAATACAACTTTTACAATTGGTTAAACTCTCAGAAATTAAAGTAAGACAATGCAAAATAGAAGTACATAGAACAATCAGATATTGCGGTATGAATTCCTATAACTCAGAAGTTAAGAACGGTATCATAGAATACATTCAAGAAATCTCACCAGAAGAATGCCTTAAAATTCATTCAACCAAAGCTTACCAATCATATAATATTTTATTCGACTACCTAATTATGAACTCAACTAATCCAAGGCCGGTAGTTATCACAGGAACAGTAGACTATCAAGGAAACTGCCAGGGTGGATCATATTCAGACCCTTATGGAAATTGGAACAATGTATTGGTCATAGGCCAACTATTCATTAGCATATACGAATACGAAGCAGAAGTAGACCTAGACCTGAACGAAGTCATTTTACGATCAGGTACACGTTGTAAACACACCACAGGTACATGCCTCGATTGGGAAGGTGGTTTCACTCAATGGAACCCGATACCCACGGAACAGTGCGGATTTAAAAATTATGAAGTAGTATATGATGGTAGAGCAGAAAAAATTAAAGATACAAAGGATGCAATGAACGGAGAAGAAATATTTTCAATAACATCCTCGGATATAACTTTTGCGTTAGCAGCTAGAGGATTTACCTCTGTATGCGGTTATAAACTTGTAAAAACAGAACACTCAAAACTTTTCATATTAGAACAAGTTTATGGCGACATTTTCACCAAAAAAAGAATATCAGTGGCAAACATGGACTTATTTGCATACATGAATGCAAAATTTGTCTACGTATCGAAACATTTCGGGAATCAATTAACAAACCTTTATAACAACGTCATCAAGCAAGAATGCGAAATAGAAAAACGAGTTCTTCGCAACACCTTAGGATTTGCTTCATTAGCACCGGCAGAGTTTGCATATCATTATATGAACGAACCGGGCTACATAGCGCACGTAGCAGGAGAAGTGATTCGGCTTGCGAAATGCGTCCCTGTCAATGTCATACTTAGAAAAACCGATGAATGTTATCAGGAACTTCCAATCACAAGAGGAAATGAATCAATGTTTATGATGCCCAGAACTCGGATTATTACCAATACTGGACATCAAATTGAATGTAACTCTTTCCTCTCACCCATGTTTCATGTAAATAATAACTGGTACCAAAGCTTGCCGCAATTGGCACCTGCTGTGGCACCTGAGGTTATTACAGCCACAACCCAACCGTCATGGAAATTTATTACCCCCGCATTCCTCGCAGAAAGCGGAATATATTCATCACACGATCTCGAAAATCTTAGAACGAGCATTATGTTCCCTATTGAACGTACAGCTGTACTCAATACCATTGCCCGAGGAGCAACGGGACGAAAAGCAGTCGACCAGGGGATAACAATAACCCACTGGATAAACGACAAAGTTATACAGGAATCTGTGGAAAGAGTCTGGGGAAAAATGCATTCATTTTTTAATACTGTTGGCACATTTAGCGCAACATTACTCGGCATGTGGGTAATCCTGAAAGCAATTAAATTCGTAATCGACACAGTAGTGCACGGTTACGCATTACACTCAATATTTGGGTGGAGCCTTTGGCTTATAGGCTCTATCTGGGATTCAGTGACGAATCTCCTTCTACATCTATATAGAAAACCTGAAAACGAAAATGGGATAGGAAAAAAGGAAGACATGCAATTAGAAACTGTTGACCCGACACCTACGGTTCACTCGACCGACGGTCAGGTACAACAGCTGTACCCATCCTGCCCCCAACAACCCACAGAAAAAACCATAAACCCGTTATGGCAGCCGACGAACTACCCCATCCCTAGCCAAAAAAACGCAAGCGTATAAAAAAAAATAAAAAAAAAATATATATATATATCCACAAATTCTCTCAAATGATAATTCAATTCAAGAAGTGATTGAAACAAAATTATTCAAATAGGGGAGCACTAACGATGACGTATCTGTCACGAGCTCAACCCAATTTCCTTTACATAACTAAATCAAATTAAAATAGGAAATTACAAAAAATAAAAAGATAAAAAGAGAAAACTACTAAAATAATCTCAATAAACAATAAAAAGGGAGCACTAACAGTGACATATCGTCACGAGCTCAACCATTTATTTTTTTCCCTTTACTTATTTTTTTTTTTTATATAGAAAGTAACAAAAAAAAAGAAAAAACGAAAACAAAAGAAATGTGACGAGGCACGGTCCAGCAATAATGAGCGAATAAAAAAGTGATCCGAGTGGGACTCGATCCCGGGACCCGCGGAGTCTGAGTCCGGAGCGCTAACCACTGCGCTAGGGCCACCTATATTCTAACTCATATTGCCAGACCGTCACACTCCCCCTCTTACAGTGTTCGACGTCCTCGTCGACTAACGTCACGTTTTTATTAATTTTCGAAGATTCATTTTTCTGCCGCGTTTGGGCTTTCGTAGATTCTGCCGCTCTGGGCTTATATTTTGCCGCTGTGGGCCGTAGTATGTGCCGCTTTTGGGCCGTAGTATGTGCCGCTTTGGGCCGTAGTATGTGTGAACGTGTTGTCGGTCCGAGAAACTTCTGACACCAGTTTGTGACGAGGCACGGTCCGGCAATAATGAGCGAATAAAAAGGTGATCCGAGTGGGACTCGATCCCGGGACCCGCGGAGTCTGAGTCCGGAGCGCTAACCACTGCGCTAGGGCCACCTATATTCTAACTCATATTGCCAGACCGTCACAGAAATAACTCAAGAAAAAATAAAATAAAAATAAAAGAAATCTAAAATTAAAATATTTTCTTTTTTTTTCAAAATCAAAATAATAATAAAAAAGAATAAGCTCAATAAACAAAATAAAATATATACAAACCAAAACGAAAACGAAAAACGAAGACGAAAATCGAACCAACGACGAATGCAAAACGAAAACGAAAACGAAACCAACGACGAACTGTTATGCCCGCGAATCTCGTCACGTGGGGACAAGTTGTCGAGGACAGGTAATTCGAGGATTGCCAAAATGAGTTAATCTCCAACTCAATATTGTACAAAAATACTATAAAGTTTATTGAGAATAAGATAGTTTTACAAAGTCGAGGTGTGTTTGCCTCGAGACCAATTCGTAGTTAGATAGTTGAAGACTTCTAACTTTTTCGTGCAGACTGCCGTTTTTTGGGCATTGTCGCTGCTTTTATTGATTTACATGTTTCCCCCAGAATATTGGCAATTTACCCCTTCTAATGTTATTATTGCTTCATGATTGTTGCTTCATGACACCTTTAATGTTCGATGAACTTGCGTCGTCAGCGATTCGGGGTTTAGCTTGCTCGGGGTCGATAGACCCGTGCGTTTGTGATCGAGGAATGTGCTCGATCATACTTTATCATGTGATTGCAACACTCCTAATTTGTGGTTGCTATTCAGGGCATAACAATCCTCCCCCCTTAAGGAGACGAAACCTAGTTTCGGCTACTCGTAGCAACCCAAATTATCTAGTATTCATTATTACTTCAATGTTAATTTTCCTCTTCCAATAAAATTGCGGTATTTATCTTGTCATGTTTTGGTCTCTCGGCTTACAAATGTATTTTTTTTTCTTTCGTTTTGTTTTTACAATATTTCCGTATTTAGGTTTTCAATTTGTTCTCCTAAATTGTTAACTTATAAAGCAATTGAATAGTTTTAATTCTGAAATAGGTGTTTCAATTTGGTATGTTAAATTGTGTTGGGGTAAGAACGTTATAAACTCTTTTGTCTATTTTCTGCTATCGTTTCTAATCGATAATCAGCCGTGGTGACGGAACATTTCCCATCTAAAGCCAAAATTCCTGTGTCCATAATTGCAGTATATACGCTTGGTTCATTTTTACATTTAATATGGTTAAAGTTTCTTTCGTCGGTGCTACATATTTTTTTTTTTTTTTTTTTTTTAACTTTGTTATTTTTTGTGTACAGTGATTTTTTTCTGGATCTTGACCTAAATAAATTGATATTTCGCAAGGCGCTGTTTCGTGTAGTGCTTGCGTTGCATATTTCGGATGGCAGTAATACTGGTTTCCTGCCTGTTTGCACTTTCCTAACTCTTGTTCGTTTAATGTAATATAATTTCTGTTTTCTCGATTTATTATGACGTACTTGTTTGACGTTTCGATAAATTGCAATTTACTGTCGTTTGTTCTCACGGGTAACTTTCTTAACTGAGAATTCGTTGTTTTCTATTAATGGAAATTTTATTACAACTACTAATCGAGATTCTTTAATGTATGAGCCAATTTTTGCTGTTTTTAGTAACTTTTACACTTCACTACGTATTATTTTTGTGGGAAAACTTAAATATTCACTTAATCTTCGTGGTGAAATAACGTGTTCTATAAAATGAGTTTATCTTTTCTGTGTCTATCAAGGTTTCATTTTTATTTTGTTCGAAGCTTAGTTAATCCTTTATTGGTACATGTGACTTGTCCTAACTGGTCCAATATCGCGAGTATATGGGGCAGTGGATGAGTGTCCTTGTGTTATTTCTCTTGAATTATGAAAATTCTTTGGAAATTTTTCTTTGGATCGACCGGTAGTGATGCGTTCCCTGGGCATTTGTTTGAACGTATTATGCCATCTTTAAGTATTTCTTTAACTTGACTCGTCATATCTGATCTGTGAGTCTTAGTCTGGCTGTACGGTAGAATATTTATCGACACATTTCTTTTTCTTGTATGTGTGGGATGTCCAATGCTGTTGGTACACTCAAGTATTTCCTCCTTGGAATCATCTGTAGATCCTTTAATTCTCTCTGTCTTTTTAGAGTCTTTTTCTAGCTTTTTTCGAATGTTTTGCTTTTCTCGAAAGACTTTTTTCGGCTCTTTTTTGGTATTTTTTATTTTTCCCGAATCCTTTTCTGATTCGTTTTTAATTTTTAATATTTCTTTTGAGTCCCTTTCTGGCTCTTTTCGAATTTCATCTTTTTCTGTTGAGTTCTTTTTGGAATCTTTTATCCTTTTTGCTACTCCTCTGTAGTACTTTTGCGTTTCTTTTTTCATAGTTTTGGATCCTATGGAATCTTCTTTTGGTTCAATTTTAATTTTATTCCTTTTCTTGAAGTCTTTTATTGACGCTTTAATTTTATTTATTCCTTTGGCGTTCCTTTTTGGATTATTTTTCATGTTTTTCTTTTCTTTTTTGTTTTCTTCCGGCTCTCCGTGGATTTCGTCTATGTCCAAGGCTGGAGTCGGTATTTCAATTTTCTTATCACTTGTGTATATCATCATACTCGGGTACGAGGACCCTCCTTTTGCGGCGATTCCTTTGCTTGTTTCGACTTTTGGGATGCTTTTTGTGACTGCTATGAAACCCATATCCATTTTCAAGGTTCCTGAATGTAGGATATTCTCAGAGCGGGGTGGTATCTCAATTTTCCTGGTCCCATTGATTAACGGTTCCACGTGACCGTATATTTTGATGTATCGGCCACTCAAGATGTCGACTTTATGCTTTTTAATAAAGTCCATACCCACAATCCCGTCAATTCCTATAGGTAATGAGTCCTCCACCAAGTAGAAGTAATGTCGGACGTTTACCGCGGGAGTTTCAACTTCTAATTCCACTTTGTGATGTACGTGAAAAGATTTTCCTCCTATTCCTTTTAACTCGATTGTTTCATCGGTTACTGGGATGTCTGCAAATAGGACACCCTTCTTTATAATGGAACATTGTGCACCTGTGTCGCACTTCAATGTGAGGACTTTTCTTTTTGCATGAGGTGATGATATGTGGAAATCGCTAGCCATTTCCCTTAGGTCTACCGTATTTATTCCACATAACCTTTTCGTTCTCTTCGTTTGAAGTCTTTTGGATGAGCCCGTAGCTCTGTCCATTTCCTTTTTGCTGACGCTTGCATTTTTGTGCTCAGCTGTCGCAGTGAGTAGGCTGAAGGTGAGTGAACCTATCGTTTTCTTGCCTTCGTTTGCATTTTGTTGCTCACCTGTTTGTTCCATATAACTCTCGTTTCCTCTATTGGAATTATTATTTTCTCTGTGATTATTGTTACCTTGGCCTCCTGGCCCGTTATTTGACTGAGCTGGCCTATTTCTACAATCGCGATAAAAATGTCCCGGTTTTTTGCAGTAATTGCAAATAATTGAATTGATATTTCTTCTTGGAACGGGGAGAGGGTAACGTTTGTTGTTGTGTCCATTTGGTATCTCGGAGTTTCCGCAATCCCGAGCTATATGACCCGTGTCATGACACTTGTGACATATAATCGCTTGTCGATCAGGGCTATTTCGTTTTGCCATTGTCTCGCTGCCCTGTTGGGTTTTTTCTTCATCTATTGCCGCTCTTATCGCAGCCTTGAGGGTTTTATACCCCTTGGCCTTGATAAGTACTTGATAGTCCTTTTTAAGACCTCTTTCGAAACTTGCTAATCCTAAGTCTCGGACGTATTCTTCGATAGCCTTTTTCTCTACGATCGTTGATTTCGTACGAGTGCTGGCTTCTACTAATTCCATCATGAGTGCTTCTAGTCTTTGACCGTATTCTTGCACTCCTTCATTATGTTTCTGTCGACAGCCATGCATTTCCATGTGCAGTGCTCCTACTGTTCGACGTTCTCCGTATAATTCCGTCATGATATCTTTAAATGTTTCAAAGTCTTCGATATCTTTATAACGCACATCTTCTCGCGCTTTTCCGGCTAATTTAGTGGTTAAAACTGTTTCTAATAAAAGGGGTTAATCTATTTCTTCTATATGTTTGTTTGCTAACCCGAACGAATCTATTAAATCGCGAATTTCTTCAGGTTTTGTGCCGTCGAAACGTGGAATGAGGCTTCGAGCCTCTTTAAGGGACATGGAACCTCATAATCTCCTCGAGGGAGTTCCGGGTGTTCCACTAGTCCCAGCACCTCCGAAGGTGTCATCTAAAGGCATTTTGATATGTATTTGAGCTTCTGGAGCTTGTGGGGAATCCGGCTCGACCAAACTTGTAGTGTATGGGTCGAACTTGGGTTTCGCGCGTCTATTCGGTCTTTTTGGGGTCTCTACAGGTATAAAGTCTCCGTGAGATGTAGAAGAGCTAGATAGACTACTCGTGTCGCCTGACTCTGGGTCTAATTTGAATTCCCTTAATTTTAATCTTCTTTTAACCGGTTGCAATGGTTCTTGCGGCGAGACAAATTTTAATCTTTTGTTTAAAAAGGAATCGATAGATCGAGAAAGCGTACGCACACCCGGTAATCTTAACCGATTTATCAGTTCTTCGTCGGACATATATTCGATCGTTTTGGCTTTAGTGGGTTACAAAAATTGTTCCGTCACTTACAGTACGATGATCCAACGCACGGTGCTGATTGATGTCGTGATGAGATTACTTCCGTCGGCTGCTTGGCTTCTGCTCTTCCTTCGATGGCGAATCTGCGATGTCGAATGGTCGCTACTTCACGGGACGATGATTAACTTCTCGGATTGTCGACTTGAACTGCTCGTGGGGCTGTCCTTGTCCGGGTCGTTGTTCAGATAATGAAATCTGTTTCGTCTCGTTTTTGGCTCTTTGTGAAATGTTATTCGTTTCACCTTGTAGATCTCTTTGGTTTTCTTGAGTTGTGGCAATCCCACCGCTGCCACCAATGTTATGCCCGCGAATCTCGTCACGTGGGGACAAGTTGTCGAGGACAGGTAATTCGAGGAATTGCCAAAATGAGTCAATCTCCGACTCAATATTATACAAAATACTATAAGGTTTATTGAGAATAAGCTAGTTTTACAAAGTCGAGGTGTATTTGCCTCGAGACCAATTCGTAGTTAGATAGTTGAAGACTTCTAACTTTTGCGTGCAGACTGCCGTTTTTGGGCATTGTCGCTGCTTTTATTGATTTACATGTTTCCCCCAGAATATTGGCAATTTACCCCTTCTAATGTTATTATTGCTTCATGATTGTTGCTTCATGACACCTTTAATGTTCGATGAACTTGCGTCGTCAGCGATTCGGGGTTTAGCTTGCTCGGGGTCGATAGACCCGTGCGTTTGTGATCGAGGAATGTGCTCGGTCATACTTTATCATGTGATTGCAACACTCCTAATTTGTGGTTGCTATTCAGGGCATAACAAACTGACCGCCTACAGCGAGTAACGCAAGAAAAAAAAACCCACTTTTTTTGGTACCCCTCGAACTCTGGAGTAGGTACAAACTGTAAAACCCATGTACAACAACGTATATACATACCTATATAGATACATACCCCGTTTCCTTTTAATGCTAGAACGAAATACACAATATTCAACTAACAATACTACGAAAATAACATTAAGAACTTGACTCTAAGAAAAATGTTTAAACAAATTGCAAATAAGCAATTGTAACCAGATGCACGTCAATATATAAATACATGCACATTCACATAAAAATACCAAAAACAAATTAAAACTTAATCTACTATACAAATATATTATGCGAAATCTTTACATATAATCAAATAATTAAAGAATAAATAATCTTTTGAATAAATGTAATACTTATCTTGATGTAAATCGACAAATGATGACACTGTATAACAACCAATATTCCGCGATAAAACTCGATTCAAATCTAATTGAGCGAGACGCTCAATCTGAAGGAGGGAGGTGTTACGTCCTAGCCTAACGCTAGGCCCCCCATAAATTTTTTCAAGTTACCCTTCCTAATCAGGTACCATTAGAAGGTACTCTTTCATACCTACATCATCATTCGTCGATAAATAACATATAATTAATCACATAATCGTAAAATCGAGTATATACTCTTATAATAGTATATACTCTCTAACGTTAATATGTAGAATATAAAGAGATACACAGTCCTTCTCCATATACCAACTTCTCATATTATATTTCCTCCAAACACATGAACGCAGCATGTCCTCTAAACACCACTCGACTTTCAGTCATTTCAATAACACAGCATCCCTTATTTTTTCTACGAAAAGCCATAAACCCAAGTACACGTACTTTACAGACCCGACTTTCTGTCGCCAAACGTTAAAACTTGAAAACAGCTTTTCCTTCATCTGCTAATCTCAAATTTCACGAACACGGTTTCACCAGGAAATCATAAATCCATTAATACTTCAAAATCATACCACTCCAAAAACGCCAAACGTTCCCATACGCCTTAAGTCGTAAAAACCCACTTTCCCAAATCTCAAGAACGCACGTGCAACCACTCGAAATTAGAGCAATCCTGCTATCTTCCAAGAAAAACATAACGACTTTTCCTCCAATCATCATCCGGAAAAGTCTCCCCCTTAACTCGACCAATAACAAAAAAGCAACATCAAATTAATGACTCTTCAGCCAATCCTCCAATTTAACTATAACAAAATCAGTCCCTTCCACAGCATCCTACCCCCAGAAGTCCTACAAAAAACTCAATCTTAGGACCCAAAAAACAGAATTAGAATAATCAGTTAGCACCAAAAATCTCGAAGACTGAACAACTCCAATAAAACAGTCTCTCTCTAAATCTCGACGAACTTATAAAGAGTTCGCGTTTAAATAGCAACTAATAGAATTGTTACCTAAAATCATTTGACTCAATCAAATAATATTTACAACATCGAAATAGCTAACTCCGAACAATTGTAAACGTGAAGATTATATAAAAGTCAAAACACGTTCTTGACATTTTCCGAAAACCTGTAAACGTCGAACGTGTCAAATAATTTACAACTCAATTAAACCGAACGTGACCGAAACAAGTGTAACTCTTAACCAAGTGTAATTTATAAGTGAATAAACACCATATTTTATTGTGTAAATTCCGGCATCATTTGGTTGTGATTTCAAGGATCCAAATCTCGGCAACAGCCTCAACAAATCCAATCAAATCCAAACAAATCCAATCAAATCCAACAAATCCAATCAAATCTAACGAATCCAATCAAATCCAAATACAAATCAATCCAAACATCATCCAAAAAACCCAAATCAAAAATAATATAGTAAGCGCAAACATCATTCGGATATCAAAATTCGCGGTCCGTGATCAAGACCTCCGTGACTTTAACGATCCCCTCTCCCGGGACGTAACAATCCTTTCGTCCTACTGGACGCTTTTTGTGAATCAGGGAGACAGGAAAAGATTTTAAGGTCACTAAGCGGATACTGGGCAAGGAGTTTCTCTAAGAGAAGCTTTCGCTTTTCGGGCTCGAAAGAGACTAATTAATCCAACTCTCGTATTCGACGGGCTCGCGAGCTTCGTCAGAATACGGGGGTAAATTTTGCTTGCCCAGTTCTTTTATCCGCGAGAAAATGTGACACGAGACGTTCCCACGTCCGCTCAGCATTTTCGCACGTGTGATTCGCGGTATCAAAAATCCGAGCGCTTAACTTCGTGACCACAGGTTCGGTGTGGAATACCACACCGGTTATAGTCGCGATAGTTCCTCAGCGTTGTGTTCAAGATCAATAAATAAATAATCCAATAAATAAATAAATATCTACGGAACGTAACACATGAATCCGTCGTGAAAATGCGCATTTCCGAAAGTGAACTTAAAATTTGGAAAGAATTAGAGACACAGGATTCCTTGTATGACATTCCGGGCATTAGGGTACCTGGTAGGAATCGCGGATTTTACCGAAGCCTCATTAACGCTCGATGCGTTAAAATAGTTTCAAAACAATTGCCATGGCACGTGAATGATTATACAAGAAATTTTTGCGAAGATTGTTACCTTGAAATTTCTGCTGACGCACAAAATCTTATGTGTTCTCAAATCACGGAAAGGCATCAATTAATGCCGGGTCCTTATCACACAACCAGTTGTGCCATTTGTGGACAAGAATTAATAAAAGCACAATCTCCATATAAGTGCAATGTATGTAAACTAGCTTGGTTATTTCATCGAGTTTCAATAGAAAACGGGCAAGCCATCACGATAAATTGGGGAAACAAAGATTAAAATCATATACACATAAAAGAAATAAAAATATTAAAAGGCTCCATTTTATTTTAATTTTTTTTAAATTATGCACATTTCTGATAGCGAGCTAAATTCGATAAAAGAACAAGAAACTTTAGACTGGTTATACACCATCCCGGGTTTTAGAGTACCAAGGAGGAATTATGAATTTTATAGAAGCCTAGTCCGCTCAAGTTGCCTCAAAGTAATTCCGCGAAAACTCCCATGGATTACCGAAAATTAAACGAAACTCCTCTGTAACACGTGCAATCAAAAGGTCATACGAGAAGAGTCGATAGTAACTTATCAACTTAGGGCCCAAACCCCATATTTTTGCAAAGATTGTCAATTAGCGTGGTTATTTGATAGAACCTTAATCGAAGCAGGAAAGGCTGTAATAATAAACTGGGATGAATAAAAATAAGACACTTTTCAGGATGTCTTTTTACACGGTCAATAATTACGCTATATTCGAAGACGTTACCGAGGATTTCCTGAAAATGCATGTTTTAGGATGAAAATCATATCTGGACGAAAAATTGACATTCTCCCATGCTCCTGTCTTTTTTTACAGCTCAACAAACTGAAGTTAAAGGAAAAAAATTGTCAAGGCCCCCAAGGCAAGCCAAGACAACGTTTTTTCGATTCAATTTTGATGAAAAGACGAGTTTTTTTCCCTAAAAACAGATGTTGTAAGGTGAAAATCATAACTGGCCAAGAAATCGACATTCTCTCATGCTCCTGCGTTTTTTTGTGGCTCAACAAACTAAAGTTGAAGGAAAAAAATTGTCAAAGCCCGCAAGCCAGCCCAAGACAACGTTTTTTCGCTCCAAGTTTGTTGAAAAACGAGTTTTTTCCTAAAAATGCATGTTTTAGGGTGAAAATCATATCTGGACGAAAAATTGACATTCTCCCATGCTCCTGCCTTTATTTACAGCTCAACAAACTGAAGTTGAAGGAAAAAAATTGTTAAGGCCCGCAAGGCAAGCCAAGACAACGTTTTTTCGATTCAATTTTGATGAAAAAACGAGTTTTTTCCTGAAAATTCATGTTTTAGGGTTAATCAAATATTGACATTCTTCCATGCTCCTGCGTTCTTTCGTGGCTCAATGAAAGAGGAAAAAAAATCGCAATTGAACTATTGAAGGGGGAGAGGCCACAATCAATGCTCGAGCACAATTTCACCATTGTGAATAATCAATTTCCAGCACAAATGTTTATTATTTGTATAATTTATAAGTTTATTATTTTTTTTGGCTTAAAATTCGCTTTTTACCTCAGACAAAAATAATTCTCGAACCATGCTTACAACCGAAGAATGAACAACGTCTAATTTGTACAATATTTGAGATTACATATACATACAAGCAAATAACAATAACGCGCGCTAAACAAGAGGTGTCGTTTCGATCGCTCGCTATAAGCGCGCCAGCTGGGTTCCGTTTCTCGCGCTTTTTCGCTAGAAACAAAAGAATAACGCAAATAACAATGGATGATTAGTCAACGACGTTCGCGTTCGTGAAAAGCTTATTACAGTGATTTCGTGCTAATGTCCCGTTTCTTTTATTACTTGGGTGAAAAATAAGTGTATTTTAACGAGATCGATAACAGCATGGGCAACAAACTAAATCACAAGAGAAAGAAAGTGCGAAAACATCCTTATTGTTACAGATAAGTGCGAAGCATTTTATGTCATTTTTTCAAGCTGAAAATTAAACCTCTGCGATTCGTATGAATTGTCCATGTTCGTTCTCGATTATTTCTGCACTTTGACTTTCTTTTTTTTTAAACACGTTATGTTCAGCCTGCTATCACTCGAAAACTATGAATCCTAAAAAAACATCTAACATCAATTTCCAGTAATTTCTTGACTTTTCGGTTAAAACACATTGAGTTTAATAAACTAATATTCCTATCCCCTTTATTTTTATGCAACAAGATAAGTATTTTATGCAAAAGTCATCATTTACTTTTAATCGTTATTTTGTAACGAAAGACTAGGTCCATTTACAAATTATTGCAAAACCATTGGATAGATTTTTAGGGTTATTGATATATTTTTTTATGAAAATAAATGTAAAAAGAATATAAATCTGTCTATTCATTGTACCCTTTTTCCATATTCGGCCAATATTTTTATTCCATTCTAGAAACCTGAAGCAAAGTGCGGAGAACGAAGAAGATGATGCATGCAGTGGAGAAGTCGAGTCTCACGATTCACATTTGACCGGCAACACGCAATTGTTAGCCGAGAACCCCGAGAATTCATTTTTCCGGGAGCACTTGGAAACAAGTGGTGGTCTATGCCACGACCAGCTGAACAATAGAGCAGCTGAAATTAGTTATGAGTGTGAGTTTTCAAATTCGCATTCCACCGGCGGGATGCAAGCCCTAGCCGAGAACCCCGGGAACTTTGCTTTCCGGGAGCACTTGGAAACAAGTGGTGGCGTTTGCCACGATCGGTTGATCGATGCATCAGCCGAAAGTCGCCCGTTGATAGGCTTTCCTAAGAACGTGGCTACAACCACAATGTACGTTCAGTACAGTCATGAAGATGTACGTAATTTGGAAATTCTCATTGATAAGCACGGAAATCGAATGGTCCGCGACTTGTCGATGAGTCCGGATTTCCTGACATTTTCCGACCGATATCTAGGAATATGTAATTCCTACGAGAATGCTTTTTCAGAAATCGGTATGATGCAAGAATCCCGTTCTGTAAGAGCACAATTCAACGGACAAAACAAAGAGTTGAGTTCACTTGTGACTAAGCTTCGCTCAGTTACGCATGAAACGGAAGAACCGTCCAGGCGACAGGTTGAACCAGTCTTCCCTCAACAATCGGAGGATGATGATCCGGAGTCGATTGTCGAAAGCAGTCTGATTGATAAGGATCGCATTGTTGACGCTACTATTGAAGGTCGACGAATAGTCGATCTGAATTTTTTACTGCATAAATTGCATGAAAATTTTGACAATCACAACCAAGCGTTGAGATGTCCCTTCAGCAGTTTAAAAGTCGTCAAATCACGAGACCGAGGCTTGCGTACTCAAGTGTTTTTCCAGTGCCAAATGTGCAATCACAAGTTCACTGTTTGGACTGATGCTGATGATCAAAACATTATGAGCATTGATGAAAGTGCTGTGTGCGTTACAATTACTGCTGGCATTGGCCACAGCACATTGCAAGAGATTCTTGCCGGGATGGCTATTCCGGCCATGTCAGTCAATACTTACATCAAGTATCGAAACAAACTTTTCGAAAATTTCCACAGTGTTGCTGAAAAGGAAAGAGAAAAGGCAGCAGCTATAGAGAAAGAAATAGCTATCAGGAAAGGTCATGTTATAAATGGCATCCCCTACATCGAAGTATTTTCAGATGGCTGTTGGGCGAAGCGGTCCTACGCAGGGGCAAAGCACGATGCACTATCAGGTGCAGCCATGATTTTTGGTCGCGAGAGCAAATCAGTTTTGTTCATCGCTGTCCGCATAAATATTGTGCGACTCACGAGAGAGCAAAGCGCCTTGGTGTAGAGCCACCGCCTCATATTCGCTGCAAGAACTGGGGACGTGATCAGAGTTCGACGGCAATGGAAACCGACATTATATTGGAAGGTTTCAAAACCAGCGTACAGAATAACGGACTTATTTACAAGACGTTGATTTCTGATGGTGACAGTAGCGTATTTCAAGCTATCCGAGATTCTAACCCTTACGGTGAGCATGGAGTTATTGTCGAAAGAATCGAATGCAATAACCACTTGTTTCGAAACTTAAACCGAAAGTGCAACGCTGCTTCTAAAATGAAGCTGACGGTGGCCTCCACGAAAGGTGTAATGAATATTACACAGTTTCGACAATTCGTGCTCTCTAGCGGCTTGAAAATTTGTAGGAATGTTGAGCGCGCAAGAGATCTCCGCAGAGCGGAAGATGCCTCTGAAGAAGAGAAAGCCACACGATTGTGCAAAGACACTCTGAATGCACTGAGTCACGTGTATGGCGATCACGTTAATTGCAACAGTTTGCCGTTCGAGTGCGAACCGAAAGACAATGAAATAAATGTCATGAATGAACTCCGTATAACCGGTGTTTACCCAGCCGTTTTCAAAGCGGTACGATACTTGAGCTGCCACGCTAAGAGTTTGTTGAGAAAAGTCACAAACAACATGGTGGAAGCATGCAATTCAATAGTAAATAAATTGAATTCAGGCAAAAGGATAAATTATTGTTTTGCTAATTCGTATCAAATGAGATGCATGGGTGCGGCGGTACAATACACCACTCATTCAGTGTTGTCGAAATTGCATCTGCAGGGAGGCTACAACGTACCCAATGCTATAACAAAGCTTGAAAAGTGGAGGCATCGGAAAAACGTATGCAACATGATTGGCAGACAATCGAAACGCACTCGCAAGTTTCGAAAATTCAGAGGTACCGACAAAGACTACGGTCCATCGGCTCAAAAACCAGATCTTGATAAAGATGTGGTTGATGTTCTCACTGAAGAACATTTCAAGCAATTGAAGGCTTTCCAAAATAATTGGAAGCAGATTGAGCGAGAAACAGTATCGCAGGATTCTTCGGAGCTATGGAATCAGCTGCGCACCAAAATTCTCACAGCACCGAGGTTTGGTCCAGTATGCCGAATGTTGCCGACGACTTCGTGCGCAAACACGGTTTCGCGTATCCTTTATCCAAAGATTGTGAATACTGCAGCGACCAAATATGGCCGTGACCACGAAGATGAGGCCAGGAAAGCGATTGAACGTCAGTTAGGAAAAGAAGTCGTTCCCTGTGGCCTTTTTATTGACCAAGAGTTCCCATACTTGGAAGCATCACCTGATGGTTTAATCGACGATGATGGCATTGTTGAAATCAAATGCCCATTTTCGGCCGAAGACGCGGATTTGTCGCAGGCTATAGAGCAAAAGCCTAACCTCAGAAGCATTTTTGACAAGAAAAATGCAAATCTTCTGAACAAGACTCATGTGTACTACTATCAAGTACAAGGACAACTGCACGTAACGAAGCAAAGTTACTGCCACTTTGTGCTGTGGACTTCCGCCGACCTGAAAATCGTCACTGTTCAAAGAGACGATGACTTTTGGGATACCAAAATGAAACCTTTTCTGGGCAGGTTCTATACGCATTGTTTGCTCCCCGAGATTATTGATAGTCGATATCGCAGATCAATGCCAATTCGGGATCCGGACTACATTCTGGAAGCTCGCCGAAAAGCACAGCTCAGAAAACGTAGCAGAGAGCCGTCTCGAGTTCTGTCAGTCAGTAAAAAATGTGTTCAAACCGCAACTGACATGCCCGATCAGGGAGAAAGTGAGAAGTCACCTTTGTAATATTTTATTGATTTGAATATTGATAAAATTTTATTTGCGAATTTACACGATCACTTATTTTAACAACAGTTAATTTTAATATATACAAAATTTTGTTTTCTTGAATATTCTTTGTTGCGTCGAATACAAAAATGATATTTGTTGGGGGAGAAATAATTATTTTATATTAATTTGGTGTAACGAATATCGAATTTACAATGAGATTGACTGATAATTTGATGCATATCTTGGGTATGCGCGTTCTCCCTCGTTGGCTCTTTCCATGTTCCGGGGATCCACGACCATATTAGAAATAGGCCTCGTAGGTGCTTGGTTTTTGACGGAATACTGACTTCCTCCCAGTATCACCCCGACGTATAGAAGAGCTGTTGGCTGGTTGGCGTCCCCGGAACGAAAGAGAACGAAATTTCTCACGGATCTCCCAGGTTCGACAGTCAGGATCGATGGACATGCGCATTTGTCCATCGATCATTTGACCTAATCCAGGAGATCCGCGAGTAGCGCCACGATACGCGCGGGAGTTTCGACCGCTCTTGTGTAGAATCATAATTCGAACGTTACATTATCCCCCTTTTGTATGGGATTGTCGTTTACACGTGCTCATACCATACAAACATACCTATGAAAATCATCCATCCGCACAAATATTCTTAATCAGTGTAAAATTCTCATTCATTACTACAAATATCACGCCTCGATACATAATTATCCATACAACATAGTATACAACATAGAAGTAAGAAAAATGACCATCATCATCGGAACAAACATAAAGGACATCATTTTTTAAATATATCTACGAACGAATGGAAGCGCTTGAGATAGCCCGCGACGATTCGGGCCTATTCGTCTCATTCTGATCGGGTTGGTGATACACTCTTAGGCTCGAACGGTTAAAAATGCCTTTTATTTTTTGACTATCATCAATGAAAGATATTTCAAATGCATTGACACCAATCAACTTAGTAATCTTATATGGACCTTCATAAATATGAAAAAATTTGTGTGTTACCCTATCGGTAGCACTAGACAGGTGAGGGACTGAGAGAAGTACAAGATCCCTGACATTTAGTTTTATTTTACTGTACGATTTTTGCTGTTTCTTTCTACGCTGAAATTGCTTGAGAAGACGTTCGTTCGCTAGTATCTTTATATTTTTGTTTCTCTCACCGCTTTCTTTGGAAAATTTAATAATTCGACAAATTGTTATGCCCTGAATAGCAACCACAAATTAGGAGTGTTGCAATCACATGATAAAGTATGATCGAGCACATTCCTCGATCACGGGTCTATCAACCCCGAGCAAGCTAAACCCCGAATCGCTGACGACGCAAGTTCATTGAACATTAAAGGTGTCATGAAGTAACAGTCATGAAGCAAATCATGAAGCAATAATAACATTAGAAGGGGTAAATTATCAATATTCTGGGGGAAACTTGTAAATCAATAAAAGTAGTGACAATGCCCAAAAAACGGCAGTCTGCACGCAAAAGTTAGAAGTCTTCAACTATCTAACTACGAATTGGTCTCGAGGCAAATACACCTCGACTTTGTAAAACTAGCTTATTCTCAATAAACCTTATAGTATTTTGTATAATATTGAGTTGGAGATTGACTCATTTTGGCAATTCCTCGAATTACCTGTCCTCGACAACTTGTCCCCACGTGACGAGATTCGCGGGCATAACAAAATCTCATTTTCGGGTGTTTTCCCATAAAATAACTCATATGGAGTGAAACCAGTGCTTTGATGAGTTGTAACATTCAAAATGTCCTCTATTTCAGAAATATGTTTCGCCCATCCCGTATGTCTATCTGCACAGAGCGTACGAAAGAATCTCCCCAACTCTCGCATTACGCGTTCCGACGGATTCGATTGTGGGTGGCGTATCGATGAAAATATTGCTGAGATACCTGCCTTTTCCAAACGTGTCTTCCATGATCGGGAAGTAAATTGTGTACCGTGATCGGACAATATTTTTACGGGTTTGCCGATTCGAGAGACGTAATCTTCAAGTATTTTCTTTAGTACAATTTCCGTTGTGGCTCGTTTAATGGGGTATAGTTTGACCAGTTTGGAAAAGACGTCAAGAACTACGAAAATATATTGTACTCCACCAATTGACTTTGGGAGAGGCCCATAAAAATCCACCGCTACTAGATCTCCTGGTCCTTTCGACTTGACCATTTGAAATTCCCCTTCCATACTATATGAGAGGTGCTTCACCCTTTGACAAAGATCACATGACAGAATAAATCTTTTTGTGTCTCGATTCAAACCTCTCCAATAATAAAACTGCTGCAAGTATTTTACGGTTTTGAACACTCCGACATGCGCCAGCTTTTCATGAGTTGATTTTATTATTAATGATCGCAATTGCTTCGGTACGATGACACACCATTGAATGGATGAAGTGCTTTTATGAAACCATACTCCATTATACTGTTGTATGCATTCGGGATTGGATGCAAGCATCCTCGACACTTCTTGTTGCAATTCTGTATCGTTGATTTGTAAGGTTTCTAAATCTTTGAGGTTTTTTCGGAGCGTAGGATCCATCTTCAGACTACATACAATGTATAAGGCACACACTCCATCTTCAATGGGTGTGTGTAATGGGGTGTAACAATTAAAAGCCGCGATTAGAATTTGATTCGTTTCCTCTTTATGAAACCGACTATCAGGATTTCTACTAAAGAAATCAGCCACGTAATTGTCACGACCCTTGCAGTACGAAACGCTAAACTCATATTCTTGCAATAGAAGGCTCCACCTACATAATCTAGCGGTTTGATATTGAGTTGTATTGAGGAAAGTTAAACACTTATGATTGGTTATAATTTCAAATTTATTACCTAAAAGATAAATACGAAATTTGTTAACCGCGTATATGATTGCGAGCAGTTCCTTTTCTGTTGTGGTATAATTAACCTCTGCCGAGTTAAGGCATCTGCTGACCAAAGATATTACGCGCTGATCCCCCTGATTATCGACTTGATATAGAATACCGCTGATTCCAGTATCAGACGCATCGGTTTGCACCTTAAATATTTTATTTGGGATGATGTGACTTAATTGGATTACACTAATGAATTTACTCTTTAATTCTACAAATGCACGTTCATGTTCCTCCGTCCATTCCCATGTTACATCCTTTTTCAATAACATTCGAAATGGTTCCAAGTAGTCCGCGTATCCGGCGACAAATTGTCTGTAATAATTACATACTCCAAGAAATTTTTGGAGTTGCAGCTTATTAACAGGTCTGTTGAAATCGCGGATAACACTTAACTTTTCAGGATCCGGAACAATTCCAGACGGAGAGAGGATGAACCCTAAAAACGGCACACTCGTTCTACAGAATTTGGCTTTGCTGAGTCTTAGAGTAAAGTTATTTTCGAGTAATACTTGAAACAACATTTTCAGGTGTTCCATATGTTGATCAAAATTGGTGGAGGCAATTAATATATCGTCAATTGGTGGAGGCAATTAATAAATCGTCAATATAACACGTGAGAAAATCCGAATATTTATCACCGAGCGCCAAACTCAGGGCTCGAATAAATCCACTCCCTGCAGTTTTTATCCCGAATGGTATCCTACAGAATTGATATACTTTACCATCGTGCATAAAGGCTGTATACTGTCGTGAATTCTTCTCTAAAGGGATTTGCCAGTACCCATGTGTTAAGTCGACGGTTGATAATATTTGAGATCCATGAAATCTTTGCATCAATTCATTTATTAAGGGAGGGGCCTCATTATCGCCACGTATTACGTCATTCAAGGTTCGTGCATCTGAACACAATCTTATTCGCCCGTCCTTCTTTTTAACAACTCGAAGGGGATTACAATATTCACTATTTGATCGTTCTATCACACCGACTTCAAGCATTTCTTTAATTTCCGCGCTTACCGCATCTCGAAGGGCGATTGGTACGGGATAAGAACGTCGGATAAAAGGTTTTTCTTTTATTAACTCTATGCGATGTTCATAAATTTTTGCACACCCGGGTTTGTCAGAAAATAATGTTTTATAAGATTTAATTAATTCTATTAATTTTTTGGTTTGATTGGCAGTTAGTGACTCAAGTCGATGCTCGAGCACACGAATATCCTCGAAAAAAGCGATGTCATCACGAGACTCAACACCACGATAAGCATCTAAATTCGATATTATATTCGCATCTACTCCGCGCTCATAGGCGTTCTCATGATTATTATTCACAATACATTGATGTTTCTTATAGAAGTGTTTATAAACCAATGTCTCTTTTTCATAATTAGAGTTTAATTTTCCGGATAACGCGTTAACCTTGTTACACGGTTGATTTTTTCCTGCTAAACACATTAGCGTTAGCGCATCGTTGCCATTCTCTTCATTAGACATGTCAACTTTAGCATTTTGAATAACCTCGAAACTGTCATCTTTAGTCTCAACATTTTTAGATGTATTACTCTTATTTTGAACAGTAATTCGATTGTGGAAGAAAACATCTCCCGTCTCAGTATTTGTTACTTGAGACATATCCTTAATCTTATAATCTTGTTCGACAGGTAAGATACTTATATACGTGATGTTGTTTATCGTGATGGACTCGAGTCTCTCCGTGGGCTCTCGATCAAACGATACACAGTCATTGTTTACACGCTTGCGATTTATATCAATGGAAAGCGAGTCATAATTTATTATAGCTCTATTATTGAAAAGCCAGTCATTACCTAGAATAATTTCGGATGATAAGAACGGGATAACTAGAAATACATATTTAAATCTATCTTCACCTATTTCAAATTCGATAAATATTTGGCGTTTTATTGCCGTCGTCTTACTACCGATTGCGGGTGTCACGTATATATTACTAACCGGAAATTCCTCATAATGACATTTTTTTTGCAACTTTTTATAAAGCGTTTCAGCGATGCATGTAACCTGGCTTCCTGTGTCTACGAGTGCACTTGTGTCATTCGAAGCCACAGTTACGAGGATATGAGGGGATTTTACAATACGCTTGTGCGCCGTGCTATCGAGACCTATGGTTCCCCTCGCATCTTGCGCAAGATCTTCGATAAAGTCATAAAATTGTTGGCACGATATCGAGTTTTTCCGTATCGTGCCAATCATTGGTTTAAATTGATTGATGCGTTTGCATTGTTTTCCAAATTATAACTACTTGTTCGCGTACTTTGTATATTCGGTGGAGGAATTCTTGTATCTGGCAAAGCGGGCCCCATACCATATGGCGGATAATAAATTGGAATTCCCATATTAGGGTAGCCGAAAAATGGATAATTTGGGAAATTGGACGAACCACAATTATTGTCTGTATTCCGTTCATTTGTAGTCGAATTCTTAAACCTAGTCTTATTTGTTTGTGTTTTCGATCGATTTCGAGTAATGTCCAAACTATTGATTTTATTCGCTCTATTATGATTGTAAGAACCACTATTATTATGACCTTCACTTTTCGTCTTGTCCGTTTCGAAGTCGCTACGCGTGCTATCGAGTTGGGTTAATGCTTGGCTGACCAAACTGTTGTTATTATAATCAACGGTTGCTAGCGATGATCGGACTCTAAAAGGGAGTTGTTGTGTTACAGTATAATTAATTTCGTAGTCAGACAATCTAGGTCTGAAATATTTGGCTTCTTTTACCTGCTTATAATAATATGATTGGAAACTACCGTCTTGAGATTTGTATTTACGCGATAACCATAAACTTTTAAAACGGACTCGAATTGGTATTGAGTAGAATTCATTTTCGAACGCCGTCTTAAACTCTTCAACGTTAGAAATCTCGTCTTTTAAAATTTCATACCAGATTTTGACGCGGCCTTCAAGCAGGCTTTCAATCACTAGCATCTGGTGTCGTTGTGGTATACTTTTACATTTCAAATATCTTTCAATTTGCTCCAAAAATTCAATCGGGTTGCTATCTTCACTGAATTTTGGAGTTTTAACGTCTATATTCAAATATTGTAAATTTCTCACCAATCCGCTCATTACAAGATCATTTTCCGGAGCATCCCCCTGATTTCTCTGTACATTTCGATTTTCCTGATTTTCTCTCGTCTCCTCGAATTCGAATTGTGCATTCGACCTTTGTGCGCGCGTTTGTTCGTAATTCGCACGTTCCTCGTCGAAACGTCGCTGAGCTTCTCTCAAACGCTGCCATTCCACATGTATGTTTTCACTTATTGTAGATTCGGTCATTGGAGCATCTACTCTTCCCATTCTGTCAACGTCAACATTTGAATTACTATTTTGATTATTATTACTACCACACGCACTTTCCAATGTGTTGGTCGAATTACTCAAATTGTTTTTGGTCATTTTCTTACGAGCGTCTATTTTCGCATGTACAGTTTTCTTAATTCTCGGCACTCTCGGCAATGTTGAGCTACCTGTTTTATTAGCACTTGACCTTGTCACGCGAACTCGCTCGCTCGACATGTAAATATAGGAATTTATGCGAAAATAGACATCGAATAAACGAAATTTATTTTAATTAATATTTTGGTTCATGCCTGACCGTTGGGCGCCATTGTAATATTTTATTGATTTGAATATTGATAAAATTTTATTTGCGAATTTACACGATCACTTATTTTAACAACAGTTAATTTTAAAATATACAAAATTTTGTTTTCTTGAATATTCTTTGTTGCGTCGAATACAAAAATGATATTTGTTGGGGGAGAAATAATTATTTTATATTAATTTGGTGTAACGAATGTCACGTCCGGAGAGGCGTGAAGAAAAAGTTCGGGTGTTTGAACGTCGAGCGGTAAACGTTATGTCCCATAAGCTTTTCCCTGCATTTTAATACGCAGAGCGTTTTTATAAATATACTCCTAAGAGTATCGTGGGCTTACGCTGATAGACCTCGAGAAGTCTTGCCTTAGTCTAGGTTGCGACTAGGAGAGGGATTCGGGGTGTTAAGTGAGTCAAAAGATTTAGATATTCTTTATGTACTTTTAATGAAAACAAGTTATCAAGAGACTCGGTAGAGTATCGGGACAAGTACATTTGACAGCTCTGTCGTCTGCTGGCCCGAGGCTCGCCGGAGTATATTATCTCTGAATAAAGTAAAATTCGGTGGTGGGGGTAAAAACTGAAAGTCATTTTTTCGAATTACGAAGCTTAGGAAACAGATGATGACTTGAAAATGGAAATCGAGACAAATTATGAAATTGCCCTTCGATTAAGCCTTAATTGAGCACGATTGATGGCGTATTTGCTGAGAAAAAACTTTGCACAGGGTCAAGATTATGCAAAAATTCTAACACATTGAAGGAATTGGTGTGTCTGTACATGCACGCAGACGATACAATCAAAGGCGTTTTGATGCCCATCAAAACCCATTTCCATTGAAGCCGGTCTTCGGCGACAAAAGTAACGAGTTCCCATTGGTCCTTTCCTTTGTACCCATACCACGGAAAGTTTGACGGTAGTTTTGACGCGAGACGCGTAAACAGCGTGTTTTTTGCGAACTTTTCGTAGATCCGTGTTGACAGATGGTAAGGTCGGAATAATTCACGCAAAAAAAAATATCAATTTGACCCTTTGAAACACACATTTTTCATTACGTGCAACTAGCTCAAAACTTTGTACTCGGGAGTTTTCGGGATCGCTGATTATAAATCTGCACACAAAATTTAGAAATTCAAGATGGCGAATCCAATATGGCGGACAAGAAATGCAAAAATTGTTTGCTGATGCAAAATATGGTACTCGAGGGTTTTCGGGGTCGCTGATTACAAATCTGCGCTCAAAATTTAGAAATTCAAGATGGCGAATCCAATATGGCGAACAACAAATGCAAAAATTGTTTGATGAAAGCAAAATATGGTACCCGGGGGTTTTCGGGGTCGCTGATTACAAATCTGCGCCTAAAATTTAGAAATTCAAGATGGCGGATCCAATATGGCGAACAACAAATGCAAAAATTGTTTGATGAAAGCAAAATATGGTACTCGGGGGTTTTCGGGGTCGCTGATTACAAATCTGCACCTAAAATTTAGAAATTCGAGATGGCGGATCCAATATGGCGGACCACAAATGCAAAAATTGTTTGATGAAAGCAAAACATGGTACTCGGGGGTTTTCGGGGTCGCTGATTACAAATCTGCACCCAAAATTTCGAAATTCAAGATGACGGATACAATATGGCGGACAATAACTGCGAAAATCGTTTAAGAAAAGCGAAAGTTGGCACGCGGGGGTTTTTGGGTTCACCGATTAACAATCTGCATGCAAAATTTCGAAATTCAAAATGGCGGATTCAATATGGCGGACCATAAATTCCAAAATTTTATGATGAAAGTGAAAGGTTCAGAAAAAAGAAGTGATATCCTGGCCAAAAATCCCCTGCCCGGGGAAAAAAAACCTTGGACAAGTACATTTGTTGACCCCCGTTTCCATTTGTTTTCACAGAAAAAAACTACCCAAAAAAGTACAAAATTTTCAAAAAATTGGCAAGATCAAGAATGATTTACATTCAGCACTAAAATTTATAATATCAATAATAGGACAAGTATTTCATTGTCTCTTGAGGATGGAGTATTTAAAAAAAAGCAAAAATAAGTTCGTTATTGAAAAAAGTCACCAATGTATAAAAATAAAAATCGGTCCAAAAGAACAGAGTCCAGAAAAAAAAATAAAGATAAAACAAAACGTGGAGAAAAAAATTTCAAACGAAAAAAATTAGATTGAAAAATAATTTCGGCCGTAGTACTTGGCGAGTTCGTACCATGAAAAATACATTACGTGATTCTACCTAAGCAAAAAACTCGCCAAGTACTACGGCCGAAATTATTTTTCAATCTAATTTTTTTCGTTTGAAATTTTTTTCTCCACGTTTTGTTTTATCTTTATTTTTTTTTCTGGACTCTGTTCTTTTGGACCGATTTTTATTTTTATACATTGGTGACTTTTTTCAATAACGAACTTATTTTTGCTTTTTTTTAAATACTCCATCCTCAAGAGACAATGAAATACTTGTCCTATTATTGATATTATAAATTTTAGTGCTGAATGTAAATCATTCTTGATCTTGCCAATTTTTTGAAAATTTTGTACTTTTTTGGGTAGTTTTTTTCTGTGAAAACAAATGGAAACGGGGGTCAACAAATGTACTTGTCCAAGGTTTTTTTTCCCCGGGCAGGGGATTTTTGGCCAGGATTAGTAAATATAATGATGAAATACAAACTTGATACAAAATATAAATGGTTACGTTACCGAAGAGGTGTCGTGTAAATCTTTGGTTCGTTGTAGCTTACTTGTGATTTGTTGTGTCGTAGAAAAGGTTAAAAGATTCTAAGTCCAAATATTGAGTTTGGTACTTTAACTTTGATTTCTGAACTCGACTCGCTCTCTTCTACAGAAGACCCGGAGTTCGGTCAGAGATTAATTATAAGACGGCTA